>JBAPLH010000018.1:4170000-5370000 GCA_037897445.1 Ceriops zippeliana | reverse complement strand
CAAAAATTGGCATCCATGTAGGAATGCCCTTTTTTAAATGTTGTAAAGCTTCAAAATTTTTAGTTTTTTTTTTTTCAAAGAAATGATTTTAATTCTTTCATAGTTGCTATTGTCATTTCTTTGATTTTAGGCACCCAATGATGAACGGATAAAAACAAATGTGGACAATGGTGATGAGCTTACAAGACCAGCAGATTTCATAGTTGGTATCTTTGATTCGAATGATAATGAACATAAAAGCACGGAGGAGAGCTTCTTTTCAAAGCCATCATTTTTGAGGAGTCCAAGTAGAAAAAGCGCCCCATCTACTCCGGGAGGTGGCCCTAGTCCTACCCACTTTCCTAAAAGTGCAAGCCGGAGAAGCACACCTCCATCGCCGACCTACTTTCCAAAGAGTGGCACTGCCAGCCAGAGCACCTCTCCAACGGCAGAAGATGGCTCCCATGGCCGGCGTCGCTCAAAAAGCACAACTCGGAGGTGCTGTTCAGAGACCGAGATCGCTTCCCTGTCGAAAAGCACGAGCCGCAGGAACACAAGCGGAACGCCAATTGTATATTCTCAATCAACGGCGCGAAGGAAACCAGCGCCAACCGAGATGAAACTTGAGTGCACATTGGAGGATTTGGTCTATGGATGTATCAAGCAAATTAAGATTGCTAAAAATGTCATCAGAAACGGGTACTTAACATTACTACTCCACCTACTTCTTTAAATTAACCTATTCCTACGAATATGTGACTTCCACTGATTTTGCTTCATGGGTTTTGACATTAGTTTTGTCCCTCAACTCCATGAGACTCATTGCAAAAATGCTATAATTTTAATAACTACTGATACTAGCTTAACGAATTATACTTGTTTTCTTGCTTTCTCTCTCTCGCTCTAGAGATATATATATATATATATATATATATATCATTCCAATTTTATTTTATCGGATGTCAAAGAAGGAACAAGAAGTGAGCTTGTTTATTATTTATGTTGTGGAACACTGTTCTGACATGCATACTCAGTAAGATACATTTTTTTTTTCAGGATAATTGAGCGAGAAGAGGAGACAGTCAAGATAAATGTGAAGCCAGGATGGAAGAAAGGAACAAAGATCACCTTCGAGGGAAAGGGTGAGGAGAGACCAGGGTATTATCCAGCGGACATAGTTTTTGTGATAGATGAAGAGGAACACCCTTTGTAGAAGAGCAGTGGACGACTTGGAGTATGAAGAGGAGATCCCCTTGGTTAAGGCCCTCACCGGCTGCACGGTTTCGGTCCCTTTGCTCGGAGGAGGAAGGATGAGCCTGTCGTTCGATGAAATCATATATCCAGGCTACGAGAAAGTTATTCGCGGCCAAGGCATGCCAATCACGAGAGAGGAAGGAAGGAGAGGCGATTTGCGCGTCAAATTCTTTGTTCATTTTCCTACACAATTGAGTGACCAACAAAGGTCTCAAGCTTCGAGTATTCTGCAACAATGCTCATGACCTTTCAGTTTTTGATCAACCTTACCTTCTTTCTTTCTGTGTTCACTTTCTTTCATTCCTTATCCTATAAACAGGGGATGTGCATTTTAGCTATAAAACAAACTGGTGGTCATTTACAATGTGTACACATGATAATTCTCAGGTCTTGTTCTAGTGATGTAAAAGTTCCTGACAATTCCACTTTGATCAGTACAGGAATCGACCATTGGTATATAACAAACCAAATGCTAAGAAAGTGAACCACCTAGCTAAAAATCCTGAAATTTTCACCCCCCCCCAAAAAAAAAAAAAAAAACAAATTGTTTTGGTTTGATTATTTAAGTCCTAAAAAAATAACTAATTTACTGGAATAATGTTAAAATGAACATCTCATCGGTGTCCAATCTCTTATGAAGTAAATTATCAAGCATTGGCAAGAATTACACGCCATATAAAATTGCTTTACTTTATCCGAAATGCGCAAAATCAATAATTTCTTCTCCCCCACCCCCCCAGGTGATGCCGCTGCCCCCATTTGATGATGACGGGCATGACAAACTGAGAATGGCACCAGACTGAGCTAGGTAATAGACACCCCATTACCATGGACAAACCAGACCTGTCATAGTGTTGCATAAGTCTGTCCTCGAAGCTCCAAAAGCTCGAAGCAATAGACAGGATTTGAGAACTTCCGGCAGGCACAGAGGATTTGATTGACAAGGCTTGCCTACCCCTACTTATTATAGTATTATATTTGACATATTTAATTACATATATTTATAGTCTGACATATAATAGTATGAAAAAATTAATTGATATGTCGTATTTATGGATAAAAGAAATTCAAGTCAAATAAATTAAGTAAAAATTTATTATAATTTATATATTTTTGATTGAAAATAATTTGTATGCTTTTTCCTTAAACAAGAAAATATTATAACATAAAAACCAATTTAGAATAAAAGAATATACACAAAATATAGACTTAAATATACATTAAATATAACAAATCATAAAAATGTATTAATATCAGACTTTGGCCGGTGATAAAAGTCCTACTTGAACTAATTGTCACCCAGTACAAAACTTAAGGTCTTGCTAAAAAAATATAAAACTTGAGGCGATCCATTATAGTGAAATCTCCTTACCCCCCCCCCCCCCGATCTAGCTGTATATAAATATAAAAATAAACAAACAAACTCGTATTTTATTTATTGGATTATATGGTGGCAAACTCAAATAATGGCGTAGTTAGGGTCCTTCTGAGCTAAGAATGTGGTCGATGGACTCAATTGAACTCAGTGATCCGTACGTATAAACATGTTTGAAATGCACTCGATCAATCTCTATATATCTATACCTACACAAACTTTTTCAAGAGTCGATACTTGATGCAACTTTTTCAATAAATATGTCTCTCTCTTTTTTTTTTTTCTTTTTCACTCTTCAATTAATGGGTGTTTTCTACATTTATGCTTCAGTTGAACGAGACACCAAAATGCAATCTCCTTTTTTTTTTTTGTTTTTTTTTTTGGTTTTTAACAATTACTAGTCATGAAGTTTGTAAACTAACTTTAACCAAACCGAAGCTTTTGATACCATGTGCATTAATTGATTCATATTCTGTAACAAATACGGTCGTGATTTTCTCTCACTCCTTGAATTTTTGTCTATCCTACACATGTCTCTCTCCCTGCACTACTACAATATCTCCATGCCTCTCCTTTGGCCATCATCAGGCTTTTCTCAATAACTTGTTTGCCGGTTTGCCTTATAAGCTTCATTATTTCAAGATTACATACTCACATATTGTGAACTCCTCTCGCATGGAATCGATCTTTTGGATATATGTATCTTCATATTGATTCTACCTCTTGTTAGTGGAAACGTAATTCAAATGAAGATCATATTCATGATAGAATGATTAGGCAAAAAAAAATCAAAAATTGGTTCACGGACTTGGGGCTGGTTTGATTTAATTCTCAAGTCCTAAAAGTACTGATTGTGTCTGAAATTTCATACACAACATTTCGCAAAATTCATGACCCTAAAGGAGTTATTATTTCCGTCAAGAGTTGGCATGACAAATTAAAAATAAATTTTACGTTGGAATATTTGTAATAAATTTAACAAACATCATAAAACTACATTATTAGGTTACTTTTTTCTTCTAACTTTTTCATTTATTAGATCTTGATATTTTAAATTATAATTTAATGTATCAGGATATTTTTTATTCAAATCATCAAAATATCCAAAAATCAATTTTTTTCTTATGCACAAATTTTCAGAAATAACGCATGGGGAAGAGTAATATGGGACCAATATGCAGGTGGTAGAATAACTTTTTTTGTATTCAACTTCATTTATTTATGAGATTAGATAAAGTATGATTAATTCATATTTTTTGTTACTATTATATTATTTGCTAATTATCACTATCTTATTTTTCTTTTTTTTTTCTATAATTTTGTTATATGTCAAATTCCATAATTTGAGCATGTCTGATCTTCAAGAGAAATAGCCTAGATTCATAGAAAGTTTGTAAAAAGGGCTTCTTTAGATCCATAATTAATTTTTAATTTCCATTCTTGGGGAATAAAAAATACTTTTTACTACTTTCTTAAGTCATTATAATATATTTTTCAATGGAATATCATGAACTTTTTGGAATATAAATTTATATTTGAAAACTTTTGACTCTTTGGAATTATTAATGTTATTTTCATGATAACCTTTCATTCAAATAATAAAAAAATGAAAATACCCAATAGATCATAGAATTAGAAAAAAGCTAGTAAAAACATTATAGTTTTATTGGATTTGTACAATTTATGGTGAATTTTTTACTATAAAATTTTTACAAATACATTAGAATATCTTTACATACTTAAGTATAATCTACCATTAAAATTTGATAAATCAAAAAATTAGAAATGCTTTGATGAAAAATTAACCTTTGATATTTTTATAATTTGTTATGAACTTCCCAAAAGTAAAATTGATTTTAAGGAAACCTTATGATTTGTGAGTAAAAGTAGCACTAAACAAGAATCACATTTTTTGATATTTTATCTATTTATTATAAATTTCAAATGTGGAATTATTTTCTACTATGATGTACAGTAACTATTTTAATTTAATAAGGTATATTTGAAAATTTTTAGAATTTGACAGAAAAAAATATTGAAAGAAGTTTGATATAAATTTGAATTTTTTGCTATTTGTGTAATTTATTCTGAGTTTAAGAAAAATTATAAATTTTTGGGGTGTTCAATAAGGATTAACAAAATACCTTAAATTATAATTTAAAATTAAGTATCAAAATTTTATTTTTTTTCGTAAGCATCATTTTTTCTATTATTTGTACAATTTATTTTGAATTTTAAAATGTAAAATTAATTGCCTATATCGATTTTGTTGAATTTCCAAAAATATTTCACACTTTTCATTTATAATTCCATTAAGCATGCACTCTTTTCCAAAATATTTTGTGCAAAATTTCAAATTCAGGGATCAAAATTATGATTTAAGCTTTTTGGTGTATAAGATAAATACTAGGCTTACTTGAAAGAGCATCTTTGGAGGTTAGTAATTGCAGCTAGATTCCTCTTTGGCGTGCTTATTTTTTAGCTACTGCTCCTGTTGCTGTTATTGCAATAATTGTGGTATGATGTTAGCAATTAAAATTAGCAGCTAGCACGTTAAGAATGGCCACACGTATTAGTAGACAATTCAGAGCTAATGCAAGGGTTTATGCAAGAGAGAGAAGTTGCCCTAAGAAGCCAATAGTGGGGGCGATGGGGCACGAAAAATGCCTTAGAAATCATTATTAGTATCTCTGATGTGAGCTAGCAGTAAGGCCAAGTAGGAAAGAGAGATCGATGTTGTTGCTTACCTGCTTCAAATTGGTGGCACGAAAGTGAAAGGATAGCTCTTTTCTTTTCATTTTGCATTTTTACTTATACACTTCAAAATATTAGTTATTATAATTACAACTAAAGTTAAAGAATTTAAAACTTCTTTAATTAGTGCATTTTTTTTCTTTATTCATTAAAATATAGAATTATTTTTTCCTTTTTTAAGAAAAAAAAAAAAGAACTAAGAGAGTTGTTTAACCAAAAAAAAATTTTTATTTCAAAATTCAAAAAGTACACTAAAGAGGGTGATGTGGGTCGTCTATTTATCAATAATCTTTTGACAAGGGTGAAGAATTTTTCAAAGATAAAGAATGATTATTTATGTGATCATATCAAATAAGGCGAGCAAAATGGACATGAGCTTTAAATTTGTGAAATTTACTAACCAATAGGATGGGTTTTTTACTGCTTGGAGGTTGAAGGGTGAGCAATTACTTGGGTATTGGCTAGAGGTTAAGTTTGCCAACCACCTAATGTTGAAGACTAGGAATGGGGTGGTCATAAGGTAGACTATTAGTGGGCATTCCTTACAATTGATAACCAAACAAAAAGTAGTAGGGTAGCGAGTCTCTAGAAAGATGTATAAGGAAACAATAGTGGATGGATTAGAGAAAGGAGATTTTTAACCACACAAGAAGGTGGTGGTCTTAATATCCAAAGCCAAATGATGGTTAGTTTTTTTTTTTTAATCTTACCACATTAAGGTTTTTATGGTTGAATGACTTCACTAAAATGTGATATATGGTTCAAAACCTTGGATTGATTAAAGAGTTAAGGGGATGATTGTAGAAGGGAGATTGTCATCCCTTATGAGTCATGATTATGTGGGGCATTAAGGTCTTTCTCACATTTGATTCAAATAAGGATACGATTAAAGAGATTGATGGTGAAGGAGAGTGAATATAAGAGCTATTTTAGTGTCTTATCCTATAGTTGGTTGACAGAGTGGGCTTTGATCAAAGGGTGTGGATATATATTAGGGTTACCACTTTAAGCATAGTTTAATGATTTCTTATCATAATTGAGAGCAAGATAAGGTGTTTTCTTAGGGACGAATACTTTATTGGATCATAAATGAAGGTTAGATTTGTGCTAATTTCTTTTGTTAGTGATATTTGTTGTTAATATTTCAAAATCAATAATGGTAGAGATTGATGGTTAGGCCTTTCATTCAAGGATTAGACAAAAATTGATCATTAGCTCCAAGTTACCAAATATAAGTTGGGTTCTTGTAGTTAGAGTGACATACTTGGAGAGCAATACATGCCAATTAGAAAAGGTTTTATTAAGAGGAGTCAAGCTAAGTAATAATCACTACTTAAGATTGTCTATGATAACAAAAGGAGGGTTGAGGGAGGCAAATAGGGTTGTAGCACAGCAAAGGAGTAATTGAGGTGGGGGGTATGGATTGAAGGTGAGTGAGAACCCAATACATAAAGTAAAATGAATATGATTAATGGAGGAAGTGCTTAAATTGCTATGAAGCTTATTATCAGTGAGTAATGTTAAGAAATTAAAGTGGGTTTGGTTAATAATAAAGACTTGTTAAGAATATTTGTTTACTGTAACCTAAATGAGAAGGAAATAATGAGTTGGCTTAGAAGTCTAGCACTTTTATGTTTTGGTGTAGGTTATAGGCATGAACAAGGGCTAAGGGAGTGTTATGATGAAGTAAGGATAGGTAGAGTTTTGTGCTTAGAAGGCATTGGAGAAAATAAGGTAGGTTTGGACATTAGTAAGGGAGATGTAATAAAAGTAGATAATAAAAAAGAAGCCTTTATTGATGGCTAAAGGTTAAAGTCTAGTGAGAGTGTAATAGAAATTACCCCTATAAAGAAAGTGGGTAGAATTACAATGGGAAAAGGGGGGTGGATTAAGGATATGGGGGTTATGGCGAATAGATGTGAATTGGGTGTTCCAACACCTACTTGAGAGATCTTATTAATAGAGGTATAACTCTTAAATGAGTACATTTTGCTCAATAATGAAATCATTTGAAGGGAATCCTGAAAGATGCTAGAGATTTACAATGTGTTAAGATTGGTAGTAGCAAAGGGAGAGGAAGTGGTGTTATAACAATTATTATTAATGGAATGGGTAGTTCAAAACTGTATTTGATTACTAATTGTTAGAGCAGGTGAGGGCAATGTCTAATTTTATATTAATTTGTAGAATTAATGTTAGAAGGCTAAAGAGGTCTACCAAATGTAAGGTAGTGTATAGGTCAATGAAATAAATGAAGCCGAGCATGTTGTTTTTGTCAAAAACAAAATTGAACCATCTCTTGGAAGTGGTTTTGAGATAGATATGGGGTGAGTTTGGGGTGCATGTAAAGTTTACTAATCATTTAGATGTTGAGGGGTTTAGAGGTATTTTGGAAGGATATTATTTTCATTTACATGACAAGGAGTTGGTAAACCGCTTTATGGTATTAATGGGAATAATTGTATAGTTGGGTAAAATGGTTATGTTGATGAATGTTTATACTCTTAATAGCCAATTGAAATAGTAAGAGTTTAAGGAGGAATTAAAGGGTTTAAAAAGTAGATTTAAGAGAGTGTGGTATGCTAGAAAAGAGTGAGGGTCACTAATGATAGCTAAGCTATCTATCCTTTTAACAAGTTTGTGTATAAAATAACATTGGTGAACCTACCTTTGTACATATATAAGTCCATTTAGAGAAATTATAGTGAAAATTCATCAATAAGCTGTAATGATAGGTTTTTAGTCAAGACTAATTGGTTGGAAGTGTTATTGTCAATCACATAGTAGGGAGTGTATTGCTATTTTTCTGATCATTATAGAGTTTGCTTATGGGTAAATGGCCAAGACTAGGGCCTAATTTTGTTTTGGTTTTTTAATCACTAATTAGACAATAAAGACTTATGGAAGAATGTGTGATGAAAATACAAAATATTATATTTTCTTCCTTAACATTTAGTCTTTTATACTTTATTTAAGTCTAAATGTATTTATTATTCTCATATTTTGATTTAAGATGTAAATAGAGGCATTAAGTGCAAAATGAAGTTAATTAAGTGATTTTTGATAATTTTAACATTATTCATAATATGGGCATAACTTTCTCATCAAAATTTTGATTGAAATGATTTAAAATAATATAGAAAGTTAAGAAAAAGCTTTACAACTTTTATGTTTTGAGTTTTGAGAGATACTAGTTATATTAAAGTTAAAATCAAACTTGAAGTTATTACATTTGTGTTACTATGTTTTGGAACCTTCCTTAACTTAAAATTCTAACATGTGGATCTAACGTAGTCTAATTTTGAAAGTTTTAAGATCTAACACACAAAATCTTAGTTGAAAACACCACTTTTTTTTTAGCTATATTAGGGCTTAATTTTATTTTTGATATTTTTCTCAATTAGTTAGATTTTGATAATGCTATTTAAAGATAATATTTAGAATATTTTTAGGAGATTTTATAAGTTTCTAAGAGTGATAATTAACATATAAAAAGAAGGAAATCATTAGAGGGAACCTACCTTTCTTTTCTCCCTCTCATTTTTCTTTTTCAAGTTCACATGAATTGTCCTATGTGACTAAACTTTTATACTTGGTTAAAAGAAATGGAAACTTGGGAATGCAAAACTATGGAATATAATTTTTTTTCTATTTTTTGATTTGTGGTTTAAGTATTGGATATTTTCTACACATATTTTCATGATTATTTCATTTAGTTACTAGGACGCTTATTAGTTTATTAATCATTTTAATATATTGCTAGATTACATATCAAATTTGTAATTGTTTGATTCCTCTAATTTAGGAAGCAACTAAGAGAGAATGATTTGCTATGTCATAAATTATTAGGCATTGGGAAAAATTTTGACTAAATTAAATGAAATCACTTATGCTTTTATTGTTTAGTCTCACCAATCTTATTAATTCTTAAGGTTGCTATTAGATTAAACCTTTATTACTTTTCTTAGGTTATTTAGTGGTTAGGGTTAATTAGATGCTTGTTTTTTAGTTAGTTGTGATTAAGGATAGATAGGAAAATGATTATGGTGATGAATATTCAAAGTACAAATTAATATATACTTGCATTAATGATTAGTTGAGAATTTTCAATGGTGGATGTTGAGTTAGACCAAGATTGTTCTTTTGATTAAATTCAATATTTTACTTTGAATTATTTTTTAGTTGTTTTGTTTTATTAAATTATTTTTGTTATATTCATGCCTTACCATTTTTATTTACGTTTTATAAAACTAAACTAGATACTCTTCATGGAAATGATTTGTACTAGTATTAATATGTGTAATTTTAGGAATATAAGTTTTATTTTTGGGTCTTATAATAGTAAACTAATATGAAAGAGGTATGGTCCTGGTAGTTAGCTATAGGTCATCTAAGCTACTTGTTATGCCATTAGATGCAATTAGTAAAATTTATATTAAGTCTTGGAGCATTAAGAAAAGAGGTGAGAGCCAACAAAGACTACAAAAAGCTAAAACAAGGATGGAGCAATTGTATTTAAAATAAGAAACACAATTGCTATTTGAAGAGGAGCGAACACATTTGATGGTTGAAGGTAGAGTATTGGACTAATCTTAAGGTAAAGGAACACAAATGGTATTAGAAACTAAGGCTATGTTAGTTTATAGAGGGCGATAGAAATACAAAAAATTTCCATATTTTGACATCTAATAAGTACTATCAAAATATAATAGACCATATCAATATGTGTGATTAAATCTTTTTGAAGTTGCTAGAAATTAAAGAGACCATTTATTTACACTTTATGGATTAGTTGGGCACCTCTACATCATTTTGTTTGGAAATAAATGAGAAACTTCTTTTAAAACTAAACATGTAAATAATTTGATCTTGGAAAACATATTTACAATATTAAAACTGTGAGATATAATTAAGGATTACAACAAGAATAAAATGATAAGTTAAAATGGGTTTAATTTCAATTTTATCAAATATCACTAAAAGATAGTAAAGCAAGACGTAATGAACTTCTTCGGGGAATTTTATGATAATGTAAGGCTATGTAGAACCATCACAAAAACCTTTTAGTACTTTACCGAACATTAATGGGGTAAAGTTAATTAGTTTTGCTTAATTTCACTAATGAGTTTAGTGTATAGAATTCTTGTAAAAGTATTATTACATAGGCTTAAATCAGTGATTGAGAAGGTTGTGGGGGAGCCTTATTTTGCTTTTTTTTAAAAGGTGTAATATTCTTAACAGTGTCTTTATTGCTAATGAGATAATTGAAAAGATAGAAGCAGTAAAGATAAGGGGAATTATGGCCAAGATTATCTTTAAGAAGACATATGATTCAGTTGAATGTTATTTTTTGATTGATGTGTTGAAATATATGAGATTTAGGGAGTAATAGAGATGATGGATGTGGGAATGCATATCTACACCCGTATTGTCCATATTGGTCAATGACAACCTTACACTAAGTTCAAGATGGTGAGAGGATCAAGACAAAGGAACCCCAATCTCACCGTTCTTGTTCATCCTTGTAGTAAAGGGTTTGAATTTTTTCTTTAAAAAGGGTTTAAAGTTGGACTTCATAAAGGTTATCTTTATTGGTGAAGATATTAATTCAACGTATTTATAGTTTGTCGATGACACCATTAGTTTTAGTGACACTGAAGATGAGTTTATCAAGAATTACAAAAGAATATTTAGATGTTTCTAGTGTTGTCTAGGTCTATAATTAAATTTACATAAGACATTTTGTATGGAGTTAAAGGGTGAAAGTTGAAGACTTAAAGGTGAGCTAATTTATGAGGCTATTAATTAAGGTTAATGCCTTAAAAATATCTCAGTTTTTTACTAGGAGTTAACCTGAGAGCAAAAAGTTTATAGGATTTAATTATTCATCAACTAGAGACCATGTTGGCTAGATGGAAAGCAAGATTCTTGTATAAAATTGAGATATTATTTTTTATAAAATCTTGTTTGAAATCACTTTTAATTTATTTTATGTCCCTTTTTAATGTCTAAATAGGTGGAGTAGAGATTAGAAAAAATTCAATGCTCTATTATTTAGGGGGAAAAGAATAGTTAAAGGCAAATACATTTTATTAGGCAGAACCTCTTGTGCAAAAAGAAAAGGTGTGGTGTGTTAAGAATCAAAATGTAGGTGACAATAATTGGAGTTTACTGATAAAATAATTGTGGAAGGCAAAGAATGAAGAAAGCATACTTTAGATTAAGGTGTTTAGGTGAGATACGACAATAATAGTATATGGTTATGGAAGTGGTTGTCATGATACTTATAAATGTCACTTATTTGGAGATATTTATGTTCAATCTAGTAAAAAGGGAGAAGGAATATGAAAGATATAAAGTCCAATTTTGACTTCTTGGTAGGAAATGTAAAGAGGGTGAATTTCTAGCATTAAATATGGATTAGCAATACTTTATTAGCTTGGAGGTTATCTCGATTGTTTGCTTTAAGACAATGCAAAGATGCTTTAGTATATAAATTCAAGGAATATGTGAATGATAGGTAAGAATGGAAAATATCATAGCATTGGAAATTGTTTGATTGGGAGAAAAGATTGACCAATTTATGAACTTGTTAATGACTCATGATCCTTTAAGGGAGGATGAGGATAGTTTTACTTAGTGGAAGGAAAGGAATGGTATTTTCAAGATTCGCTCATTCTACGATTTATAGGATGATTTTCATGGGGCATATAATGAAACATATACATATATCTAGTAGCGATGAACTCCTTTAAAAGTGAAGATCTTCAAGTTATAAGCAACAAAGGTGACAAATTAAAGCGCGATGAAATTTAGTGAGTAATAATTTTAGTTAGGACACTAGTTGTTTGATTTGTGCCATGTAATATGAATTAGTCTCACACTTGCTTCTTCATTGTAAGGCTATATAGGTAGTGTGGTGCAAGTGTTTAAGGTGGTGGGCATATTGTAGGTAGTTTCGGGATTAATGAAGTAAGTCTTGGATTTATGGCTTAGGAGGTCAAGGATGTAGATCTAAGGAAATTTGGTAAATGAGTTTTTATGTGATCATTTGGTGTATATGGTTGGTAAGAAATAAATGAATATTTGCGGATCAATACTTTATAATTGACAAGACTTGTAATTTGATTGTATCAAAATATGCTTGTGGTTAAAGGTAAAATGGCCTTATTGTAACTTTAAGCTCAAAGATTTCTTAGTCAATCTTCGTGATGTCAACTTAACAAAGAAGAGCACTGCATGTTTAATAGAATTCATATAGGTGGAGTCACCAAGAGACACATTCAACTTTAACATTGGCATAATGATGATAGGCTCATTAGGGATGATTGGCATTAGGGGGGTCTTAAAGAGGTGATGATAAAAAAAGTGATCTGTTTGTTTTCTAAGGTAATAAAGATTTTGAGTATCAATAAGGCAGAACTCCTAGCAATAAGGAAAGCAGTTGTTTTATGAGGACAACAGATGTTGTCAGGAGGTCCCTATTATTCATCAAAAGTGATTTTGGTACAATAATAATGTGAATAAATAATCAAGTGAAAAGATCCTTTAACCTTGTATTAATATTCTAAGATATTATTTACAGAATTAAGAATTAGATTTTTTTGTCATCTGATCTAGAGAGTAATTTTTTTTGCTGATGCCATGACTAAATAAGGAATGTTTTGATATATAAATTTCGTTATATGGTTGTGATAATTTTTGGTACTTGAATTCAAACAATTGAATGTTGAGAACACTGAGGTTATTCTCTCGTTAGGGTAGATGACCTTAAGTTGTTTAGAAGGTTTGAGGGGCTATAGCAATTTGAAAACTTGTTAATTGGGTTGTAATTGGCTATCTTCTTTTTATACAGGGGCGATACATGGTAATGCACTAATTTTGTATATAATTTCTATAATGAGTTTGATATATACAGTGCTTTTGATGTTAAAAAATGTTTAATCAAATTTGGTATTACTTAAACAATATCTAAGAAGAAAAATTTATTTTCTATTTGCTTTATAGGTCATGATATTTTCAAATTAAATAAATCACACTTCAATTATAAAATGTTAAGACTGAAATTATTTATAATTTACTTAGAAGGGACACTTGCATGATTTCAGGCATGTGCATGTTCATTTTTTGTCCCTCCCATTTCGTAAGCTCTCAAACCGGACAAGGACCATGCCCAAATTGTGCATGCACGTGCACGGGTCGGTCCATAGACAGAGACGAGCAAAAAACTAAGAATGAGCTGGTGATGGCTTATCCATGATCTTAGGTGAGCGTGAACTGCAATGATGACATTAAATGCTTGCCATCCACCCTCACCTAATGTTCATTAATATTATTGGTGCTCCAATTTAGTCCTTTCTTCCCCTTATAGGCCTCTTATCCTATATTTAATTATACTAACAACCATGAACTTTGCTTTTGCATTTGGAAACCTGCACTACAACCCAGAATAAGTAACCAAAGGTCCACACACTCACACACACATATAGAATATTATAATAGTTTCAAAAGGGAAGGGAAGGGAATAATGATGGAGACGAGGGATTCGAGTGGAAAATTTGGAGGCACCGGGGCCAGCTCTCCATCTCCAATGGCAATGATGGGTTCATCAGGAAATGGATCAAATCAGGATGCGAAGAGTAGCAGCGTGCGCAGAGCCGAGGCTCTGCTGCGTCTTGTGCCGATGGCTTTGTGCATCTCAGCCCTGGTCCTCATGCTTAAGAACGCCCAGACCAATGATTTTGGCTCTCTTTCTTACTCTGATCTTGGAGCCTTCAAGTACTTAATTACGCATCTTCTATATTTAATATGTTTATAAATTTACAATTTTTCGTGGATTATATCAATTCCTTGTTAATTGATTGTTTCTTTTGTGTTCCCATGTTTAAGTTATGTTTGACTACGATAATCAGAAATTACAGATCGAAAGAGCTATAGACCAACAAGTAGCAACTGATCAAGTGGGTCCTTTAGCTTTGGATAGTTTATTTTTGGGTGACGTGAATCCCAAAATTTTATGATAATTTGAAGAAACTGGATTACCCAATTATGAGTAACAATTCAAGTGAAAAACCAAATAAAAGTTGCCAACATCGAGATGAAACTAGAGCCAACAAAAAAAAAAAAAAGGAAAAAGCCTAGTATGGGGACTGGAAAGAATTTCTGTACTTTGAAATTGATTTAGCGTCCGTGTAACGCAGATAACTCGGGTGAAAGCTAGTTAATAGCTAGATGTTGAAACTGTTTAGCTATTCTCTCTTCTATACTCAACTTATAAATTCATATTCAAATCCGTATTAATGGTTTGTTACTGAAATAGAGGTACAATATGTAGCTTAATTACTCCTTGTTAAGTGTGCTCTCAATTTGCAATCAAACGTCGACATTCGTTGCTAACTATTGAATTAGAAACCCCATAATTTGCCTCACAGGGCCTCCAAGGGGGCAAATCTATCTGCATAATTATTAGAAATGAACGAGGCAATTGGTTTTATGCAGGTACCTGGTGCATGCTAATGGGATTTGTGCTGGTTATTCTCTTGTCTCAGCAATCCTCGTAGCCATACCCCGACCCTCCACCATGTGTGCGGCGTGGACCTTTTTCTGCCTGGACCAGGTTACTCAACTAAATTACAACCTCTTTGTTCCATATGAAAATGTCTCTCATGTTAGTTTTGAAAATGATGCCGTGCGAGCATGCATGGTCATTAACTGTTTGCACCTTCCCATAAAATTAGATCAGATTGTGTCCAATTCTTGCAATTATTATTATTATTTTTTAATCTAGTTGATCGGAAAAGGCCCAGTCATCTATGGTGCCGTATTAATGTGTCCAGGTGTTGACATACGCAATTCTGGCTGCCGGAACTGTATCGCTGGAGGTGCTATTCCTGGCAAAGAAGGGAGACGCGGCCATCACATGGAGTGCAGCTTGTGGGTCATTCGGGGGATTCTGTCACAAGGCCACAACCTCTGTAATAATAACATTCCTTGGGGTAGCTTGCTATGCGGTGCTCTCACTCATATCCTCCTACAAACTTTTCAGCAGATACGATGCACCTGCGAACTCCATTGGCAAGGGCATTGAGATTGCTGCCTTTCAGAATTGATCTTGTTAATCTACTTGCACTTTCATTTCATAAGCAGCAAATAGTAATAAATGGACCTTGAGCCTGTTTGCTGCTTTTAATTCAAGTACTCATGGGTGTGTTGGCATTTCTATCTCGATTTCTACTCTCCAAGTCTCTGGCACACAATAGCTAGATGCTATCTAATATTGCAATAAAATCGTCCTCCCCGGTGACAAATATGCTTTGTGTCTCTGTTGGAGTATCAGAAGCCAAGAGCACAATCATGACCAAAAAAAAAAAAAAAACACTTCTGCTTGAGTGCAGCAGAAGTAAACATAAAACAAAAACAAGAGAGGAATAAAAGGAGTTCTGTAAAAAACGGTTCCATTGCATCTGACTTACCCCTCATTATGTATGGAACTTTTTGAATTGATACATCATTAGAAGATTATATTATTTCTAATTTAAATATAAAATTTAAAAATTCAAATACAAATTCGAACGATTTTGAATTTTAATTCTATAAATTCTAAAAGTGGAGATTAGCAATCTTAATTCCCAAGTCAATCAAGTCCCATTTGAATTTTATGCACAAGCTTGAATTGCATCAAAATATACTTAAATGGCTTCTCAAGGAAGGTTGATTTTCTCTTTCTCTAAGTGGAAATAACTGGCCGTAATTGAAATTCAAAAAAACATAAGAGAAGCTTGCATCAAAGGCTACATTCTATAACTTGGAATGCAATACTCCAGCGTAAAGGTTTTCTGCTTCTCAAAATTTCAATTCTTCTCCTTGGTATTCTAGGATTGCTATTAACTATTGTTAAGGTATTAAAAATTTAATATCCTATTTTTTATTATTTAAGAGTAAATAATATAGATAAAAGCAGATTTTATATGAAATGTTATCAATTCGCATTTGATTAACTCAAAATTAAAGATCTTAATGTGACATGAATGTAATTAGGAAAAATGATTAATTTTAATTTTGCAGTAGTTAATTAAACAAACTAACCAAACAAAATAAATTATGAAAAGATTAAACATTAAATTTTAATTTCATATTCCTTTAATTATAATATTCAATAATTTTAATTATTTATAACGTTGTCTCAATTTTAATGAAATCAACAATTCTAGATAATAACAAACTGTATTAGTCAAAATTTTCCTTAAATATTCACTAAGTAAAATAAGCTATTTACTTAAATTTTAACTATGATATTCTTAAATTAAGTTCCTTAAAGTGATATGCTTGTAACTTTAAAAACTAAGAAAATAAGTTAATATAAGTAACAATCACATAAACTTAAATTATTTCTTGTGTTGAGTTATTCATAACAATGATATGAAAATTTATCCCTTATCATTTAATATTATTCACTACTCTATGATTAGGAAGATGATAAAAACAGATCACAATTTTTAATTTAACGAATTGATATTTTTTTAATCAATTCAACAAAACTAACTAAATTAATTTAATAAATAATTATTTATTTAATAAATTAAGATAACCCAAAATAATTTCGTAAAAAAGAGAATAACATACCAAAGCAATGTATACTATTGAAATATCAATAGTTTTAAAGGCTTTAATTGCACATGCTAAAAAAAATAAATTCTTTCTAGAGTGATTGTTTTGTACAACCCTTCTCCCTTTTTGGTCCTAAAAAATAATTATTTATATCTTAAAAATATATATAGCAACAACTAGGAAACCCTAATTCTTTTGGGTTTCTCTAATCTTTCATAATTTTTATATTAGCTTTCAAGTTAATTTCAAACTAGATATAGTTAACATTAGGACCTAACTTCTTTACAAAAGTTGTAGCCTTTCTTTCCAACTTGTCAATGCATTAAGTACATTTTTTTTTTTTTAGAAAAAAGATTTGAAGTCCAAGTTATGAGCTAAAAATTAAGACTAATTCAATTTAATCTGTGAAAAAAATCTACAATAGCTTCTCCATTATTTTTAAATCATTAAACAACTAATCTAAGTCATGATCTCTTTATAACAATTATAACCTAAATGTGCACTTCAATTTAGGATCTTAAATTATTAGATTTGGATATTTAATACTCACATTATAACCATTTAAGTATACAATATTTAGACAAAAATCTTATTCTAATTAAAATTGGAATTTATTTTTCTACATTATCTTCAAAGTAATATCTTAAAGCTTAAATGAACTCAAATTTGAACATTTGAATTTAATCTAAAAAATCTAAAATGCCTACTATAAGTTTACTAAAGATTATTTTTCTAATTTAGACCTTTAAGTTAATAAAAAATTTAAAATAAACAACAAAAGTCAAAACAGTAAAATGTTAAAATTTTTTCTACTAAAAACACATATTTTCAAAAAATTTTCTAAATATACTTAAGTCATAAAACATATTCTAATCAACTCAAATTGGTATAAAATTATTAAAAACAATTAAACTCTTCAAGGTTTCAAATCTTTACTGGCAAATGTTTAAGGAAGATGTCTAAAAGCTATTAATTTGTGAGACAATATACTAGCATTACTATATTGTTTTCTTGTAACTCTCTAATGAAATGTAACTACACTTTAAAATGCTTAGTCCTTCAATGTAGTACAAGGTTTTTTGAAATGACAATGGTAGATTAATTGTGACAATAATTAAGGGTGGCTTTTGTTTATTTTAGGTAGCTTTTGTTTATTTTAGGATGAGATTATAGAGCATTTTTCTATCCAAATTACTTAATTTACAATAAAAGTAATTGCTATGTATTCTACTTTTACTATTGATTAAGCAATAATAGCTCACTTCTTAGTTTTGATTGAAATCTCTAATTCCAAGGGTAAACATAAAATTTAAGGTACTTTTCATGACTTAAGGAGATATAACTTGATTATTGTTTATATATCTAAAAGGTTTCAACTCATTGGTTTTCTTGTAGATAATTATTAATTATATATACCCTTCGATGTATTCTAGGTGAATCCATGAATCTAGAAAGAATGTCTGTTGCATGCATAATGTTAGGTCTAATAGTTGAGAGATATGATAAATAATTTATGAGACTTTGTACTTGGAGGCATTGGTTTTCTTTACACCATCTTCCTTCTATAACTTGTCACTAGTTGTTAAAGGAGTCTTAATGATCTTGTTGTTGGTCATATGAAATTTTTAAGAATTTTTTTAGCATATTTAGTCTAGTATATAAAGATCCCTCAATTAGTTTGTTTGAATTCTAAAACAAGAAAACACAACATTTCATCGAGATTTCTTATATAAAAAATTGCTTTCATCTTAGTTTTAAATACTTGAACAAGTTCATGATAACTTTTAATAATTAGTAGCTCATCAATATATATAGAGAAATTGATTTTTGAGACTTGACATACAAAATGACTTTGTCTTACTCCTCATAACGCTAAGATTCAATAGTTGATCATTGATCTTATTATAATAAGCCTTTAAGGCTTCTTTTAAGTTGTAAAGTGTTATTTTAAGTAGATATACCTTGTTTTACTATCCTTTTTTTGTTGAATTTTAAAATTTCACAAAAATTTACTTTTGAATAAAACCATCGAGAAATACAAATTTTATGTCAAGTTAGTGCATTCTCCAACATTTGTGTGTTGCAACTATTATGAGTAATTTAATGGTACTTGAAGTTCCCAATTTCACCTTAGGATCTACTAGTTTGTGATACTAAAATGAGGGTGAATCAGTATCACCACAATTCGCAGATATGTGAACAACTTCAACATCTTCTTAAAAGCGAACTCTTTCTTAAATTCGACTAAGGTAGATCTATTGCTACCTACTAATCACAATAGTCCCTAAAGTCACCTTTCAAACACCTTACCTATTAGGTCTTCGTTAGATTATGGGTTGGTTGATACTTTTACTACATTTAGACAACTCAAATTAAAACATAAAACTTAAAACAAAGTAAGAACACACGAGATTTACGTGGTTATATCAACATGACGTACATCTACGGTGGTAGAGACTCTCTTTTTATTGAGACAATCCATTATACTTGAGAATAGTAGTTACAATGGATGTCTTAATCCTCTGCTCCTTTCACTATTGCAAATACTAGGCAAGTATAATACAAAGAGTGTCACTTATTGTGTCTACCCTTATTCTAACTTGTATTGCCTCTGTTGAATTGAATGACTGCTTTACTGTCACTAAGAAATTCACCAAACACTCTCTAACCTCTCTTGAAAAAATCTGGAAATACGTTGAGTTCTTTTAATGTTTCGCCAAATTTTATCTCTATGTTGTTTCATATAACTCCTACTTTTACCGTCTCACGGTCTTACACATCTCCTGGTTCCATAGTCTTATTGTTTCATAGCTTGCCCTCACGCTTTTGGTTTGTCACGCCATCGCACGTTCTAGTCTCACATCATCTCCTGACATACACCCACGCTTCTACTGCACTCTCATCATAGCTTTACTAGTTTCGCATTTCAACTTTATTAGTCTCTCGTTTCAGCTTAGCTGGTCTCCCGTTTCAGCTTTGTTGATCTCGCATTTTAGGTCATCAGTTTCTAGTCTCCCTTTTCTTGTCACCCGTTACTAGTCTCACGGTTTGATCACCCATCTGTTTTTGGTTTTTTTCCAACCAGTGGTCTCACGCCTTATGCCTCACCTGTCAGTTTCTAGTTTTCTTCCGGTCGGTGGTCTTAGGTTGTGTGTGTTTTGCTGTGTAGGTTCATTTCTCTTTTTCTGGTTCAGCCGAATCTTTTTCAATGTCTAGTCGGATCTCTCTTTCACTGTCCAGCCAAATTTCCTCTATTCTGCCAATGGTCTTTCACTTTTCATCCACCCCTCTTTGGCCGTTCAAGATTTTCTCTCCTTTTCCTCTATTTGGACATGTTTTCTCTCTCGAAGGTATGTGTTGTTCTTTATTTCCTTTGGCTGTCTTCTTGTCGACCGCTGGTGTGCCGGTGGTGTGTTGTTCCTTTGCCGTCCACTCTCCTCTTTAGCCGTGTTAGATTTTCTCTCCTTCCCCTGTTCTGCCGTCGGCTCACTTGGTTGGCCAAATAGGATTTTGCCATTTTGCTCTTCTGGTTTGCCGTCCAGTCGTCCAGCCCCTTCAGCCGTCTCCTCTTTTCTTTATTTTTTTCGACCATTTCTTTTCTTTATCCACTATATTGTATATGTTCCGTGTAGGGTTTTTTGCATGGTGTTACTTCTTTGCCCCTGCATGTAGTTTCAAATTACTCTCTTACCCCTCTATGCAGTTTTACTTTCTTGCCCCTCCATGTGGCTTCAAATTATTTGCACATTTAAATCTAGTTGATAACAATTACAACCCATACAAGGCTATGGGAATAACAGTACCCATCTTGCCTACTAGAGCATAGGTTTCACAATAATCCACTTTATATTCTTGTGAATATTTTTTAGCTACTAGTCTTGTTTTGAGTTTATTAATCGTTTCATCAGTATAGTAATTGACCTTGAAAATCCATTTCACCCCAATAATTATTTTATTTTTAAATTTAGAAACCAATGCCTAAGTTTTATTCTTTTTAATGGATTATAATTTCTTTTGCAAAATTTTTCTTCAACTAGGAATATTTAAGGCTACTTTTTTATTTGTTGGCTCTAGATTTACTCTTTTATAAATGTCAACATGACTTCTTGTTCCTTTAACTAGATTATCCTTATCATTATCTATTGAATTTGCTTTAAGATCAATTGATTATGAAACTTGTCCACATTCAACTTAAGATTTCTCAATTTTAAAACTATTATAATTATAGTACTTATGCTTACCGAATTGAAGGATTTTGAAAATTGATACTTTTCCACAATAAATATGATAAACCTTATAGTTGTAGATTGTATTAGTATAACCTATGAAGATGACTACAACTACTATAGGATTAAGTTTATCTTGTCTTTGTTTAAGGACATAAGGAAAGCAAATGCATCCAAATATCTTTAGGTGGTCAAGAAAGGGTTTATTTTGGAATCATGCCTTAAAAGGTGTTTGATTTGCAAGTTCCTTACTTAGTAATATATTTGACACATATATAGAAGTAACTACAATTTTTGCCTAAAACTTCTTTGGAAACTTTTTTTCTACCAACAAGCACCTTGCCATAAACATTATCATTTTATTCTTTCTCTCACTTGCCTTATTTTATTGAAGGGTGTATGAAGTTATGTATTGATTTTAGATTCCTACATTACCATAAATTCTTTTAAATGATTCTAAGTTGTACTTAAAATCATTACCAAATCTTAAAGTTTTAATTATAAATCCTTTTTATATCTTAATCTAAGCCTTAAATCTTTAAAAAATGGAAGAAACTTTTATTTTAGTTTTGAAAAAAAAATATCAAGTAGAATCTCGTATGATCATTTATAAAGATGATGAAATATTTATTATCATTCGAGGACTCAGCATTTATGTGTCCACAAAAGTTTAAATGTACAAGCTAAAGCTTTTCTCTAGCTCTCTAAGATTGCTTTGCAACAAAAGAGAGCCTAGTTTGCGTATTAAGTTGATAAACATCACATACTCCAATAGGTTTAAAGACTTCAAGTACATCTTTGGCAAGCCTTTTCTGATAGAAAGATTAAATGCCAATATAATGGAAATGGCCTACTCATTTATGTAACAAAGTTGAATATCATTAATAGAAACAAAAAAGGCTTAATGATGGACATTTTTCAAGTTTAAATGAAAGCATTTCCATTTCATGCAAACAAAAACAAATTCAAAACCATTAGTGATAAAATAATATCCAAATTCAATTAGTTGGCCAACACTAAGGAGATTTTGGCTTATTTTAGGCATAAACAAGACATTGGAGATTAGTTTTATGCCTAAATGGGTAAAGATAGTGATTGTGCCTCTCCCTTTTACTTATGGGAGTTATCCATTGCCAATCTTGACTTTGGAGGTATATAAACCATATAAGGATTTGAAGACATCAAGGTTTAGAGACATGATTTATGTAGCCACTATCCATAAGCTGAGTCTCAAAAACCTTATTAGAAATTGAAGTTCTCAACTTCACCATAGGATCTACTAGTTTGTGATATTGAGAGGGGGGTGAATCAATATCACACCCCTTAAAAAAATTCTGATAATTTAAGCCAAAGTATTCTACTTATTTAATACTCTAACTCTCGTCAATACATAGGTATGTAAACAACATTAAACTCTTCTTAAAAGCAAACTCTTTCTCATATTCAACTAAGGTAGATTTATTATTATCTACTAATCACAATAGTCCCCAAAGTCACCTTTCAGACACCTTGCTTATTAGACATATTGGATGTTCTTGATTAGGTCTTTTTTAAGTTATGGGTTTGATGATACTT
The DNA here is from genome assembly GCA_037897445.1 of Ceriops zippeliana. NCBI lineage: Eukaryota > Viridiplantae > Streptophyta > Magnoliopsida > Malpighiales > Rhizophoraceae > Ceriops > Ceriops zippeliana. Next base: position 5,347,230 of record JBAPLH010000018.1, on the reverse strand, counting down.
TAGCTACATTCACAACTCAATTCAAAATACAAAACGTAAATTCAAAGTAAGAACACAAGAGATTTATGTGGTTTCATCAATATGACGTACATCCATGGTGGTAGGGATTCTTCCTCTACCAAGACAATTCATTATACTTGATAATACTAGTGTGGTACTCCCTATGTCCATAATGTAGTTACAATAGATGTCTTAATCCTCTGTTCCTTTCACTATTGCAAATACAAATCAAGTACAATAAAAAGAGTGTCACTTATTGTGTTTACTCTTCTTCTAACTTGTCTTGCCTCTGTTGAATTGAATTGGTTGCTTCACTATTACTTAGAAGTTCACCATAACTCTCCCTTTTGAAGCAATCTGGAAATACATTGAGTTTTTTTCTAATATTTCACCAAATTCCTTCTCTAAGTTGTTTCATATAACTCTTACTTTCACCGTCTTGTAGTCTCACCCGTCTCTTGATCTCGTGGTCTCATTGTCTCACGGCCTACCTCATGTTTCTGGTTTGGCATTCCATGTCTCACATACATTTCTGGTTTGTACGCTTTACTAGGCTTACGCCTCATGCATGCTTCTGGTTTGGTCACTTTGCTAGTTTCATGCCTTACACACGTTTTTGGTTTGCATTCGCTTCGCTGCACGGTTCTGCTGCACTCCCATCCATTTCATGGTTTTGCTACACTCCCTAATTCGTTTCATGTCTCATAGATTTGCTTTCACTGTCACACACTTTTCAGGGGTTTGTTGTTTTGGTTACATGTTTCTTATCTTTGGGATACTCTCATCCGTTTCACACCTTCGGGATGCTTAGTTTGCTCACTCAGTCGTTTCATACCTTTGGGATGCTTTTGTTTGTTGGTGTGTTGTCTCTTCCCTCACCAATGGTGCACCATCTCTTCCTTCACCAATGGTGCGTCATCTCCTCTCATTGTGAGTCTTCTCTCATTGTGTGTTTTCTCTTGTCGTTGGTCACTCTTTTCTTTCAACCAGTGGTGTCCTCTCTATTGTAGGGTTTTCTCTCTCAAGGTCTCTTACTGTGCTCTCCTTTATGTTGTGTGTTATGTTTTGCTGTGTATACCACACTTTCTGTCTTCCAAGGTCTTGGTTTATATACTCTCTTCCATGAAAATCCTAGTAAGGCTTACTATATTGTGATTTACTTTCTTGCCCCTTCTATATAGCTTTACTTTTTGCCCATCCATGTAACTTCAAATTACTTGCACACTTAAATCTAATTAACAACAATTACAACTCATACAAGATTTTGGGAACAACAAAAATACTATTGCCCATTGCAAAGAGCTGTTCTTCTGGTTATTACTCATCACCAGCCATTTAAGCTTCAAATTTTTCTTCTTGATCTTGTCAAGGTTGGTTTTGTTTCTTCTTACAAATCTTCTCAGAGTAGTATTTCTTTTTACAAAAGTTGCAAACTAATTTTAGCTTTCTTTAAAAAAGTTTTTGCCAAGTGATTAGTTTTGTAGCAATTTTAACAAAAACCTAATTTGGTTTATAACCTTGAGTAATTTGTCATTATATTCCTTGACAATTTCAAATTGTTTGATCCTTAACAACTTACATTCTCTTCTGATATTTAAGAGTTGTATATTCCTAGTTTTTAAGCTACCTTTGAACACTTTTTAAAGTCTTTCTTAAGTCTCTTTAGTTGTATCACAAGTTATGATTTTATTAAAAATTATTTATGCAATAACAAAATGAATGCAAGTCAAGACTTTATATTGCTTAAAGGCTTACTCACTATAATGCTTTATTTATGCCATAGTGGGATTAAGAGAAAGAGGAGTAAGCTTTGCTTCATTCAATGATTTTTTATAAATCAAAGACCTTCAAGTATGCCTTCATCATGATAGTCCACTAAGTATAGTTATTACCATTAAACTTTGATGGAGAAAGAGAAGTAAAGCTAGATTATGCCATTCCAAGTTTCTAACAAGTTTTTTTTGTGAGGGTTTGTCTTATGTATTTCTCAACTTATAAGTGTTTTTTCATCTCTTTTATAACTATAATTCATAGAACTTTTGTTGAATTTTGTTGCCTTGACACTAGATGTTAGAGTGACAAAATTTAGGAGTATAATCATAATAAAAAAAACAAAAATCATAAAGGAAAAAAAGGAGTTTTGTAAAAAGTGATTACATTACATGTGACTTACAAGCTTTAATATATATGAAGCCTTTGAATTGATACATCATTAGAAGATTACATCATTTTTAATTCAAATACAAAAGTTGAAATTTCAAATGCAAATTCAAATTATTTTGAATTCTAATTTTACAAATTACATAAGTGAAAATTGGCAATGTTAATCAACAAGTCAATCAAATTCTATTTGAATTTTAAATATAAGATTGAATTGCATCAAAATATTCTTAGATGGCTACTTAAGAAGGTTTACTGTCTCATTCTTTAATTGGAAGTAACTACCATAATTAAAATTAAAAAAACATAAAAGACATTTGCATCAAAGGCTATATTCTCAAACTTACTATATAATATTCTAATACCATAGTGCTTTGCTTTCCAAAGCTTTAGTCTTATAAAATATTCTCCATAATGACTTTTCAAAGGCCTAATAGGAATCACCAATCATATGTATGAAATAAATATGCACAACAATAGTATTTAAAATTGTATGATGAATAATAATAGAGTTACTAATTAAATAAACTTGTGATTTTTGCATAATTGGTTGAGATAAGTTTATTAATATTTCTTGATTGTGTATTTGAATCTTAATAATTTTAATTTTCTTTTCTAACCTCTTAGTCTTGCATGTGACTAAAAAAGAGTTACTTTTTAAATATAATCACATTTCAACCTAAAAAGTCAAGAACATTATTCAAAATGTTTGAGATTTTTATCTTCAAATTTCTTTGTAGAGTTTTGCAAAATATTATCTTCTAATTGTCTAACTTGTGATAATGATCTACAATGACAAATAATGACTAAATCTTTATTTTATATTTTTACTAATTTCTTCTATGTCTTATCTTAATAGTACATTTAACAAGCATTAATATACTAAATAATCTAATGATTATTATCTTATCTTAGTTAAATTTGTAAAATATACTTATTTCATTAATTTTATCTTCATAATTAAACAATTAACATATTAAACAATCTAATGATAAAAAAAATGTTTTTTTCATCAAAGAATATGTAAGAAAAATTGAATGTAATTAATAATCAACTAATATTATACATTAACAACTTCCATTTGCACTTATAGGCAATCGCCACTATCTGATGCCTTATCTCTTTATATGATGATCTTATTTCTTTTGGAACAAAAACTTAGTAAAAGGATATGTTAGATTTTCCTTTTTTAGTTCACATTCACTTTATATTTATTTTTTTCTCTCCTAACAATTTGTGTGATGAGAAAGAATTATCCAAGTACATATTTTGATTACACAAAAGATTTGATTTCCTCTTCTCAGGTAATTGTTGCAATCAATGATATTAACTCAATGATGTTATGAAATAAATCAAGTTCACAAATGAACTTCTTGATTTAAATTGTTCATTGTTATCTTAAACTTTTAGTCAACAATTATGTTTTTTTTAACTATAAATTGGTAGCATTATCATTAAGAGTAAATATTTATGACAAGCTATCATATGTATGAAAATTTCTATCCAAATATTTCTAAATGATGTATGTCTATGTTAGATACACACATACAATATGACATTAGTTCGATGTACTTGAAAAACATTTTAAATATGTTAAAATGTGTTTGATAAAAAATAAATATAAAAAAGTTTGGGTACATACGCCAAAAACTTCTAATTATTATATTATATATGTATTAGACACAAAGATAAAATTAGTTTCAAATTTTTTGAAAATTATGCTTTATATATACAATAATCTTCTTTTCCATGAGTATATTAATGAATAGTTCATTAGTTAAAAATAATAGTTATTAAATATTTTTTATTCTAGTAATTATATTAGATTTTTTAATTTATAATTTATTAAACATCACATTGCATGTATATGTAATATATTCTTTTAAAGTTCTTAATAAAATACCAACTAATACATTGAACAATATGAAAAATTTTCTAAATTATATGATAAAAAATATTTAATTTATTTAAAATTTTTAAATTTCACTCACATATGCATACACACATATATGAAATATATCTAATTTATATTTTATAGTCCTGTTCAAACCGTATTTCTGCTCTGATTTTCTGATGATTAACTCATTTTTTGTATTAAGTGTTCGTGTCATGCACGGTAGGAAGAGGAGTCCGAGTCGAAGCCCCTTTCCGTTCTGAAAGAAAAATGCAGTGCAAATAGAATAAAGTCTCGGATGAAATGGAGCAGACATCAACCGTTTGACGTGCCTCGAATCATTTAATTAAGACCCAAACCCTATCTAAAATGGATCCTAAATTAGTTTAGGCCCTTCAACAAATGATAGAATGAAATTTGAATGCAGAGCAGGGAGAGAGTTGGAGTCTTGCTCAGTAAAGAGAGTTGTAAGTTCAGAGGAAAGGAAAAAGGCCTTTTATCTCTCCTAGACTTTTTGGATTTTCTAATGTAATCCAATATATAGAATTGTCAAATTACAATCCTGAGGCGTCAAGCCGACCCAAAGCCGGATAAAAACATAAAGGCACAAACGATTAATTCATTACAATAACAAACCGTCCATGGACACTGCATGCACGTAGATCTAGTTCATACGTAAATTGAGCTACGAAACTCGTCAATTGCACGTTAATTTAAAAATTACGTCCCCATGTTATTTAAAATTATGAACATTCTACAGACTAGAACGCCAAGGTACAGTGAGTTCAGGAGGTCTCATGGCATTCCCGGAATCACTATATATGTGGGTGGCCTCATTCCGAACCGTGGAGATTTATTATTATCATAAAACATTGTTGTTTCAGGTGTCCGGTGAAGAAGAAGATAGTATGCGTTGAATATTAAAAAAGCTCACACATGGCGGTATTAATGGGTCCTCGGCCAAATTAATTACCTGCATCACTTTATAATTATCAAAGACTGTTGTTTTGTGTGATTATTTCAGCTCGAGGGAAAGTTTGGATACTAATTCCTTGGCTTCCTGAAACTTTTCCCTCTATCTTTTACACAAAGAGTCCAGTCCAATATGTGCTGCTGTTATTATTATTTTCTGAGTGAAAAAAACAAGTCCAATATTATATCTGATCATTTCAAGGCTTGTGAGAGTCACCATATACAAAAACCAAGTGCAAGGAACCATGCGTAAGAGGGGCGTAATTAAGACCTATTGAATTGAAGTAATATTTTTCTTATTTCCAATGTACGAAAAACAAAAAGTGCAATGTTGTTCAATTTTTGCTCATTAATAATTTTTAAGTGAGCATCTAAAATTTCACTAATGTAGAATTATTTGAGATGACCATCCATTTTGAATCAAATGTTCATAGCTAACTCATTAAAATGAATTAATGACATATGGGAGCTAGCTCCTAAGAATTTATTATTATGTTATATAAAGCAGTTTAAAAAGTATACAAACAAAATTGGTAGCCAAAAAGAAAAAGTTACATATCATAATGCAAGCCTTCCCCATTGAAACCAAATCGATTTGATCATTCAAATTAATACAAAGAAAGTTGAAAAGTAATTTTTTTTCTTCTTTTTGTTTGGCAATTAGTCTATCCTTTGTGCAATTGCAAATCAATCGAACTCAAGGGTAGTCTATGCTTCAGCGTTTAAGGCCAAGCAAGACAGGCACTCCAGCGGCATTGATCCATGGACCGCCCTGGAGGAATGCCCCAGGAGTGAACTGAAGAGCCTGGGCCCTGTTGAGGAAATGTACGGTCTTCCACTTAACCCTCCTGTTTGTGAGGGCGCCGGGTCCTTTGTTGGCGTACTCTGCGTAGTACAAGGTGTCGAGATGCATTGTTCCTGTCCATGGCATCCACCCATCTGGCTGAATGAGATCTCCCAGCTCTGATTCCATCACTACGGTCCTCGAGAATGGCTTCCATGGCCTCCCCAAGTAGGTCTTGACCGTCAACCTCTCAGCCATCAGCTTGGCCTCTGGGACGATTCTGCAGTTGTGGATGACAACCCCAGTGGCTGCGTGTGCCTCCTTCCTCCCATCGGCGGTCACGCTGTTCTGTTGGTTTGCCAATGGCTTCCTGACGATGATCAGGGAGTTCTGGATCACTGCGGCACCGTATCCGAAAATGAAATCGATGGTACCAGAGATAACACAGTTGCGGTAGAACTGGCGCTTGGCTTGGTACAACAAGGTGTCTTGGTAACCATCCATTCTGCAGTTGAAGAATGTCGACATGTCTGAAGCAACGCGGAGTGCGACGGCTTGGTGGCCTTCAGGACCGGCCGTGTTCTGGAATCCCATTGACTTTGCGATGAAACCGTCAGCCTCAACCACTGTGTATACACACACACGCACGCACAAATATATAATGAATAATTAATAAGCAAATTAATTAGATCCCATTAGGAATCAATCAATCTTGACGGAAGTTCCCTTTTATGTTTTATATATGTTGTGTGCGTGTGTGTGTGTGTGTGTGTGTGTGTGTGCGTGTGCGTCTTGTTCTAAAGTTAATTACCGAATGTCGCGGTCTTCCAGGTCCCCAAACCGCTCTTGGCAAAGCTCTTGCTTCCTGTCACAATGGTCTTTCTGGGTCCATCACCATACATGAACACGTTGGGCTGATTCTTGCTAACGGTGACGTCCTCATTGTAGATTCCAGCCTTAACGTAAATAACATATCGGCCCGGGGATTTAGGAGGGTAAGCAGCGAGGGCAGCGCTGATGGTCTTGAATTGGCCGCTGCCATCCTGAGCCACCACGGCATTCGGTCTGACACCAGCGTTGTTGCGTGAGGCCAGAAGCTTGCGGTCAGCAGCAGACATCCAGGTGGGATATCCATCACTGGAAAGAAGGCGGCGATGGGCTACGTCAGGAATGTTAATCTTGAGGTCAAAGGCTTTGAGGACATTAGCCAAGCTCGAAAGGATAGCCAAAACGTTGTCAGTGAGATGGCTGGCATCGACCATGCCCTGCTCGATGATTGGCTTGATGGTGCTGTTGTCAGCGAACCCATCAACGCATGTTTCTTGGTAAGCAAGGACAGCGCTCAGCCAGCTCCGCAGCTCGGCAACGCGGTCGCCCATGGTGTGCAAGCTGCTGTCACCCACGGTTGAGAATGATGCCTGGAGCTCCTGGACGGCGTAGTCCAACAACTCCTTGCAATCATCGATGGCCCTTTTGCCGTGAGATTCTCCATTGGCCTTAACGATAAGATCATCAGAGAAATTGAAAGACTTCTTCACAGCGTCTGAGGTGGCCAAGATGGCTGCCTTTACGAATTCCTTTGGATCGGTGCTGTTCACGGATCCCAGGGTCTTGGTGCAAGTATCCTTGTAACTTGCACCATCGCACAATTGGGTGGCCATCTTCATCTGAGGCGATAAGTTGTCTGTCTTTGCATTGGATGACGATTGGTGGTTAACCACGGCCACCACCCCAATCACAACTCCCACCACAAGAATGAGGGAGACCGCGGAAGCAACAATTTTTCCCAACATTTTTTCTTTTGCTTTTTTTTTTCCTCTTTATTTCTTTTGGCTTTTAATTTTCTGCTTTATTATTTTTGGACAATGAACAGAGACTTGTCTCTGTTTATGAAGTCTCTGTTCACGGAGAACACAATCTCCCGTTGCTCGGCTTTTTATAGTCTTTGGGGCTCTACTAAATTAAGGTTGTTTGGCATTGATGGAATGAAAATGAACGCCGAGAAGTGGCTGAGCGCAGTTTCAGGTGAAGCACAACCCCAAAAAGAATTCCTATCAATAGGAAACTGGTTGGAGGGAAACGGAACATGTTTATTTTGAGTAACCCCATCCCCTCTGCCCACACACACAAACCATAAGGGTCCCAACTCGCAAAACAATCTTTTGCCATAAAATCTTTGCGTTATCGTTTTCACTGTTGACTCTCTACATATATATATATTCTATCCTGATCCCTCCAAGGAAAAATGCACGTCATGTCTACACCTCAAGTCCGCACCAGTCGAACGGTTTTGTCATAAACCTAATTTACGGACCTTCATCTACTTAGATTATCGATGCATTCATGCAAGTAGCATGCTATACATATATATATATAGGACTTGAGTCGGAGCTATGCGCGGATATTTTAAAATTTAATACTAATTTTATTGTTAGTAAAATTCTAAGGTTTAAAACTATTTAATATGTTGATGTAATTAACTACTTGCATAATAAGAAACGTGAAAATTGGAACAATGGTTGAGTTTAAATTTATCACTGGATAATCAATCCATATGGATGCTTCTATTTCAAGTCGATGCAACACTTGATTGTTATTTTCTAACAATGGTTTTATGTATTACCTAAAACAATACAAAAAGTCTTTTTTCTCTTTTCCTTTTTTTTATCCAGTTGAATTGGAGTTAACTATAAATGATATTTATAGAAAAACTCCTTGTCACATACATTTTATCGAAGATTAATTAAAAGGATTACTCACCAAAGATTGTGACATTCAATCATCATAGTTTGCTGACAATTCAATATCACACCCAAACTCAACTTTCTTGACTTCTTTCGAAGCTTTTGCTACTTTTTGTAACATTCTTCATGTCAATATTGTTCTTTTTATCAAACCGTCAGGCATCTCCTCTAGTAAGATATTAAACATAAGAGAACGTGCAAAACAATATACAATTAGTACGTGGGGTGATAGATAAGGAGCCTCTCATACTCACTTTCTAGTTAATTACTAGCATAATCAACAAAACAAAATGAAGTAGCACAGCTAGGTTTAGGAACCAAGATTCTACATATAAGTTCAAGGGAATACCAAGGATCCAATGTCAACTAAAGCTCTAAATCTCGGTTTCCTAGTGGAACGCATGCATCCCCTCTGTTTTCTTCATATTTTGTCCACAAACTAGCCTAACTTGTAGACATCTAAATTTGAGGGGGCTAAATTCTACTTTTTTTCGCTCCTAGTGAAGCTCCTCTATGATGCTTCATCTCTTTGCTTCATAATTACCTAAGACAACAAAACACCTATGATCATATTCCAAGGTGAAGGATAATTCTTCTTTCTTGTTTCTTTGTTTCTTAAATGGTATGAAATAGCTATACTTAGTGTCATTGGACCAAATTCTTCAACCAAACTTTTGACCTAGTGATGGTGCTACGTTTCACTCAATTTTAGTCAATTTAGCACACATAAAGTATAAGACACTTATAGGAATCCCTTCCTAACCTTTATTACTTTTTGAACAAGTTAAAAAAAATTGTCAAAGCCTTAACCTCAAATATTTCTCACTTTTCTATTGGACTTCGGTTGTCACACTACACATGTTTATAGTAGTGGTAGATTACACCCCAAATTACCTATGGTCATGCATGACTTGGCTAGCAAATCAATCATGCATAGTGGGATCCTCATTTCTTAACTAAATTATGTAATGCTATTTGAGGCATTAACACCTTATCAAGTTTCCTTAGCCATCCATCCCACTTAGTGAACCTATGTTCCCCTTCATTCAAGGAGAATACACCAACTTGTCATCTTAAATAAGCTTTCCTTGCTTACCACTTCAGCTACCAATACATGTCACTATTAGTGGGTAGAACCATTTATGATCTTTTTACTTTCATAGGGTTTGTGATCACTTCTACTTTTGCTATCCCTTTGCCCATCATTGCACACCATCTCATATGTGTTAGAAGGATTGCATAATGTTTACTCGGATTGCATAATGTTTATTCAGATTGCAGCTTATACACCAACTTTTATGATGTCGTAGCCACATGTTGGTCTGCTTGCAAGTCGTTGGTTTGACTGTTACCTATGCCTTAACCTTGGCTAACTCTTGAGTCATGTATTCCCTTTTGTTGTTCCTACAGCCTTGTATGGGTTGTAATTGTTGTCAACTAGGTTTAAGTGTGCAAGAAAGTAAAGCCATATAGAAGGGCAAGAAGGTAAAAGCCACATGGAGGGGCAAGATAATAAATTTGCTGCAAGTAAGCCCTATTAAGGTTTCATAAAAGATAGTATATAAAGACCTTGAAAGACAAAATTAGAGTAAGGCCAACACAATTGAATATACGACAAAACACAAAAGTGTGTGAACGACCAAATAGAGAAAACAAAAAAACACAACATATGACCAAAGCACACCAACGGCAAGTGAACGATAGAACAATGGATGACAAAACAGAAAAGAAGCAGCCATTATGAATAGTGAAACCGTCGAATGAACAGTAGCTACACAGTGAAGTTGTCAGATAAAGAGAGACAAAACACTTGGAAGAAGGAGAAAAGAAGTCATTGATGGGAAGAGAGAGAAAATGAAGTAGTTGTCGGACAAAGGAGAGAAAAAAAAGGGAGAAGAGGAGAGGTCGGCAGTTAGAAATAGGAGAGGTCGATGGCCGGGCTGAATGAAGAACAGGAGCACGTCGAGAGAGAGAAAAAGAAATGACGGCCAAAAATTAGAAAAGGGGAGCGAGCAAAACGTCACGAAAGAGAGAGAACCATCGAAAAGGGACCATCGACAGGAAAGAGAGAGAAACCCGTGCGTGACAACAGACCACCGGCACACCAATGGTCGACGAGGAAACAATACGACAAAAGAGTGAAACGGGTAAGATGAGACCAGATCGGGAACCAAGGAGACTAGATTCGAGCTAGAACAGGTAAGATAAGAGCAGATCAAGAACAAGTGAGACTATATCTAAGTTGAAATCAGTGGACAAAGAGAGAGAAATCCAATGGTAAGAGAGAGAGAAATGGACAGTGAGATCAAGAGACAAAGAGACCGGTGAGACAGTGAGATGGTGAAAGCAGGAGTTGTATAAAACAACGTAAAGAATAAATTCAGCGAAGCACGGAAAGAACTTAACATATTTCCAGATTTCTTCAAGAGAGGTTAGAGAGCGTTGCAGTGAACTTCTAAGCGGCAGTGGAGCAGCCTTTCAATTCAACAAAGGCAAGACAAGTTAAAAGAAGGATAGACAAAATAAGTGACATTTTTTGTATTATACTTGTTTAGTAATTGCAATAGTGAAAGGAGCAGAGGATAAGACATCTATTGTAATTAGAATTCTTAAGTATAGTGAATAGCCTTGGTAAGGGAGAGTCCCTACCACTGTGGATGTATGTCATATTGATAGAACCACGTAAATCTCGTGTGTCCTTAATTTACTTTACGTTCTGTGATTTGAATTAAGTTATGAACGCAACTAAAGTATAAACCAACCCATAACCTAATGAAGACTTAAACAAAAACATTTGAATTATCTATTAAGCAAGGTATTTAAAAGGTGACTTTGGGGACTATTGTGATTAGTAGATAGCAATAGATCTACCTTTGTTGAGTTTGAGAAAGAATTTGCTTTTAAGAAGAGGTTTAAGTTGTTTACTAACCTACGAATTGCTAATTATGGTGATACTAATTCACCCCCCTATCAGTATCATAAACTAGTAGATCATACAGAAAATTCGGGAACTTCACCTTATAAAGCATTAAAACTTCTAACTATCAAGGAAGAGGATACATTGATGAGTTGGAGCTGTTACACCCAGCTAACAACTTACACTAACATTGTTAGCGTGCATTACTACACCAAGCCATAACCTAAGCTCTTTCATCCTTTTGACGTCAAAGCCTTGACCTCCTGTGCCTTATAGTCTTCTACATGATCTTTGCTATACTATACTTGTTTAAGTGCCCACACCTTAACCCTATACGAGAATTAGTTTAAAGTTTTTCAATTTGCTTGTATGCCTAATGTCCTTATTGGTAGGGTTGATAAGTAATTTTGGATCTGCCTCTTAAATCACCATAAAATCAAGCCTTTTTTTCAATTGGGCTCAATATCTAAAGAAAGTTTCTATTCACCAAGTGTTTTACTCAGTAATTTTTCTTACCCTACCTTTTTGTCTAATGATTTATAATCTTTTCCACTTCATACTAGAACTTTATTTGGATTATTGGAAAAGTTCTTTCATTTGCCTCCTTAGAGGTTTGTCCTTATCTTCCTCGTGAAATGGCTTAAAGGAGTTCATATGGAAGTTTGGATGGACCTTTAACCTTTCAAATAATTATAACTAATAAACAACATTATCGACCTTTTTCGACATGACAATGGGACCATTATACTAAGGTATCAACTTACTATGCATTATTTATTATGTATTTTTTTCATATTTAAGGAGTTAGTTTTTTCAACACTTTGTTCTTAACTTGGAACTTTAAACCTTGTTTCCCTCTGTTTATATATCTTTTCATATAACTTATTACTTTATTTAAGTTATTCTAAGATTTATCAAATAGCTATTATTTTGAGCAAATGTACTGATAGGTAGCTAGACAATTTCCTTTAAAACTTATTCTTGAAATTTTGTTAGGAGTACGCGGTTAATACTTTATGGCTAACTTAAAGGGGCTCATATTTATAAAGGAGGATCGATGAAGATTGTAGTAAAATTAAGTTGAATCCAATAACTCTAGCTGATTTCATTAACTAGTAATCACATAATGTCAAAGATGCTCCTTTAACAAGCCATTGATTTGCTTCATTTAGCCATCAATTTAAGGATAGTTGGCAATGGAAAACTTGAATTTAGAACCCATCATGTTGAATAAAATCAGCCAAAACTTATCTATAAAGCAAGGATCATATTCACTTATAATAACTTTAAATAATTTGAAATATTTAACCACTTGCTTGTAGAATAATTCAAAAATCATCTCTACCTAACATAAGGAAAAAGTTGAAACAAAGATTGCATACTTTAAGAATTGATCAACCACTACCATTATAGAGCCTATGTCATTCACCTCTAGAAACTCACCAATAAAGTCCATTAAAACTAATACTTATGGTTTTCTTAAAATGGATAATGGTTGCATTAACCTCACTTCCTTATGTCTTTTATGTTTGTCGTGTTAATAGATGATACATGTTTTAATTTATGCCTTAACATCTTCTTTCATCTTTGGCCAATGATAACTATAAGAGAGCAAGGCTATCATCCTCTCTACATTAAGATAACCTGTCCATTAAAAGTCATGAAACTCCTATAAGATCTTTTTTTTTTTTTATATTTACACCTCTTGAAACATATAAATGATTACCCTTAGTATGTATTAACTTGTTATTAAGTTAATATTGTCGTACCAATCCCCCATTCACTTGTTGTATAAGTTTTTGGTAATACTCATTATATGGGGCTTACACCTTAATTTTGTCTAACAAGTCATTCTGCACATATGTAAGAGTAGCAATTATCTTTTATACTTGATGATGACTTAAGACATCCATCATTTGATTATGCCTCTTGGCTTTATGTTCCCATAAAAAATCATACTCAATTAAAAACTTTTGTCATCGAGCTTACCCTATAAAGATTTTCTTTTAAATTTGGAAAAAGTATTGCCTACATTATTCATGTAAACTATGAACTTAATTTTTTTTGTGCATTAAGATTACCTTTTTTTACCGACACACTTAAAATGACTTTGTTAAATATGTCAATAATGACATCAAAGGGAAATTTAAAGTTAGTTCGCCTTAACATTAGTTCCAATGATACTGCTGCCTTTAACTTGTTAAAAGCTTTTTGCTACTACATAGTCCACCTCCAATACTATTCTTTCTTAAGTAAGTAAGTGAAAAAGGATACTTTTTTTAAGTAATCCTATATAAAGTTCCTATAATAGTTAAATAGTCCAAAAATAATTGTAACTTCAATATTTTGATAGAGGGTGACTATTTTATAATGACTCAAACCTTTCCTTTATCCATTTTTACTTGCCTTTCACTGATCCTATGTGTAAGAAACATTATTTCCTATCATACAAACTTATATTTTTCCTTTTTTAATACATAATTGGTGTTCTTTCAACCAAGACAACACCATTTAAAGGTGGGTTGAGTAATCTTTAAAGGATTCATTATACATAATAATGTTATTAATATAAACTGCCACAAATTGATTAATAAAATTATAAAACATATTATTTATCAAATTGCCAAAAATAGTAAGGGTATTAGTCAAACCAAATGGCATCATTAGGAATTCATAAGAGTTGTGATGAGTGATAAACATGGTCTTCCCTTTATCTTTTTCTACAATTCTCACTTACTAATGTCTCGACCGTAAGTCCAACTTAGTGAAGTATGATGCCTTTGTCAGTCAATTAAACAAGCCCACTATCAATGGGATATGGTACTTGTTTTTTACCATAACCTTATTCAAAACTCTATAATTCACATACATCCATAAGGAGCCACCATGCTTCTTTTGAAATAACACTAATGGTTGTAACATGTCAAAAGGGAAGACACTTTGGTAGTTCTAAAAGCATCATGTCTGTAAAGTCCTTACACAAGTATGCCATAAAATTAGGAACTTCCACAAATACCCCTTCTTTGATTTTGATTAATACAACTAAGTAGTTTTACCTTTTTTCAATGAATGTGTAACTTACATAGCAAAAATCATACTACTTGTTTTTCCACCAACACTTATTTGGGAAGTTTATATTGTTTGTTGAAAACTAAGGATAGTTCTCTTGCATGATCATTAACCCACTTAAATGAGGCAATAAAACAATCTTTGCATACATAAAGAACTTAACTCTTAAAATAATATCAAATTCATATAATATAATAACTGTAAAGTTAAGAATCCTAACCCAATTACTAAAAGTTAACTTCATACTAATTACCATGCAAAGCACCTCTTAACCTAATTACTACAAACTACTTTCATACATCATTATTAGAGGGATTGTTGACTCAAAAATTAACCAAATCATTAGTAATAGTCATGGAAAAAGGTAAGTCTTTGACTCCTTACCTTTGAAATTGAGTTTAAGCTTATGGTTGTAGGCCCAAAAGTAAGTTGAAGAGCTTGTATTCATCCAACATGTTACAAAAGTCAAGCATTAAGGAGCTAAACTCTTTCATAGTATCCTACATCATGCCATTACATTTGAGTTTCTTTAAGCATTTCCTTGCAACTTAGAATGTGTTGCAAGGAAAAAACTAATCCTTTAGCTCCTTTTTTAAATTTTCCCACATCACAATCTGAGGTCTACTCACACTTACATCTTTATTTAGCCTGTTTTATCACCATAAATTGGCATCCTTGTTAGGATACATGCTTGTAAGGGTCATTTTTTTCTTAGCTAGCACATGAGCATCCATGAAATATTACTCCATGTTCCACAAGAAATTCTCAATGGTTTTGGTATTATGCTCCCTCTCAAAGGCTTTTGTATTAAACACCTTTATCTTTTTAAAAGAATCAACAATCACACTTGGTTGCCTGCCTTTATATTAATAAAGCAAAAGATCCATGCAAAAAAATACTATCATAATTTAATTGTATAATACGAACCAATTTTTCTAACTCATCGAGCCTTACCAAGATTGAAAGGGCTTGCTTTTTAGGAACTCACCAATAGCCTTTTTAATCTTAAATACCAATTTATGCACTACATTAAGACCTGATCCACTAAAAATAAATCAAATTATGTTTTGATATCAATTATCACAAAACCAAATTCTTCAACCAAAATTCTAACTTAGTGATGGTACTAAGTCTTGCTTAGTTTTAACCGATTTAGGAATTTCTTTCCAACCTTTATTACTTTTTGTGCAAAGTATAAAGAAATTGCCAAAATCTCACTCTCAAGTGTTTCACTCATTTTTTTTATTTAACCCTTGACTATCATGCTACACATATTTATAGTGATGATAATTTACACCCCTAACTACTTAGGGTTATGTATGACCCTTTATTATTTAACTATCAAACCAATCATGCATAATAAGATCTCTACTTTTTAACTAGATTATGCAACACTGTTTAAGGAGATATTGACACTTTACCAAGCTTCCTTAGCTGACCACCCATTTGGCTGACTTATGTTCCCTTTCACTCAAGGAGAACACACTAACTCGTCATCTTAAATAAGCTTTCCTTACTTATCACTTTAATTATCAACACATATCATCGTTAATGAAAAGAACCACCTATGATCTCTATACTTTCATAGGGCTTATGACCACTCCCATTTCTGCCAATTAGTTACCGATTAATGCACATCCAACTCATATGTGTTGAAAAGATTACATAATGTTAACTCAAACTTTAACCCATATGCCAACTCTTATGATGTTATAACCACTTGTTAACTTACCTACAAGTTATTAGTCTAACCCTTACATATGCCTTAACATAGCCAACTCTCAAGTAAATTATGTATCCTCCTTTAAAAAGCATTAAGGCTTTTGGTTGTTTAGTGGGAGGATACATTGATGTATTAGAACTATTACACCTAACCAATAGCTTACACTAGGAATGTTAGTGCACCAACACGCAATTTGACCTCCTTCATCCTTTTGATGTCAAAGCATTGACCACTTATGTTGCATAGTCTTCTATATGATTTTTGCCATACCTTATTTACTTATGTGTTAACACCTTAACCTCATGTAAAAATTAGTGCAAAGTACTTTCAATTTACTTATATGCTTTAAGCTAATAGGCTCAAGGGACCAACATTTACCATTTATAATTAAGATATTATAAAGTTGGATATTTTGGAAAATATATGGCATCTATAAAAACAAATTAACTTTCATTTTAAGTAATTTTTAAAATTTTTAATTATAATTATGGGTTACATATGTTAAGAGGGAATACAAAAAATGATTTTCCTTATTTATTAGTTTTTCTTTCATAATTACTCATTGAAGTATTTAAATGTTATAACTAATCTCTCGGAAATGGAAAGGCTAAAATCATTATTGTTTTTCATCTTTGTATTTGATTCTCTGGAAATTGAAGGGTTAGATTTATTATTCTAATTTTCAATTATGATTTAGAATTTTATATGTTAGTAAGGAATATTAAAAAAATCTTTTTGTTATTTATTATTTTTAAAATTTTATGACTTATCTTTTGAAAATTATTGTTGTTTTTAATCTTAAATTTCTTATGATAAATTATATTATAACCCTTTTGAAATAGTATTTAAGTACCTCTCTAAATGCCATGAACATGCAAAGATTCAAAAATTTTTCTTTGGAATATTTTAATTTTAAAGTTAATCATTGCATATGTATAACTTTATACTCTTTATCCTCTTATTTTCTTGTTGCTTTTAATAATGTTGATGATGAATTACAGGTTAGATTTTTTCTTTTTACGAAAAGAAAAATAAGAAATAGTGTATAAGTTTCTATGATATTTTTAAAAATAAAAAAAATAATAAAATATATAAATGCCAGTAAACTTTTATTTTATTTTATGATTATGGTAAAAAACATGGAGCCTCATGTTTGGCATGTCCACTCCAAAGATTAGAAACCTCAAGATACATGCATGTTGTAGCTACTCAAATTTTGATAAGTTTAAAATACGGCAATAACGTTTTGTTGTATAACTTAACAACCCTATATATTTTATAATGGATATACATGCATGTGACACGAGTCATCTTCATTTGAAAATTTATCTGATGAGTCTTTTCATGTATCATGAACGAAATAAAGTGATATTTTTCTTGGATAATGAAAATTTCTTCACACTTCAATTTTTTAGGATAATTTCATGAATTTGAAAAATAATATAAAATATTATGAACAATATAATTGTTATGCACGCTATTGACTCTTTTGCTCTCATGATTGAAGGTGCACCAACATTTTGTTCGTTGGATGTAAAATGATGAGAGACGTTATAGTCAACCAATTAATTGGCAAGCACGTTGACTTGTCCAAATGGCCACCAGAAGAAATTGTCCTGGGTTTGAAGGATTCAATATGTGGGAAGTTTGGGTTCTTTGCACCTTTTTGTTTATTTACCTATTTTCGGCCAAATGGATTCCAATTAAATTAGCTATGTATTAGAAGTTCCAAAACGAAAAAAAATAAAAAAAAAATGTTATGACGATAATTTATGGACTGCTTAAATTGCAAACCAGCCCAGGCTTTGCGAAGATCCCTTTCAGTTCAACGTTTTGTAAATGAAATGTGTCTTAGTGTTCTTAATTAAGTTGAAAGACTGATCCATGGCATTGGACAATTCCATCTGCTTTTAATCGCAAAGCTGAGATCACTAAACAAAGACATAACACAAATCATAATATAGTCCTAATTACAGAGAGATTGGAGGGGATTGCTACAATCTCTCTCCCTGATGATTGCTTGCTTTTGTTAGCGACCAAAATCTCCCACAAACGCAGAATTTGAATTATCAGGATGCCTTGGATTCAAAGGAAGAGGCTGAAGACTAGCAATGACAATGAGCCCCACTTTGTTCTTCTTATAGAAATAAAACGGCAGCCTCGTACAAACAAATTTTGAATTGACACCGCGCCATAGAAAATGATGCAACAATTCCAATGTCATGCAGAAGATCCTCAATACTCAGAAACTCAGCTTTACAAATGAGAAGGTATCATGATCCTAACAAGTTTATCTACTGTACACCTACCACGACTCATCAAAACATTTTTTCTCAAAAGCCAAATAATAGATCCCCACCCCCGGTCTCCTGGACCCAAGTGGCACTACAGTGTCCACGCTGCGATTGCAAAGCAGCTTCTTGATTCTACAATTAGCTTTTCTGACTTCATATGGCAAATAAACTAATTTGGTTTACTGTGTTTCAGATTGTTCTGCCTCGCTTGTCTCCTCAGCAAATGCGGGAATAGAAGATGGTCCAGTCGGAGTTGGGGATGACAGCCTGAGTGGTGCATACGTATGCCGCGCTGTACCTCTTAAGGACCCTATCTTTGTTTTCTTTCCACCATTCCTCTGCCTGCTGCTCCTTAAACCTTCTTTTACTGCAAACCATTACAGAAAGATGTAAAGGTGTGAAATTGGAGCATACTAGTGACAAAAAGCAAAATGCACGACTTAACCAAAATTAGGGAATCATATTGTTACAAGAAAACTAAGAGCTGCCATTAACATGCTACTCTGTGATGGGAGGTTACACTTCTTGTCAAGGGTAATACTGATCAAAATAGTCTAAATATTTGAATTTATGCATCTCCTCAATCCTGGCATCCCCTGTAATAGAGCTGCAATCCAGAATTCATCCAATCTTGTTTGTCGCCGAATAAAGTAATCAGCTAAAAGTGCTGCTTTTTCATTTTATTTGGTTGAGGACGGGGCTTGGGAGGGAAGGAGGATGGGATCCATTGTATTGACTACCAAAGATCTATATAATTCTATAAACCTTCTTACTTACCTGAATCTGACACGCTTGAAGATCTTGGCACCATTGGAAAGTTGGATGAAAGTTACATAAACTCCAGGTTCAAATTGTTCAATAGCTTCTTTTTTTTCATCATTTCTCAGGGTTGACCCGAAATGCATTTTGGACACATTTACTGTGCTTTGTTGAGGTGCAATCTCCGTTTTGCTGGAAACTGATGGTCTATTCCCATCCTCAAGAACATTTCCATCGTCATGAGAAAAGTCGGGATATCCTTTAAGTTCTGCTCTGTCTTCTAACCTTTGAACTTCCATGTTAGATGATTCACCAAGGGAGGGAGTTGCGTCAGATGCAAACATAAACCTTTGGCTGGGCTCTAGGCTTGCTGAGAAAGAACTTTTGGATGTATCATCCATGTTTAGAAAATCTTCGATCTGATCATTCATGGCTTTAAAAGTTTGCCTTTCACGAACAACTGGAGGTAAGTGCTCTGCCATTTCCTTTAACTGAATGACAAAACAAGCCAATAAGAACATTGCTTTGTTAGCAAAATTTATCAATTGTAGAACGAGTGAGGAAAGACTGAAAGTTTTATGTTTCCATTCAGCATAGAAGATTCATTCCACACAAGTTTAGCCAATAAAATAAGATAAATAATAGTGAATAAATAGATAGCAATGTGATCTCACCATCGCAAAAGGGATATATATGCCAGTCTTAGCTACGCAGGCATGAAATTTTATTGGCTGCCTAAAACATAACACTGTGCTGGTATGATTATTACGTGCACCCCCTTATGTAAGAAGATCCTTTGCTTTACTGCATGAGGAGTTGTTTATGTAATTGTTTGTGCATTGTGTAATATAAATGGCCATGGCAAATAATACGACAATTTTCCTGCGTCAATCCTCTAGTAGTCATTTCTCTTCAGAAAATTGTCATAGTCGGTTCCCCTTGAGGGGCTTCTGTGAGGTTTCATGTTAGGATTGAGAGTGTAACAGCTTCATTGTTTTCTACTGCACAAAGGTTGGTTATATTCCAAAGAGCCATTAGGTACAGAAATGAAGTCAGATATCATGTTTGTCAAATATACCTGTGTTGTAAAGGACTTTATAACATCCTTCGCTAGTTTAGACTTGGAAGATTCTACTGCAGCCTGTAAAGCAGCCTCTTTAGCATGTTTTGTAGCTTCTGAATCTCTATGTTTTGGACATCACACTTGTGCCTCAAAGATCTAACCTGAAGTCGAAAAGGGGAAAAATGAAAAGAAATTAGTTATTTTTAATTGGCAAGTTTTATTTTTGCCGCGCAACAGTAACTGCCCTCAAAAATCACAAAGATAATGTAACTCATTACTTCATTTTGCAATTTTGTCATGTCTTGCTTCAAATTCTCATTTGTCTTCTTGAGGCTATCAATGACACTCCTAGAAAATCCAGGAGTGACAGAGCGTGGAGGGCTCGTCTCCTCAAGTATGGTGAACTGGGCCTTGCGATGATTGGAGGCTGCAGAGGGTTGAATGCAAGCTGAGGCACCACTGAAAGTGCAGGCTTCCATGCGCTTTGAATAGCACTCAGTGAACTTGGAAATGCAATATCCTTCAGTTGCTGAAATGCTGGAACTTGGGAAGCTCGTACTATAGAAGCTACCTCCGATCTTGTCCCAGCCTTTCCTGACCTGATTTCAATGTATTTAACAGGCTCTGTTGTGGGAGACAGTAAAGTTTTTGAAGACCTGACCTCTCCCCTGTCCATCCTATCCCTGGCATCAACTGAATGGCGTGCTGCGGTGATTTTCCTGTTCATGGTAGCATGATTTCCGGCCTCAGAAGCTTTAAGTTTTGCATAGCAAGCATCACACACGCGATGTGGTTTGTCTGGAGTTGGAGCCAGTGCTGCTCTCAATGCCTTTTTGGAACTGCAAGCATGGCAATGTACCAGCCCACAATTATAGCAGTTGTGCCTCTTTCTAGTGAAGCCAAATGCTTGTCGGCAACCAGAGCAAACTGATTGGTCTGCTCCCGAGACCCACTTGTGGATGCATATACTAGACGTAAAATTTGAGCCACATGATATGTTCTTAACATGCCTATCTTTCAGTGCTTCAACCAAAGTTGGAGTTCTCCGATCTTCAATGTCACCGTGTCCCAACTGTCCACTGGAACCTCTACCCCAAGTGAATACTTCACTTCTTGATGTCAAGACGGCAACATGATATGCCCCACAAGAAATTTCTTCAACAAATTCACCTACCAATTTATCTTGTACCAAGCAAGGATTTTTTCCTTCAGAGCTTGGGATGCCTAGCTGACCATATGCAGTACCACCCATGGTAAAAACATGACCAGAGGTAGTAAGGCCAGCGGTCATGGTATGTCCACATGCTATTTGGTGGAAGTTGTAGTCAATAAGGGAAGAGACACAGGTGGGTAGCAGATAAGTGTCCTTGTTGCCATGTCCCAAACGATATTTGTCACCATCACCCCAGGTGAACAACTTTCTAGACGAAACAACTGGACCTGAAGGATTCATAACCTCCACTATGGCTGCTGTATGCCACACACCGCAAGCAACTTTAATTGTCTTTAGTCCATTCAATAATTGAACTTCTTTTGGATAAGAAATGCTTTCTCGATTTCCGTGGCCCAGAACACCGAATGTTCCGTCGCCAAATGTAAACAATTTTCCATTTGAAGTTGCCAATGCTGAATGCCAGCTTCCACAAGCAATGGATAAGACCTGAAGCCCCTCCAAAGGACCAGAAACTCTTTTTGGTATCCAGTGGCTGGCATTAGTTCCATGACCAAGAAGTCCAGCATTATGGACACCATCACCCCACGTAAATAAGTCACCAGATGTAGATACAGCACTTGTATGATGCTCACCGCAGGCGATAAAATCAACGTTTGAAACTGCCAGAAACTCAACAAGCCTGGGTCGACTGTAGTCTTTTTCAATACCATGACCGAGTCTCCCGCCAGATTCCTCTCCCCAGGTGAAAACCTCGCCTTGCCTTGTTACAAGAGCAATATGACGTACACCACAAGCAATCTGATGAACATCAAGAACTACGTTCGATTCTAAGGGCTTAGGAGTCAGCACATCATTTTTTGTAGGAACTGAGCTCACAGACCCATCAGGGGAGACACCATCAGTCCAAATTTCTCCCCACACATATACATCACCTAGCGATTCTATATCATCAGGGCCCGATCCGCCACTTGAACAGCTAGGAGTGCTTGAAACACTAATACGAAAACCATCTCCAGTACTTGCTCTTAGTTGCATATCTGACGCCACATCTGAGCTTGCCACATATAAAGGAGTATCACGAGCACCTAAATCAATAGACACCCTGCTACGGGGAATGTTGGGAGTGAGCTCTAGAGTTGCACCAAAAGGTCGACCATTTTGCAGAAAATCCCCACCCTCGGTTATCTGAACAAAAGATACATGAATAACACAATTAGGAACTTTAGGATATCCATCTCCAGATTCTCTACACACAGGCTGTTCACAAGACTGAGGCAACAATGGTTATAATTAATGGGGCGGTGGCGAATTAGCTGGTATATTATGATGCTCTGCAGAAGAATTAAGACTGATTCTACCGGACAATATTATATGAATGGAGTGAAGCCTTTAAACCCAGCCTGCAAACAGTGGTGATTATTGCTAATGGTGATAGAATTTTGAAAAAGAAAATTTCTTAAAGCCTCACATGCTCTCAATGAGGGTTAGATATATATATGCATCCTTACACTTGCTTTTCTCATGCCACGACAATCGGGTCACAATGAAGTAACCCTTGCCATTACACCAAGTCATACTAGACACAAGCGATATAATTAGTAATTGATTTTTGCTCCTCATGAAAAGATCTCTAAACTCAAGCAACTTAATAACGGATTTCTTCTGAAGTGAAAACTCACATCTGAAAGATCACTCCTTGTACGCCTAGTACGATTTCTGCCAATCAATGCCTTTAGTCCGGCAAGCCAAAGCTCTGCCTCAACTTTATCTTTGCAGATCTATGAATTGGAAAAACAGAAGGTAATTGCTGAACCTTACCTTGTCATCAAAATAAATATCAAATGAACATCTAGCAAGTTATATTAAAACGTAATACTGGAACTAACCAGATCGAGAGTTCTTTCACTGTTGTTATACAGAAGTGAAAATGACAAATAATCCTTTTCGGGGCGCAAATCTTCTAAACACAGCCTGTAAAAATGAGCAAACAGCGTCTGTTGCCAAACACTCAGGAGAGAATAGGAATAATTCCTATTCGTAGCATTAACATGTCAAGATTAACCAAACTATGCTGCAGACCATCAAATAGCTGACAAGCAGTACAGTGATACTCACGGTTCTCTGTCCAGGGATGATCCGTGTGACGGAAGATAATTTCAGATTCTTTTCTTGTCCATGGGATAGCCAGATCAATGTTGTTTCATCCTGTTATTACCACTAGAATTGAAATCATTTATATTTGAGATTACTGACAGAAAAGGCATAACAATTTGTAGAGTAAAAAAAGGTCCACCCCCCCCCCCCCCAAAAAAAAAGATTAGTTAGTCAAGTCGAGTCACATTTACGTGGTAATGATAGAAACAAAAGGGATGTTGGACTTCCAATATAACCGTAGTAGTTGATGGCCCTCAACAGTAAGTAAATGATTTGCCTCCACCGAAGCCAATTATAACGCAAAGATCCCCTCGGGGAAAGAAAGTAAACCATTGACTTCGGGCGGAGAACCGTGTGATGTTCTATCTTCATTTTTAAAGAGAAAATGAAAGTATATGAGAGCAATCTAATGTAGGAATCTGTCATATGCATGATTCCTCAACAAGTGCAGGCAGTTTATGAACATTGCTTCTGGTTTTAATATTTGACAATGGGAAGCAAATGGCTTACAAAACTTTTTTTTTTAAAACAAGTGTACAATCAAATCCCGGAGGCGCTGTAGGTCCAGAGTGGCATCGGTAACAGCCATATCAGGTCAGATGGAAAGTCAGAAACATAGTAGGCCAATAACCAAATAACAGAGCACCAGAAACAAATTGCCAAAATAACTCACAGGAGAAAGTCTGAATGCACGAAACTTCGGTTTCCCTTTCCGGCTATACTTGATTAACTGGGTGCCTTTTTTTAATGCAAGAAGTGCCTTCAGAGAAAGGGGAAAACAAAATTAAAACAAAAGGGAATCAAAAGTTGAATGCATAAAACTTTAAAGAAAAAGCTACTTCAAAATCCAATTGAATAACCAAGTAGAAAAAGAGTAGCTTATTACACTGGTAATCAACCTCAACTGCCATTCAACTTCTACCAGAGCATTTATTTCCTCCCATACAATTAGCCAACTCAATTTCTAATTTCTTATCACCTCTATCATTGAACGCATGCCCACGATCCTCGTATCAACCCTTCCCCCCCCCCCCCCCCCCCCGAGACCTCACATTGTGCGTGAAAAAGGAATGCCCTTTTTCTCAAAACTCCAATTTTTGAGTAAAATATTTGGGATCGAACAACGATAAATGGGGTTGACGGGACGATAAAATTACACCTTCATCTGTTCTCAAATAGTTTAGTTGAATCTTTGAAATACAATACATGTACTTTTGATTTGATATACACAGCACAAATCACAAATGATAGAATCTAAAAATATAACACAAGGAAAGTTAAAAAGAAAAAAAAGAAAGAAAGAAAAAGAAAAGAAAGGAAGAGAGTAAGGGGACCTGCTCAATGTCACGGTCAGGATAGCCGCCGTAATGAACAGGATCTGCCATTCCATGTGAGAGAATTGAAGAAGAGGCTCAACCGAACACAACTGCATCTGGTGGTGCGGCGGCGACTCCCGTGCCCCAGTCCTCATAGATGCTGCATGTGGTTTTTTTTCCTACTTTCGCCTCTCATCAACCTCCTCCTCCTCCTCCTCTTCTTTCCTTTGTTTCTTTTTTTCTTCTTAATTTTCCGGGTCTCTTTTTTTCAAGATCAGCCAACGAATGTGATTAGAAAGTCATTTACTGCCATTCTAAATCACAATCTGCACCTCAAAAGCTCATATGTGAAGAAGAAGAAGAAGAAGGTAATGGAGATTGGCATGTAACATCCAGATTGTTCATGAACTAGAGCACGCCGATCAGATCAATGCTCGTGCGATGAGAGAGAAAGAGAAATGCGAGGGGAAGAGAGAGAGAGAGAAAGAAAAGAAGCCATGCGTTTAGTTAGGGAGGTTCGTTAGAAATTGGGGTCAGATATTGGCGCGCTTCTCTGCTTTGCCTCCACGTCTCCCCATTTTTTTTATATTAATTAATAATATTATTAATAATAATAATATCCCAAAATTTTCTTTTCTTTTTTTTTTCTTATACATAATATTAAAATAAACCCAAAATTTATCTTTCAATCAAAAACCTGGTCGCCTTTGGGACTCCCCGTGGAATTGTTAGTCTCCCCCCCCCCCCCCCCCCCCCCCACCACCCCCACCTTCCTCCACGCTGGTTCGTTTGTTTGTTTTTTCTCCTTTTCTTACAATCAAGTCACTTGACTCTCTCTCTAAATGTTTTCTAGTTTTTTCTTAAACATGCTCTCTATATTTTGTTATTATTAATGATTTTCCTTTTCAAAACTCCCTCAACGTTTGTTTTTTCCTTTCCTTTTTCTTCCTTTTTTCTCAAGATTATTTAAGATGCTAAGTCTACTTATACCAACGTGATTTCATGCGATAGAACAAATAAAAGAGATAATATTAGCCTGTGCACGACTCACTCTCTTGCTCTCCTTGCAAATCTAGCACAACCTGGTGTTATTCCAGGAAAATTTGCCGAACAGCACAACAACAATTGACTATGAACCCAACATACTTCAGTCAATCACCCTTGTCTTTTCCTACATAATTTCAAGTTGCATGTTGTTTCTTGCATCAGAAGTTAAATTTACATATCTTTTCATCTCCAAATAACTCTTAGCATGCTCTGACAGTTAACTAATACGGTATGTCTTAATAGGTTTTGGCACTCTTCGTTATTGTTGCCTGCAACTTTTTCTACGCATCTAATGTTCTTGGCAGTATTTGAAACTAAATTTAAATATCTTTTCAATCCTATATTTCGCCCTTTAATGATGATATGATGATGATAACAACAACAACAAAGAAGAAGAAAAAATCGTGGGCTGTTTACATATTCTTTAATATTATAAGATTTTTAATTCGACTCATTAAAAAAATAAAAAATTTAAATAAAATTTAATTAATATAAATAAGAAGATGTATGATGAAAAATAATGAATTTGTTTAAAAAAAAGGACGTAATTAAGAATCCTTGCCAATTCAAAATATATGCAGGCCTAATTAATTGTTATCACTTAGGGCTTCTTCCCCCTGGATTATAACTATTAATTATTTGATCGCAGAGACTTTCTTTTCCCCTGTTCTCCTAATTCATATTCCTTCACCCCCGTCATATGTATTGACGGTGAACCTCTCCGGAAAAAGTTCCTTCATGGAACAATCTGCAGCTGTGAATTATAGGTCCTCCCGTGTCACCCGTTCTGCTCCTGCTATCCACTGTCACTTCTGGATCACGGCTCTGCCTTGTCCATACAGAAAGTCTATAGTCCCTGACATAACACAATTGCTGTACAACTGTCGGCCTGCCGGGTAAGACTATGTCTTAATGCTCGTCCATCCTACAGTTGAAAAATGCTAACCTATCAGAAACAACACGTAGCACAAGAGCCTGCTTCCCTGGAGGCCCGGCTGTGTTTTGGACTCCCATTGATTTGGCAATGAACCCCTCTGCTTTAACCCCTGTAGTAAACATATATATATATATATATATGGCCTTGGAAATTTGCCAAATGTAGTAGTCTCCCCAGGGTTAATTGTGTCGTCGGGAGTCATGCTCGCCTTGGTCACGAGAAATTGCTCATGGTACCTCCCAGCCTTAATATAGATAACAAATGGGCCCTCGAAGTTCTAGGGGTATAAGTCAAGAGCTGCACTAATAGTGTTGAATTGGCCACTACCATCCTGAGCAACAACCCCATTTGGTCGAGGCATGCTGCATGTGACTAAAAGCTTACGGTCAGCAGCAGACATCCAGGCGGGATGCCAATTGGCTTCAGGAAGCCTGCGAGAGGTGATACCAGCAGTAGTAGTGTTAAAGTTGAGGCCCAAAGATTTGAGGACCTCAGAAAAGCTAGCAAGGATCATCAGAACATTATCTGTCAGCTGGCTGGCATATTTCATGCCTTCTTACACCTGCAGCTTGATGGTGCTACCTTCATCAAATCCATCCATGCACATTTCTTGGTAGGCGATGACGTGAGTTAGCCAGACCCTCACTGTCGAGCATCTTTGTAGAAGTGTCCTATATCCAACGCTTTTTGCATAAACTCCTGGCAATCTTTTAGTGCAATTCGTGAATGGGTGTCATTGTTAGCTTTCACAATGAGCTCTTCACTAACGTTTAATGATTTCTTCAATGATTCATGGATGGCCAATAGCCGTGCCTTGATGAACTCCTTTGTATATGTGGAATTCACAGAGCCAAGGGACTTGAATGATGCAGCGAAAAATCAAAATTAACAAGAAATTAATGATAACAATTGAATTATAAAAAACAAAAGTACAAGTCGCCTTAGAAAAAAGTTTTTTCAATTAGGTTAAAATATAAGACGTTGTACCTCTTACTAAAAAACCCTAAAATATATATAATTCATAAAATTTAAATAAAATTACAAAAAAATATGTTTCATAAAATTTAATTAAAATTATAAAGAAGCTCATTGCAACTTCTTATAATTTTCTCGCTTATCCATGTATTCCTTGGCTATCTGGTCAACATCATTCTCTCCTACCAAAGAAGAACTCGACCCCGAGTTCTCTTTAGGATATAAAGGTGTATCATCTAGATGGAAAAATAATAAATTAACTACATTGAATGTCTTGGAAATGTTCATATCATCAAAAAGCTTAACAATATAAGAATTGTCTTTGATTTTGTGTATAACTTCATAAAGACCATACTTCTTTGGTTGTAATTTGCTATACTTACCCACAGGAAAGCATTCCTTCCTCAGGTACACCATCACTTGATTACCAACCTCAAACAGTTTCTCCTTTACGTCTCTATCAACATCCACCTTGTATTTCGCATTTGCTCTCTCAATTTTCCTTTTTACCTTTTCAGTGATAGCTTAGCACTGTTTTGCCATATTCTTAGTTACTATGCTAACCTCTACCCCCTTGAGTAACTTCAACAAATCTAAGGCATGTTGTGGCGTTTTGGTGTAAACCATTGAAAAAAGTGATCTCTCAATATTTCTATGAACAAAACTATTATAGGCAAATTCAGCTTGGGCCAATGACTAATCCCACTATCTTGGCTTTTCATTACAGATGGTCCTGATCAGATTTTTCAGTGTTCTGTTGGTCACTTCAATCTGTCCATCAGTTTGTGGATAAGTTGTGCTACTAAAGTTTAACGAAGAATCAAACAAGAACCAAAACGTCTTCCAAAAGTGACTAAGAAACTTGTTATCCCTATCAGAAGTAATGGACCTTGGAACACCATGTAAGTGCACCACTTTTTTGAAAAACAACTTGGCAATGGATTATGCATCTGCAGTTTTTCTATATGGAATAAAATGAGTCATCTTAGAAAACCTGTCAACAACAACAAATACAGAGTCAACACCTCATTGGGTACAAGGTAAACTTAAAACAAAATCCATCGACAAGTCTTCTTAGATGTTCTCAAGTACTAGTAATAGAGTGTATAACCCAGTGTTCTGAGACTGCCCTTTGGAAGTCTGATAGATGTAACATTTTGTCACAGCAGCTAAGGTCTTATCTCGACCAAATGTCCTGTTAAACCTCCCTCATGTAGGTCTCTAATCAACTTCTCTTTTAAGGAGGACTCAGGAATGCACAATTGATTTTCCTTCATTAAATATCCCTCATGAATATGATAATCATCACAAGACTACTTAATAGTATACTTCCTCCAAATCTCCTTGAAATCACCATCATCTTCATACAACTCTTTTATTCTTTCAAAGCCCACAACCTCAGCACTTAAAGTGAATAGCAAATCAGCCCTTCTACTTAAAGTGTCAACCACTTTGTTTTGCACACCAGATTTATGCATTAACGTGAAAGGAAACCTCTGCAAGAATTGAATCTACCTAGTATGCATATCCTTACTTATCATGGTCTAACCATTCAGATGTTTTAATGTGACATAGTCTAAGTATAGAATGAATTCCTTTCTTACCAAATAGTGCTCCCATACTTTCAGAACTCTCACAATAGCATAGAACTCCTTATCATAAGTCGACCAATTGCTCATGGCCTCACACAACTTCTCACTATACAATACTATTGGTCTCTTCTCACTATACAATGCTATTGGTCTTTTTTCTTACGATAACATTGCACCAATCCCTACCCTACTAGTATCACAATCAACCTCAAATAGCTAATTAAATTCAAGTAGTGCCAATACAGGGACCCCTACATAACCTTTCCTTTAGATTGACAAAGCTTGTTTCAGCCTTTTTGCCGCATTAGAATTTCCCTTTCTTCAGATACTCAATCAATGGAGCAGCAATTGTACTGAAATGTCTTATAAAATGCCTATAAAAACTGGTCAATTGTAGAAAACTCCTTAACTCAGTAGCAATTTTAAGAATAGGTCATTCCCTGATTGCCCTCACCTTTTCATCATCCACCATGATACCCTCATTGCTAACCACAAACCCCAAAAATAACAATGACCTTAACATGAAGACACTTTTTCAAATTAGTAAATAATTTATTCTCCTTCAACACAGCCAAAATACACCTTAAGTGTTTAATATGCTCCTCGTTTGACTTACTAAATTCCAGTATATCATTAAAATATACTACACCATTAAAGGGTTTTAATAATTGATTCATCACGCGTATGAAGGTACTAGGTGCATTGCTAAGGCTAAATGGAATTACCAGCCATTCATACAACCCCTCTTTGGTTTTGAATGCTCTCTTCCACTCATCCCTAAGCCGGATTCTAATTTAATAGTAGGTACTCCTAAAATCAATTTTGGAAAATACCCTAGCCCCACTCAATTTGTCTAACATATCATTCAATTGTAGTATAAGAAATTTGTATCCAATGGTGATCTTGTTGATGACCCTGCTATCAGCACACATTCTCCAGCTCCTATCTTTCTTAGGTGTTAATAAAGTTGGTACAGCATAAGGACTCATGCTATCTTGAATGAACCCCTTGTCCAACAACTCTTGGACCTTCTCTTGTAAGACCTCAGTTTTCTTATGACTCATCCTATAGTGTGGTAAATTTGAAAGACTTATTCCATGTACCAAGTCTATTTGATGCTAGATATCCTTCAGGGATGGTAGTCCCTTAGGTAGGTCATCAAGCACCACATCTCTATACTCCTCCAACACTCCCTTAACCACTCCAGGGACCTTTTCACTCACATTTTCATCCCCAATTATCATATTCTTTACAATGAGCCACCTTTGACTCTTTTAAATCCTCAACCATCTCCTTTTCTGACTAGACAATAGTTAAGAAAGAGTGTCCTTCTATCCTATGAGCTTTAGAGTGACCCTCTAACTTCAAAGATAACAAGGTATACTTCATACCCTCATTCTTTAGCTTATAAACATTTTCTTTACTTGCATGTTGGGCGTTCACATCAAACTACCAAGGTCTCTCAAATAGCAAATGACATGCATCCGTCAATAATATCAAAGAAGATTTCATCTAGATACTTCCATATAGAAAATGACACCTTGCACCTCTCCTTCATCTCAATTTTTTCTGTTGCCTTAATCCACCTAATAATGTATGGGTATGGATGTTTTTTGATAGGCAACTGTAACCACTTAACAACTTCTCTCCCGATGATATTTTTACAACTTCCATTGTTTACAATCAAGTCAAACACCTTTCCCCCAATTGTGCACCTGGTACAGAACAACTAGTGTCGTTGGATATTTGTCTCTTATTTAGGTGCTAACTTCATTCACCTAATCATATAAGTTGGTTTCACTTCACCATTCTCCTTTTCATCATATTCATCCTCTTCATCAGGCTTACAACACACCTCTTCTTCATCATCCTTATCTACAATATGAACACTTCTCCTACTAGGACACTCATTAGATCTATGACTAGGCTGATTACAACGATAGTACTTACCCAAGATTGGTCTGGCATACGGGTTATTTTGCTTCTGGACTCCCTTAGACTCCATAGGCTTCTTCCCTTCAGCCTTTTCATCCCTTTTAACGTTATCTTTGCCAAATTTACTCAATATATTTTTATTCTTTTTAATACTCACCTTACTGCTACTAACAGTATCACTCACAAACCCTTTTCTTCCACTTGTATATCTAGTGCTCTGCTCCTATAACATTAACTCAGCTCGAAGAGCCATATTTTTTGCCTCATTCAAATTTCTCAGGACCACAACTCTTATTTTATCTTTAATTTGCAACTTTAACCCGTCCACATATCGTGTAACCTATTGACCCTCACTCTCTTTTAAGTCATTCTGTTCTGCTAACCTTATAAACTCTGTGGTACATTCATGAACAGATCTTGACTCTTGACGACATAGTTGATACTGCTGGAACAGTATCTGCTCAAAATCTGAAGATAAAAAATCGCGTTGTAGTAGTTGTTTCATACGGAACTACATTCTGACCGAATGTCTCCCTTTCTCTATCTCCTGGTCTGCAGCCTCTCCCACTAAGTAGAGGCTCCACCCTTTTGTAGGCCACCAATCTAACTCGGTGATATTCTAGTATCTCTATATAGTCGAAGAACCTATCAATGTCTGCTAATCAATCTAAAAACTCCTTAATGTTAAGACTACCATTAAAATATGGAATATCAACCTTCAAATGGTAATCACCCCCATCTCCTTGATCATACCCTACATCACCACCTTATCTCTGTGATTGTCTTGCTCCATATATAAACTCATCCTCCTCAGCAGATTCATTGTTTGAGATCTGCGCAATCCTATTAACAACTCTGGATCTGTTAATTGAATTAACATACCTATCTCTTGCCCTAGGCTTATTATCGCTAATATTCATCGAGTCAAAGTGTTCAATCAAATCTTCAAAACGCTATTCTAAGCGTTGGATTCTTTGACCTAAAGCATTGAACTCTACCCTGGGAACTCATTAATCAGCCATTTAGGCTCCCGCATCCTGAATACCATCAAGAACACGACCGTCATCAACACCTTGATTGACTGACATCTTTGTAGGAAATTACCTAACTCTGATACCAATATGACGCAACGAGAAATCAAAATTAACAATAGGAAATCGATGACAATGATTGAATTCCAAAGAACAAAAGGCACAAGCTACCTTAGAAAAAAAATTCTCTCAATTAAGTTAAAATATAAGATGTTCTACCTTTCACTAAGAAATTCTAAAATATATATATAGTTCATAAAATTTAACTAAAATTACGAAAAAACTTGTTTCATAAAATTTAACTAAAATTATGGAAAAGTTCATCGCAACTTCTTACCCTTTTCTTGCTTATCCATGTACTCCTCAACTATCTGGTCCACATCATTGAAGGATGTAGCAGATACCATGGAGATTAATAATGACTCATATGATGTCTTTTCCATCTGAACTTGAAAGCCCTTCTATTGGAGATATGGTGTCATGCAATATTCGGAATGGGCAATGGCTACAACAGACCCAGATATGGAACATTCTTTCTTACACAGCGAGCAAACATCACATGACTTTATGAAAGATAGAGGTTGAAAGGATGACAAAGACTGATAAAATGAGTTGCTTTAATAAATCAATTAATAATTGTTGGAAGAGTTGGTGTTGCTACATATCGAGTTTCACCTTACTTTGTTAAGATTCAGTAAGTAATGATACTCTGTATAGGTCCAGCAGTTTTAGTTCAAAAATTTTAAAATTTTTAATTTAAAATTGAAATTTTATGAATTGAGAATTTGATAAATATACCAAATTTAGATTTTATATTTTCATAATTTTCTATATAATGAGCCTTCTATTGATGAGAAGAGTGAAAAAAAATTGTATTTATGCTTCTTCTTTTTGTTATAATAAAATTAACAAGTTTTTTCAAATCATTTTTTTTCTTTCATGTTATTATTACTATCACCTTTCACTGTAAATCCACAAAATTAAACTATATTATTAAACTATTAATTTTATATACATAATTACTAATAATTATATATTCTTTTTACTTATTTTTCTATATATTAGCATCGCACATAAAATTAATTTATTTTCGAAATCTGAAATTCAACTTAGCTGTAAAGAATTATTAACAATTATATGTTTTTTTTAACTGTTATATAGCATATTACCCCATAATATAAAATTAGTCCTTGAACTGGTTTGATATTTCCTAAAATCACAACCAAACCAACCTAGAACACTAGAAAACACCAACAGAACAATTTCTAAAATCCAGAAATAACCAACAATGGTATTAGAGCATTGTTACGTCCGAGTGACCTAAAATTTAAGATAGAAAAAAATGAAGTTTGAGCGAGAAGACTGGTTTTTCTACAATACTACTTCCCATTTGGGGCAATTCAAAAAATAACTAACTCATAAAAAGCCCTCCATTGTGAGTTAGAAAGGAGAAAAAATAATGAACTCATCCCCTATGGTTTTAGGAAGAAAAGGAGGAGTTGGAATCATTCGAAGAATGGTTAACTTTGAGGACTCCAAAGGAATTCACGAAGACGAAGGGTCCTGGCGGAAAGGCTCCTGTAATTGGTGAGATGGCACACCATGGCCACAACCTCGTCTGTGGCGGCAAGTTAAAATAATATTGTTGGACCCGGACCCGTCGCCAATGTGCCTATTGGGGGCAGGGGGGAAGGCGGTAGACGCCGACCCCAATCCCCGTTAGGGCGTTCGCAACCAAGAATCAAGGAAACCCCTGAAACAACCAGCCTGTCCCATCATTTTATGATGACTCTCGTCTTTCTGACCCTATTTATTTTCATTTTGCTCTCTCCTACCGATAACTGGTGCTGCCAATGGCAAAGGGGGCACAAGATCGGAGGGAAAGTGGTCAATCAATATATCCAGCGTCAGACCATTGTTTTAGTTAAATCCCAGGCTGCCCGGCTAAACACCGTCGCCCAGGAAAACATTATCCATACAAGAGAAAGGGAGGCGCTGTTTTAGCCAAATGAACCGTCATTGATCAAAGGCTGGAACCCTCGAAAAGGCAGTGATAACTCACTAGCAAAATTTTATACATTACTCATAATATGTCACACGTATTTATGGGGCCACTATTGTACCCTATGTTACATACGCTTTAGCCTACGGTATGCCTCTAAATTACTTGTATGATTTATTTGGTGGGAAAGCCCTTTCTTGTTTTCTTAATTGGTGCAAAGATAACCATCATAATTGACATTCATTTACAACTGTCCCTTCTTCCATTTATTTTGTCTTGTGTGGTAAAATTCTCGGGGAAATCAAACAAATTCTTTTAACAATTTTATTTGCCGAATACATGGTCACATGAGAACCCGAATTGACGTGAAAAGAAAAGGCAAAAAGGTCAACTTACAAACAAATGTCTATCAAAGACTCATTTGATGAATAAAAACTCCAGAGTGAACTGTGGTTCCTACTATTCACCTTCACAAATGCCAGACAAGAAAAATGAAAAGAGACTTTTACAACAAGAGCTAGAAACTTGGAAAACTTCAACTCATGTCATGGTGATACATGCCTCAACATTCAAGACATCATTCCTGCCTTTTTTACGTATTTCAGGTAATTTTGAAATAGGAGTATCAATTTGTAGCCCACACTTGTCCTACACAGGCTAATAAACTATAGGTGTGAAGCAGCACAAAAGCTGGCAGAATGTTTTTAACCCCATTAAATCAGTAACACCACACTTATAACAGAATATTTTCACCTCCGCTGACCAAGTGGAAGGACTGCCACGCAACGGACAGAAGTTACTTCAGAGATAGAAGGCTAGTAATCTCTGGAGCTCGAACCATCAAGGCCAACAGAACACGGATGCTAAAAAGAATATGTTTTTCAGTCATCATGCTCTCTTGTCCTCTTGCATCTCACCATTTTCGTCGACAACACCTGTGCTCCTGCCATTCTTCTCTTTATTTTCAACCAAGGAAATATCCCCCTCTGGCTTTCCCCTGGTTAGAGATTGTGCTTCTTCATCGTCCACTTCTTCTCCTACTTCTTCCGAGTAAGCATACCTGCATGTAATAGGTGACAAAAGGCAAAAGCTTTTCAGATGAAAACTGGCCACAAGAGCCTCAGCCTTGTCAAGAAAATTCTAAAAGGTCACCCAAAACATGCTTTGAAATTAGATTTAATCATCTTAACTTTCATCCCAGATCACATATGTTAAAAACCGAAAAGAAACTCTGACAAATGCAGGACTTGAT
This sequence comes from Ceriops zippeliana, assembly GCA_037897445.1. Classification (NCBI taxonomy): domain Eukaryota; kingdom Viridiplantae; phylum Streptophyta; class Magnoliopsida; order Malpighiales; family Rhizophoraceae; genus Ceriops; species Ceriops zippeliana. The sequence goes on along the minus strand of JBAPLH010000018.1, from coordinate 5,311,436 downwards.
AACCAGAAGTTCAATAAATTAAAAATTAAAATATTAATTCATTAAAAATCTTTTATTTGTCGGTGGTTTTCATCAACCTATCATTATATAGTGGAGATATCAATGTGTAGGGGCCACTGTTTGTTAAGAATAATAGAACCTAGATTAAGAAGATATCGCACCGTTGAGAATTTTGAGACGGAGCCCAGAGATAGCAAATGATGCACAGTAGTGCAAATGCAAGAATGTCCCAGAAAGCAGTGATGATCCAAGCACTTTGCCATCGCTCATTGAATGGGTCTGTTGCTTTGAAGTAGACCTGTCACAAAAGAACATCAGATCCATAATAAATTATACAATGTCTAACAGTCTAACATGTTCCAATTAGTAAATTCCACAAATTATATCTATAAGAAATGAAATTATGGAAGAAAGAAGTTTCACATCCAGAAGCAAAAAACACAACCAGAGATACAAAAATAAGAGTCCATAATTCTCAGAAGCACAAATGAGTTGTTTCTTAAGTAACATGCTTATAAATTCCTTTAAGAAACTCTTTTTCGCATTGTCCAAAATGAGGCTCCAATAGCTCAACAAGGGTGATGGCTTGCTGAATCTCTGACAAGTGGTGTAAAGCAAGGGGACTCTCCTGAGGCTACTTTGGCATACTGCCAATTTCCTACAAGATCCTTTACAAATCCAAATTGAGGTATTCAACTGCAAAATGCATGGTCATGTAATGGCACCTACACAGCAAATAGAATTCCAAATAAAAACTCAAAAAGCTGCAGGAAGAATCTGAAAAATTTTTCAAAAGTTAATCTTCTCAAGGATGAAGAGGGAAAATCTGTCTCTGTTCTACAAAGGATGAAATTCAAAATGGAGCCATTGTTTCTCTGCCACAAAATCCACAATATTCAACCAAGCCAAGTCATCAAGATGATCCATGCACTTAAAGGCAAAGTGCAAGCAATATAACCTCACATAGGGAATTTGCAACATGAACCCTTGAAGGAGAGTGAAAAATATAGAAACATTATCAGCACTTGACCATCCTATCACCCTGCTTCGGCAAAATCTTTTATTCTAGAAATTTGCATATGAAAAGAATTAAATTTTATAGATGCCAACAGAAACTGACCGGCAAAGACTCATGCATCTCTATACAGATGGGCTGAATACCAAATGCTAATCATTGTTCAACTAACAAAATATTTCATTCAGATGCCTTTATAAATTTTTTCCACCTCCAAATTTCCCCCATTTGCCCATACATATTTAAAAATATTCTTACCTTTTACTTATAAAAATGCTTTTTCTGTATTTGATAAGCAAAAATTTATTTGGTTTACTCATTATTGTCCATCTGAATTTTCCTTGACATATCTCATGAGACTTGATAGTTACATTATGGATCAAAGTTGAAAGAAATTGGTGATTTTTCATATAAGACAAGGAAACATATTGTATACAAACAAGCGTATTCTTTTTGAGATTAGTTTTGATTCTAGCAATTGCAACAACTAAAATACAAAGAATTTTTTTTACAATGAATATCATAAAAAATCAATTATGCAATCACATAGGAGATGAATGGCCAAATAATTGTATGGTTACTAATATAGAAAAGATATATTGATATTAGAGAAAATGAATTGCTGATTTAAAGATTTCAAAAAATGAAATGTTGTTGGGAATGCATAATAACTTATTTTATACATACATGCATATAAATTTGCCCCTTCTGAAGAAATTTTCTAAAATCCATCACTGCTCATCTTTGATGATGAATTTTGCACATTTTATGCTAATACTGAATTAAGCTAATGCAGATTAGCCAAGAAGCTCATAGCTAGAGATCATACCTCATATGCTATCCAAGCAACAGAAGCAATCACTGTCACAGCTAGTGCATTTGAGAATTTTCTATAGATATCCAACTTAACAGAACTTCTCTTCACCTGGATAAAAATAAGTTTTGCATCTGAAAGTTAAACACAATGAAACAAAAATGATAGAGTGTAGAATGAAAAATAAGGTCTTCTGAGGATAGAAACTAGAGAGACAGAACAAAACTCAAGGTAAAAGCAGATAAAAGGAAATACCTGTAACTGCTCTAATGTCCTTGAAAGAGATGCAAAAATCCACAATATCAAAAATGCATCCAGGAATGCATCAGGAAGGACTAGAAACAGTCTTGCTCTTCCAGATATGTCATTAATGGTCCCCACATACTCTGTAATATCAAGCAACTCAGATGCCAAAAAGTAAGTGATTCCAAGGAGAACCACCTTTGAAGTAAGTCCACCAAGAGTAGGTCGCACAACACCATAACCCATTGAAATGGAAAGTATAAGAAGACGTGAAAGTGTCTTCCTCACAGCTCCAATTGTCACAACCCAGGTAGTGATTACAACAGGCCTAATCCCAGTGCTGTTAAAATTAGCATACTCGGCATACCAAAGAATCATCTCAAACAATCCCAGGGCAATAACAGCCATTATGCAATGCTGAAGCTGAAGGATATCTTTCCAGAACCTCAAATACTGAATGAACCAGATAACACTAAGCACCAGATATGCAATTGACATAAGGACATAAAACTCCATCAAAGGTGCCATCCTACCCGGCAAATAACCATCAGGATTCTTCCAAACAGTCTTGCCACTCATTATCAGTCCCTTGAGTTTTGGATCGCATGCGATAAAGAACAAGTTATACATCCCTGTCTTTGTAATGTGAACTTCCTCCTCTTTTATATTTGTAGACAAGTAGTTACTACCGAATTGTACATTTAACACAATCGGCCAGTTAATATCTGTTGCAGAAGGTATCCTAATAACTTCACCTTGTTTGCAACCTTCCAGCTTAGCAAGATCAGGTGTGCAACAAATGGATCGTTGCCCGCCGTAGGCAGAACCTCCAATATTATTGCGATCTGCAGCCTCAAATAATACAATCTGTACCAAACCCGTGTTGTGCTCCATTTCAGAATGCTCATCAGCTGCCGCCTTGGTCCTCCAAAATGTGATATTCTTGAGCCTGTTGCAATTATACATTTAAGGAACCAGCATCTCAACAGCAATACACGAAACCCAACAAACAAAGATAAGGCCCGTACACACTCCTCTATTCAATAACCTAACTGAAGTGAACAGACCCACCCAGGTGTCTTTTGCAGTCAAATGCGTTTCATGCAGCGATCAATTCAAAATCGCATACATATATACTTGTGTCATTTCTACTATCACTGTTAGAACTAGAAATTAGCAATTGAATTAAAAGTATGAAGCCCAACCAAAAAAAAAAAAAAAAAAAAAGTCCAACAGAAAAAAAGTGATAAAAGTTCAAAAGCTCAGATCCAATCAAGAACATAAAAAAATCGCCCAAAAAAACGAAACCAAATAAATAAATAAATAAATATATAAAAAGTGATGTTAATCGCGGAAGACCCATTTCAACAGGACTTGAAAAAAAAAAAAAGCAAAATAAGAGCCAAACCCCATTCATGGCCGCCCTTCCCTCCCTTTATTCAAAAAAAAAAAAAAAAAAGAAGCAAAGAAACATCACCGTATGTAAGAAGAGTGGGGGCCAGAGGCAGAGGAGGAGACAAGGCCTTCGCTACCGCCGAAGAGAAGCAAAGCATTTCCAACTTCGCTGAAGGGCTCTTGGGAGTAGGTGTGGATGGAGGCATTTGTTGTTGTTGGTAATACTATGAGTGAAAGCGTGAGGATGAGAAGCATTTTTATTAGCAACGGATCAGATTTTGTCTTAGATGCGAACCCCATTGCCTGCTCAATTGCTGCTGCTGCTGCTGCGTGTGTGTGTCAGTATGTGAATATCAGAATATCACACAAAGAGAGAGAGAGAGAGAGAGAGAAAGATCAACGGCGAACACAGAGGAGAAATAGATGGAGGCGGGCGTGGCAATGAACTGGGGAGGCAGTGTGTTAGAGAAGCACAGATCACTGTCGGTGGCCACGCGTATTACTGCTTCCGTGTCCTTACGCGCCCCACCCGTAACTCACTAATGCCACGTCCGGATTCAAATAGTTTAGCTTACTAAATTTTTTAAATTGTACGTAATAAGTAAGTCGAAAATCATCAATTTAATGTTAAAGATCATTACAAAACATCTATTAATGAATCATTAAATTTAGTTTTAAAAAATTACCATTAAATTATAATATATTCAATAATATGTAGTTAAGTTAGAAAAGATAAATTAGCTTAATTTAATTTCTTGACATTCACCAAAACACTTCTTTTGTTTTCTCTCCTTCTTGAAATTTTAAATTAGAACTCCAACTCTCTTTTCTATTTCATCTTTTATTTCAAAGTAAAATCAAAATCCTAACAAAAAGAAAAACGTTTATCCTTTGTAAGAGATTGAAATTTCGAAACTCCAACATAAGCATCAATTGATAAAGCAACGAAGAATCTCAAAATTAACATCCCAACGTCAACTCCAGGATGAAGAACTTCTGGCAGTAGTATTTTGTGAGCTAACTAAATCTAAGATTGAGTTTTTGATTTATTAAAAATTATTTGAAACCATGAAATTGTCATTGTTTACTCAAACTTATATTAAATTGAAATAATTTGAAATTTTTAAAACCCATTTATTGTATAAATTAATTGATTCCAAGATTAAACCCAATAATTTGAAAAATTTTTAATCACTTATTAGAAACAACTATGATGGAGTTTTTATGTTACTTATTTATATTTAGTTGTTTCTCAATTAGTCATTTGTAAGCAACTATGATTGAAATTTGTTTTAATCATTTGTTGTAAACAACTGCATTTGAAGGTTAGATTTGCCTTAATTCTATCTTTTTTTGAACAAAATGTCATAATATAATGGACCATACATAATGTTTTATGGTAGGTCATTTTTAAAAGACCTTTTTGTGTTCTTTGTAGGATATACAACACATGATAGATGTGTTTGAGTCAAGTAAATTTTATTTGTCGAATCCTAAAAATATGGTAAATGATCAAATTAAAGGTGATACATCAAATAATGATGATAGAGTTAAAGCTATATATTAAAGGATTTCACAGCAAAGTTTGGAGGAAAGACTTTAAAAGTTATGTATTGATAGTGCTTTGTATGATATGTTTAAGCATGTGATTGAAAGTAAGAAAAGGATAATTGAGTACTATAAGGAGTATTATGATAGCATTAATATTGAGGAAATGCAAATAAAGATCATAATGATTAAATAAGATGTCAATGAAATAAAGGTAATTATACAATAAGGAGAAATAAATAGAGATTGAAATATGATGTCCAATGTTAATGGTAAGAGTGTTGAGGGAGATAATGTAATTGTAACAAAAGGTAATATACAAGCAAAAGACACACTAAGATCTAATTTTGGTGAAAATGAGGGTGGTAGAAATGAGAGTAAAAAGAAGAGGTTGGAGATTGCTAAAAATGAAGAAGTTATATTTAAGTGTTTTTTGAATGTTCTTATTAAAATAACTCCTAGGAACAAGGGTAGCAAACCATTAGTTAATAGTTGTGGAGAGGAAGATGAAAATGAAACTAAAAATTTTGAACTTGAATTTGTTTAAGTTCTTGTTGAAGTTATGCTAGATGATGATAAAGAGCTTCTTAATGCAAGGAAATAGATTAAGCAATTTTACACTTGTGAAGGTGACTTTAATGGAAGAAAAAAGAGTTTAATTAGTGAAGATGTTGCCAATAAAAGCAAAAAAGCTTAACTTAATATGGATAAGGTTGAAACTAGTAAACTTGAAACAAATTAACTTGATGAAAATAATGGATATGAAACAAAATATTTTGATAGTGTTAAGGAAAGTAAATATAAGTCTATTAACTCAAATGAAAATAGTAAGAGAGATAAAGCCATTGAAATAAAAAGAAGGATATTTATATGATGGAAGCTATATTGTACTAGCTTAAATCAATAAGGAAGTTGATGCTTGCAAAACCTTGGACCACCAATGACAAGGGTAAGGTTAAAAAAAATAAAGGAAGTACTTAACAACTTATTATGTGACATTTACTTACAGGAAGTTGTTAGGCACAAGTTTAAAGATGATGAAGGCTTTACTAGGGCTTACAAATGTGTCATTTATGGAGGAAGATGAAAACCATGGCCTTAGGAAGGAAGTTGGAGTTAGGAGCTTATGTTTGTTCATTTAAATGAGTTATTTTTCATGGGTTATATTGTGATGTCGTAGATTGGACGAATTTCAGCATCTTAATAAATTATTTTCATGGGTTTTATTATTATTTAGTGAGCTAGATGAATTTCCTTAATAAGTCCACCTTAGCAGCTAAGGTTTTTGGGGGTAGCATATAAAAAGGGAAAAAGGATGACTAGAGGGGGCAAAACTTTGTTTATAAGTGAATGAATTATTTTCTTTGATTTTTGAGAATTAATTTTGAACTTTTATACTTAAGTGTGTTAGGTTCAATAGACTTATCTTCTTCAATGTTGTCATTGTTAAAAGTGGCGTTTGAATCTTATAGTTCTAGTTCTTTGTTGTTTATAATCATTAGGTCAAAACTCAAATTTCTTAACCTTTGTTAGAATGATCTTATACCAATATTGGTGTTAAGTTTTATTTACATATAATTAAATTTCATATCATTTGGTATGAGAGCTTTGGCTCTAAATCAGGTTAATTATCCTTGTGATATAATCTTTTTCCATGTGTTTTTCATTGTTGGTTAAATTATCCAAAAAAAAAGAAAAAGAAAAATTCATGTGTTTCGTGTGTTTCATTATTACTGTCATTTGTTTTGCAAAAATACCCATTAGTTAATAAAACAAAGCATGTATTTCTTGTATTTTGTTATTGTTACTTGTTCTTTCTGCAGAAATACCCATTAGTTAACAAAAAAAAATTGTTTCATCATTCAATTGGTCATTTACTCAATTATATTCAATAATTGATTATTGTCCGATTACACTACTTATATCATTTAATTCCTTATCATTTTGTTTGCTTTATTGCCTATCTTCTTTGATTGTGTTACTTTTTTAAAGAGGTAGGTGTAGGATTGATATATTTAAGTTTTGTTTATTTTAAATTTACTTTGTCTAAAACTATTGAAAGAGCTTTTAGAATCTTACATTTTATTGTGTGAAACATAAGAGTTAAGGATTACTGCAGTCAAGTGGAGAGCAAACATATTAGGGAGTAAGTTTTGTGAGATATAGTCTTTATTTTCTAACAATATCGTAGGTACAATGTTTAATGTTAAAGAAGGTAGTTTCTCATATAAAAAGAAGGAAGTAGTTATTTCATACTTCAAATTGCTTATAAAATCCTTAGAGCAAAAGTTTGATAGGGTTAACCAAATGTTTTGAGAAGTCAAAGACAAGATGAATAAAATAGAAGAGGAATCGAGTGTGAATCCCAAAAGGCCAGTTAAAAAGGTCATAAAGGAGCAATTTGAATATGATTTTGGTGAAGATGGTGATGATTATTATGATGAGGGTGATAATGTTAGTAGAAACTTTAGGGGTGGATTTAAAGGAGGACATGGTAATAAGAATGGTAGAGGAGTAAGAGGCAATAGAAATGTTTATGATAGGTATAATAGAGGTTGGGATAACAAAAATAGAGTAGGGGAACGAGTGCCATAACTTCTCTAAGGAGAAGAAGGTGAAGTTAACTGTAGCAGAGTTCATTGATTATGTTATAGTATAGTGGGACTAGCAAGTTACTATTAAGAGAAGAAACTTTGAAAGAACTATAGAAACTTAAAATGAGTTGAAGACTATGTTGAGAAAGAGATTTGTTCCTAACTCTTATTATAGAAATTTGTATAACAAGTTATAAAGCCTTACGCAAGGTTCTAAGAGTGTGAAAGAGTACTATAAGGAGATAAAGATTGTTATAGTTAGGGCAAATGTAATAAAGGATAGGGAGATAATCATGACTAGGTTCTTCCAAGAGTTAAATAGAAGCATAGCTGATGTGGTAGAATTATAACACTATATAAAGTTTAAGGACATGGTACACATTGCCATGAAAGTTGAGAGACATTTTAAGGGAAGGAGTACTTCTAAATATAATCAAAACTCGAGTTCATCTTTTTGGAAGCCAAACTAAAGGAAGAAAAAAGAGAAGATGACTCATAAGTTTAAAACTAATTTACATAGACCCAAGACTAGTACGGGTAGCTTTAAAAAGGGAAAATTTGAGGAAAAACTTAAGGGTATCCAAGGAAAAACTAAAGATATCAAATGCTTTAGATGTCTGGGTACCTTAAAGAGAATGATAACTATGTGTTTGGTAGCAAAGTTAGTGATGAAGACCAAATGCCACTATTAGAGGATGCTAGTGATGTTGATAAGGAGATAAAGTATCTAAATCATGGTAAAGACTTTTAGTAGCAAGGTGAGCCCTTAGTATATAGGTTAAGGAGGATGATGTTGAGGTGTAATGGGAAAATACTTTCCATACTTGGTGTTTATTTCAGGATAGACTTTGTTGCTTGATCATAGATCGAGGTAGTTGTATTAATGCAGTAAGTAAAAAGTTGGTGGAGAAATTTAACTTGCCTATAACCAAACATCTTAGGCCATATAACTTATAGTGGTTGAATAATAGTAGAGTGGTGAGAGTGACTAAATAAGTTATGGTTCCATTTTCCATTGGTAAAGGATGAGTTATTTTGTGATGTTGTAACTATGTAGGCAAGGCATTTGTTATTAGGTCATCTTTGGCAATTTGATAAAAGAGTTTTGTATAATGGTTATAAGAACCATTATTCTTTCACCATGGATGGAAAATCATTCACACTTGTTTTATTAACTCCAAAACAAGTATATGAAGACCAAGTAAGACTTTATGAAAGTGAGTAAAAGAGAAGGAGCGAAAAGAAAGAAAGAGAAAAAAGAAAAGAAATTGAAGGAGAGAAAAACAAGGTGAAAGCACTTAAGAGTGCTAAGTATAAGAGTGGTTAAGTTGAAAAGAGTGAAGATGAGAGAAAACAAGTAAATGTGTTTACAAAAGGAACAAATGTTAGGGTTGCTTTCTAAGCTTAGGCAACAAATGGTCTTAATCCTTTGCAAGGATTTTTATTTCTCTAACCTTGACCTTGATTCATCTTTGTTGAGTGCTATTTCATCTTTGTTGGAGGATTATAATGATATATTCCTTGAAGACATCCTAGATGGCTTACCACTAAGGAGAGGAATTGAATATCACAATGATCTTATTTTTAGAGCTCTCATTCTTAATAAGCCTGTATAGAAGTAATCTTGAGGAGACAAAGGAGTTTCAGAGACAAGTTAATGAATTGATGAAGAAGAGATATATATGGGAGGGCATGAGCCCATATGCAATACCAATGTTGCTTGTGCTAAAGAAAGATAGATATTGGAGGATGTATATTGATTGCAAAGCTATCAACAAAATAATAGTTAAGTATCGACATCTTATGCGTAAGCTTGATGATATGCTTGTTACTTTTTTAAAATTGACCTTAAAAGTGGGTGTTATCAAATTAGGATAAAAGAATGTAATGAAAGGAAAACTCATTTAAGACTAAGTATGGTTTGTATAAATAGTTAGTTATACCCTTTGATTTAACTAATGCACACTTTTATAAAATTAATGAATCATGTTTTGAAATTGTTATTCACATAGCCTTGTACAGGTTGTAATTGTTGGCATCTAGGTTTAAGTGTGCAAGAAAGTAAAGCCACATCAAAAGGACAAGAAAGTAAATCTGCCACGTAAGGGCAAGAACGTAAATTTGCCACGTAAGCCCTATTAGGGTTTCATGGAAGAGAGTATATAAAAGTCTTGGAAGACAAAGCTAGTTGTGGATTGATAATTTAACCATTCGAAAACCTATACAATCGGTCAACCAAAGAGACAATCAAGAAAAAAAAAAAAAACCTACCCTACATGGAAAAACAACATAAACGGCAAAGGTAGGTGATCAGCCAAAGAGAAAACAAGGGAGGAACGACTCGACAGCAAAGAGAGAGTACACAGCTGGACAACAAGAGAGGGTGGACAAAAATCACAAATCAAAAAAGGTGGAATGGCCAAACACAAAACAACATGCCAAAACTAAAGAGTGAATGGAAAAACTACCACTGACTGAAAGAGAGAGGACATCCAACCAACCATTCAGCCAACACAAAAAGAAACCATCCAAAGAGAGAAACCGGCCAACACAAGCTAAACAAAAAAATAATCAACCAGCAAAAGAGGTGTGGACGGCAAGGAGGAGAACAGCCAAGGCAAGGTGAATGGCAATAAGGAGAGCACAGTCACAACACACCAATGACAAGTGAGACCTTAGTGAGTTAAAACCTTACAACAAGGAAGAGTAAATCGACTGGAAAGCAAGAGTGAACACACGACAAACCAAAGGAGACCTTGGACAGCAAGGGAAACTGGGCAACAACTAGAAGGAAGTCATGTGACTTACTGTAAGAGGAGAGGCAAATGCACTAGTGGTAAGAGAGGAGACAGCACACAGTCTATAAGGGAAGAGAGGAAACCATGAAAGAGGAGGCCATCGGGAGAGCAAACCAAGTTGCCTAGCAATGTGAAATGGACAAGGGCAAACCAGAAACGTGGGTGAGGCGTGTGACCAGCAAAGCGTGCAAACCAAAAACGTACGTGAGTCGTAATACTAGTAAAGTGTGCAAACCAGAAACGTGCATGAGACGTGAAACGCCAAACCAGAAATGTGAGGCAAGCCGTGAGATATGGAACAACAAATCAGAAACATGAGGTGAACCGTGAGACGATGAAAGCAGGAGCTGTGTGAGACAACTTAAAGAAGGAATTCAATGAAGTATTGAAAGAACTCAATGTATTTTCAGATTTCTTCAAGATAGGTTAAAGAGCATTGTGGTGAACTTTTAAGTGGCAATAAAGCAGTCATTCAATTTAACAGAGGCAAGACAAGTTAGAAGAAGGGTAGACACAATAAGTGACACTCTTTGCATTGTACTTGCTTGATATTTGCAATAGTGAAAGGAACAGAGGATTAAGACATCCATTGTAACTGGTATTCTCAAGTATAGTCGATTGTCTTAGTAGAGGGAGAGTCCCTACCATCGTCGATATATGTCACGTTGATTAAACCACGTAAATTTTGTATGTCCTTACTTTATTTTACGTTCTATGTTTTTAATTGAGTTGTGTGAAGCAGCAAAATATCAGCCAATCTATAACTTAATGAAGACCTAATAGGCAAGGTGTTTGAAAGGTGACTTTAGGGATTATTGTGATTAGTAGGTAGTAATAAATCTACCTTAGTCGAATTTGATAAAGAGTTCGCTTTTAAGAAGAAGTTGAAGTTGTTCATATATCTGTGAATTGTGGTGATACTGATTCACCCCCCCTTTTAGTATCACAAATTAGTAGATCTTAGGGAGAAGTTAGAAACTTCAATTAGTATTAGAGCCTGGTTCACTAGTTTGAAGCTTAATAACTTGGCATAATAGTTTGAAGGATTTCAAAAGTTTTAACTGGTTTAGCATACTGAGAAATGGAAACCGGTACCAGCACTAGCACTACTTACAGCAAGAAGGTTCCAATCTTCAACGGAACTAACTACCATATGTGGAGAGTGAGAATGCAGGTGGTATTTGTGCACAGGAGGGTTTTGTGTCCCCATATGAAGGTAAAGATCCAATACCAGAGGAATTAAGGCAGTTTGACATAAATGGGAAGGTCTCAAACGTCATCATTTCAACATTGACAGATGTTGAATATGCTAAAGTTATGGACTGCAAATCTACTAAGGAGATATGGGACAGACTACAGAAAGTCTATAAAGGTGATGGTAGAATGAAGGATGCCAAGCTTCAAGTTTTCAAGGAGAGATATGAATCTTTCAAAATGTAGAAAAATGAGAAAGTCTAAGAATTTTTCACCAGGGTTATTGATGCTGTAAATAACCTTAGAAGTCATAGGAAGAACAAGGACTCATCTATTGTGAAATTTTTTTTGAGAATTCTGCTTGAGAGGTTTGCCTCAAAGGTGGCAACCATAGAGGAGAGTAAAGATCTTAATTCTATGTCTCTGCATGATTTCTAGTGCAATCTCATTGCATATAAGTTGAGAATAAAGTCAATTGAGAGCTCCTCAACGTCAATGGTATTAAAGGAGGTAGCTTTCAAAGTTATGAAACACTTGAAGATAAAAGAAGAGGAAGAATCATCTAGTGAGGATGATGATGAGGAGGAGGAAGAAAGTGAAGGTAAAGTGTTGGCATACTTCACAAAGAAGTTCAAAAAAGGGTCTAATAAGGGAAAAGGACAGTTATCCTTGAGGTGTTATTGTTGTGGTAAACTGGACACTTTGCTTCTCAGTGCAAAGTGAAACTTGATGATAAAGATGAAGATGGTGATGATGAGAAGAATTTAAAATGGAGAAAACCATCGTTTAAATCAAAGAAATCCAATAAGAAGACTACCAACCCACAAAAAAAAAGAAAGGCTCATTCAAGAGTTATGTGAGTCAAATAAACGAAACTGATGAAGAAGAAGATGAAGACTCATCAGATAAGCATGCCTTTATGGCATCAACTCAAGGTGGTAGTTCAACCTCTGAAGAGGAAGAGGAGGTTGATAAAGAGGAACCAGATCTTGAAGTTGAGTTGGAAGCAGTTTCAAAGGAGATAATGAAAAGGAGCAGAACCATAAAAAGGTTGGAGGCTCACATAAAACAAGTTGAAAGAAAGTCTAAAGAAGCAGAAAGTTAAAAAGATGAAATAAGGGCCTAACATATTGACTTGAAGAGAAGATTTGCAAAATAGATCAAAATATATGAAGACCTTACAATAGAGCTTGGCTCAAGGGCTTCAAAAATTGAAGAAATAGAGAAAGAGTTGCTGAGACTTTAGCAATAACTCAAAAGGAGTGAAGAAAACTTGCAAAAGATTGAAATGATAGGAGAAACAAGTTCTGTATGAGAAAAGAAGAATAAAGAGAAACTGCAGCAATCTGAGATTGTATTGCTTAAAGATAATAAGAATTTGCCAAGGAAGTTGAAAGAGAAGGTTGTAACTTAGGAGAAGATAGCTGAGAATAAAGAAGATATGAAGAAGCAACCTAAGGTGGCAAATAAAAATGAAGAAAAGAAGGTTAGCCAGCAGAGGGCTATGATTAAACAAAAGAAGGAGAAGAAGGTAACTGAAATGAAAGTCACACAAGCAAAGAAGCCAACAACTTTGCCTACATAGCAAGTAATAAATAGAAGAAAATAAGCTATGAGTAGACCCAATAAGAGGTAGTTTTATAGTTACTATCTTTATTATGAAGTTTGGGGTCATAAGGCAAGTAACTGTTAGTGGAAAAGGCCGATATATGTCTCCAACTTAAGAAGATACGATGCTGCATACTCGGGAGACAATACAGAATTTAGAAGAGACCACCTATCATGAGTTCTTGCACATACTGTAAAAGGCAAGGACACGCTTATAAGGATTGGTGGAACCTAAACTAGTGGTTTCAAAGAACAAGTTTGTTATATTGGCAGACTTGGAATAGTGTGAAAGGTGTGGGTAAGATGACCATAATGCCAAGAGATACATGACACTTCTCCCTGAGCAAGAGAAGGCACTTAATGGCACAATGAAAATAAGCGATGCAGTCAAAGCTAAGAAAAAGGAGAAAGCTTTCTTCCAGCTAGTTCAAAAGAAGGAATATAAAGCTAAAATGGAGGTGGCTAACATAGATAAATTACACTAAAGGCTGACTACAAGGATAAGTAGTGGATCCTTAATAGTGGATGCACTTCACACATGACAAGAGACAAGAGTAAATTGTCAAAGCTAAACAAGTCAAGAGAAGGCAAAGTCAAGTTTGGCAATCATGATTCACTCAACATAAATAGTCAGGGGTCAGTAAACATTAGAAGAGGAAAGCTAAAAGATGTTCTGCACGTTGAAAGACTCAGATATAATTTAGCATCTATCAACCAACTATGCAATGAAGACCATAAGGTAACATTCACAAAAACAGGTTGCCAGGTAAAGAGTAAAGAAGGCAATACTGTTACAGCCAGGAAAGGAACAGCTGGAAATTTATATGTGATTAATGAAGACAAGATATATAGTTGTTTACTTACAAAAGAAGAAGAAAATCAACTATAGCATAGGAGGCTAGGATACTTAACACAGAAGAACATAAGGAAGCTGACCATTAATCCTGCAATCAGAGACATTCCTGACCTCAGGAGAGAGAGAGAGAGAGAGAGAGAGAGAGAGAGAGAGAGTATGTTTACTCAACATGCTCTAAAGGAAAACATGCCAAAAAGTAGTATAAGACCAAAGAGTTTAATTCTGAAACAGTGCTTGACATTATACATACTGATTTGTGTGGACCGATGAGGACAAAAGGGTTGAATGGTGAGAGGTACTTCATCTTGTTTATTGATGATTATTCCAGAAGGACCTGCATCATGAACCTCAAACATAAGTCAAAAGTTCTGAGTTGCTTCAAAAGATATAGAAGATTGGTTGAAAATGAGACTGGAAGGAAGATCAAAGAATTGAAGTCAGATCAAGGCACTGAATTTACAAATGAAACTTTTGAAGATTACCTTAAAAAGCATGGTATTCACCATCAGATGGTAACAACAAGAACACCTCAACAGAACGGGGTAGTAAAGAGGAAAACTAGTGCTGTGGTTGATATGGCAAGAACTTTATTATTGGAATCCAAACATCACATAAGATTTTGGACAAAAGCAACATTTAGAGCCGTGCACCTACTGAATAGAGTTTTACTAAGGCCTAATACTGATAAGACTCCATATAAGCTATAAAATGGGAAGAAGACAACAGCCAACTATCTCAGAATCTTTGGTAGCCCATATTTTATGAAGAACAAGGAGTAAAACTTGGGAAAATTCAATGTTAGGTCTAATGAAGGTATCTTTGTAGGATACTCAGTAAAGACAAAAGGTTACAAAGTTTTCCTGCATAAGCTGGGAAAAGTGATCACGTCCAGTGATGTAAGAATAGATGAGAACTAGAAAATAATGCAGAATGGAGAAGTTGAGGACAATGAAAAAGATGACTTCAATGTAGATGAAGAATCAGACCAACTTGAAGAAAAGGAATAAGAAGTAAGTTCAGACTCGGAGAAGAGTGAGTCTTGCAACAAAGATTGTGCAAGAAAGAATGACAAAGAAAATGTGGGCCAGTGCTGATCAAGGAAATCAAATCATAGGTGACCCATCTACAGGAGTTACAATAAGAAATAGAATTATAGGAGCTACTACTTTACTCTCATAAGTTAAACCTAAATCTATTAAAGAGGCTACACAAGACAAAGCCTGGGTTAAAGCTATCAATGAAGAGCTAGATCAAATTGAGAAGAATGATACATGAGAGCGGGTTCCAAGATCCACTAATAAGAATGTCATAGGAACAAAATGGGTGTTTAAGAATAAACAAAATGAAGATGACAAGGTGGTGAGGAACAAGGTTAGACTGGTTTGCAAAGGCTACACTTAAATAGAAGGTGTAAATATTGATGAAACTTTTACACTAGTTGCAATGTTAGAAACTATTAGAATGTTCCTAACTTTAACAGCACATAAAAGGTATAAAGTTTATTAGATGAATGTGAAATCAGCCTTTCTAAATGGGCTCCTGAAAGAAGAAGTGTATATTGAACAACTCGACGGAGTACAAATCAGTGAGGATAAGACATATGTGTGTAAGCTGAAGAAAGCCTTGTATAGTCTTAAACAAGTCCCAAGAGCATAGTACAGTAGGTTGGATATGTATTTGAGAAGGTTGAACTTCAGAAGAGGAACAGTTGATAATAACCTATATGTGTTCAACTCAGAGAAAGGCCAGTAGATAACTATAGTATTTATGTAGACAACATCATCTTTAAAGGGGATCACTCTAAGTTATGCCAAGATTTTGTACAGAAGATAAGTGAGAAATTTAAGATGTCATTGATTGGAAAAATAACTTACTTTCTTGGATTATAGATAAAATAGTGTGAAGAAGGTATTTTTATTTCTTAGATGAAATATGCCAAAAAGATGCTAAAAAAAGTTTGACATAGAGGATAACAGACATGTCAGTACCCCTATAATAGTGGGATACATGTTAACAAAAGATCAAGAGAGAATAAGTACAAGCCCTACAGAGTATAGGAAGATAATAGGGAGCGTTTTACACCTTATAGCATCAGAGCCTAATCTTATGCAAGCTATGTGCATTGCTAGTAGATTCCAAACTGATCATAAGGAATCTTATGTATTGGTAGTGAAAAGAATCCTAAGATACCTTAAAAGGACACTAGAAATGGGTTTGTGGTATCTGGTCATGGATTCTATAAAACTACAAGCATACACTGATGCAGATTAGACAGGAGGTATAGATAACAGAAAATCAACTAGTGGCTGCAACTTTTACTTGGTTTCAAAGTGTGTTACACAGTTAAGTAGAAGTAAAAAGTGTTGCTTTGACCACAACTGAGGCTGAATATATGACTGCTTGTGTAGCATATACTCAGGTGATATGAATGCAAAGACATTTGGCAGGCTTGGGTGTTGAAGTGAAGTTACCAGTGAGTGTACTTTGTGATAATCAAAGTGTTATTGATCTTAGTAAGAATCTGGTTCAACATTCGAGGAGCAAGCATATTGACATTTAGTATCACTTCATCAAATATCAAGTGGAATAAGGCACAATTTAGTTGAAGTATGTTGGCACTACAGATCAAATTTCAAATATTCTAACTAAACCTCTGTCCATAGAACTGTTTGAAAAGCACAGATTGATTCTATCTATGCAAATGCCTCCTCAAGCTTGAAGTTTAGGTGAATCCTCCATCTCTACTTTGCGAGTTTTTTAGATTTATAATTGGTTGGTAAAAGAGAGGAGAAGTAATAGTGCAGGGGGAGCTGTTAAGAAAGCGGGAGTGCATATTTAGAGGGAATTAAAATTGTTGCATAATGGTTTTTGTTGTAAGTGTTGCCAACAATTACAAAGAGGGAGATTGTTGTTTCCACAACCTTATATGGGTTGTAATTGTTGTCAACTAGGTTTAAGTGTGCAAGAAAGTAAAATCATATAAAAAATCAAGAAAGTAAATCTACCACGTAAGGGCAAGAACGTAAATCTGCCACGTAAGCCCTATTAGGGTTTCATGGAAGAGAGGATATAAAGGCCTTGGAAGACAAAGCTAGGTGTGGGTTAGCAATTCAACCATTTGAAACCTATACAACTAGCCAACCAAAGAGACAATCAAGAAAAAAAAACATACCTTACATGGAAAAACAGCGTAAATGGCAAAGGTGGGTGATCGGCCAAAGAGAAAACAAGGAAGGAATGACTAGATAGCAAAGAGAGAGTACACGACTGGAGAGCAAGAGAAGGTGGACAGCAAATCACAAATCAAAAAAGGTAGAACGGCCAAACACAAAACAGCACACCAAAACCAAAAAGTGAACAGCAAAACCACCATTGGCTAAAAGAGAAAGGACCTCTAACCAACCATTCAGCCAACAAAAAGAGAAACTGTCTAAAGAGAGAAACCGACCAATACAAGTTAAACGACAAAGCAATCAACTAGAAAAGTGGTGTGGATGGCAAGGAGGAGAATGACTAAAGCAAGGTGAATGGAAGTAAGGAGAGAACAGTCATAACACACCAACAACAAGTGAGACCTTGGTGAGTCAAATCCCTACAACAAGGAAGAGTAAATTGATTAGATAGGAAGTGAACACATGGCAAACCAAGGGAGACCTTAGTAAGGGAAATCGGGCAACGACTGGAAGGAAATCGTATGACTCACAGTAAGAGGAGAGGCAAATGCACTAATGGTAAGAGAGGAGACAACATACAGTCTATAAGGGAAGAGAAGAGAAACCATGAAAGAGGAGACCACTGGGAAAGCAAACCAAGTTGCCCGAAGGTGTGAAACAGACAAGGGCAAACCAAAAATGTGCGTGAGGTGTGTGACCAATAAGACATGCAAACTAGAAACGTACATGAGTCGTGAAACTAGCAAAATGTGCAAACTAGAAACGTGCATGAGACGTGAAATGCCAAACTAGAAACATAAGGTAGGCCATGAGACGTGGAATGAAAAATCAGAAACATGAGGCAAACCGTGAGAAGGTGAAAGTAGGAGCTGTATGAGACAACCTAAAGAAGGAATTTGGCGAAGCATTGAAAGAACTCAACGTATTTCCATATTTCTTCAAGAGAGATTAGAAAGCGTTATAGTGAACTTCTAAATGATAGTGAAGCAGCCATTCAATTCAACAGAGGCAAGACAAACTAGAAGAAGGGTAGACACAATAAGTGACACTCTTTGTATTGTACTTACTTGGTATTTGCAATAGTGAAAGGAGCAAAGGATTAAGATATCTATTGTAACTGGTATTCTCAAGTATAGTGGATTGTCTTGGTAGAGGAAGAGTCCCTACCACGGTGGATGTACATCGCATTGATGAAACTACGTAAATCTCATGTGTCCTTACTTTGTTTTACATTTTGTATTTTGAATTGAATTGTATGAACGCAGCAAAAGTATTAACCAACCCATAACCTAATGAAGACCTAATAGGCAAGGTATCTAAAAGGTGACTTTGGGGACTATTGTGATTAGTAGGTAGCAATAAATCTATCTTAGTTGAATTTGAGAAAGAGTTTGCTTTTAAGAAGAGGTTGAAGTTTTTGACATATCTGCAAATTATGGTGATACTAATTCACCCCCCCTCTTAGTATCACAAACTAGTAGATCGTAAGGTGAAGTTGGGAACTTCAGAGACCTTTCTTGGGAAAATTTATTTTAGCTTATTTTGATGATATATTAGTATAAAATAGGAATTTAGAAAAGCATGTTGAATATTTGCATTGTATGCTTAATGTGTAGAAAAGAGAAATTGTATGACAATTTGAAGAAATGTGATTTTTGCAAAGATTATGTCATTTATTTGGGTTCTGTTGTGTTTACTCATGATATAGAGGTTGATAAAAAGAATATTAAAACTATTTAAGAATGACTTACACCTAAAAGCGTGAGCAATATATGAAGTTTTCTTGATTTGGCTAGCTTTTATAAGGTTCATTAAGAATTTTTAATATTGTAACTCTACTATTAATTAAGGTCATTAAAAAGAGTATGAGTTTTAAGTGAAGTAAGGAACAACAAAATATCTTTGATTTGGTTAAGTCTAAGTTGTATAATGCACCACTTCTTACTTTGCCTAATTTTTCTAAGATCTTTGGTATTGAATGTAGTGCATCGAGCATTGGGATTGAGGGAGTTGTTATGTAAAAGAAATAACTTATTACATTCTTTAGTGAGAAATTGAGTGGGGTAACACTGAATTATCTAACTTATAATAAAGAAATGGATGCAGTAGTTAGGACCTTAGAAATGTGACAACATTATCTTTGGCCTAAGAAGTCTATAATTCATACTGATCATAAATCTTTAAAACATTTGAAAAGGTGAGGCAAGTTGAATATAAGATATACAAAGTAGGTTGAGTTTATAGAAACTTTTATGTATATAATTCAATATAAATCAAGTAAGGAAAATGTTGTTGCTGACATTGATTTGTATGCTAATGATGCTAACTTTGGTAACGTGTGTGCTATATGTGAGAAAGTTACTTTTAGTAAGTTCTATAAATATGAAGGGTGTTTGTTGAAAGTAAATATGTTGTGTATTCTTTAAGGGTCTATAAAAGTACTACTTGTAAGAGAAACTCGTGAGTCTAGTTTAATGGGACAATTTGGCATTCAAAAGACTTTTAATGTTTTAAATGAGCATTTCTTTTAGACATATATAAAAGGATGTTAAAATAATCTATGCCAAATGTATTACCAATACACAAGCTAAGTCTAGGGTTTTGCCCTATAGTAAGTATATGCTCTTAGAAATTCCTTGTGAACCTTGGACCGATATTTCTATAGATTTTATTATGGGATTACCTAAGTCTAAGATAGGCTGACATTTGTGTTCTTGTTGTAGTTAATAGGTTTTCAAAGATGGTGAATTGCTTACACTAAAATGGATAATGACACATATATTGCATACTTATTTTTTAAAGAGATTGTTCGATTATATAGAGTACCAAAGAGTATTGTATCAGATTGTGATGTAAAATTTTAAAGCCACTTTTGGAAGACATTGTGCGGTAAACTTGGAACAAAGTTGTTGTCTTTTACAACTTGTCATTCATAAACAGATGGACAAATTGAGGTAGTAAATCAAACTCTTGGTACATTGTTGCATATTGTTATTGGTAAGAACTTAAGAACCTTGGAAGAATGTTTGCCTTTTGTAAAGTTTGCCTATAATCATGTTGTTTGTAGTACTACAAGTTATTTTCCTTTCTGTTTATAGTTTTAATCCATTAACTCCTTTGGATTTAATACTATTGCTTATGTAGGACAAGATTAATTTAGATGGGAAAAAGAAGGCTAAAGTGGTTAGGCAACTTCATAAGAAAATTAGGCTTAACATTGAGAGAAAAACCAAACAATATAAAACACAAGCCAACAAAAGTCGTATATATATATCACTTTTGAACCTAGTGATTGAATTTGGGTACACTTATACAATAACATATTTCCTATACAAAGGGAATCAAAGTTGCAACAAAAGGGAGATAGTCCTTTTCAAGTGGTAACAAGAATTAGTGATAATGCATATAAACTTGACTTACCAGGTGAGTATAATGTGAGTGCAACATTTAATGTTTCTAACCTTTCCCCTTTTCTCTTTGATGATGTTGGTGCTGATTTAAGGAAAAATCATTTTTAGGAGAGCAGGAATGATGGAAGCCATATTATACTAGTTCAAATCAACAAAGGAGTTGATGCTTTACAAAATCTTGGATCACTAATGACAAGGGCATGGTAAGGGTAGGGTTAAAGAAAGTAAAGGAAGTAATCAACAACTTATCGTGCGACATTTACTTACAAGAAGTTGCTATGCGCAAGTTAAGGATGAGAGAGGCTTCATAAGGGCTTGCAAATGTGTCATCTATGGAGGAATATGAAAATCATGACCTTAGGAAGGAAGTTACAGTTAGGAGCCTATGTTTGTTCATTTAAATGGGTTATTTTCATGGGTTATATTGTTATGTAGTGGGTTAGACGAATTTCAGCATTTGAATGGGTTATTTCTATAAGTTTTATTATTATTTAGAGGGTTAGATAAATTTCTTTAATAAGTCCATCTTAACAGTTAAGGTTTTTAGGGGTTAGCATATAAAAAGGGAAAAAGGATGACTAAAGGGGGTAGAACTTTGTTTATAAGTGAATGAGCTATTTTCTCTGGTTCTTTGAGAACTAATTTTGAACTTTTATACTTAAATGTATTGGTTCAATAGACTTATCTTTTTTAATGTTATTATTGTTAGAAGTAGCATTTGAATACTATAGTTCTGGTTCTTGATTGTTTATAATCATTGGGTCAAAACTCTAATCCTTCAACCTTTATTAGAATAATCCTATACCAACATTGGTGTGGGTTCCGTTTACATATAATTGAAGTTCATATCACTATGTATGATTAATGCTTAAAGAATCCCTAACTTGTCCTTAGAATGAGATTTTTAAATACTAATCAATTTAAAGAGACAATAAAAAAGTATGCCATGATTAATAAAGTTAATATAACATATGCGAGAAATGCATAGAATCTAATAAGGGCACATTGCATTGTAAAGAATTATCCCTAGAAAGTCACAGTTATTTTTAGCAAAATTGTTTTCAAAGTCACCAAACTTTCCAAAGGGGATTATAATTCTCTACAATGTGACATTCTATGTATAATTCTCTACATTGTGCTAAGGTATTTAACAGTAAAAAGACCATCACACTTAATTGGTACAGAATGTATTGAAAAGCTACTAGGGAATTAATACCATGAAATTGATTAATATACATATTATGTGCAAAAATCATTATTGTTTAAATGCATAATGAAGATGTTCATTAAAAGTCTACAACTTTGTAAGATTACTAAAAGGAACTTTAAGGTTTAACTTTAAGAGCACAATTAAGCTAGAAATTTAAAAACTTGTATTTTGTAAATGACTATTAATGTTTAATTGCATATATATGGCTCTTAATTATTATAAGAGGGAGTTTTTAAAAGGTTGTAAGAAGATGATTAGTATTAATGGTGCTTTCTTAAAAGGACCTATTAAAGGAGTCCTCTTGTTAAGTATTGGAAAAAATGCAAATAATCGAATATTCTCAATAGCTTAGGTTAAGGTTGAGAAGGAGACAACTGTAACATGGAGTTGGTTCATTTATTTGTTGAAAGCCAATATCAATATGCTAAATGGCAATGGTTAGGTAAGTAGTAAAATAAATACCTTGTAAGTCCCTATTTTCAATACTTATAGGTAACCTAAAAATGAATAAAAAATGTTAGTTACTAACCTAATTATAAATTTATATCATAGGCACTAACCTAATTGTAAACTTATTTTGTTATTATTAATCAATTCATAAACTTGTTTACAAGGCATTCTAAAGGTTATGAGAGATTGGCTATTTAAGGAAAAGTATAAGTTCTATGTAAGGTGTATATTTGCCAAGTAGAGAAGGCAGTATAAGGGGAATAAATTATAAATACTATTTTGGGATAATGTTAAAGCCTCGACATCTTAAATTTGAAGTGTACCTATTGCAAATGAAATGTTTTATTGCATGAAGCACGCAAAACTTTATTAAGCATCTTATTGAGAGATGGAGTAAAGTATATTTTGATAGATTAATCAAATTTGATATAGTTAATAACAATTTATATGAAACATTTAATGGTAGGATTATGGCAGCAAGGTCAAAGTGCATTTTATCTATGCTTAAGGAAATTAAGGTTGTAATGAAGATTAGACTAAAATCAAACAAAAATTTTTCTAGCAAATGAAAGGAAGGCCTTATATATAAAATTAGGAGAAAACTAAGAGTTGGGAGGGAGGAGAACTTAAAGTGTGATGTGACTTTAATGGTCTTAATAGGTATAAGATAAGTCATAAAGGTGCTAAGGTGGTTATGGATATACAGAAAAGAACTTGTTCAGATAAAAGGAGGAATGCATCTAACATACCCTATTATCATGCATAAAGGAGCAAAGCTTATAGGTTATCTACATCCTTAGTTAACCCAAAAAAAAAATTTAGGGATATACTTTTTTTATGATAAATCCTTTATAGGGCCAACACTTTTGGAAAAAGAGTGGAAAGGACCTTATTAATCTATCACTATTGAAGAATATAATGAGTAGGTCAAAGAAGCAAATAATCAAAACTAATAAAGAACCTTATCTACATTTAGGTCAGCTTAGTGATATTTTGTAAAAGGTATCATTATCCAAGGCATAATAAACAAGATTACAAAAAAGCCCTCAATTGATTGTTCACTAAAACCATCAAAACCAATGGGTATCTTAGAAAGATTTTTTTTATTATTTATTTGTTTATTTATTAATCATGAAACTACCTATAATTTTAATTGTAAATGAAAAAGAGTAAAAGGATAGGGTTTTAACTTCCATATGAGAGAAATGTTATTAATATAATTAGTCCCTAGGAGTTATAACAACAAAAAAATCAAAGACTATCAACCCTTTTAAGAGATGTTAGTGGGTTCACTTTAGCTTGAGAGCTAATGTAGGGCATATGCACTTAAAAGTCTACAGTGGTTAATTGACTCTTGCAATGAATCTTTTTTTTTTTCTTTATAAACATTGTCCATAATCTCATTTTATTCTTGTTTTAAGGAATATAATTTCGGTTCCCAAAATCTTCTTTTGTTTTTTATAGAGGTAACTTTTTATATAACTATATACAAGAAAAATACTAGGTATAATGCTTTTTTGGGATATTTATGACACTAGGGATGCTTGGTATGGTTTACATAGTGTATTTGGGATGATATTAATCATGGAACAATATTGTTTTGGAACAATATTATTTTTGTTTATGAATAAATGACAGATGAAAATTATGTAATTAATTTCATTCTTAAACCAATAAATGAGACCAATATTACTAATCTAATTATAACCATAAATAAAAGTTATTATCTTAATTATAAACTTATACAATAATTAGTGAGTCAATTATGAACTTAAAAAATGAGAGAGAAAGAAAAAAGAGACAATTTGGAAAGAGAGAAATTAATGAGAGAAAATGAGGAGAGAGAAATAAGAAAAAGTTTTAGTAGGTACCATGTAAGGGAGAGAAAGTGCTTTGACGTGACCATTTTTTCTGATTTAACTACATACTATTTGCCACATTTGGTGCCACGTGTATGTCAATCATGACTTAATGACAATATTCAAAAATTAACATTAATAACCTATTAATAAACATTTTATAATGATCTTGCCTTAAATAGGTGATTTTTAAGTTACTAACCCATATGTGCGAAATTAAAAATTTAGTGACTCAAACATAAACTTATCTCCATTTACTCAGGCCCTCGTTAATGGCTCGTTTGTTTTAAGTAATCTTTGGAGTTTGAGGAGGCATTTGGTTCGTGGGCTAGGATCAAAATCGAAATTCGAATCAGAATTGGAAAAAGAATTGTTATTTTTATGACACATATGATTTATTCTGGGATCAAATCTTATTTCCATTGTAGTTGTTTGGTTCTAGCACCGTTTGGAATCAAAATTATTTTTTTTTTCATTTATTTCATTGTATTGGAAAAGAATAAATTTCCCATCTCATTTATGCTTGTTTTATCTCATATCTTTGTTGATGTTTGCATTTTATTAACATATACAAGAATGATGTGTTATATGTAATTCACGTCACAAATATTTAAATTAACCAAAATCTAGGAAGGAAAATAATAATTAAAAAAAACACGAACATCATCATTTAATCTAAAAAATCATAAAATTGGATGGTACATCACTTGGATAGAGAAGACAATAATGTTCTATCAAAATTTCCCTTATGCTATTGCAATCTTTGATTTTTCTTTTTCTTTCAGACAAATACAATGCAAAAGCTAAGAGATTATTAAAGGCGTGGATTATAGTCAAAAAACCATATTTGGATTGATCGATGCACCATTAATTAAGTCTAAGGGACGTTGATTTCATGCATTTTGGGGGTTAGGATTCTAATCTCACTGTGTCACTCTAAAACTCTTGTATTATTGCTTCAGTTGATATATGATAGCTTGGTATTGTTGTTAGGTAGGCTGAATGTGACGTTTAGGTAGAGAAAAACTCAAGAAAAAATTAGTTGGGTTTGTGAGATCAATACAGTGATCTCCGAAAAATCTTGGATAGATCACATACACACACAGTAGGAATGCAAAATCAATGGTTTAGACACATTCAATGGTATGTGGCCATACCATGCACCATTGTTGCATGGCTAAATCTTATAAAAAATCATCTCTATCAGGCTCTATGCTAAACTAAGTACTTAAAA
Source organism: Ceriops zippeliana (assembly GCA_037897445.1). NCBI lineage: Eukaryota > Viridiplantae > Streptophyta > Magnoliopsida > Malpighiales > Rhizophoraceae > Ceriops > Ceriops zippeliana. The sequence continues at coordinate 5,286,035 of JBAPLH010000018.1, read as the reverse complement.
TTCTAGTACGCCTTACCATCAGCTTTGAGGTACATCAAGTGATCCTTCTATTTCCTTTTTTTTTTTATTATTATTATTATTATTATTATTTTCTCTTTTGGTCATGAAAGGTGACCACGTTTTCTATGTTGTTTTAGTATAATAAATGACAAGTGAACACAACTTTCATTGTAAATGAACCTCGTACACTTGCCATAACCCAAAAGAGAAGCTGCATAGGTGAACCACGGAGAGCAAATGCAAGTTCAACTGAAGACGTGGTTTCACATTGAGCAATAATTTGGTAGAATCCATGGCCAAGGTGGTGAATTGAATACAGCCATTAAAAGAAGAAGAGGGGGGTCTCGATAAGCGAGGTTGAGCCAAATTCAAAATGAATAAGTTGAACAAAGAGATCCAAATTAATTGCCTCATAATCGCGTGAGTTTGTATTCCAATTGAAGAAAAAGGCCAAAGGTGATTGTTCCATCGGATTTTGTAAATATGAGGAAACAAACGATTTGGTCAAAAGGTGAAAACGTGTTAAAAGAACAAGGATGTTTTCTTTGTAATTTTTTTTTCTTTTTAAAATCAATTGTTAATATTCTGTTTAATTTCTTATATTTCTTTTTATTTTTTCAATATGCATTTACTTCGTGATACCTTTCTTCCTACTGCTAATTGGCCCCATTGATTTTTGCACTTTACAGTTCCATGCCGTAAAATTCTCAAATTAAACCCGATATATAGTAGGTAGTGTCAACACACAATTTTCATCGATAAAATGTTAATGGAAACGAATGGTGTTGGATACGGAAAGCCGACGTATTTCATCAAACCCCTATCCTTTTATTCTGTGTAATATTACATAGAGATGGAGGAGGGGGCACTCCTAGGCATGGACAGCAAGCTAAGTCACCTTCAGTTTTCACCGCAAGCACACTTGATTAAAAGAGAGTGACTTTCTAACATCCAATATATATATTATCTGAAATAAAACATCAACATAGACTTCAACTCAAGTAGCAGTAACAGCTATTTTCATTCCAGCTTGACAATGCCCAACAAAGCCGCAGATACAGAAGTTCTGTCCTTTGACAAGCTTGATCTGATCCTTTCCTGAGCTATATGCTCTGGCACCCCCAGGTGCTGTGCAACTATTGTAACCTGCCTCGTCAACAGCTACAACATTGTGGGCTGAAGGACTATAGTTAAACACTACAAGATAATTAGACAACAAATTGAGTATTAATTTGCATAAACAAAGAAAAGAAATCAATATAGAGGTATTTTAGTACTATTTAATATATTTCCAGCAGCAACCATAATAGATAATATATACAAAAGGAGATTTGTGTATAAGTTTGATGTTGCGTAGATGTGAACTTGTAACCCCATAAATCGCCAAATAATAAAAGGGCTTGTAAGCTCAAGCGTTCTTGTAAGTGGTGAGTTGGTTCGATATCATTTGGTGGACTTACCTGTGATGTTCAGCTGAATATAGTCAGTTCACACCTTATTTACAAAATCCTAAAGACTACATCTTAATAAAGATCATATCCATCTATTTCATTTGGACATAAGCTTTAAGGGCTATATCTATTTACAAACAAATAAGTTGTTAGATACATATCACTCCTATTCTAGATGGTAGTTTAATTAATAAGGGTAGTGTCCCCAGCCCTGAAGGTTTTTCCTATGGGCCAGCCGAAAACATCATAGGTCCAACCAGCTGGACCTCCCACAGTGTAGACTGCTGCTTGAGCCATCTCGGCGCGGAGGAGCACCAACATGCACATCGCTACAGCTAGCGCTGCTGCAGCCACCGACCTCGTTGCACCGCCTCTCCCCTTGCTCTTTTTTTTTTTTTTTTCCTTTTGCATCCACTGAATAGAGCTGCCAGGAAATCAACCAAGTTTGAGAACCAGATGAAATGATGGGTCGGTGAGGGTCAATTACGAGCTGGTATTTGCTCGTGCCTATTCCATGTTATATATTTTGCGCTGAGATGGTGGGCAGTTGGGGGCATTTAATTCTTCTCTTGATGGGGAATTGTTGACTATCACTGTGCAGCCTTGGGGTCTCCGTCGTGCATATTTCTGTCGGAGAGAGAATTAGGGTTAGACAGTGCGATTTGTTGTGATTTAATATATTTTAAAATTTTTAATTTATTTATTGACAATTATATGACATTATTATATAATTGTTATTGTTTATTATTTATATGTTATTTTTTAATGTCAAATTGTATAATTACGAGAAATACGTATAAAATATTAGATTATAAAGACGATATCTTATCGATTGAATGAAAATTCAAAAAAATATACATAATTATCTATGTACAACTCATAGTATAAAGTAAAGACTATTATTTCATAATCATACCACTAATTATGTATGATAATGTATATTCTATTTTTTTAGTATCTCAACAAGCTGATTGCATTCTTAATGTTGGAAGATAAAAGAAATTTGATCATTAATTCTAATGGTGATATCGTAGAACACTAATGCAAGTTTCTAAGGTTTTCCATTCTTATTATGGATCTATGCAACTACAGTTTGGAAATACTCTCAATAATAAGTGAGGTCCCCTCCACTGACTTCCCATGCTGAAAAGGCACACCGGCTCTCATATTGTATGTAATTCTACTTTATTAATGTGGTGGCTTCAACCCATCTTTGGAAAATAGACACACAACCTTCTTGTCATCTCCATTCCTTCTATGCCAACCATCTTGCCTTTGTCTATCATTATTGCATTTTTTTTGAATTTGAAAGCACCATGTGGCGGTACAACCCACATCAAGTCTTATGATCACAACTTTACCTTTCTTATTAGGACGCACAATTCTCCAGTTTAGCAAAAACTTATTAAATGTAATATAGCAATATGACTAATTTTCCCTTAATCACTACCACAGTATAACCCATATTGGACTGCATGTTATCCCAATCGAAAAATTTTTGCTCACAAAAATATGTTCATTTATTTTTAATTAGATAAATAATGTGATTGTATAAAACCCCATCATCTAAATCTCTTTTGATGTGCAAGTGTAATTTAATTCGTATCATAACTCTCATGCCTCCTTAATTGAATTTAAAATAACCCACGAGATGTCCCATCACCCCAAACATATGCATCAAACAACTCAAGTGAAGTAATAATGGAAGAACAAGTGGAACGTTAACCCTATCCCTATATAATATAATAATCATATGACATCTTAATTAAATCTTTTCATCAAGTGTAGCATCTCTTTAACAAAAAGAGGATTAAGTAACATTTACCATCCAAATACCTTAGTTATTTATATGCTTTTAATTATTATATATTATCATGATATTATTTATTTATATTATTATTATTATAGATTATATTTCATATTATTTTAGTCTATAAATTATGGAGTTATAATTAATATAAAGTTATTTTAAAAATTTTAAAAGATGTTACTTTTAACAATTTAAGACTTATTATTAAGTTAATTAAAAAAAATGATTTATTTTTATTATTTTATTCTATACAATGTACACTAGTAAAAAAAAATTATATTTTAAGAAAATAATTGTTATAACCTATTGAGACAATTTATCTATATAAATAAAAATTATTTAATTCTAAACTGCTTTTCCTTTTTCTTTCAGACAAATACAATGCACGAGCTCAGAGATCATTAAAAGCGTGGATTATAGCCGAAAAATCGTATATGGATTGATCGAGTTTGAGGAATGTTAATCTCTTGCATTTTTGGGTTTGGGATTTTAATCCCACTTCCTCTCTCTCTCTCTCTCTCTCTCTCTCTCTCTCTCTCTCTCGCTAAAACTCATTTATTAGTGTTTCAGATGGAATATAATAGCTTGGTATTCTTGTTTAGCAAGACAAAAACTGAAGAAGAAATTAGAGATCATATGGTGATCTCCGGAAGTTTTTAGATAGAACACATTGACATGTAGTGGGAGTGCAAAAATTAGAGATTTAGGGACATTCAATGGCATGAGGCCATACCATGCACCCTTGTCGCATTGGCTAAGTCTAGCAAAAATCATCTATATCAGTCTACATATTAAACTAAGCACTTAAAATCCCAGTACATTATACAATCATAATTGAGTTATATCATATGTTCCTTCTCATGTTTTTTTTTTCTTTTTCTTTTTTTCTCTTCTGGTCATGAAAGGTGACCACATTTTCTTTATAATAATTGCCAAGTGAACACAACTTTCATTATAAATGAACCATGGTACAGTGACTCCGCATAAAAAGTGAGACTAGAGCTTGACCTGCCCGATATCAATGAATCCTCTCTCTCTCTCTCTCTGTGTTTTTTTTTTTTTTTCTTTCAAGACGAACGGCCTACTCCGCGAGATCCAAAACTTCGCCGTTGCTGCTAGCTATAGCCATGGCAAATCGGTATGATCCACTAAGTTGACTTTGTTTAGCATCTAGCTTTGGAGGCTCATTCATTGCATGCAGCTTTTCGTTTGGACCATGGCGAGTGGGATGTCCACTGTCAATGAAAGAAGATAGGACAATTTCCTATCAAAACTATACTGACAAGTGCAAATGCGAGTTTAACCTGAAGATGCGGTTTCACATTGAGCAATAAAATAGGTAGAATCCACGGCCAAAGGTGGTGAATTGAATACACAGCCCTTAAAAGAAGAAGAGGGGGGTCTCTCGAAAAGCGAGGTTGAGCCAAATTCGAAATGACTATGCTGAACAAAGAGACAAAAATCATCAGCCAAAATCCAAATTAATTGCCTCATAATCACGTGAGTTTGTATTCCAATGGAAGAAAAGGCCAAAGGTGATTGTTCCATCGGACTTTGTAAATACAAGGAAACAAACAATTTGGTCAAAAGATGAAAGCCCAAAAGGGGGAAAGAACATGGGCATTTTCTTTGTAAATTTTTTTTCCTTTTTAAAATTAATTTTCTATATTTCTTTGTAATACCTATCTTCTTACTGCTAATCAGCCCCATTGATTTTTGCACTTTACAGTTGCATGCCATAAAATTCTCAAATTAAACCCATTTTTATCAATCAAATGTTGATGGAATGAAGGTGATAGATGGGGAAAGCCGAGATATTTCACCAATCCGCAACAGTTAACTTACAAAGTACTCAATTTTAAAATATGTTATTTTTCTATACATGTGACGTAATAATATGCATTCAACATATATTGATGTTAAATTATTTTTTTGATAATATTCATAGTACTAAATAAAATATGCAATCAAAACAAATATCATTATACATATATATATATATAGAATAATCCTCTGGCATTGTCACTGGAGAATTAACTGTAACAAATTGTCAGCGGGGTAGTCTGGCGACAAAGAGGAAATAAAATTCTTTTATTTGGTACAACTACTTTCTAAGTGATATGATAAATTAAATTGAATTATACACAAATGTCTCTTTCTTAACTGATTTCTATTTCTACAGTCAATTCTAACATATTGATTAATATACTTCTTCCCAGAAATTAAATTCAACTCTCCCGTGTTGAAAATTCTGACGTCACAAAATAAAAATTTTTAATTTTATTTAACATTTTTCAAATTTTCCTCTTTGAATAATTTATCAATCTTTTGGTCCATGATAGAAGCGATTCCCTTGTGAATGGACTCAATCGTTGCCTACTTACAAAATGAGCAATTGCCAGAAGAAAAAGTGAAAGCCAGATGCCTTGATCGATGAGAAACTACACAGGTGATCCTTGTGTATACCTCTCCTTAAGTAGTTACCAAAAAGAGAGGCCAATTATGTCGTTTGAGAAATTCATGAGGGTATATGCACAAACTACATTAGAAGTAGGGTCGTGGAAAAGAAATTGCTCAAATAGGGTTACCATTAGACCACCCTAAATAAAAACATTTTAGAACTAGTGTAGAAATGTGATACCTGCTAACGATTCGCCAAGTGTCAACAAATTCCCTTTATGCAACTCCCGTTTATACCATTTTCATGGTCATTTGCTTAGTTGAGACTAGACATAATCAACCTACTCCTAACTGCCATGGGGACATGTAAGATTGTAGTAGTTGTTGTGACTACTTTATAAAGTGAGTAGAAGCTAAAAGTCCTCGCATCAATCATGAAACAACAAATGTAGGCTTTAGTATGGAAGAATATGGTCTATAGGTTTGGAGTCCACCACACAATCATCAATGAAAATAGTAAACAACTAGTCCACTAAAATTTGGGATTTATGCTAGGAGCTAGTCATCACTTTTAAGTTTGTCTCGCTGAAGCACTCATAAACCTACGGTTGGGTAAAAATAACCAACCCTGCAAACATATGAAGCCCAAAGAAAAGACTATGAAAGGTGAAAAGTGAAAAGACTACCAGAAGTGCTACAGGTGTATTGTATAATCCCATGAACCATGACAGGAGAGACTCCCTTCCACTTAGCATTCAAAACAAAGGTAATGATGCTAGCAAAAATAGGGAAATTGAGCTATAAGTAGCAATACTTTGACGAATAGAAATAAAAGGGTAGTAAGATTGATAAAGAAGCAAACAAACACTTCCCTACTTGGGATGGTCATTATAAGATTGTCAAGGAAGCAGTGCCTAGACCCTAATCCCTTAAACTTGGAACCTTGAAAGCCCTTCCTTAAAGCTTATTATTAATGAAACATTTATCAAAGATGAGGATTGAGTTATTCTTAAAAGCCTTAACTAATGGCCCTTATTTATAGTTACTTTATGTATATGCCATTACAACACATGGTCACAAAAATTATGGGGATATAATGATTCATTGAGAATTATTATCCATTTTCCAAGGCAAAATTACTACATGATTAAAATAACTTTCTAACTACCTCTTAATTAAAAAAAAAAAACAAGGAGAGATAAAGATAAAATAAAGCAAAAAAAGTAAAAGGGAGCATGTCAACTAGCATAAATAAACTTCATTACAACTAAAAAATAAACAAGTTGGAATGGAAGTAATTGCTTAGCGATTAACAAAATACATGTACAAATTCCCTTACAATCATAAGGGAAAATTAGCATAAAGCACTAAGTGGACTAAGTCACATCTAGCAATGATTACTAAACCTAATTTCAATGTTGGCAAAAGATAAACCTCTTTATGATCCCTCTTAAGAACCCTTTATAGGTAATTAACTTGGTGACAAATTAATGAACATATATGAGGGCTTAGCCTCTTTGCCCTTAAGAGCCCCAACTAAGTATAAGAAAGGAAGAATCTCTTATAAAGACCTTTTATTAATTAATAATTTATAAGCTTTAATCTCAATACGAAGGAAATCATAAAAGCCGAAGTTTTATTTCGCTGTTAATTTCTTTGCAGTAAGCCTTTTCACCTATTTAAGTTACTCTTTAATTTGTTGTAAAGATGTTTCCAACTTTGAAATCTGGCTTTTCCCCTTAGCCATGCTCTACTGCATTATCACTTATAAATCTTATTCCCTAGCCAAATTAATGAAATGGAATTGCTTTTCTTTTGCACCAAGTACTTTATAGCTTGCCCATGTAATTTTCTTTTTTTTTTTTCCATTTCAACTCCTAGATAGGCAATAACCCCCTCACTTTGTTAATGACTTTTTACCCATCAGGTAGCAGCTATGGTTGCCTTATTTAGCATGCCTAAAGTCTTACTTAATGACTGAAATTCCTATGAAGTTCCCAACTTCACCCTAAGATCTACTAATCTGTGATACTGAGAGGGAGGGGTGAATCAGTATCACACCCCTTAAAAATACTCTGATAATTTAAGTCAAATTATTCTACTTATTTAATACTCTAGCTCTCCTCAATACGCAGGTATATAAACAACTTCAAACTCTTCTCAAAAACGAACTCTTTCTCATATTCGACTAAGATAGATCTATTATTACCTACTAATCATAATAGTCCCCAAAGTTACCTTGTAAACACCTTGCCTATTAGATAGATTGGATGTTCTTGATTAGGTCTTCTTTGGGTTATGGGTTTGATGATACTTTAATTGTATTCACAACTTAATTCAAAACACAGAATGTAAATTTAAAGTAAGGATACAAGAGATTTATGCGGTTCCGTCAATGTGACATACATCCACGATTGTAAGGACTCTTCCTCTATCGAGACAATCCATCATACTTGAAAATACCAGTGTGATACTCCCGATGTTCACAATGTAGTTACAATGAATGTTTTAATTTTCTGTTCCTTTCACTATTACAAATACAGAGCAAATACAATACAAAGAGTGTCACTTACTATTTGAAAAGCACAGAATGAGTTTGTCTGTGTGAATGCCTCCTCAAGCCTAAAAATAAGTTGAATCCTCCATCTCTACTTTATGAGTTTTTCAGATTTGTAATTGGTTGACAAAAGGGGAGAGAAGCAACAATACAAGGGGAGTGCATATTTAGGGGGAGTTGAAACTGCTGCATAATGACTTTTGTTATGAGTGTTGCCAACAATTACAAAGGGGGAGATTGTTGTTCCCATAGCCTTGTATAAGTTGTAATTGTTGTCAACTAGGTTTAAGTGTGCAAGAAAGTAAAGCCACATAGAAGGGCAAGAAGGTAAAAGCCACATAGAGTGGGAAGAACGTAAAAGCCACATGGAAGGGCAAGACAGTAAATTTTTCCTATTAGGTTTTTATGAAGGAGTATATAAAGGAACATAAGAGAGCCACATAGGGTAGCTGTCGAGTGAACAATAGTTATCGATTTAATAGTAACCATTGAGAGAGAGAAAGAGGAGACAGTTGATAGTCGGGTTGAACAAAGAACAATTGTTGAGAGAAAGAAAAAGGAGACGGCTAGGCTGAATGAAGAAAAAAGGTTGAGGGAGAGAGAAAGAGGAGATAGTCGAGCTGAACGAAGAATGTGGCTAGCCAAAGTAGAGAAAATAGGAGACGGCTAAAGGGGCTGGACAACTGGACGACAAACCGGAAGAGTAAAATGGCAAAGTCCTATTCAACCAACCAAGCAAGCCAACACCAGAACAGAGGATTTGATGGGAAGGAGAGAGAAAACACGACTAAATAAGGGAAAAGGAGAGAAATCTAGAATGGCCAATAAGGAGTGGACGAAGAGAGAGAGACTGTTGACAGAACAGAGAAAATCTGGTTGGACAGTGAGATTGATCCAATTGGATGGTAAGAGAGAGAAATCCGATGGTAACAGAGAGAAATCCAATTGGATAGTAAGAGAGAGAGAAATGGACAGGTGAAGAGAGCCGTGAGACAAAGAGACGGGTAAGACTGTGAGACGGTGAAAGCAAGACCTGTGTGAAACAATGTAAAAAAGGAATTTGGTGAAGCATTGAAAGAACTCAACATATTTATAGATTTCTTCAAGAGAAGTTAGACAGCATTGTGATGAATTTCTAAGCGGTAATGGAGCAACCTTTCAATTCAACAGAGGTAAGACAAGCTAGAAGAAGGGTAGAAATAGTAAGTGACACTCTTTGTATTGTACTTGCTTAGTAATTGTAATATTAAAAGAAGTAGATGATTAAGACATCCATTGTAATTGGAATTCTTTAGTGAATAGTCTCGATAAGGGAGAGTGCCTACCATTGTGGATGTACGTCATGTTGATGGAACCACGTAAATCTCATGTGTCCTTAATTTGCTTTATATTATATGTTTTGAATTGAGTTGTGAATTTAACTAAAGTATCAGCCAACCCTTAACCTAACGAAGACCTAAACAAGAACATCTGAATTGTTTATTAAGCAAGGTGTCTGAAAGGTGACTTTGGGGACTATTGTGATTAGTAGGTAGCAATAAATCTACCTTAGTCGAGTCTAAGAAAGAGTTCGCTTTTAAGAAGAGGCTGAAGTTGTTCACCTACCTGTGAATTGCAAATTGTGGTGATACTAATTCACCCCCCCTCTCAGTATCACAAACTAGTAAATCCTAAGGAGAAGTCGAGAACTTCAATCAACAAGTTTGATGGTATTGATTTAATTTTTTGAAAAATGTAAATAGAAAATCATCTATACCAAAAGTAATTATATTAATCTCTTTTAGGAAAGAAACTAAGATCAATTGGCAATAAAGACTAAAAGTTGTTAGATAAACTAGCTTTAGAAGTCATTTAATTGATAATAAGCTAAAATGTTGCTTTTAATATTCAAATGGAGAAAGTAATCTCTAGATTGATAAGGGTATTAACTTATAAATATAAGAAACTGTTTATTTCTTACAAGATATATTTAATGATAAAATTATTTAATTTAAAGATGAAAGAGAATAGCTCTACAATAGATCATATAAATGAATTTAATTTGATTTTTAGTCAATTCAATGTAATAAACATACATTTTGATGAAGAGGTTAAGGTATTGATTTTGTTGTCCATGTTGCCAGAAAGTTGGAATGTCATTACAGCTATGATAAGTAGTTCATCTAGTTTGTAACAATTATAATTCAATGTAATTTGAAATATGCTTTTGAGTGAAAATATTTACAAAAGAGATTTAGGTATAATATTGAAGTTCCCAACTTCACCCTAAGATTTATTAGTCTGTGATACCGAGAGGAGGGTGAATCAGTATCACACCCTTTAATAAACTGTGATAATTTAAGCCAAAGTATTCTACTTCTTTAATACTTTAGCTCTCGTCAATATGCAGGTATGCGAATGACTTCAAAATCTTCTCAAAAGCGAACTATTTCTCAGATTCAACTAATGTAGATCTATTATTACCTACTAATCACAATAGTCCCCAAAGTTATCTTTCAGACACCTTGCCTATTAGACAGATTGGCTGTTCTTGATTAGATCTTCTTTAAGTTATGGTTTTGATGATTCTTTAACTGTGTTCATAACTCAATTCAAAACACAGAATGTAAATTCAAAGTAAGGACACAAGAGATTTATGTGGTTCCATCAATATGACGTACTCTATAATGGTAAGGATTCTTCTTCTAACAAGACAATCCAGTATACTTAAGAATACTAGTGTGGTATCCTATAATTACAATGGATGTCTTAATCTTCTACTCCTTTCACTATTGTAAATACAAAGCAACCATAATACAAAGAGTATCACCTACTGTGTCTACCATTCGTCTAACTTGTCTTGCCTCTGTTTGATTTGAATAGGCTGCTTCACTATTGTTTGGAAGATCACTAAAACACTATCTAACCTTTCTTAAAGAAATATGAAAATACATTGAGTTCTCTCAAAATTTTCACTGAACTTCATCTCTTAATTGTTCCTATAACTCTTGGTCTCATAGTCTCACGGTCTCACTTATCTCTTGGTCTCACCTATCTCTTGGTCTCACCGTCTCATCGTCTCCTTATCTCACGGTCTCACCCTTTATCTGGTCTCATCGTCTCACCATTTCACCGTTCTGGTCTGGTCTCACTTGGTCTCACATCTCACCTGGTCTGGTCTTATGTCTCACCTTCTTTAGGTCTCACGTTTTCTCTAGTTCGGTCTCACCTAGTCCCACGCATTACACCCTTTTCTAGTCTCACCCATTTCTGGTCTTACCGATTCTGGTCTTCTAGTGTGTTTTGGTGTCACCCCTTTCCCTCTTTTTCTGGTCTCACGTTTCCAAGTCTCACTTGGTCTCAGATTTCACTGGCTCCAAGTCTGGTCTGGTCTGGTCTCACCTAGTCTCACATTTCCAAGTCTCACCATTCTGGTCTGGTCTCACCTGTTGCATGCTTCGCTGGTCTCACGTTTTCTCTGATCCTGATTTGCTCTCACGTCTCATGGTTTACAAGTCAGGTTTGCTCTAACATCTCACCTTCTCCAAGTCTCACTTCCTCTCTATTTGATATGCTCTCATATGTTTCACTATCTTACAATGGCTGCCCCAAAAGAGATAAGTCTTGGCTTATATACTCCCTTCTATGAAAACCCTAGTAGGCTTTATTGTAACTACAATGAATTTCCTTTTTTGCCCCTCTATGTGGCTTCATATTATTGTTTCATTCAAAATTCAGCATTATCCTCCTTCTTAATTTATTTTTCTCAAGCAATGCTATGTCACACTAAGACTTAAGCAATGTTAAACTCCTACTACCAGTTCACTCTAAAGAGATCACTTTACGAGGTCATTTGACATGCTAGTCTTCTCCTGTAATTCTTGATATATGAACCACTTCTGCTTGCATACTTAAATCTAGTTGACAACAATTATAACTCATACAAGGTTGTGGAAACAACAATCTCCCCCTTTATAATTGTTGACAACACTCACAATAAAAACCATTATGCAGCAGTCCTTTATAATCTTCTTAAAGTAATAATCCAAAAGCAGATGGATTACAACTCCCCCTAAATATGCACTCCCCCTTCCTCAACAACTTCCCCTGCACTGTTGCTTCTCTCCCCCTTTTCCAACCAATTACAAATTTGAAAATCTCGCAAAGTAGAGATGGAGGATTTACCTAAACTTCAGGCTTGATAAGGCATTTACACAGACAAACTCATTCTGTGCTTTTCAAATAGCTATGTGGATAGAAGTTTAGTTAGAATATCTAAGATTTGACCTTTAGTGCTGACATACTGCAATTGAATTATGCCCTCTTCCACTTGATCCTTAATAAAGTGATACTGGATGTCAATATGCTTGCTCCTTGAATGTTGAATTAGATTCTTGTTAAGATCAATTGCACTTTGATTATCACAAAATACACTCACTGGTGACATCACTTCAATACCTAAATCTACCAATTGTCTTATATGCTAATTCAAAAAGGTTGATTTTACATCCATCTAATAAACTTTATACTTCTTATGTGTTGCCAAAGTTAGAAACATTTTAATAGTTTCTAACCTTACTACTGGGGCAAAAGTTTCATCAACATTTACTCCTTCTATCTGAGTGTAGCCTTTACAAACTAGCCTAGCCTTGTTCCTCACCACCTTGCCATCTTCATTGTATTTATTTCTAAACACCCATTTTGTTCCTATGAAATTCTTGTTAGTGGGCTTTGGAACCAACTCCCATGTATCATTCTTCTCGATTTAATCCAACTCCCCATTGATAATTTTGACCCAGGCTTTGTCTTGTGCAGGCTCTTCAATAGATTTAGGTTTAACTTATGAGAGTAAAGCAGTGGCTCCCATAATTCTTCTTCTTTTTGTAACTCCTGCTGATGGGTCACCTATGATCTGATTTCCTTGATAAGCACTGGTCCACGTTTTCTTTATTTGTCTCTCTTGCACAGTCTTAGTTGTAAATGGATATCTTTCTTCATCTTCAAACTCACTATTTTTAAAGTCTGAACTTACTTCTTTTCCTTTTTCTTTATGTTGGTCTGATTCTTCATCTATGTTAAAGTCATCTTCTTTACTATCCTCAGCTTCTCTATTATGTATTATTTTTCAATTTTCATCTATTCTCACATCATTGGAAGTTATCATTATGTAGAAAGACTCTGTAACCTTTTGTCTTTACTGAGTATCCCATAAAGATGCCCTCATCTGACCTAGCATGGAATTATCCCAATTTTTGCTCCTTGTTCTTCACAAAACATGGGATGCCAAAGATTCTAAAATACTTAATTGTCGTCTTTTTCCCACTCTATAACTCATATTAAGTCTTATCAGTATTAGGCCTTAGTAAAATTTTGTTCAATAGGTGCATAGCTGTAAATGTTACTTCTGTCTAAAATTTTGTGTGAAACTTGGATTCCAGCAATAAAGTTTTTGCCATTTTAACCATAGCTCTATTTTTCCTCTCAACCACCCCTTTCTATTGAGGTGTTCATGTTGCTGCCATCTAATGGTGAATACCATGCTTCTTAAGGTAATCTTCAAAAGCTTCATTTGTAAATTCAGTGCCTTGATCTGACCTTAATACTTTGATCTTCTTTCCACTCTAATTTTCAACCAATCTTATATATCTCTTGAAGCATTTCAAAACTTCTGACTTGTGTTTGAGGTGCGTAATGTAGGTCCTTCTGGAATAATCATTAACAAACAAGATGAAGTATCTCTTACCATTCAACCCTTTTGTTCTCATTGGCCCATACAAATCAATATGTACAATGTCAAGTACTATTTCAGAACTGAACTCTTTGGTCTTATACTGCTTTCTAACCTGTTTTCCTTTAAAGCATGCTGAGCAAACATACTCCCTCTCTCTCTTGAGGTCTGGAATGTCTCTAATTATATGAATAATGGTCAGCTTGCTCATGTTCTTCTATATTAAGTGTCCTAGTCTCCTATGCCAGAGTTGATTTTCTTTTTCTTTTGTAAGTAAACAACTATTTGTCTTATCCTCATCAATCACATATAAATTTCCAACTATTCTCTTCCTGGCTACAACAACATTGCCTTTTTTACTCTTTACTTGGCAACATTTTTTTGTGAATATCACTTTATGGTTTTCATTGCATAGTTGGCTGATAGATGCTAGATTATATCTGAGTCCTTCAACGTGCAAAACATCTTTCAGTTTTCCTTTTCCAATATTTACTTACCTTCAACCACTAATGTTGAGTGAATCACCATTGCCAAACTTGATTCTACCTTCTCTTGATGTGTTCAGCATTGATAATTTACTCTTGTCTCCTATCACGTGTGAAGTGCATCCACTATCAAGGATCCACTACTTATCCTTGTAGTCAGTCTTTAGCGCAATTTTAGTTATATTAGCCTCCTCCCTTTTAGATTTATGTTCCTTTTTTTGAACTGGCTTAAAGATAGCTTTCTCCTTTTTCTCTGCTTTAATTGTACCAATTGGTTTTACTGTGCCATTGAGTGCTTTCTCTTACTCAGGGAGAAGTGTCATGCATCTCTTGGCATTATGGCCATCTTGCCTTTCACACTGTTTCAAGTCTGTCAATATAGCAAACTTTTTCTTTGAAACCACTAGTTTGGACTTCCACCAATAATCCTTGTCAGTGTTTCCTCACTTTTTATTTTCAACCTTCACAGTACCTGGCTAATTAGCCTTTTCTTTTTGAGACATAGCAGCTATGAGCTGTTACTCTTTAACCACATACATCATTTTTAGGCTTAACTTTGGTTTGATAACTATCTTCTCTTCTTCAGTTATCTTCTTCTGAGTCACAGCCTTCTCTTTCAACTTCTGTAGCAAAGTCTCATTCTTATTAGGCAATGCAGCCTCAGATTGCTGCATTTTCTTTTCATTCTTCTTTTCTCTTGTAGAGCTTGTTTCTCCTACCACTTCAAGCTTCTACAAGTTCTCATCACTCTTTTTGAGTTGTTACTGGAGTCTCAGCAACTTTATCTTCATTTCTTTAATTGTTGAAGTCCTTAAGCCAAGCTTCATTGTAAGGTCTTCACATATTTTGATTTGTTCTTCAAATCTTCTCTTCAAGTCAATATGTTCATACCTTATTTCATCTTTTTGACTTTTTCCTTCATTAAACTTTGCTTCAAGTTGATTTATATAAGCCTCTCACCTTCTTATGGTTATGCCCCTTCTGATTATCTCTTTTAAAGCTACTTCTAACTCAGCTTCAAAATCTGGTTCTTCTTCATCAACCTCTTCTTCCTCTTCAGAGGTAAAACTACCACCTTAAGCTGATGCAATAAAGGCATGCTTATCTGATAAGTCTATATCTTCCTCCTCATCAGCTTCTTTTGTCTAGCTCACATAACTCTTGAATAAACCTTTCTTCTTCTTCTGTGGGTTGGCAGTCTTTTTGTTCGACTTCTTTGACTTGAATGATGGTCTTCTCCATTTTGAATTCTACTCATCATCACCATCCTTATTTTCATCATCAAGTTTCACTTTGTGCTGAGAAGCAAAGTGTCCAGTTTGCCTACAACGATAACATCTCAAGGACAACTGTCATTTTCCCTTCTTAAACCCCTTTTTGAGTTTCCTTGTGAAGTAAGCCAACACTTCACATTTACTTTCTTCCTGATCATCATCATCATCCTTATTGGATGATTCTTCCTCTTCTCTTATCTTCAAGTGTTTCATAGCCTTGAAAGTTGCCTCCTTTGATAGCTTTGATGTTAAGGAGCTTTCAGTTGACTTTATTCTCATCTCGTATGCAATGAGATTGTACTGGAGATTATGCAGAGACATAGAATTGAGATCTCTACTCTCCTCTATGGCTACCACCTTTGAGGCAAACCTCTCAGGTAGAATTCTCAAAATTTTCTTCATAATAAATGAGTCCTTCTTGTTCTTTTCATGACTTCTAAGGTCTTTTACAGCATCAATAACCTTGGTGAAAAACTCTTGGATTGTCTCATTTTTCTATATTCTAAGGGATTCATATCTCTCCTTGAAAACTTGAAACTTAGCCTCTTTCATTCTACTATCACCTTCATTGACCTTCTGTAATCTGTTTCATATCTTTTTAGTAGATTTGCAATCCATAACTTTAGCATATTTAACATCTGTCAATGCTAAAATGATGACATTTAAGGTCTTCCCATTGATCTCAAACTGCATTAATTCCTCCAGGGTTTGATCTTTACCTTCTTTTGGAGGCTCAAAACCCTCATGTACAGATTTCACCACATTCATGCCCATGGTTGCAAATACCACCTGCATTCTTGCTCTTCACATATGGTAATTGGTTCCATTTAGTGCTAGTACCGTCATTCATTTCTTAGTATGCTGAACAAGTTAAAACTTCTAAAACCCTTCAAACTAGTACACCAAGCTGTCAAGCTTCAAATTGGTAAACCTGTGCTTTGATACCAATTGAAGTTCCCAACTTTACCCTAGGATCTACTAGTCTGTGATACTTAGAGTGGGGTGAATCAGTATCACACCCCTTAAAAAACTTTGATAATTTAAACCAAAGTATTCTACTTCTTTAATAATTTAGCTCTCGTTAATATGCAGGCATGTGAACAACTTCAAATTCTTCACAAAAGAAAACTTCTTCTCATATTTAACTAAGGTAGATTTATTATTACCTACTAATCACAATAGTCCACAAAGTTACCTTTCAGACACCTTGCCTATTAGACAGATTGGCTGTTCTTAATTAGATCTTCTTTAAGTTATAGGTTTGATGATTCTTTAATTGTATTCACAACTTAATTCAAAACACAAAATGTAAATTCAAAGTAAAGACACAAGAGATTTATGTGGTTCCATCAATGTGACGTACTTTACGGTGGTGAGGATTCTTCCTCTATCAAGATAATCTACTATACTTGAGAACACCAGTGTGGTATCCCCTATGATTACAATAGATGTCTTAACCTTCTACTCTTTTCATTATTGCAAATACTAAGCAATCATAATACAAAAAGTGTCACCTGTTATGTCTACCCTTCGTCTAACTTGTCTTGCCTCTGTTTGATTTGAATAAGTTGCTTCACTATCATTTGGAAGATCACCAAAACACTCTCTAACCTCTCTTGAAGAAATCTGAAAATATGTTGAGTTCTCTCAAATGCTTCACCGAACTTCATCTCTTGGTTGTCTTACACAACTCCTGGTCTCACTATCTTACGGTCTCACCATCTCCCTATCTCATGGTCTCACCCGTTTCTTGGTCTCACCATCTCTAGTCTCATGATCTCTAGTTTTGGTCTCACCGTTTCACCGTTCTGGTCTGGTCTCACCTGGTCTGATCTCATGTCTCACCTTCTCCAAGTCTCACGTCTTGTCTGGTTCGGTCTTACGTGTTACACCCTTTTCTGGTCTTACCCATTTCTGGTCTTAACGATTCTAGTCTTCCGGTGTGTTATGGTGTCACCCTTTCCCTCTTTTTTGGTCTTATGTTTCTAGGTCTCACTTGTTCTTACATTTCACTTGCTCCAAGTCTGGTTTGGTCTCACCCATTCTAGGTCTAGTATAGTCTCACCCGTTTCAAGCTTCACTAGTCTCACCTAGTCTCATGTTTCCAGGTCTCACCATTCTGGTCTGGTTTCACCCATTGCATGGTTTTCTGGTCTCACGTCTTCTCTGGTCCTAATCTACTCCCACGTCTCACGATTTTCAGGTCTAGTCTGCTCTAACATCTCACCTTCTTCAGGTCTCACATCCTCTCTATCTGGTATGCTCTCACGTGTTTCATTATCTTATGGTGGCTACCCTAAAAAAGATAAGTCTTGGTTTATATACTCCCTTTTATGAAAACCCTAATAAGGTTTACTATAACTACGACGAATTTCCTCTCTTGCCCCTCCACATGGCTTCATATTACTATTCCATTGAAAATTCAGCATTATCTTCCTTCTCAATTTATTTTTCTCAAGCAATGCTATGTCACACTAAGACTTAAGCAATGCTAAACTCCTTTTACAAGTTCACTCCAAGGAGATCACTTTATGAGGTTATTTGAGATGTTAGTCTTATCCTGTAATTCTTAAGATATGAGCCATTTCTGTTTGCACACTTAAATCTAATTGACAACAATTACAACCCATATAAGGCTGTGGGAGTATGTTGATAACAATTAATGAAAAAAAGATATTTTATAACTTTTGTTAACATTGCCAAAGTTATAACAAATGAAAAATCATCAAAGGAGTAATAGTTATAGCAAAAGGAAATAAGACTGAAACACTCTATATGACCTCATGCATAAAGGATTCAATGGGAGCTACTGAGTTAAGCATTGATTTTAAGATTTGGCACTATAAGTTCAACACATAAAAAGGAAAAACTTGAAGGTACTTACATTAAAAGGCAAGTTGTCTAACAAAAAAATTATAGATGTTGGTATTTGTGAGAATTGTATTTTCAGGAAGTAAATTAGAACTTGTGCACATTAATATTAGAGTCCTTTAGTAACATACTTACGTGATCACTTTATTATGTCACCTTTATTAATGATTACACTTAAAAGGTATGGATTTATTTTTTAAAAAATAAATTTGATTTGTATATGACTTTTAAGAAGTAGAAAAATTAGATAAAGAATGAATCTATCATAAAAAGAAAATGCTTAAGATTTAATAATAATGGTGAATATGACAAAGAAATCAATGATTTTTATGTAGTTAATAAGATTTAAATGAAGAAAATGGTTTTAGATGCCACAATAAAATGACATCATTAAGCACATAAATAGAACCTTGAATGAGATTGCTAAGAATATGATAATACATGTTAGATTATCAAAGATATTACTAATTGATGCTATTAATACTATAACCTATTTGATTAACTAAGAACCATTTATTCCTTTAGATGGAAAACTACCAAAAGAGACTTAGATAGGTAAAGAGATAAATCTTTCACACTTGAAAGTCTTTTGGTCGTGTCTCTTATATTCATAAGGATTATGTTAAGAGAGATAAGTTAGATTTTAAATCATACAATTGTTTTTCATTGGATATGAAATTAATGAATTCAAATATTGTTTATGAGATAATCAAAATAGAAAAAATGTTAAAAGCAAAAATTTCATATTCAATAAAAATGTTGTTTATAAAAATAGAGATATGTTTTAGAATTTAATAAGGCAAGGGAGTATGCCAAAAAAGGAGAATATACTGAGTTTGAGGAAATTTCAAAAGATAATATTGGTATAAAAGTGTCAGAAATTTCTAAAAATATCCCAATACCATTAGAATTTTTTATACTAATAGCACAAGTGACAAAAATTGGTAAAATATCTAAACCTTCATAACAATTCTCTCCTTCTTTGTATTATTTATTCTTGATTAATAAAGGTAAGTTAGAATATTTTGATGAAACAATACAAGTTAAAAATTTTGCTATTTAGAAGTTAGCCTTGAAATAAAAAAAAATTATTGTAAAAAATCATATATAAAAGCTAACTTAATTATAAAAAAGTAGAAATACATTGAATAACAAGTGAGTTTATTGAATTAAAAAAAAAAAAAACAAACATGATGGCAACAAGAGATATAAGATAAGAGTGGTTATGAAGGGATTTAGTAAAAAAAAAAAAAGAAATTAAAGTTATGCACAATTTTAATTAACCTTTATAGTTAATTATTAAGAAAGTATCACACTAAGATTATAGATTATAAGATGAGTTCAACTGCATTGTAATAATTACTAGTTTGACAATCAATTTTTAAATAAGAAATTGTTGTAAGAGTAAAACTTGTTAATATTATATAAGAAAAATAAATATGTAATTTGTCTCTATATAATAATTATTCATTTTTCTTATATAAAAAATAAAATTATTATGTAATTTTAAAAACTATTGAAATAGTGAAACTCTAATTTGGTTGTAAACACTAGAACATTTGAATTTCAAACCATACAAAAAAAAATTATTCATTTTATTTTTATTTTTTTAATATTTTGTTTTCCAATACGAGGATGTTAATTTCATGCATTTTTTGGGTTTAGGATTCCGATCCCCCCTCTCTCTCTCTTTAAATCTCATTTATCAGAGAAGAAATTATTTGGGTTTGTGAGATCATTTGGTGATGTCCAGAAATGGCACGAGGCCATACCATAATATTATGGCAGCCACACTGCTCTCGCTAATCAAGGCTTCTACTTCTCATATGTGATGTGAATGAATGTTAATAGAAATGTTTTGCTACGCTTATATATGCTTGCATGTATGCATTGTTTATGACACAATAATTACCACTTCTTGTCCTCAAAATTATATGCAATTTTCGTGACTTCGGGTCCAAAAAATTTGACCTCTCTTTTATGTACTGTGGTGTTCCTTCCCCAGCTAGTGTTTTCAAAGAAGGAAATCTTTGGCCCACATGTAGAGATGAAGTCAATATATATAAGGGTCATCCCGCAAGGGAAAGGGTATTATTACATAGAGAAGGGGGAAGGGGACAGTCTTGGTCCCAACACAAGCACACACTTGGACAGCAAGCTAAGTCACTTTCACTTTCCACCACACACTTCTTAAAGAAAGTGACTTCCAACATCCAATATATACATATTATCTGAAATAAAACATCAACACACACTTCCAACTCAATTGGCGGTAACAGCTATTTTCATTCCAGCTTGACAATGCCCAATAAAGCTGCAGATAAAGAAGTTCTGTCCTTTTACCCTAGCACCTCTAGGTGTTGTGCAACTATTGTAACCTTTCCCGTTAACAGCCACAACATTGTGGGCTGAAGGACTATAGTTGAACGCTACAAGATAATTAGGCAACAAATTGAGTGTTAATTTGCACTTTAATTTACATAAACAAAGAAAAAAATTCAATATGGTGTATTATTAGTACTATTTCATGTATTGCCAGTAGCCACTATATTAGATAATGAATACAAAAGGAGATTTTTTTTTTTTTTTCAGAAGGTTTGATGTTGGATAGATGTGAACTTGTAACCTCATAAATAACCAAATAATAAAAGGGCCAGTAAGATCATGGGTTCTTGTAAATGGTGTGGACTTGCATGTTATGTTCAATTGAATATAGGTAGTTCACACCATATTTACAAAAACCTAAAGACTACCATTTTAATAAAGATTATATGTGTCTGTTTCATTTGCCTATTTCTTTTACGGTGCTTAATAAGTATTTAGTCTTCATATGTTGATCTACAACAATTTGCGGAGGTACTTAAAGTGTCTCTTTATCCCCTCCCCCCAAACCCCCCACGGGGCACCTTTTTTTTTTTTTTTTACAATTTTTTATTTTCAAATTCTAATGCCCCAGTGAAGGGGAGGGAAACAAGAATTAGTCGGGACAATCAGAGGTTAAACGTAATGTATTTAGTTTTTATATTAATATGATGATGCGAAGATAGTGACTGCATACCCAGAATGTCGCCAGCCCCGAATCTTTTTCCCATGGGCCAGCCGGAAACATTGAAGGTCCAACCACGAGGACCTCCAACAGTGTAGACTGCCGATTGAGCCATCTCGGCGCGGAGGAGCACCAACATGCACAGCACAACTAGTTCTGCTGCAGCCACCAACCTCGTTGCACTGCCTATTCCCTGGCTCATTTTTTTCCTCTTTTTTTTTTTTCCTCGTTTTCGTCTCGAACAGACCTGCAGAACATAAACTAATTGTGAGAGCCAGATGAAGAAATGCGTCGGTTAGAATAGGCCTGCGTTTGCTGGTATACAGAGAGAGAGAGAGAGAGAGAGAGAGAGAGGCAAACACACACACGTTCATGTATTAATTAAGAAAGAAATGGTACTGAGTCGGGGTAGTTGGGGACTCTTATTTCTGCTCTTAATGGGTTGATGGACACGTAATTGGGCCCCCCTGGGCCCATGTCGTGCGTATTTCCATTTCCATTTCCATTCAAGAAGGTGGCAGAAAGAAAAATGAAGGTACGGGGTCAGTGCCATTAATTAACCTCGTGATGTCATGGAAGTCCGCAAGTCTCCTCAAATTGTAAAACCCATAATAATTCCTCCGACTCCATGGCTCACGACCTTGGAAAGCAAGAAAATAATAACAGGTTCAAAAGATAGAAGCAGCCAAATAAAAAAAAAAAAAGAAAAAAACTTTGTGACATGTTTCAACTGATCATGAGTTGAGGTGACAAATTTTATTTCTTGTAACAATCCATTAACAGAAAATTTTGAAATTGTTGCTATAACAGTCATCTGTTTGGTAGAAACATTTCACAAACCTGTTTCTACTTGTATAATTTGTGAATGCTACAAAACTGTCGACTGTTTACACCTCTCATATGAAAATTGGCCAACGGAAGATTGCTAAAGGGAGTGAATCCCATCCTTATTGTTGAATTCAATTTATTTATTTATTTATTTTTATTTTCTTCTTCTTCTTAACTTCTACACTGGATCAGGCAGAGAACCCCACCAATCCTTAGCAATTGAAAATGGAGAATGAGACGGGCTTCTATTCTATCGACGCATTATTATATTCTATTCGACAGGCTCAAGGTTCCCACCTCTTTTATTGCGCACGACCTACCCCAGGAAGAAGACAAATGGGTCAAAAGAGATTAAAACAAAGAGATCGCTGGTGGCCTAGCCGTATACATGTTCGGTAAGAACTCGTAGGTTTGGCTGGGTAATCATTCGGCTACATAAATACAACCAACATTCGTGTCTGTTTTTTCAGAGCTCATTTTAACAGGTAAAGAGAGCTTGAACAATGAATTGTTCAAAAATTAACTAAGTTTCAAATTTGATTAAGACTCACTTTAGAAACTGATTTCAAGCCTGTTTACAGAATTAATCATGCTAGTACCACACCCTGTGTACACTTAATTTCATATGATAATTCATATTCAATGACGTACACCTGGTAAGAGTTGTATGAAACATTTAAAAACATATTTTCAAATCCAATTAAAAAAAAAAAAAGAGAAAACTATAACAAAAATAAAACTAAAATTTGAATTTTGTACTGAAGAGGAAATGATGGCTACTCTATAGGAATTCCTTACTAAATGAATATTTAATCCACATTTAATTTTGCCCAATAAACATTATTCAATAGATATTATGATAAAGCAAATTAGCTTACTAATCTATACTCATATGCATATTAGAATTGCCGAAGTAAAGAGATAGCTTCTACCGTTCTTATTTATTTTTTTTAATACTTATAATTTATTTTTTTTCTTTTTTATTATATTACAAGGAAAAAATTATTTTCCACGTTATTATTATTATTATTTAAAATAATCATAATTTATTATTATTTTAATTTAAACAAGACACAAATAAAAATATTTTTTTTCATAAATATATTAACTTTACACTTAACAGGAATCTAATTTTCATTTAAATGTAAATTGTTTTATCAACTCGAGCCATGCCACCGTGATCTCAATTACACATAGCCGTTTTACTCAGTCACATAACCCTTATCTTAAGACAATCGGGAAGGCATTTTCTACCACCCTTGTACAGGAAATTATATCGCCGTGGAAGCCGCTCATCGCCTCTTTTTTTACTACCTCTTTAATGGAACCTGCGCCGCAAATAAACCCCAGGAAGTCCGGAAAACTCTACGGCTTCTGTCCGACAACAGGTGAGTCCATATCATTGATTCTTGCATCTAACAATCAAGGACCTCGCTTGCTGCACCTATGAATATTTGTAGGAGGTTCTAGGCTGTCTCCGAATTTACTCGCCAGTAAACAAAGACATCACAAAAAAAACAAAAAGGACGAAGAAGAATTCAGGCTTCAAGAAGGGAAAATGCCATAATTATAGATTATAGATGATTTTGTAGAATTTCAATCATTCCCAATTGGAGAAACCATTTGTTCCTTGAGAATTTTAACAGCCTCCATGACTCCGTCCTGCATTTTGACCAATGAAAAGAGATTATATTCTGATGTCAGCACTGCAACACCCTTCTTGATTCATTTTCACATGAAACAAGCTGCATAACATTAGAATTTCACACCCAAGAAAGAGCTTATTTTTCCTTGTCTACTCCATGAAGCCAGAACCCCAATCACAGAAGTAGGTCTTTATATTAATGCAGGACTTTGACTGAAAGACAATGCTCTCTTATAATCCTCCTGACTATCCCAATAAATCAAGCACATATGCCTGCAATGTTATATCTATCAGCGATATGTACCACAGAGACCAAGATGAATAAACAACGACAAAATAATTCAGCATACAATTTTATACAACTGAGACAGGAACTGCAGTACCTCGTGATGGTAAATGCACAAATGCAGAAACCTGTTATCTACATTTACATCAAACTTGATCAAGTATTGAGTCAACCATTCACATAAGTAATGCAGACAGTGCCCACCACCTTTGGCTATAATATCACACTCAATGGTGTAAATACATCTCTCAAAAAGGGAAACGATGACTTCTAGAATATTTGATGCAAAAGGATTTCCTTGAATGACAAAAATAAGAGTTACCTAGTTCAATGCTAGACAGGTTATCAGGCGACTAGACATTCACATGAAATATTGTATTGAAGGACAACATTCTATTAGCCACATAAAGTAACATTAAACCTGAGTCATCACAACTCTTGAGAGGTAGGAAGACCCAGCCTTGTCATTCAATTCACTGGCAAGACACTTTCTGCAAGCTGCTTGATTCAAGCACTCAAGTGAGTGCTCTTGTAAAGTATTAAATCTTCCGAGCATACCTATGACAAGTTTGAAGGCTCCCTACGGTTCATCTACTGGAAACTACCAAAGCAAACTGACCATAACATCCTCAAGGTGGAAGCCTTAATGCTCATTTCAATGCTGAGAAATTATGTCAAACTTACAAAAAAGTATGTTGGTTTGGGATAACAATGATATAATTGTACTTCTTCTCTTGTCTTGGATCCTACTTAATCTTGCTTATATCAGAATGCAAATGTACACAAGTTAAATTCAAACTTGGACAACATTAAATTCCTTATTTGTCTAAAACTCAAAGAAGCAAAATTTGACTTTGCTCAATCCAATTAAAAATCTGAATGGAAATCAGCACAGAACAGCAATTGAGAATTTCCCAGGTTGGGTCCTTGGGTTACCCTAGAATTTTCCCAAGATATGTGGGTGCATATATTCTTGCGTGCATACATACCAAAAGGGATCTCTAGCATGCTTATTTGGTTACATGCGTATATGAATGAATATGCATGTTAATGGTGAAAGAAACAAATCCCACCCACTCTTTATTTTGTAACAGGAGAAGCCATGATGATGCCATAATGGCCAACACCACCAAATAAAGTGGAAACACAAAAGCCCCTCCTGCAAGTAATCTCCAGCCAAAAACCTACATTTTGGCAAAGCAGCCACCACTTTTACAGACTTGATTTGCAACAAGGCACTAAATAAAGCCATTTAATTATAATAGTACTCCCACATTAAGGACTAAAAACAAATGAAAACAGGTGTAATTGACGATCAAAATCTACTGGGACACAGCTCTAATAGAAAAACACCAAACTGAAAGTCAAAAAAGTAGTAAACCAGCTATAAATAGACTATACAATTGCCAAGTATGCTCTCTTACATAGTCAGGATTTACACACACAAGCAAATTAATATCTTCAGTCTTATGCAGTGATCCAGTGACAGTTTCCAACATAAAGCATAGCTAGGAATATGGAGCAGTGACGGGAAATAACTATGAATATAAATTAGTTATAGATACCTACCTTTATAGGCCTCAAATATTTGTACTTCAAGCAAATAATAACGACACAGACCCATTTTTAGGTGAAGTTATTACCTCAAGGCGTATCCTTTCAGCAATTTCTAAAGCATGTGATTTAATTTTGGGGCATAACGCATCACTTATGGCTCCTGATAGCATATTTGCTGCTATCCTGATAGTCGTGTCATCTGATTGATCCGGCACCAGATGGCTTCTTTTCACCGGTTGTGGGGCAACTCCAAGCCAATGCATCTTCTCAGCCCAGTAGAACTGATCCATTATGAAAGGACATAATATCTGCCATCCAATTTTGACTGGGATTTAAAAAAGGAAATGGCAGGAGAGAGAGATGACTCCAGATATAAGTGGGATTAATAAGTCAACACAAAAATGAAGGATTTAACAAACTTCACATCTTCCTTCCAGCATCCACTTTGAATTGTTAAAAGTTGCAGTAGAACACTGTCACTCAGAATAGAAGAGCATTTTTGCAGACAAGATGGACAGAAGGATCAGCAAAGCATGCCAATTAGTGATAATGAATCTCCTATGATTTCCTATAAATATATGGCATGAAAAGTGCAGAATGTGCCAGAAAAGAAGGAAGCTTGAAAATGGTTTTGTTATTGTGCAACCTGAAGTGCAGAAAGAAGCTTTCACACAGCTGTTGAGAGTGAAGATAACATCTCTGAATATTTTCAATGATTACAGACAAGAGAACTATTTTGGAATATTAAACCATCTCTCCTTTCATAAGATGCCCCCAACAGCAACAAGGAAGGTCCTCAATACTAAACTATCAAGAAAAGAATACTGATTGCAAGACAAGCACCTAAAATATGTGACAAGACTCCAAGGGGAAAAGCTAAGAAGAATATTGGCTCATTGCCATTAAGAAGAGTTTTTACTGCAGCATAATCAGCAATATGCCAAAGCAATAAAAAAATGACAAACATTGGAAATTAAAAGCAACTTCTAGGCCAAGAGAAAAATAATGTGGTAAAGAAATTTAGTCCTTCTGTTAGAGATTGAAAGAGTAATAATTCTTCTTATTGTGAATAATACATTAGACAATAGCTTTATAAATGCTAAACCTAATATAAAAGGAAATTGATAAAAAAGTAAAAAATATATCAAATCCCATAACTTATGGGGACTTTAAAAAAACTTATCTAAATTAATTTACTTCTAAAGATATATTTTAAAAATAACTAACTATACACAATATAAGCCACTAATCACGTTTTCCTACACTCCCCTTCAAGCTGGTGAATAGGCATTTTCCATTCCCAACTTGGATATTATATTTTGAAATACTGAACTGTTTAACCCTTTGGTAAGTACAGCAAGTTGGCTGTGTGTAGGCAAGTAAGGGGTACAAATCAACCCGCTCTCCAAGTGTTCTTTGATAAAGTGTCTGTCGACTTCGATATGCTTTGTTCGATCATGTTGTATTGGGTTGTGAGTTATGCTAATTGCAGACTTCTTGTCACAATAGAGTCTTATTGAGTCATCCCCCACTTAATCTTCAAGTTTTCTAGAATGATTTTTAACCAAAGTACTTCACACACACCTTGAGCCAGTGCTCAAAATTCTGCTTCTGCACTAGACCTGACTACTACATTCTGTTTTTTACTCCTCCATGTCACAAGATTTCCACCAAGAAAGGTGCAATATCCAGTAGTTGATTTTCTGTCAACAATTAACCCTGCATAATCAACATCTGTGTTTGTCTCAAGTACTGAATCTCCGTTTCTTTTGAATAAAATACCTTTCTCTGATACTCCCTTAAGGTAGTAAGCTACTTGTAGATGAACTTTCTTTGAGTTATGCATGAATTGGCTAATCACACTAACTGCATATGTTATATCTGGTCATGTGTGAGACAAATAAAGGAGTCTTCCTACAAGGCGTTGATATGTTGCCCTATCTACCACAACATCCTCCTCTGCTTTTCCAAATTTGACATTTTGATCTATTGGAGTACTTGCTGGTTTGCATGCTGTCATGCCTATTCCTTAAGGAGATCTATGACATACTTTTGTTGGGAGATAAAAATGCCCTTCTTAAAGTGACCAACCTCAATCCCAAGAAAATATTTCAGCCTTCCTAATGCCTTGATCTCAAATTCCTTGCCCAAACAATAACTCAGGATTTGTTTTTCTTTGTCATCATCTCCTGTTACTATTATGTCATCGACATAAACCAAGAGAGCTGTAACTCCCCCTGAACTTGAGCGTTTAATGAACAATGTATGATCTCCTCGGCTTTATTTATATCTTATAACTATCATAACTCTGGCAAATCATCCAAACCACACTCTTGGTGATTGTTTTAGACCATACAAGGTTTTCTTCAATTTACACAGTTTGAAAATCCAAGTTCTTCCCATAACCTGATGGGACCTCCATATAAATTTCTTCCTCTAGTTCTCCATGCAAAAATGCATTTTTTACATCAAACTGCTGTAATTCCCAAACATAGTTAGCTGTCAACGACAACAAAACTCTAACAGTGTTCATTTTTGCAACTGGAACAAAAGTTTCTACATAATCAATTCCATAGCTTTGAGTATATCCTTTGGCCACTATCTTTGCTTTCCATTTGCTCTATACTTCATTGTATACACTCATTTACACCCTACAGGTTTCTTTCCCACTGATAACTTTACTAACTCCCAAGTTTTATTTTTCTCCAATGCCTCCATTTCCACATTCATAGTTTGTTTCCATTTCTCATTGGACAACGCCTCGGATAAGGTGGTAGGAATGGTAATGGTGTTTAAGCTAAAAAGGAAGGAACGATGAGATGGTGAAATTTTCTTAAAAGACATGAAGTGTGCAAGAGGATATAAAGGTCGTTTTGTGCACTCTCTTGTTGCTTTCCTAATGGCAATGGGAAGATCCTGGTCATCCTTACTCATATGAAATTCAGTTTCATTTTGCAATGTAGGATTAGATATTGTTACCTCATTCTCAAGACTTGGGTTGGACTCTTGGACCTGCATAAATTCAGGAATGGCCATCTTCTTCCTTGTGAACACCTTGCTCTTGCCAAATCTTACATTCTCAAGTGCAGAATCTGTTTTTTCTTGAGGATTTTCAGACATAAGTTCAGGTTTAGACATGGATTTAAGAGAATTGTCTGACATATGGTTTGGTTCATTTTCAACTATATGTTTAGGAAGATTTTCAGGCACATGGTTTAGTATAATGGGACAAGATGAACTGGATGGTTTACACATGAACAGTGGCGATAGATCAAGTAAAACATCCTCATCCTTATTTTCTATTGTTAAATTCTCCCCCTAAAAATAAGGATGGGTGAAGTAAGACTCGTGTTCATTGAAAGTGACATATATTGAGACATAAAACTTCCTTGATAGAGGATGGTAGTACTTATACCCTTTTTGAGTTGAGGAATATCCCACAAAGACATTAACCTGAATATTTTTTCCACGTATGACTCACTTTGGTAAAGGTTGTACCCAAAACATTTAACCCAATGGAGAATGGAAACTCACCTGAATATGTCAAAGAGCAAGTACCTGAGGGTTTTTCAAGGTTGATAAGTGATCCTGTTCTCTTGATCACTTCTTGGTTAGGACTACCTATCTCCTTTGGTGTTAATTCACTTAGTTGTACCGTAGCAATGTGAGCCTGCCTAAAGCTTCTTGGTTGTACTCCTTTCTGTCCCCATTTTCGACTGAGAGGCTTTCCATGAAGCTTCCAACACCTTTCACGAATATGGCGTGCCTTATTACAATAGGTGCACCACAAGCTGTCACGGTTTTGAGCTTTTGGTTGATTAAGCTATCCACTTCCAAAATATGGTGCTCTTTCCATATTTGTGACTAATTTGTTGTCACCCCTAGCTATTATGACTGAGTTATCCATCATTTGTGATTCTAGCATCAGACTTCTTCTACTTTCCTTGCTTCAGATTATTGCCACCACCTCATTAAAACATGGAACTTTCGACTTGCCAAGAATTTGGACCCTCACTTGATCAAATTCAGGATTAAGACCAACGAGGAACTCATAAACCCTGTCTTGCTCAATGAATGCCTTTAGAACCGCTGCATCATCTGGACATTTGGTTTTTATCACCCTATAATGATCCGACTCTTGCCACAAGGATTTCAATTGATTGGCATATTCAGTGACTATTTTATTTCCTTATTTTGCTGTCATTGTCTTTATTTTGAGATCATATACTTGAGCTGCATCTCTAGCTTTAGAATAGGTTTGTTGAATTGCGTCCCAAATATCCTTGGCAGTGGTTAAGAACATGCATGTGTCACTAATTTCAGGATCATATAACTCCATAGCCATGCCATAATTATGGAGTCTTCTTCATCCCATGTCTCAAAACCTAGATCTCCTGGCTTAGGTCCTGTACCCATAAGATGACTGATCTTCCCTCTTCCTTTCAGCACTATCCGAACAAGTTGGGACCACTTAAGATAATTTTTTCCATCCAACCTATATGCAACTTGGATACTTTGTAGTTCTCCAATTTGTTGAGATCGAACCCCTTCTGATTGGGTTGTAGAAATTGTTTCTGCAACCTCAGACATCTTTTATGGAAAAAATAACAATTCTAGGCAATTAAGGCCTTTCACGTAAAGTAGAGATCACCAATAACAAAGGCTAGCAATCTGTTTTGATGTCAAAGAAAAGAAAACAGAAGGAAGAAGACTACGAAGAACAAAGGCTCTGATACCATGTTAGAGATTGAAAGAGTAATAATTCTTCTTATTATGAATAATACATTAGACAATAGCTTTATAAATGCTAGACCTAGTAAAAAAGGAAATTGATAAAAAAGTAAAAAATATATCAAATCTCATAACTTATGGAGACTTTAAAAGAACTTACCTAAATTAGTTTATTTCTAAAGATATATTTTTAAAATAACTAATTATACACAATATAAGTCACTAATCACGTTTTCCTACACCTTCCACCACCAAAGGTTCTACTTCCTGTTCAACCGGCAGGCCTCCACTCTCTCTCAACTCTGCCAGATTATTTTTGCTAGAATGGTCTCTATTCTGATCATGAAATGATTTATTCCTTTTTTATTTGCATTTTGGGATAGCAAGGCTTAGAAGGTGTTATATAATAGCACATTTATTTGTGAGTTTGACTTCCCAAAAGTCAAATCAGAGCAAATTTCTATCATTATGTAAGCAATTACATTAGCCATATCAAGGATTTTTGTCAGTAGCCATGGCTGTGTAAGCACAATCTGATATGGAGCAATTTGAAACTGATATTTAGTTTTACCGATTTAGTCATGCCAATGATGCAAGCAACAAGAAATAGACTTTAAAAAGCAAGAACCCCTATTTATAGCAAGAAATCTACAATAATAGAGATAAAAGAACAAAAGGTTTGGTTTTGCAGCAAACCTGCGGGATTCCAGAATACAGTGCTGCAGCAGTGGATCCACTGATGTCACCAACAAGAAGGAACAAAAAAATAAAAAAAAGAATCAGCTCCGCCTTGTGTTGGACACTAAATTAGTATCAAACTGGGATAGGCTTAAGTTATCACCTGCCTCCATGATGAATTGCAGCTGCACATTTTGGAAACAGCCACTTGTATGGAATCATACTGTTTTGCATCAAGCAAGAATAAATGCCAATTCAGAACAGGTCAATATTTATCAAATATACTAATGCAACCATAAGAAAAAAAGCTTATTGTCTATTTGCATATGTGAAACTTTTTCTGAAGTCTAGCCCAATTATCATTTATATAGAAGAAGGATAAGTTTTCTAAAGCTTTCAAATGTTAAATAGAATTTGTCCAATCCTTTTTTCTGTAATTAAGGTGGAGAACTGAACCCAGAATTCTCTTTCCATAGAAAGTTATATGAATCGTGGCAAATTTTGCAAGCAGATCCATACATGCAATCTCAGCAATTTCAAGCTAATGGGGGATTATGATATTTGAGCTGAGTACCAGAGTCATATTGGAATTGTCTACAATGATAAATTTAATATCTTATTTCCCATGTTACCTTTTAATGTTTATCAAGAATTCTCATATTAGAGATTTTAACCATCAGAGTTCAGAGCACAAAAAAAATCTAAAATTAACAGTGCATTTTCCAATGGACTTTTCAAAGTATTGGTTGCATTTACGGTTACCTGACCCTCATAGCCCTCAAGCACAAGAAACTAGAAAATACCAACAAACTAGCAAAAGAAAGACTGACTTGCTTTCCAGAAATTCCAGTAACCAGAGTCAATGATTTCAGCCAAATGCAGTCTTTTTATGATTGAACTTCACTTAAATAACGATTTTCAATCCAAAAACTTAGTAATGTAGCTAATGAAGAATGGTATGTGCTAGTAAACCAATAAAATGGGAAAAAACAAAACAAAAAAATGGTTGGGAAAAAATCCAAAACTATCATGATCTCTCTGCCAATCCCCTATTGAGAACAAAAAATATCATCTATCAATTTTCCACTCTCCATACCCACCCTTCAACCTTACAATTTCATCTCAAATTGCTTTTTCTACAAAGAATCCACAAAATTAGATCTACACCATTCCATTACTTTATTTTATTCACCAAAAGTAGGAGTCAAACAACCCGTTACTATGAACTTTTAAGGTGTGTGGACCACACCTTATCATCTGCAATGGACCTTCATATGAGATTCACAACCCAAGACACTATCTGTTTGCCTGATAGTGGTTGACCATACAGTCAGAATGGCCCCTTCCTACTTGTACTTGTTTTTCTTATGCTAGATGGACATCTTTAACAACTTGAGATTTTTTTAGAAGGTTCACCGCATATGTTGCAGTAATTCTGAAGCTGCAATCACAAACTCACATTTATGGTAGGTTATTTAGCAGGTTTCTAATAAAATGTACAGAGACTGTATCACTTCCCTAGACTAGATGTTTTTATCTCTTGTTCACTGTAAGTGTCTGCCATGGGCATTTGCCTCTCCACAGAAAGGTTATCAGGAGTTGAAGCTTAGGGAGAAATTATCATCACCTAAATAACTTAGAGATCTATATGTATTTTACACTAAAAAAAGATTGCAACACTAGTACATATGTATTTGCCACAAGAATCTCATAAAAGTTGTGAAATCCTTGTACAAATCTATTTTGACTATTTCCTCTGGACAAGTACAATCTTATTCTCCAAAGTTACCATTTAACTGAATGCTCCCCTCGGGATATAAATGAATCAGGAAATGCTCACCTGGAAATGCACAATAGTCTGCCATCAAAGAGAAAGATCCCCCATTCAATGTGCTGCCTATGACACACGTCACTGGCAATTAGTCGGACAGCTTCATCTAAAGGTTCATATCCAGATGTAAGAAGGATAAATCTAAAATTTGTCATCTCCAAGACTGTTTGAATGACCCGAAGAAATGCTTGAGGATTCCTCAAAAAGCCCATGCTGTATAAGGCAAATGGAAATCCAATTCACTAAAAGGTGGGGCATTTGCACTCCAAATGGACAAAAAGCCATCACATGCATACATAAGGCCACTTGGGCCCAAAGTTATTTTAAGTAATTGTTAATCTTAGTTCAGTGACCCTTCAGTGTGAGAAAGAACTTTCAGCAGTGAGTCTACAAGGTACCTCAGTCCTCCAAGCTTACCGTAAACAAGGAAACAAAAACAAAAAAAAAAAAAAAAAAACAAGACCCTAGTAGCACAGAATAAATTTACATTATCTATGGACAATGGTAACACTGAAGCTTTTTACTTTTAGATTTATTATTATCTGCATAAGTGCAAGGCACATTATCATTGGATAAGTGTACAGTGGACATATCCAAAGTTTTCCCTCTTAAGGCCCCTATAATGTAGATATGCAGGCTGCTAATCATTTAATCACAACACTCAGGTAATAATGATGATTAGAGAATTTGACAAATCATACATAGAAAGTTGTCATTATGAAAGTAAGGAACCTGCCTTCCAACAGAACTTAGTCCTATGAAAATAGGTAGCACTGAGGCAGGAGTCATCAAGAAAGATTGTAACTTGACATGAGCTGAACACATTTCAACCTTTTCCCAGTTATTCACCAGTGGAGAAAGTCCAGATGTTTCTCTGCACTCCTTACATGAGAACTGCCATTCAATGGGGGGAAACCAAAACCCACAGACTCGAACATTTGATGGCCAATAATCTGCTAACGTTCAAGCTTTAATAAGGTCATGAAAATGGGGAAAATCAACTTGACAAAGGAATCTTCCATTATCCCACTAACCATAATCAAATAATTAAAAGCACAAACAGCAAGGAACGTGTCCCTGACACATAAGCTGTACATAACACAGATCCTCAAATAACCAAATAAAAGTGAAAGGAAAAATGCTTGTTTTCCTAGAAGAAGCCCCAATGAGTATTAACAAAACTTGAGCGACACTGAGCTTCTACTTCCTCAACTATCAAACTTCCTTTATATCAACCATCAAGAGATATTATAGAACAATTAACATCACGCACCAAACCATATTATTTCCTCCCAAAATAACAGTGTTGGAAAGCGCCATTATTATCCTATCCCAAAACTGACCAATGTCACTTGCAGAAAATGGCAATGATTAAGTTGGAAATAGCATCAAAGAAAGAGAGAAGAACATGAGAAACAATGAATTCCAAAAAGAAATTGCAGGGAACCATGATAAATGGCCTATAGCCATGTTTGTAAAGTTACCAAGATATAGAAATCATAATTCTATATCTATCAACAACTTTCATCCTTTCGACCAAATTAAAGTAGGGGCAAGGGGATGATATAAGCCTAAAGTACTAAGAGGAAAATTTTTAAATTAGCAGGTAAATGAATTTACCAGGGCATTCAACTATTTCTGTGCTAAATCCATACCTGTTATGGAAAAGTAGTCAAACAATTAGTAGCACATTCAATGTTTGAATTTTCCCATTCAAGAGTTACTACAAGAAGAGAAATAACAAGTCAAAGAAGGCTACATGCATGGTGAAGATTATGTGTGTCAATGTGTTTGTATGTGTGTGTGTGTGTGTGGGTGTGTGCATCTACACTTATGTTGCTTCATTCTTATACCGATTGTTCCACCCATAAGCATTAAATGAGTTCCTTGCATGCCTTTCCAACATAAACTTATAGTTGATTTAAAATAGTCCACTTTGTACTTTCACATTGATATTGGAGAACCATGGCAATAAAATGCAGTATCTTGCTACCCACACACAAAGACATTGATTTTGTGGACTTTCATGGAGATAAATTTTACTTACAAAAGGAGGGGAGATGATGGCCAACTGTACAAAGTTGGAAGACCTGTTACAGGGTCCTGAATTGAAGAAGGAAATAAATAAGTATCAAAAGGAAAAAAAAAATCTATTAGCTTCTCAATGAACAAGCAAGCAGTGGCAGGTATAAAACTATTTAGATCTTCAAGGAATTCAAATATCTGAAGCACCGACTGTGAAAGGCCAGGGACTTAGATTCAGATCGTTGGTTCTCCATGATCCCCAACTTTCAGTAAAAAGTGGCCACATCCAATGACTCACATCTTTCCAGCAGACCTGCATTAATGAAAGCAATCCACACACCGTAATTAGTTGATAGCAATGCTTCAATATTGATGAATTTTCAAGTAAATTAAAGTGAAGATTGGAAGCACCTTGTTTTGGGGAGCTTCTTGCAGATATTTATACAAAACTGGAAGCACTTTGCTGAAGTGATGCTCAAATGATGAAGGTGCACTGGAAGAATCATTGTGAAAGTGGCTAATTGCACATTAGAAAGTTATGAAACAAAAGCATAATTGCCAACAACTTGATATCTAGTGCAGTGTTTTGTCCAATTTATTGACGAAAGTATTCCAAAAATGTCCAGCAAATGGATGAGAAAAGATGACAATGATGGGTACATATCAAGGCTACTTAATGAGGCTTTGACATATAACAAGCATCAATTTCCCCTGAATAACATTTTAAGTATTAGTCCACAGATAGAAACAACTCTGGTATATGTTGGAAAGAAAATAATCTCAAATAGAGTAATTTGTGATGTAAATATAAGAAGTTTTGTATGTTACATAAATTAGGGATTGTCTTTGTTGTACAGCTCATACTTCCTAAGTAGGCTAGTCTCATTGCTATATATATATAGGCTGCAAATTCTTGAATTAAACCATGAAATACAATTATTCTTTCTGTAGGAAAACGTGATTAGTAGCTTATATTGTGCATAGTTAACTATCTTTAAAATATATCTTTAGAAATAAACTAATTTAGGTAGGTTTTTTAAGGTCCCATAAGTTATGGGATTTGATATATTTTTACCTTTTATTACTTTCCTTTTTTAACTAGGTCTAGCATCTATAAAGTTATTGTCTAATGTATTATTAAGAATAAGAAGAATTATTACTCTTTCAATCTCCAACATAGTATCAGAGCCTTTGTTCTTCTTAGTCTTCTTCCTTCTATTTTCTTTTCTCTAACATCAAAACAGATTGCTAGCCTTTATTGCTGGTGATCTCTACTTCACGTGGAAGGCCTTAATTGCCTAGAATTGTTATTTTTTTCCATAAAAGATGTCTGAGGTTGTAGAGACAGGTACTACAACCCAATCAGAAGGGATTCAATCTCAACAAATTGGAGAACTACAAAGTATCCAAGCTGCAGTACAACTAAGTGAATCAACACCAAAGGAAATAGGCAGTCCTAACCAAGAAGTGATCAAGAGGACAGGATCACTTATCAACAACCTTGAAAAACCCTTAGGTACCTATTCTTTGGCATATTCAGGTAAGTTTTCATTCTCCATTGGGTTAAATGTTTCGGGTACAACCTTTGCCAACTCCTGGGTCATGGACTCAGGAGCTACTAACCATATGACTCACTTACCAAATATTTTTTCCACGTATTCCCCATGTCCAAGCAGTAGGAAAATAGCCACAGCAGACGGTTCGGTGACCACTGTAGCCGGTGTAGGGAATGTTAAAATAGGTCTATCGCTGATCTTAAAAAATGTCCTCCATGTCCCTAAACTGTCCACAAATTTGATTTCTATACAACAACTTACTCAAGATCTATACTGCAATGTGGTTTTTCATCACGACTATTGTGAATTTCAGGACAAGAATTCGGGGAAGATGATTGGACATGCTAAAGAACGGTATGGTCTCTACTACCTTGAAGCACCAAGTCAGTTAAACATTACTAAGGGCAGATTATCCCATTCTTTTATGTCAGAAAATCTTTCATCCAATAAAGAGAAAGTTTGGCTCCATCATCGCCGACTTGGACATCCATCTTTTAGAGTTATTGAAATTCTGTTTCTTTCTTTGTTTAAAAATCTAAATGTTGAAACCTTTCATTGTGAGGTATGTGAACTTGCTAAACACAAGCGTATACCAATTCCAGTCAGTAACAAAAAGAGTTCTATTCCTTTCTATCTTGTTCATAGTGATATTTGGGGTCCTACGTCTATTCCTAATATTTATGGGGCAAGATGGTTTGTTTCATTTATTGATGACTGTACTCATGTTACCTGGATTTTTTTATTCAAGCATAAATCAGATGTTATTACCGTTCTCCCAAATTTTTGCTCCATGGTCAAAAATCAATTTGGAATCAATATCAAAAGGTTTAGGTCAAATAATGTTAGGGAATATTTCAATCAAACCCTAACTCCATATTTTCAAAAGGAAGAGATAGTACATGAATCATCTTGTGTCAATACCCCACAACAAAATGGAGTAGCGAAAAGGAAAAATGGTCACCTTCTTGAAAAAACCCGAGCCTTTATGTTCCAAAACAATGTGCCTAAAAATTTTTGGGGGGAAGAAGTTCTCACTGCTGCCCATCTCATAAATCGTTTGCCATCTAGAGTTTTGGGATTCAAAAGTCCTATGGAAATACTCTCCACATTCTACCCTGACCTACAAACTACAAATAACCTTGTTCCTAGAATATTTGGGTGTGTATCATTTGTTCATGTTCACTGTCCAACTAAAAGGAAATTAGATCCAAGGGCAATAAAATGTGTCTTTGTAGGGTATTCCTCAACTCAAAAAGGGTATAAATGCTACCATCCTCCATCAAGAAAGTTCTATGTCTCAATAGATGTCACTTTTAATGAACATGAGTCTTACTTCACCCATCCTTATTTTTAGGGGGAGAATTTAACAATAGAAAATAAGGATGAGGATGTTTTACTTGATCTATCACTACTGTCCATGTGTAAACCATTCAGTTCATCTTGTCCCATTATACTAAACCATGTGCCTAAAAATCTTCCTAAACATATAGTTGAAAATGAACCAAACCATATGTCAGAAAATTCTCTTAAATCCATGTCTAAACCTGAACTTATGTCTGAAAATCCACAAGAAAAAACAGATTCTGCACTTGAGAATGTAAGATTTGGTAAGGGCAAGGTGTTCACAAGAAAGAAGATGACCGTTCCTGAATTTATGCAGGTCCAAGAGTCCAACCCAAGTCCTAAGAATGAGGTAACAATATCTAATCCTACATTGCAAAATGAAACTGAATTTCATATAAGTAAGGATGATCAGGATCTTCCCATTGCTATTAGGAAAGCAACAAGAGAGTGCACAAAACGACTTTTATATCCTCTTGCACACTTTATGTCTTTTAAAAAATTTTCACCATCTCATCGATCCTTCCACCATTACCATTCCTACCACCTTATCCGAGGCATTGTCCAACGAGAAATGGAAACAAGCTATGAATGTGGAAATGGAGGCACTTGAGAAAAATAAAACCTGAGAGTTAGTAAAGTTACTAGTGAGAAAGAAACCTGTAGGGTGTAAATGGGTGTATACAATGAAGTATAGAGCAGATGGATCAATAGAAAGATACAAAGCAAGGTTAGTAGCCAAAGGATATACTCAAAGCTATGGAATTGATTATCTAGAAACTTTTGCACTAGTTGCAAAAATGAATACTATTAGAGTTTTATTGTCGTTGGTAGCTAACTATGGTTGGGAATTATAGCAGTTCGATGTAAAAAATACATTCTTGCATGGAGAACTAGAGGAAGAAATTTATATGGAGGTCCCACCAGGTTATGGAAAAAACTTCGATTCTCAAACTGTGTAAATTGAAGAAAGCCTTATATGGTCTAAAACAATCACCACAAGCGTGGTTCGGACAATTTGCTAGAGTTATGATAGCTATGGGATACAAACAAAGCCGAGGAAATCATACATTGTTCATTAAACACTCAAATTCAGGGGGAGTCACAGCTCTCTTGGTTTATGTCGATGACATAATAGTGACAGGAGATGATGACAAAGAAAAGCAAATCTTGAGTCATTGTTTGGGCAAGGAATTTGAGATCAAGGTGTTAGGAATGCTCAAATATTTTCTTGGGATTGAGGTTGCTCACTCTAAGCAGGGCATTTTTATCTCCCAACAAAAGTATGTCACGGATCTCCTAAAGAAAACAGGCATGACAGCATGCAAACCGGCAAGTACTCCAATAGATCAAAATGTCAAACTTGGAAAAGCAGAGGAGGATGTTGTGGTAGACAAGGCAACATATCAACGCCTTGTAGGAAGACTTATTTATTTGTCTCACACACGACCAGATATAACATATGCAGTTAGTGTGATTAGCCAATTCATGCATAATCCAAAGAAAGTTCATCTACAAGCAGCTTACCGAGTATTACAGTACCTTAAGGGAGTACCAAGAAAAGGTATTTTATTCAAAAGGAACGGAGGTTTAGTACTTGAGACATACACAGATGCTGATTATGCTGGGTCAATTGTTGACAGAAAGTCAAGCACTGGATATTACACCTTTCTTGGTGGAAATCTTGTGACATGGAGGAGTAAAAAACAGAATGTAGTAGCTAGATCTAGTGCAGAAGCAAAATTTCGAGCAATGGCTCAAGGTGTGTGTGAAGTACTTTGGTTAAAAATCATTCTATAAGACTTGAAGATTAAGTGGGATGGCTCAATAAGACTCTATTGTGACAAGAAGTCTGCAATCAGCATAGCTCACAACCCAGTACAATATGATCGAACAAAGCACATTGAAGTCAACAGACACTTTATCAAAGAACACTTGGAGAGCGGGTTGATTTGTACCCCTTACATGCCTACACACAGTCAGCTTGCTGATGTACTTACTAAAGGGTTAAACAGTTCAGTGTTTCAAAATATAATATCCAAGTTGGGAATAAAAAATGCCTATTCACCAACTTGAGGGGGAGTGTAGGAAAACGTGATTAGTGGCTTATATTGTGCATAGTTAGCTATTTTTAGAATATATCTTTAGAAATAAACTAATTTAGGTAGGTTTTTAAGGTCCCATAAGTTATGGGATTTGATATATTTTTACCTTTTATTACTTTTCTTTTTTTACTAGGTCTAGCATCTATAAAGCTATTGTCTAATGTATTATTAAGAATAAGAAGAATTATTACTCTTTCAATCTCCAATACTTTCTTCCATAATATTCTTCATTGTATTAGAGCAATCCTTGTTCCAAGAAGCAAAAATAAAACCCTAGTTGCTTATAGCCTTTTTTTTTCGAAACCAGTTGTTTAACCTATACTCAGCCTCCTCATCCCACCTAGCTGCAAATCAGCAGCCACAACTCCACCATGTATGAAATCCAATCTGACTCCACAACCCTTCTTCATATGAAACACCTGTTTTAACCAATAGGCAAAAACCTACAGCCTTGGTTTCCTCTAAATCTCACTCAATCCAAATAACTACTATTTGGCTGAATGGAGAAAATTTCTTGTACCGGTCTCAACTTATGTGCATGTTGTTACTTTGTTATGGCTTGGTTTCTTAAGACAT
Organism: Ceriops zippeliana; assembly: GCA_037897445.1. NCBI lineage: Eukaryota > Viridiplantae > Streptophyta > Magnoliopsida > Malpighiales > Rhizophoraceae > Ceriops > Ceriops zippeliana. Next base: position 5,245,275 of record JBAPLH010000018.1, on the reverse strand, counting down.
GAGGATGAGAGGAAAAGAAGAAAAAGTTGATAAAAAATAGAATCTTGAAAAGAAAATATTAGAGGAAAGAAGAAGAAAGAGAAGAAGGAATGAGAGAAATTCCATTTTTTTGTTCTAATTCTTTCCATTACAATGACAACTCCCTTACACGTGTATGGCCACGTGGATGACTTTCTTGACTCACCCAATCCCATGCCCTTATCATTGTTTTTACAAAACAATTCATTTTATTAATTTCTAAAAGTAGAGCTAACAAAAGACTGATGGCGTTGTCCTTAGTTGCTATGACTTACATCTGATCGTTGATTAAAATACATCAACAGTTGCTAAAACTTCCCATTGGGCTCCTCTATTCATTCATCCCTTCAATCTATGTTCAACAGCTCTTTTCCAAATATTTAACCCATGTTCATAACAATTTTCCCCCTTTTGGATTAACATTGTCCTCAAGACTTAAATTCAGAAAATTGCTTTGTGATGAATAACCAATCCTAACAAGTAGCCCCTTTGTTGGTACCAAGTTGGACCACTGAATTAACACTTGAGTGACAACTTGGCTTCTCCTTTTGATAATCTTTCAGTTCAAAATTGCAATTGGTTCAACCAATAATTCCCCTTCCTTTCCAGTTAATGGCAATTGTAGCATTAGTTGTTGGTGATTGCTTCGTATGAACTTCTTGAGCAATAAGACATGAAAGACTATGTGAATGGTGGATTTTGAGAGAAGTTGCAACTTGTACGACACTTGCCCCACCATTTTACTCATCCTAAGAGCTGCATAGTACTTGGCAGTTAATTTGAGGATTTTGCACAAAGCCACTAAAATTTGCCTATAAGGCTAGAGTTTGAGGTATACCAAATCTCCACTTCCAGCTTTCTTTCTTTCTTCTTTTGATCTGTATGGTATTGCATCTTATGTTGTGCCTTGGTGAGTTGCTCCCTAAGTAGCAAGTTTAGTTTCTACCTCTTTTGTAACCATGCTTCCATTTTTGCAACCCTAGAACTATTTAGAAGTAATTCAGGTAAGATGGGAGTGTTATATCCATACAATGTCTGAAAATGAGACATTTGCAAAGTCAAGTGGTAGTTGTTGTACCATTATTTAGCCAAATGCAGCCACCTATGCCACTAGTAACACTTTTGAAAAACCATGTAGCACAAGTAGGCTTCTAAACACCTGTTAAGCCTCTCCGTTTGTCTATCTATTTGGGAATGGTAAACTATTTTGAAATAGAAAGTACCCAATAGCCTAAATAATTCCTACCAAAACAAGTTTAAGAAGATCTTGTCACTATTTAAGATTATGGTTTGGGGCATTCCATGTAGTCTAAAAATTTGCTCTATGAAGACTAACTACACTAATGGTTGAGAAAATGTATTTTAGAACTATGAAATGTGCATACTTAGTAAAACGGTTCACCACCACTAGTATAGTCTCCTTTCAGATTTAGGTCGCCCCTCAATGAAGTCCATGCTAATGTCTCTCCAAGTTTGTTTTAATATGGCAGCATTAGTTATGGGTAAGGTACATTCTCCCCCTTGCACTTTTAGCATACTGCACACTAGCATCAAAACTAATTCCTTCCCTCACTTTGGCTCTGGATTCCAAACCTCTTACACTTATCAACAAGGCTTATTGAAGTATAAGGAAAAAACTATACATAGGGTTAACAGGCAATTTGATACAACAGTTGATATCCCAATTCCACATGTCAACCTAAAGAGGGCACTCGAGACTTATTGCCACTTACCACAGGCTAAAACAATATTTCTACTAGCCCAAATTCAAAAAAGAGATTCTTCACTTTATTAAACAGTGTGCAGTATGCTACAAGTGCAAGGGGGAGGATGTACCTTACCCAAGACTGTTGTAGTTGCATGCTCATTAACTACTTAAGGGTAGCCCCTTATCTCCTACTTGTTCTCCATATCTTCACAGTTCTTCCATCCTTCACAAAAGACAATTTGCAATTCTTAAAATCCAGCATCATTGGACTAAAGTGCCCTAGCCAATCTACCCTTAGGATCATATCAAGGGACTCTAAACTCATAATCCTAAGGTCTACCCTAAAACTATGATCTTGTATTTTTTATTCAAAGTTGCTCACTTCCTCTCTACTTATGACTTTGTGGTCATCCACTATTGTAATCAACAAGGGGTAAGTGGATACCAAGGAGTAAAGCAAGCATTTAACCAAGAGGACATTAAGAAAACTATGTGTACTCCTTGATTCGATCAAGATCATTAGGCTCCTGTTCCCTACTTGCTCTCACTTGTATAGTATAGAACCCCTTTAATCCTATTAAGGCATATATTAATATAGATCCATTGGCTTCTACCTTTCCTAACTCTACTTCCTGTGGTTCTTCCTTTAGCTCATCCTCTCACCAGTCCTTCTCATCCTCCTCCTTTTCCAGGACATTCAATTAAGTCCTCTTATTACACTAGTGGCTTGAAAAATATTTGTCTCTGCATTTCCAAAAAGAGTTATTTCACCTTCCCCCATCTGTGCCCCCTTTTAAATGTTAATTTCAACTGCTTTAGTTAACACTTTTAAAGGAAACTTCTGATGTCTGGGTTGGGTTACTTGCATTAGCCAACTTCCCATACCTTCCTAACTTCTTGTCTTCCAGCTAACTAGTAACCTTTCCCATCATATTACTCAGGCTTGTCCAAGTCCTACCCTTGAAAGTCAACCTGCTCACTTTTTCCAAACTTTGCACTAACTCCTCCTGGAGCCTTGAGAGCTCATATACATGACTAAGAGATCTTAACTCCCACATTTTCATAACAACCTTAATGAGATTACTTAACCCACTTATGTAACTAGAAATGAAATATTCTTCTGTAAAAAAGGGGTTAACCTATTTTATAAGTTCCTTCAATTCCCTAAACTTATCTTGGTAATCCCTTAATAACCTTGTTTGAGACAATTTATTGAAATCTTACACCATATCCACATACTTGTTGGGTTTAAACCAAGCACATAAATCCTCAACAAACTTCTCCCACTTCACCTCTCCTTACTTTACCAACCATCCTTCAAACTAAATTTCAACTTGCTCACTCAGGTACATACTAGCCAACTTCACCTTATTTTCATTAACTTCATTGTATATTTTGAAATACCTATTGCATTTGGTAACTCATTCCCTGGGGTTGACCCCCTCAAGGTATGGAAGAGATACCCTAAGGTTCAAGGTAGGTTCCCCCACTATCTAGCTGCTTTTACCCTCTTCCTCTTCATTTCCTTTCCCTAAGAATTTCCTAGGTAAGGTAAGAGTCCAAACTGATCTATTAAAACCTCAAATCTCTCCCACAGACCTAAGCATTGAATTACCAAGGATCGGTTTATCATGCTAACCTAGTTCCATAATGTCAATAACCTTTTATGTGAGTCTCCACCAGATGTCGAAGGGTTGCATTGTCCTCCCTCAAGGAAGTGAATTGCTCTCTAAGCTTCTTGACTGCTTCCTCTTTTTCCCTCGCCATGGTTGCTTTAGCTTTGGCTACGATCTTGGTCTTCCTCACCAGTTTTCATGCTCTTATTTTGACTGCTCTGATACCACTTTGTTATAACTTGGTTTCTTAAGACATGAGCGTGAGAGGATAAGAGGAATTGATGGGAAATAGAATCTTGAAGAAAAAATATCAGACAAAAGGAGGAGGAGAAGGAACGAAGGAAATTCTGTTTTTTTCTATTCTGATTCTTTCCGTTACAATAACAACCTCCTTTTATATGTGTATGGCCATGTGGGTGGCTTTCCTAACTCACTTGATCCCGTGCCCTTATTATTATTACAAAATGATTCGTTTTATTAATTCCTAATGATGGAGCTAACAAAAGACTAACAGCATTGCCCTTATTTACTATGACTTGCATATGATTGTCGATCAAAATACATCAATGGCTGCTGAAACCTCCCATTAGGCTCCTCAGTTCATTCATCCTTTCAGTCTATATTCAATAGCCCTTTTCTAGATATTCAACCTATGTTCATAACACATGTATATTCAAGGAAGAGGGAAAACTGGCTACATTACTAGAGATAAATGGGAAGCTGCTATTGATGATCTAACATACCCCACATGGGATGCTGAAAACTCTATGGCAATGACATGGTTGGTGAACTCCATTGAGAAAGACATTAGCTCCATGAAGCTATGGGACATTGTCAATCTTATGTATTTGGACTTGGGGAATCAATCCAAGTCTATGAATTGATGTTAAAACTTGGAGATATCCATCAAAGCAAAGACAATGTTACTAAATACTTCAATTCATTGTAACACCTGTGGCAAGATTTAGATTTATTCAATACTTATGAGTGGAAATCTTCTGAGGATGCCCACCACTATAAATTAAAGGTTGAAAATGATCGGATGTTCAAGTTTCTTACTAGTTTAAATGTCGAACTTGATGAAATTAGAGGGAGGGTAATTGGTAGACAACCTTTTCCCTCTATTGAAGAAGCTTTCTCCAAAGTCCATCATGAAGAGAGTCATAGACTTGTTATACTTTGTAAGAAGGCTTAAAGTTGCATTTTTGAGAATTTTGCTTTGGTTGTAGCTAAAGCCTATCTAGCTGCACTATTCCACACAAAACTGATGTGAAGCCTCAAATATGGTGTGATCATTGTAATAAGCCAAAACACACCATGAAACATGCTGGAAACTTCATGGTAAACCAACCAATTGGAAGGGCAAGCATGAGGGGATGTTCAATAAGAAAACTGGCTGCATGAATGTCCCACTTTTCAATCCTCAGCAAATGGATCACACTGTCAAGCTACTAAAATCTGGCATTGGATTATCGAGTATTCCTAATGCTTCTCTTGCACAAGCAGGTAATGATTTTAATGCCTTAGTTTGTTATGCTATTTTGCAATCAACTCCTTGGATAATAGGTTAAAGAGCATTTGATTACTAGTTTTTCCAATTTATTTCACACATATAATCCTTGTTTTGGATAAGAAAACATTTATATAACAAATGGATCTTATTCTTTTATAGTAGGCAAAGGTTTGGTTAAGCTATCAAAAGCCTTCTCTCTTAAATCAATCCTTCATGTACCTCATCTTACCTGTAGTCTTTTATTTATTAGCATATTATCCAAAGATTCTAATTACTATGTTACTTTCTTTAATTCTCATTGTGTTTTCCAAGACCAGAATTCAGGGAGGAAGATTGGCAATGCAAGGATGATAAATGGTTTCTACTACTTTGAAGATGAAGTTTCCAAGAATAAATTACCTCAAGGGTTAAGTAGTGATAATTCTACTTCTATTAAGGACAAAATAATGCTTTAACTATAAGTTAAGGCATCCTAGTTTTTTTTTTTTATCATAAGAAATTGTTTCCTACTTTGTTTAATGGAATTAATTATTCCAATTTTCATTGTGAACATTGCATTATATCAAAAATTCATAAAAATACCTGTTATTCAAAACCATATCAGCCCTGTCAACTTTTTACCTAATTCATTGTGATGTTTGGGGGCCTTTAAAAATTCAAACTTTCTTTGAATAAAATTGATTTAGACTTTTATTAATGATCGTACTCAATTATGTTAAGTACATTTGATGAAAGATAAATCTGAAGTTTAGACTCCATTCAAAAGTTTTTATACAATGGTTGAAACACAATTTCATTCAAAAATTGGAATTGTGCACACTGATAATGGCACTAAATATTTCAATAATTCTCTTAGCAGCTTCTTAAGAAAAAATGGTAATACATAGTAGAAAAATGGTATTACTAAAAGAAAAAATAGATATTTACTAGAAGTTGCCCATGCCTTAATGTTTTCTATGCATATTCCTAAATATCTCCAGGGTAAAGCTATTTTAACCGCAACACATTTAATTAACAGGATGCATACTTGTGTTTTGAATTACTTGACACTCCTAGAATGTTTTAAACATTGTTTTCCTAATATTTGGAGTTTTTCCCACTTACCTCTCAAGGTTTTTTGGTTGCACAACTTATGTTCTTATTCATCAAAAGAATTGGTTCAAGCTTGATCTTAAAGCTGAAAAATATATTTTTGTTGACTACGTAGTAAACAAGAAAGAACATAAATGCTTTCATCCTTTTTAAACTCATAAAATTGCTATTACTATAGACGTTTCTTGAAATTCAGTCCTATTTTTGATATAATTGTCTTCAAGGTGAGAAACTAGAAAAAGAAAATAGTTGGGATATTCAGCATATTTTATTCAAAGTCGTACTTCCTAATCCTATTGTGCCAAGTATAGAGGAGTCTTTGACAGGGGAGAAACACTATCAAATAACTCTAAGAAATATAAGCCTAAGGTTATTGTTTAAATGAGAAAGAAAAGTCATAAAAAGGGTAAAGAATCATTTATACTCGAAGCACCACCAAGCCAATCTAAAACTCCAAATTTAAGTGATGTTGATTCTCCTCAATTTTCATCTCCTTCTATTGATTCTCCTTCTATTCCTAACAATTCTTTTGAACCAGAATATAATGATTTGCATATATCATAGCCATTAAAGAAGAAATTCGTTCTTGTACTAATCATCCCATTGCAAAATATCTGTCATATGATAGGCTCTCTTACAAGCATAAGGCATTTACATCAAAAATTTCTAACTTGCTTATCTCAAGAAGCATTTAGGAAGCACTTGATGATCCAAAGTGGAATTTAGAAATTAGGGAGGAGATTGATGTACTAAAAAAGAATGGGACTTGGGAGATTGTGGAATTACAAAAGATTAGAAACCAATTGGATGTAAATAGGTATATACTATAAAATGCAAAAAAGATGAAAGTGTGGAAAGATATGAAGTAAGACTTGTTGCTAAGAGGTTTACTCAAACTTATGGTATTGATTACCACAAAACTTTTGCTCTAGTAGCAAAAATCAAATCCATTCATGTGTTACTGTCTCTTGCAGTTAACTTTGACTAGCCTCTACAAAAACTAGATGTGAAGAATTCATTTTTAAATGGTGAATTAGAAGGCTAAATAAAGGAAGTATTCATGTGCCCTCCTCCAAGTTTTGAAAGTACAATTGGCCAAAATAAAGTGTGCAAGTTCAAGAAGTCTTTGTATGGTCTTAAACAGTCTCCAAGACCCTAGTTTGAATGTTTTGTGAAGGCAATAAAAGGCTATGGATATCACTAAAGTCAACTTGATCATACTATGTTTTATAGGCATTCTAATAAATGCAAAATTGTAATTTTAATTATATATGTGAATGATATGATTTGACAAGTAATGATCTTGATGAATTATCAATACTAAAAAAAAAAGATTAACTAAAGAATTTGAAATTAAAGACCTAAGAGTGTTGAAATACTTCCTAAGCTTGGAGTTTGCAAGATCAAGGAATATATATTTGTAAATCAAAGAAAATATATCCTTGATTTACTCAGGGTGTAAAGTAGTTGAAACTCCAATTGAAGCTAAATCCAACTACCGTTGAAAATGTAATTGAAAGGAAAAAATTTAAGCATCTGGTAGGTAAACATATTTACTTATCACACACTCGTCCTAATATAGCATTTGTTGTGAGTGTGGTAAGTCAATTAATGCATGCTCTAGGCGAAGAACACTTTGATGTTGCAAATAAAATACTGAAGTATCTTAAAACAACACCTGGCAAACGGCTGATGTTTAGTAAGAGTGGTAATGTTCAGATAGAAGTTTACGCCAATGCTGATTGGGCAGGAAGCATTACTAATCGGCCATCAACAACAGTTTATTGCACTTTTGTTGGTGGAAATTTAGTCACTTGGCAAAGTAAAAGGAAAAATGTTGTAGCACAAAGTAGTGCTGAAGCAGAACTTAGATCTCTTGCACATAGCATGTGTGAGATAATGTGGATTAAGAGATTATTAGAAGATTTGCAAATATCAGTGTTACTTCCTATGAAAGTGTATTGTGATAATAAAATCACAATTTTGATGGCTCATAATCCAGTCCTTCATGATAAGACTGAGAAGTGGACAAACATTTTATCAAAGAAAAACTTGAAGGTGGTTGAATATGTGTTCCTTACATACCTACAAATCAATAGGTTGCTGATATTCTCACCAAAGGATTGTGTAAAAATCAGTTTGATTCTCTTGTAAGCAAGCTGGCTATGGAAGACATTTACAAGCCAACTTGAAGGGGAGTGTTGGAAAGGAAATAACCTAGAATAGAGTAATTTGTGGCCTAAATATAGGAAGTTTTTTATATTACCTAAATTAGAGATTGTCTTTTTTGTACAGCCAATACTTCCCAAATAAGGTAGTCTCGTTGCTATGTATATAGGCTGTAAATTCTTGAATTAAACCATGAAATACAATTATTCTTTCCTCCATAATATTCTGCAATACATCATCATACAAAATTGTGCATATATCTATCATGCATGTCTCAACAATCCATCACGTGTATATGCTTACTTGTACTCATTACATGCACAACATATTCCCATGCTTTGTCAGTAATTATAAGAGAGTGAATTAAGGAGTCTACAATAAAGCTCTAGTGCTACCTGTATGGAACAACATAAGGAGCAGCAACAACACAACGTATGCAAAAAAGTTCTGCAAGGCTCCATCCTTCCTGAACCAGTTTGCAAAATAAATTTATTTTGTTAGGTAGAGTCCAGCGGCAATGTCATTGCATAAGTTGTTGCCAAAGTTTCAACTTTTTGAAAGTATGATGAGCTCAGATTTGATACCAAGGCAAAAAAATTGATCAACATAAAATCACCCTCCATGATTGGTCCATCTCCAAAAACTCCCTCAATTGCAGCACAGCATTCTCGTCTGTGCTCTGCCATAAGGATCTTTTTTTGAAGTGAAAAATCTAACTCCTGTGACCCTATATGTCAACTTCAATGATTATAAATTTGCAGAATTATAGTATGCACTCTAAAGATAACATATTGAAGGTGGTAATACAAACGTGAACAATCATGACTCTCTTGCATAAAAAGGACAGGTGGTGATTTGATAGGCAGAAAAGCCACATGTCTTTCTTTCAGATGATAAGTCAAGTCCTGCAGGAAAACCAATAAATTGTAACATCAAGGAGCACAAATGCATACAAAAAAATAAAGAAAATGCTTCATGTCAACTTGCAATGAGAGAGAGAGAAGCTATGGGTAAGAAGTGTTTTTTCTTTTTCAGTTAAAAACTGAAGAAAGAAAAATAAAGTGCAATCTCATATTACTGAAAGTCATGGAAGAAAAGAAAAAGAAAACTCAATAGATGACCAGTGGCATCATTCAGTTAATTTTAAGGGCACAAAATCTCTGGTTATCTCATCAGGAACAGTCCAGCATAAGATAGAGCCACATGGCATCAATACATAGTTAATTTCTCTAGCGGAATTCTGTTAGACTTGTCCAACAGCAGACATGCAATAGAAGGTGTTGTCGTTCTGCAGTGACAAATTATAATTATTGTCTTATCATGATTAACATATGTCAAACATAGCAAAAAGATTTCGGAAGCAGAACAGGTTCTTTGCTTGCTTTCGTAAAAGGATGAAGCATAAAGCTACTCTAAGCAGCAAATATCCTCAAAAGAGATGGCATAGAAGGCACAAACTCTCATCAAAGCAGTATGCTTGAATTTATCAACAATCAATCAAGAGCAAATTCAATTATAGTTATCATCCTTTTCATCAATCCATGTCGACCAAATACCAAACCGAGACTTGATGCTAGTTCAACAAAAGCCATTGTTTGACTTGTCACCCAAAAGAAGGAACATAAAACTGCTTCTCATCATAGGATAGATCATAACAAAAGCAAAATGTTTTATACAAAAGTTTTACATGCTTATGCCCCTTTAGAAATTACTTTAAGTGTTGCATAGATTGGTAATCAAAGGAGTTTTTTAAAAAAAAAAAAAATTTGAAGCAATTCAAGTGTGATAATATGTGTTTCTAGAGTTCACTGCCATGAAAATAGAGCTGCCTTCAATCAAGTAAGAAGTTCCTGCATAGGTAGACCTATATCACTGGTAGTTACACAAGATGTTTCATAAGCATATCTTTTCTCAACTTCATTCAAAAAGAACAACCATAACTAGGAGGATCAATCACTTTCCACCACCATATCTTACAGTCAACTGTTTAAAGGAAGAGTGACCACCGAACCTGATGTGCTGAATGTGTTACCAAAATGACATGATACTGTTTCTGATCACAAGCAAAAGCAGCAGCAATGGCCTGAAAGGGCAAGAAGTATGACTGCATGTTTAAATTAATAAAAAAAAAAAACAGCACATTAGAAGACATTTCTTTAGGATATTCCACTTTTTGCTCTGTTTTCTTTTTTTTTTTTTTACACCAAGGGATTTTCTTTCTCCTTTTGGAGAGAAAAACAAGGGTGGGTTTTTTTCTAGTGGGAGCGTGGGGAAGGGGCAGAGAAAGACTAATCAAGGAAATTGTATATCAAAGGCAGTTCTGATTAACAATCTCTTCATCAAAGACAATTTCTCAGACTCGCATGCAGGAAGAAATACCCATAGTGACATAGACATGCCCATGAACGAGACCAGAACAACAGAGAAATTTCTTAAAGAATCTTCCGCTCCTTCCTACTACTCCATGACAATATAAGATACTAGTTAATAAGAAAATGAATCAAACTGAAGCGAGTATCGCTACTAGTACACCTAAGTGCTTCCACACACAGCAATCAACCAATAGAAGCACAAAGAGAATCCAATCCAATCCTTATATTTCTAGAACTGAATTCCATCCAAATCCGGTACCGGCACAAGCAAAGAAGCAACATTGTTCAAGTCAAATGTTATTCCGAATACACACCCCAATCAATGTCATAAACGACAATCCCTAATCTGCCATACCCATTCTCGAGCAAACCCACCTACTACTACTACTGTTTTTAAGGCTTTTTATTTACTTTTAACCAAAATACCCCGTTAAAACTCGAGGAATGGATGCTCGTTTCTTTATATGATTTTAAAGATAAAAATAATAAAGAAGCAGACTTCTCTCGTACAGCAATTGGGTAGACATCGCCTTTGGTGCCAAAAGCCATGAACACAGCCACCGGCTTCCTCGTCTCTTCCGTCTCCTTCTCTTTCTCCTTCTCCATTCCTTGCTGCTGCTGCTACCGCCGTCACTCTCTACTCGAATGCATGTCTCGCTTGTCGTTATCGAAATTCATATAATTAAATTTCGCATTAAAATTTAAAAGGGTAAAAATTTTATGGAAATTCTATTAAGGTTTCTTTTCTCGGCGAGAAAAATCTGCTAATATGTCTTGTTATGAGTATCAAATTATGAAAAAAAATAATAATAACTTAGGTATGTTTATTTTTTAAATTAATTTCTAATTTTTCAAAACTTTTGAAAATTAATTTCAGAATTTTCAGCTCCCCTGAACCGGGGATTCGAATTGGCGATTTACATTCAGTCTAACTTTGGTCCAATTTAACTATAACAGTTTAAATATTGTTATAAGTTGATTTATAAAATTTAAAAAAAAAAATCAAAATCAAATCAAATGTGATCCGAGTGGCTCCCTCCCTGTAATAATAGTTCGAGCTGGAGCTGGACGTCACGGAGTTTAGCCCAAAAAAATGGCCTAAAAATTAGTCTAAATAATGATCAAAAGATAACTCAATTATCACCTTCTACATAAGCGCTTAAGTAAATACTATTTTTAAGTAAGCGTTTAGGTAAGTATCTCGCTTAAATAATCGCTTAAATATTCTCTTTTGTAAATATCTTAAATATTTTAAATTTAGAAAAATTATAGTCACACGTCAAGGAGATAGAACCATTATAAATACTTTAACTCCTCTCATTTGTAAATCACCTCTTCATTCATTCAATACAAGTTCACTTGTAAAACTCTTGTGCTCTCTTTCTAACTTTCTCAAGTTTTTCTTATTTATTTACTTGTTTTCCACAAGTTTTTCGCTAGTTCGTTCGAACTCTTCAAAGTTTACTTAGCATCTTCTCTCGCAAGATTGATTAAGTGTTGTACAGATTAGCACGTCCGAAATATGTCCAATACTAACTCCGTAACATGGAACTGCAAGTTGTCAACATCTCTGGTTTTTATCGATTCAATGTGGAGTCAGTTTGGTCCAACTCGGAACCGAGATGGGCTCTGGGGGTATGGTGTTTAATTTTTCAATTGTGATTAACCGAAATATATGACAACAGAGAAAAAGAAAAATATGACTTTCTTAATCTATAAATTAACAAAAAAATTATAGACTAATGATATGTTGAAAAGAATCCAGAAACCCCTTTTTCTTTTTTGTAGGTTGGTTACGATTCTTATAATTAATGTTATGATTTTTCTAAAAAAAATTTGTAAAATATTTTGAATTTCAACCTAAAACGATAATATAAAAATTATCAATAAAGATTTAAAAATAAAAAAAATTGCTTAGCACACAAAGAATCGTGAAAATGGTATCTTACCTTCTTCTTTTTTTAATTCGTTTCAATGATTTGTTAATAAATTTTATATTTTCATTCTTAAGATTAAAATATTAGAATAAAAGTTTAAACATTAAGATATCTTTTAAGATAACCGTAAATATGATATCTTACTTCTTATTTAATTGCATTATCAATTTCTTTGCTATTATTTTCTATTGTCTTTATTCTTATTTTTGTTGTTTACTAGTTATTCGATGTTTGCTACTTGTTTCTTTTTTTCTTTTTTCTTTTCCATCGCTAACAAATACTTTATTATTTTTAACAAGAAAAAAAAAAGCACAGTTAATTAATAATAAATTAATGAATTATATTATATTTTAATATAAAATAAAAGCTAAATAATTATACTTAAAAAAATTATAGTTTTTACATCAAATCATATTGACTTTAGTATAAATATCAATATTGATTATTATATTATTACCATAAGATTTGTGTAATTCATTTCTTATCTAAAGTACTTTATATTGTCAATGTGAGAATGGATCTCACATGTATTGGGAGACCAAAAGGCCATATGTCTAATTTGTATGATGGGACTAAAATATATCGACCACTTATTGATGCATTGTTACCCTACTAAGCAAATGTGAAACCATTGTTTGAGATTATAGGTATAGAGTGAACATATCCAAGTTCACTTAGTAAGGTATAGGAATTATAATCAATTCTAAGCATGGCATGTAAGCTGGAGGAATTTGGAGGATAGGCTTTTACACAGTAATATGGTCAATTTGGTTAGTAAGAAATAAGTTAAAATTTCAAAACAATTTGTTTGCAATGAAAAAAATATATGATTTGATTTAGATCTGAATGCTCTAATGGTCCAAAGCTAGATGATTATGTATTGTTTTAATAGTTAATGATTTCATTCAAGTTTTCAATGAAATTGATTTATAACAGAGCAAAAAGGTGAGAAAAATGAGGGGTAGATTGGGAAGCACAAAAAGTGAAATTTTGCAAGTTTAATATGAATGTCCCTATAGTTGGTAACACAAAAGTAGGTAGCATTAAAGGGTTGCTAAAGGGACAATGAAAATGTTATATGTATTTTTTTTTTTTAACTTTAAGAGCTATAAATATACATAAAGTTGAACTACTATCTAATAAGAAGGCAATTTAATTGTGAAGCAAACAATTTGATCTAAGACAACCAAATCTCATTTTGGAGAATGATTCTCTCAATGTTGTTTTGTGAATAAATAATCATAGGAAAAGACCTTGATTTTTAATGATAACTTTTTAAGAAATTAGAAGACTCGTAAAAAGAGACATATCCTTTACATATAAATTATACATACTAACTTTACCTCGATACCATGGCAAAACTTGCAATATTTAGGTTTGAACCATTTGCGACCTAATTATAACTAACTAGTTCTTGATGCGTTGTAAGCATAACAAGCAAACGAGAGAATTTAACTCGTTGTTTAGTGCTGAATACAATTTTTGTCTTACAAATCATGTTGAGTAAATATAGATTTTGCTATTTTCTTTTTTAGGAAGTAAAAATTGATTGTCAATAATTTTTTTAGGAAGCGGTGAAATCTTACTTTTTAATTACATTACTCCTTAATACAAGAGTGGAATACTTTTGTTGTAAATTTTATGGACTTTAGTATTTTTTTTTGATACAGTTCTAATTAATTTACATGTTCAAAAAATAGTACTTGATATTGAGTAATATTAACCATCTAAAGAGTCCTTAAAATATTGTTTCCTTCATTTTCTCTTATATTAATATTCTTCTTTATATATTGTAAGAAAAAAAAATCTAATTACCTTTGCATTTTAATAAAATTATGAAGCATACAACAAATAAGAACAATAGATTTGTATTCTTTAAACTTATATAATGTCATACAAGAAAGAATAAAAAATCTTACTTTTAATGCTTGAAGCATCTTTCAATCATATTGTGTAACAAGGAATATATGTAATTCATTTATTCCAAGTCTTTATCCCTATAGTCATACAAGTAATAACATTTCCTCACAATAAGAGTAAGAAACCTAGACACATTAATAAATTTAAAATCATAAGAATGGTTTTACTTCACTCTCATATAGTTAAATTTATTAAATATATATTCTAATAACACACTACTTATAAAAGTTATAAAATTCATTAAAAGTATAACTCAATTTTAAACATTAAAATTATTGCATTATCTATAACATAAAAAAAACCTTATAATTTTAAAATGACTTATTATTACCTGTATGAACCTTTTTTAAAGAACTTCCTATCACATAAGTTAGATTCTCATTACTTTTGACCATACCCTATAAGTATTAGTCTCACTCCTCATGATGTAAATTTCATTAGATTAGTGATTTAGTTAGAAGAACAACTAAATTTATCTTTGACTTTACAAAACCTAATGATATTACACTATTATTTAACATTTACTTTACTAATTCATATCTTAAATGAATATGTTTATTTTCCCATTAAATGACTGACTCTTTACACGAGTAATAATAACTTGGCTATCACAATGTATCAATATAAATGGTATTGGTTTCACCAATAATGAAATATCCATAAGGAAATTCGTTAACTAGTTTACCACTACATTAGTCATATCAAAGGTTATAAGCTTGAATTCCATTTCAGACCAAGTAATAATTATTTGCTTAGTAGACTATTTCTTAATCTAACTTAGAAAGTTAAATCATTGAAAACTTAACAAACTAGTAATAACCATTTTAGCATTTAATGCTCTTAACCAAATTTGCATCATTCCAATATTTGACCTATTTTATTCAATACTTTTCTCTAACTCAACAAATAGCATGATATGTAATGAACTAATTTAATGTAAGTATAATGATAAGTGATACATAAAGAGAAACAATAATTGGATATATTGGTACAAAGTATGGGAAAAATGCATTAATTATTCCCTTGGTGATTATGCTATATATCCTATCTTTAACATAGCATTATTTATGAAAGATATCATCTTAAAGGGTGAACACATAAGTACTTATAAATTTTATCTCATTTGAATTAAAGATTTAGTTAATATCATTATATCTTTCTAGTACAATAAAAATCCATTATAAAATATATTAAAGCTCATGATACCTCTGAGACATTTTAAAATAAGTCATTCTAATGATTATAGTTTAAATTATGTATATATCTACTTAGTCTAAATACTACATAAGTAATATCATAATATATGTAACTCATCAAATGCATCAAACTACCAATAATTTATGCATTCCTAGACTAAAATATTCCACATTTTCAAATAATTTAAACTAAAAGTGTATCTCTTTCATAACTCATGTGAAGTTTTTCTAGTTTCTTTTTTTTTTTTATAAAAGATTATACTATACAAATAACATGCAAAAAATATTACCTATGAACTAACTAGCATAATAGTCATTATATTTTTAAAAATTTTATTCTTTTTCTCCCCAGTTACATTTGATTCAAGCAAATAAAGGAATATGACTTCATATAAAAAAATTTAATCTTAATAAAATTCTCTTATAACAAAATATAAAAATTATTATATTTAAAATTCAACATCACATCTCCATCATTCCCTTCCCCGCAATTTTAGCAAAAAAAAAAAAAAAAGAAAATACATAGAAAAGATCCAAACTTACACCAAGTGCGTGAAAATCACGTGACATAGCAATATCCATAGTCCATAGCCCATATGCATGTAATTAAATAAAAAGAAACTACAGTAAATGATATTCTGCGGCATATTACCAGTGAATTACTCGGAATATTTATTTCCGAGTTAAATCTAGCAGATCTGGGGATCATTATTTTGGGGGTTGACTGACTTACTTCAACATCAACATCAACATCAACACGAGGGTTTCAATCGCAGACGAGAACAAACTAAGACAACCCCATCGGTAAATTAGTTCGATTGCGAGATGGGGATCGAAACATAATTGATTGAAAATCAAAAGGATCACTCTTTGAACTAATTAAGAAGGATGGACCTTGCCAGAGGAAATTCCTTTCCAAGCAGATTTCATGGAAGCAGTAGCAGCATTAAGGGCAGCCTCGATATATCTTTTGGAAGCAGCGGTTGCTGCCCTTTCCATCGACTTTCCCATTTTTCTGGCACTCTCGGCAGTGCGCTCCAGGTTGTCCAGCTCGGCCTTTGCCATGAGCTCCATCTCTTCCTCGAAGCGCCTGAACTCGTCCATGGCCTCATCCATGACCGAATCGAGATAATCCTCGGCTTCTTGCATGGCTGCTTCGGACTCTTGGACTACTTGTTCATGCTGGAGTTCCAGAGCCGCCCAGGCCCTGTAGGCTTCTATCTCGAAGAGCTTCATCAGGTCTTCGATGGTGGAGGGGTCGAAGCTCTTGTCTTGCAAGGCTTGGTCTGAAAGCAGGCTGAAGTGGGAGATCAGAGCTTCCATGGTACTTGTTACCGCGGATTTTGGGGGTGTGAATCGGCTGGGATGCCTTTCGTCTTGTGGTGGGTCAGATGGTTTTTTGGGATGGAGGTGAGGGGGGGGGGGTGGGTGGATGGAGAATCGTATTTCATTCAATTATTCATAATAATAAAGGGAAAGCCCCACTTTTCTTTGTCCATACATAAAGACACAAAAGCGGGCCATACGGCAAATTAAGCATAATGATTTAAATATTATTATATATATATTTTAAAAATTATTATTATTTATTTATAGATTCTTCCTCGGGAAGAAATTAAATTTAAGACAACAGTAAATGACTTAAATTAAGATGATTAAAAAAAATATTTTATTACGTAGAGATAATACTACCAGTAGTATTATTGATTCACGGAGGAGTGAGGATATGGTTGCTGAATAGCACGTGAAATATTTGAAGGTTCGGGATCGGGAATGGACAAAGAAGAAGGTTTTTGCATCCCTAAGACGAAAAAAAAAAAAAAAAAAAAAAAAAGAGAGTTTTTTTTTTTTTTCCCTATGATTTTATGGTCAAATGTTGATGTATGGGGGCTCTCTGCACCTATCTCGACTAATCTTCCTTTTGTTTTTTTTCCTCAAAATATTGAATTTGATTTAAATTAAAATTAAATTTTTTTATAGTTAATTTGAATTGAAAAAAAAAAGGTTAGTGATATTAAATTAATTTTTTTCTTTTAAAAAAATAAAATTTTAGCAGAAGGATCTTTTAATATATTTTTAAGAAAATAAATAAAATAGCAATAATTTCAACCCCCCCCTCTCTCTTTCTTTTTTCTAAAAAACAAAAAGCAAAAACAAAAATATACTTAAATTATGCCCTTTTTTTCTTTTTAAAAAAACAAAAAGATAATATGGGAATATTTTTTTTTTCTAACAAAAAGAACAATTCGAAAATTATTTTTTTCCTTTGTAAGAAAAATAAGTGATTTTAGGAGAATTTTTTTTCTTTTTATAAGAAGATAGAAAGGAAAAATTATGAATGAGAGAGAGGTCGAGAAAAATTTTTTGAATTTTTTTTTTCAAAATTTTAGTTTTCTAAAAATTTTTCAATTTTGAGATGAATTTTGATTTTTATTCGTCAATTTTATTAAAATTTTTGGTTTTTTAAAATTTTTAATTTTATGGGTTTTTTTGACCTTTTTTTTTTTTTTAATTTGCGAACTTGTTTCTATAAAAGTTGTCATAAAATAAAAAAATAATACGTAATATCCAATTTAATAACAAATAGCTCATATGACTTGTCATTTTCGTCTCGCACGGTGGGGGCCATGTGTCCTGTTGGATTTGCAAAAGAAAGAGGCCAACGCAAAATTTTTACAGGTGGGGGGGGGGGGGGAAGCAGACCGACAGACTTTTGCACCCCTCGGCGATTCCGTTTTCTCCCTCAAACGTGGATTTTTTGGTTTTCTGAGTGTTGGGTGTTACAGCAAAGAACTTCAACATTTGGAGTGAAAAACGAAAATGTAAATGGACATCAGGCAACTGACACAACAAGCTTGCTCGATTCTGCTGACGTTGTAGATTGTGGGTGACTTATATGGGATGGGGATCAAAATAATAATAATTTTTAATATTGCACTCTCCACAATGGCTTAATGTTCGCAGCTTAATCAAATCACTCGGCGTGACTCACATGCCATTATTCCCTGTTTCTGACACAAGTCAGAACCCAAAAAGTCCATCGATTCCATTCCGAAATCTTTTGTTTCTTTCTTTCTTTTTTTCTTCTCTTCTCCCTCCCCTTTGATCACTCCATTCTGAAATCATTAAATATACTCGTGTAGCTCAATTTTAGTACTCATCTGCTTGCTAATAATTAGGTGCGAATGACAAACCAATTGGATGTCATTAGATTATTTACATGAAGTCAGCAGCTTGCTTGCTTAAAATACTACAAAATTCCCGCCCCATCTTTCTTTTCCAAAACTTTGTCATGTACAATTGCCGAAAAGTCTTACTTATTTGTTCCAAAGCATAGAAGATTGGAGCGCGTGGAAATTATGAGAAAATTTTACTTCTAGGAAGCATTTGAAGTGAAGCAGTCTAAAATTTTGATTGTTAATCTCATATCCCACGCCAGGTGTGAAGTATTAAACAACATAATAATGTCATATTTTTATGAGTATCACTTCTTCTTCTTCTTCTTTTTTTTTTTTAAAGTTAGGATAAAGAGGAAGATCTTAAATACATGTGAGATTTAATTTTAAAATTTTAAATCTCATCTTAAAATTGTCATAAACAATTTTTAAAATTTTTTAACCATAAAAATACAATTATTTCGTAGGTATTTTAGTCAAATATGACAAAAGTCACTCAAGGGTATTTTCTATACAATTTTTTAAATATATTTTGTTGACATAATATGTTTATTTTTTTATAACCTATTGTATTTGTATAATTTCACCTTTATAGTAATTAAACATGATTTTTTTTTAAAAAAAAATCTCATCTCAAATTTTAAATTTAGTTGTTATCGAACTGTATTTACTTTTTATACCATGTAGTTTATGAATATTATATTAATTTAAAGAATATCATAATGTAGATATATATCTAAAAAAATAAAATGAAATTTATACTATATAAAATAATTTGTTATCTTGTAAATTTTACATAATTTGAGCTTTATTAAGCATTATTAGGAGTTGGTCAAACACGATATCATGAAATTCCTTATAGATTTATACACATAGAAACTTTGTTTGACCATTAGAGCTTCTTTCATAGTATTAATATCCAAGGTGGTAGCACTAAACTTGATATCCCATTTTTGTCTGATATCCTTGGTGGGGTATATCTATAAAATATTAGCAAAGGTCTTGGTTAATCGTTTGCAAGTGGTATCGATACAGTAATCAATGAGGCTTAGTCATCATTTTTGTAAGGGTGATACATTTTTTATAGTGTTTTGGTTGCTAATAAGGTTATGGAGGAGATGAAAACTCAAAAAGAGGAAATAGTGATCATCAAAATAGATTTTGAGAAAGCTTATGATACTATGGAGTGAGATTACTTGTTCATAGTGATGTAACATACGGGTTTTGGGGATCGTTGGTGGAAATGAATGAGGGAGTGTATCACGACTCCAAAATTATCAATACATATAAATGGTTAGCCTACACAACAATTCTAGATGGCAAAAGGCTTATGACCTTATTTCTATTTCTACTAGTTGTGAAGGGGCTTAATTCACTTATGCAGAAAGAAGTGGAGCAAGGATGGTGCAAGGTATAAGAATCAAGAATCAATTAAGCATATCCTATTTATAGTTTGTAGACGATAAAATGTTATTTAGTTCAGTAGATATAGAGTCAATATAAAACTTTAAAAGAATTTTAAGGTGTTTTCAATGTTGTTCCAATCCATATGTTAATATAGAGAAAACAACAATATTCGAGATCCATGTAAGGGAGGATAAGATGGAAAGGTGGGTGGCCTTTAAGAAGTGCAAGATGGCTCAATTGTCATTAAAGTACCTAGGGTTGCCTATTGGGATTAACCCAAGATATAAAAGATTGTGGTATCTTATCATTTATAAGATAGAGATTTGTTTAGCAAAACAGAAATCTTGCTTCTTATTTAAAGCTAAGAATTTGGTATTGATAAAATCTTACTTATGATCCTTTCTAATATGTTACATGTCTCTTTTCAAAGTATTAAGGAGTATGAAGGAAAGGATTAAGAAAACACTAATTTTTTTTTTTTTTGAGGAGATGGGGTATTGAAAAATTTATCACATTGGATAAAGGTTGATATGTAAGGCAAAATCTTGAGAGGGATTAGGTATCGATATGATTGGTGATAAGAATAAAGGCATGTTAACCAAGTAGCTATAAAAAATTGGGAATAAGATATAGTCAACATGGGCAATAATGATGAAGGTAAGATATGGAGATTATGAAAAATGGCCATGAGATTAGAGTGTAAAGGTCTTCAAGATATTAGTGGTATGGAAAGAGGTATGCACCTTTATATAGACAACAAATAGGAACTCTAAAGTCATCAAAGATAATTTTAGATTTTTATGAGTTAAGGTGATAGGGTAGGTTTTTGGCATCACACATGATTGTGAAATAAGCCTATTATGTGATGTTTTCCACGTCTTTACACTCTGGTAGAAAGAAATAATGGATTTGTGGAGAACTTTTAATTATGAATGGATAAGAGATAAGGGTGGTGGATATAATGGCACTAATAACTATTTGATTGGTAGTAAGATTACAAGAATAGACTTTATGATATGCTGAAAATTATTTATCTAAATCATGAAAAGAATAATAGATTTATTTGGTAGAGGGAGAATAATAGACACTTTTATGTCAAATCATTTTGTGACCTTTTGGATTATTAAAGAAATGCTTCTTCTAGCACTAACCTATGTATTTGGTGAGGATGTACTCCTTTTAAGGCTGAAATTTTTGAGTGGTAGTTACTTCTAGAAAGATTGCTAATAAAAGAAAAGATCACATATATTGGGAGAATAAGAAGCCATATGTCTAATTAGAATTAATCAACCACTTATCGTGTATTGTTACCCAACTTAGCCAATCTAGTGCCATTGTTTGAGATGGTAGGGTATATAGTGGGCTGTTAGAGATTGAAAGAGTAATAATTCTTCTTATTCTTAATAATACATTAGACAATAGTTTTATATATGCTAGACTTAGTAAAAAAAGGAAAGTAATAAAAGGTAAAAATATATCAAATCCCATAACTTATGGGACCTTAAAAAACCTACCTAAATTAGTTTATTTCTAAAGATATATTCTAAAAATAGCTAACTATGCACAATATAAGCCACTAATCACATTTTCGTATACTCCCCCTCAAGTTGGTGAATAGGCATTTTTCATTCCCAGCTTGGATATTATATTTTGAAACACTGAACTGTTTAACCCTTTGGTAAGTACATCAACAAGCTAACTGTGTGTAGGCATGTAAGGGTTACAAATCAATCCACTCTTGAAGTGTTCTTTGATAAAGTGTCTGTCGATTTCAATGTGCTTTGTTCGATCATGTTGTACTGGGTTGTGAGCTATGCTGATTGCAGACTTGTTGTCACAATAGAGTCTTATTGAGCCATCCCACTTAATCTTCAAGTCTTTTAGAATGATTTTTAGCCAAAGCACTTCACACACACCTTGAGCTATTGCTTGAAATTCTGCTTCTGCACTAGACTTGGCCACTACATTCTGTTTTTTACTCCTCCATGTCACAAGGTTTCCACCAAGAAAGGTGAAATATCCAGTGGTTGACTTTCTGTCAACAATTGACCCAGCATAATCAGCATCTGTGTATGTCTCAAGTACTAAACCTTCGTTCCTTTTGAATAAAATACCTTTTCCTGGTACTCCCTTAAGGTACTGTAATACTCAGTAAGCTGCTTGTAGATGAACTTTCTTTGGGTTACGCATGAATTGGCTAATCACACTAACTGCATATGTTATATCTGGTCGTGTATGAGACAAATAAATAAGTCTTCCTACAAGGCGTTGATATGTTGCCTTGTCTACCGCAACATCCTCCTCTGCTTTTCCAAGTTTGACATTCTGATCTATTGGAGTACTTGCTGGTTTGCATGCTGTCATGCCTGTTTCCTTTAGGAGATCCGTGACATACTTTTGTTGGGAGATAAAAATGCCCTGCTTAGAGTGAGCAACCTCAATCCCAAGAAAATATTTGAGCCTTCCTAACACCTTGATCTCAAATTCCTTGCCCAAACAATGACTTAAGATTTGTTTTTCTTTGTCATTATCTCCTGTCACTAGTATGTCATCGACATAAACCAAGAGAGTTGTGACTCCCCCTGAACTTGAGTGTTTAATGAATAATATATGATCCCCTTAGCTTTGTTTGTATCCCATAGCTATCATAACTCTAGCAAATCGAACCATGCTCGTGGTGATTGTTTTAGACCATATAAGGCTTTCTTCAATTTACACACAGTTTGAGAATCCAAGTTCTTCCCATAACCTGGTGGGACATCCATATAAATTTCTTCCTCTAGTTCTCCATGCAAGAATGCATTTTTTACGTCAAATTGTTGTAATTCCCAACCATAGTTAGTTGCCAACGACAACAAAACTCTAACAGTATTCATTTTTGCAACTGGTGCAAAAGTTTCTAGATAATCAATTCCATAGCTTTGAGTATATCCTTTGGCTACTAACCTTGCTTTGTATCTTTCTATTGATCCATCTGCTCTATACTTCATTGTATACACCCATTTACACCCTACAGGTTTCTTTCCCACTGGTAACTTTACTAACTCCCAGGTTTTATTTTTCTCAAGTGCATCAATTTCCGCATTCATAGCTCATTTCCATTTCTCGTTGGACAATGCCTCGGATAAGGTGGTAAGAATGGTGATGGTGTTTAAGCTAACAAGGAAGATTGATTAGATGGTGAAAATTTCTTAAAAGACATAAAGTGTGCAAGAGTATATAAAGGTCGTTTTGTGCACTCTCTTGTTGCTTTCCTAATAGCAATGGGAAGATCCTGGTCATCCTTACTCATATGAAATTCAGTTTCATTTTGCAATGTAGGATTAGATATTGTTACCTCATTCTCAGGACTTGGGTTGGACTCTTGGACCTGGATAAATTCAAGAACAGTCATCTTCTTCCTTGTGAACACCTTACCCTTGTCAAATCTTATATTTTCAAGTACAAAATCTATTTTTTCTTGAGGATTTTTAGACATAAATTCAAGTTTAGACATGGATTTAAGAGAATTTTCTGACATATGGTTTGGTTCATTTTCAATTATATATTTAGGAAGATTTTCAAGCACATGGTTTGGTATAATGAGACAAGATGAACTGGATGGTTTACACATGGACAGTGGCAATAGATCAAGTAAAACATCCTCATCTTTATTTTCTATTGTTAAATTCTCCCCCTGAAAATAAGGATGGGTGAAGTAAGACTTATGTTCATTGAAAGTGACATCTATTGAGACATAGAACTTCCTTGATGGAGGATGGTAGCACTTATACCCTTTTTGAGTTGAGGAATACCCCACAAAGACACATTTTATTGCCCTTGGATCTAATTTCCCTTTAGTTGGACAGTGAACATGAACAAATGATGCACACCCAAATATTCTAGGAACAAGGTTATTTGTAGTTTGTAGGTCAGGGTAGAATGTGGAGAGTATTTCCATAGGACTTTTGAATCCCAAAACTCTAGATGGCAAACGATTTATGAGTGGGTAGCAGTAAGAACTGCTTCCCCCCAATAATTTTTAGGCACATTGTTTTGGAACATAAAGGCTCGGGTTTTTTCAAGAAGGTGACCATTTTTCCTTTTCGCTACTCCATTTTGTTGTGGGGTATTGACACAAGATGATTCATGTACTATCCCTTCCTTTTGAAAATATGGAGTTAGGGTTTGATTGAAATATTCCGTAGCATTATCTGACCTAAACCTTTTGATATTGATTCCAAATTGATTTTTGACCATGGAGCAAAAATTTGGGAGAACGGTAATAACATCTGATTTATGCTTGAGTAAAAAAAATCCAGGTAACATGAGTACAGTCATCAATAAATGAAACAAACCATCTTGCCCCAGAAATATTAGGAATAAACGTAGGACCCCAAATATCACTATGAACAAGATAGAAAGGAATATAACTCTTTTTGTTATTGGCTGGAATTGGTATACGCTTGTGTTTAGCAAGTTCACATACCTCACAATGAAAGGTTTCAACATTTAGATTTTTAAACAAAGAAGGAAACAGAATTTCAATAACTCTAAAAGATGGATGTCCAAGTCAGTGATGATGGAGCCAAACTTTCTCTTTATTGGATGAAAGATTTTCTGACATAAAAGAATGGGATAATTTGCCCTTAGTAATGTTTAACTGACTTGGTGCTTCAAGGTAGTAGAGACCATACCGTTCTTTAGCATGTCCAATCATCTTCCCCGAATCCTTGTGCTGAAATTCACAATAGTCGTGATGAAAAACCACATTGCACTATAAATCTTGAGTAAGTTTTTGTATAGAAATAAAATTTGTGGACAGTTTAGAGACATGGAGGACATTTTTTAGGATCAATGATTGACCTATTTTAATATTCCCTACACCGGCTACAGTGGTCACCGAACCGTCTGCTATGACTATTTTCCTACTGCTTGGACATGGGGAATACATGGAAAAAATATTTGGTAAGTGAGTCATATGGTCAGTAGCTCTTGAGTCCATGACCCAGGAGTTGGCAAAGGTTGTACCCGAAACATTTAACCCAATGGAGAATTGAAACTCACATGAATATGCCAAATAACAGGTACCTAAGGGTTTTTCAAGGTTGTTGATAAGTGATCCTGTCCTCTCGATCACTTCTTGGTTAGGACTGCCTATCTCCTTTGGTGTTGATTCACTTAGTTGTACTGCAGCTTGGATACTTTGTAGTTCTCCAATTTGTTGAGATCGAACCCCCTCTGATTGGGTTGTAGAACCTGTCTCTACAACCTCAGACATCTTTTATGGAAAAAAATAACAATTCTAGGCAATTAAGGCCTTCCACGTGAAGTAGAGATCACTAGCAATAAAGGCTAGCAATTTGTTTTGATGTCAGAGAAAAGAAAATAGAAGGAAGAAGACTAAGAAGAACAAAGGCTCTGATACCATGTTAGAGATTGAAAGAGTAATAATTTTTCTTATTCTTAATAATACATTAGACAATAGCTTTATAAATGCTAGACTTAGTAAAAAAAGGAAAGTAATAAAAAGTAAAAATATATCAAATCCCATAACTTATGGGACCTTAAAAAACCTACCTAAATTAGTTTATTTCTAAAGATATATTCTAAAAATAGCTAACTATGCACAATATAAGCCACTAATCACATTTTTCTACATGGACATGTGTAATTTCACTTAGTAAGGTTTAGGAATTATGGTTAAAAACATGTAAGTTTAAGGAATTTTGGAGAATGGGCTTTTATACGGTAATATGATCGATTTGGTAAGCAAGAGACAAGTTGAAATTTCAGGACAATTCATTTGTAGTGGAAAAGATATGTGATCTGATTTATGTCCAAATGCTTTGGTGGTCTAAAACTAAATGGTCATGCAGTGTTTTCACAATTAATGATTTTATTATGGGTATTAATGAAATTGATCCCCAGTGAAACAAAAGGTGACAAAAAGAAGGGGTAGATTAGAAAGCATAAAAGGTAAGATTTTGTAAGTTCAACACGAATACCTTTATAATTGGCAACACGGGAGTGGGTGTCATTGGAAGGGTGTTAATAGGTTATAACAAAAATGTTATATGTATTTTTTCTAAACCTATAAAAGCTATGAATATGCATGAAATTGAAATACTATCCAATAAAAAGGCAATTCAGTTGTGGAGTGAACGATTTGACCCAAGATGGCCAAATCTTATTATGGAGGAGAACTCCCTAAATGTCATTTATGGATAAATAATCATAAGGGAGACCTTGTTTTTTTATGGCAACTTTTCAAGAAATTAGAAGACTCATTAAGGGAGATGTATCCTTTATGTATAAATTATACGAGACTAACTCCTTTATTGGTACCATAACAAAACTTGCAATATCTAGGTTTAAAATATTTGTGTCTTGGTTGTAATGACTAGTTCTTGATGCGTTATAAGTATGACAAATACACGAGGGAATTCAACTTATTGTTCAGTATTGGATAGAGCTTGTTAATTTTGTAGTACAGTTTTTGTTTTATGAGCCATAATGAATAAACATTGGCCTAGTTATTTTCTTTTTGGAGGTAATAATTGATTATTAAAATTTTTTAAAGAAGTGATTGAGTCTCACCATTCAATTATGCTACACCTTCTTAGTACAGGAGTAAAATACTTTTGTTATAACTTTTCATACATTATAGTGTTTTTAGATATAGTTCTAAATAATTTACATGTAAAAAAAAACAAAGAAAGTAATGTAACTTGATCTTTTAGGTCTTTAATATGAATAATTTCTATAAACTTTGTATCTATAAGTATAAACTTGTTAAAACATCTATTATTACTTTTGTCTTTATTCAATATATAAGATCTTGGAAGAAAACCTTGGGAAGAGGAAGAAGATGTAAAAGGACTTAGATTTGGTTTAACAAGTAGAGATTGGTTCTCAAGATAAGATGGTCTAGTAATAATTGTTAATAAATGAGATAAAGGTTGAAGTTCTCGATTTCTTCCTAGGATCTACTAATTTGTGATACTGATAGGGGAGTGAATCAGTATCACCACAATTTGCAATTCGCAGGTAAGTGAACAACTTCAACTTCTTCTTAAAAGTGAACACTTTCTCAAACTCGACTAAGGTAGATCTATTACTACTTACTAATCATAATAGTCCCTAAAGTCACCTTTCAAACACCTTGCCTAATAGACAATTCAGATATTCTTATTTAGGTCTTCGTTAAATTATAGGTTGACTAATACTTTAGCTACATTCACAACTCAATTCAAAATACAAAACATAAAGCAAATTAAGGATATACGAGATTTACGTGGTTTCGTAAACTTGACGTACATCCACGGTGGTAGGGACTCTCTTTTACCAAAACTATCCATTATACTTGAGAATTCTAGTTACAATAGATATCTTAATCCTCTACTCCTTTCACTATTGCAATTACTAAGCAAGTACAATACAAAAAGTGTCACTTACTGTGTCTATCCTTCTTCTAACTTATCTTGCCTTTGTTGAATTGAAAAGTTGTTCTATTACTGCTTAAAAGTTCACTGCAATGCTCTCTAACCATTCTTAAAGAAATATGGAAATACGTTGAGTTCTTTTTTATGCTTCACTGAATTCCTTCTTTAGGTTGTCTTACACAGCTCCTACTTTCATTGTCTTATGGTCTCACTCATCTCCTATTTCATATCTCACGGCTTGCCTCACGTTTCTGGTTTGATGTTACACATCTCACGAGCATTTCTGGTTTGCATCTTTTGCTGGTCACACACTCCATGCACACTTATGGTTTGGCATTTCATGTCTTACATACGTTTTTGGTTTGCATGTCTTGCTGGTCACACACCTCACACACGGTTCTGGTTTGGAGTTTCACATCTCACGTACGTTTCTGGTTTACACGCCTTGCTGGTCATACGCCTCATGCACGGTTTTGGTTTAGCATTTCATGTCTTACATACGTTTTTGGTTTGCACGCCTTGCTGATCACACACCTCACGCACAGTTCTGGTTTTCACTTGTCCATTTCACACCTTCTTTGGCTGTATCAGATTTTCTCCCTTTTCTTCCATGGCCGTCTTGGATTTTGCCATTTCGCTCTTCCAATCTGCCATCTAATTGTCTAGCCCCTTTAGCTGTCTCCTCTTTTCTCTATTTTTGTCGACCGTTTATGTTTTCTCTCTCTTCCAACGGCTGTGTTTTTTGTTTCTTGTGTTTTGGCCGACACCCTTGGTTAAACAGTTGCTTGTGTTTTTCTAAATATTCAATTATGTCGTTCACCCATTTGTGTTTTATCGTGTATTCAATTGTGTTGGCCTTTTTTTGTTTTATCTTCTAAGGCCTTTATATATTCTCTTCCATAAAATCCTAATAGGGCTTACTTGCGATAAATTTACTATCTTGCCATTCCATATGACTTTTACGTTCTTATCCCTCTATGTGGCTTTTACCTTCTTACCTTTCCATGTGGCTTTACTTTCTTACACATTTAAACCTAATTGACAACAATTACAACCCATACAAGGTTGTGGGAGCAACAAATGTAATTAAGGTTTTAATTATAAAGCTTTTTAATAATTTTTTTTTGGAGTAAGATTCATATTAACATCAATAAAAGCAATAATTTTGAGTGGAATTTGAGCTAATATGGTGTACTTCCTTTGTAAATAGACAGTTGTTTGTCTTGTCTTCATCAATCACGTACAAATTTTTAACTGTTCTCTTCCTGACTGCAACAGTATTGCTTTCTTTACTCTTTACTTAGCAACCTATTTTTGTGAATATCACTTTGTGGTCATCGTTGCATAATTGGTTGACAGATGCTAGATTATATTTGAGTCCTTCAATGTGCAGAACATCTTTCAGCTTTCCTTTTTCAATATTTATTGACCCTTAGCTACTGATGTTAAGTGAATTATTATTGCCAAACTTGACTTTACTTTCTCTTGACTTGTTTAGCTTTGATAATTTATTCTTATCTTCTGTCATGTGTGAAGTGCATCCACTATTAAGGATCCACTGCTTATTCTTATAGTTGGTCTTTAGTGCAATTTCATCTATATTAGTTACCTCCCATTTTGCTTTATATTCTTTCCTTTGAACTGGCTTAAAGATAGCTTTCTCCTTTTTCAACTTTGACTGAACTGTTTATTTTTACTGTGCCATTGAGTGCCTTCTCTTACTCAGGGAGAAGTGTCATGCATCTCTTGGTATTATGACCATCCTGCCCATACCTTTCACATTATTCCAAGTCTGCTAATATAGCAAACTTGTTCTTTAAAGTTACTGGTTTGGGCTTTTACCGACAATCCTCGTTAGTGTGTCCTTACCTTTTATAGTATGTGCAAAAACTCATGACAAGTTTTTTCCTTTGAGTTTTGTATTGTCTCCCCTTGTATGCAGTATTGTATCTTCTCAAGTTGGAGACATATACTAGCCTTCTCTACTAGCAGTTACTTGCCTTATGACCCCAAACTCCACAATAAAGGCAATGACATTGAAACTGCCTCTTCTTAGGTCTGATCACAGCTTGTCTTATTCTGTTTATCACTTGTTGTGTAGTTAAAATAGCTGACTTCTTTGCTTAAGTGACTTTCATTTCAGTCACCTTCTTCTCCTTTTTCTGTTCAGCTGTAGCTCTTTGCTGGCTGACCTTCTTTTCTTCCTTTTTGTTTGCCACCCTAGGTTGCTTCTTCAGATCTTCTTTATTCTTAGCTATCTTTTTCTGAGTTACAACCTTCTCTTTCAACTTCTGTGGCACATTCTTATTTTCTTTAGCCAATGTAGCCTCAGATTGCTGTATTTTCTCTACATTATTCTCTTCTTTTGTAGAACTTGTTTGTCTTATCATTTCAAGCTTCTACAAGTTTTCTTTGCTACTTTTTGAGTTGTTGCTAAAGTCTCAACAACTCCTTCTCCATTTCTTAAATTTTTGAAGCCTTTGAGCCAAGCTCTATTGTAAGGTCTTCACATATTTTGATACGTTCCTCAAATTTTCTTTTCACGTCAATATGCTCAGTACTTATTTCATCCTTTTAACTTTCAACTTCCTTAGAATTTGCTTTAACTTGTTTTATATGAGCCTCCAACCTTCTTATGGTTATGCCCTTTCTGATTATCTCTTTTGAAGCTGCTTCCAACTCAGCTTCAAGATATAGTTCTTCTTTATTAACCTCCTCTTTCTCTTCAAAGGTTGAACTACCACCTTAAGCTGATGCCATAAAGGCATGCTTATTTGATGAGTCTTTATCTTCCTCCTTATCATCTTTTTTTGTCTAACTCACATAACTCTTGAATGAGCCTTTCTTCTTCTTTTGTGGGTTAGTAGTCTTCTCACTGGACTTCTTTGATTTGAATGATGGTCTTCTCTATTTTGAATTCAACTCATCATCACCATCCTTATCTTCATTATTAAGTTTCACTTTGCACTAAGAAGCAAAGTGTCTAGTCTGCCCACAATGATAACATCTCAAGGACAACTGTCATTTTTCCTTCTTAGACCTTTTTTTGAAATTCCTTGTGAAGTAAGCCAATACTTCACCTTCACTTTCTTCTTCCTCATCATCATCACTGGATGATTTTTCCTCTTCTTTTATCTTCAAGTGCTTCATGGTTTTGAAAGCTGCCTCCTTTGATACCTTCGTTGTTGCATAGTTTTTAGCTGACTTTATCCTCATCTCATATGCAATGAGATTGCATTGGAGATCATAGAGAGACATAAAATTGAGATCTTTATTCTCCTTTATGACTGCCACCTTTAAAGCAAACCTCTCTAGCAAAATTTTCAGAATTTTCTTCATAATAGATGAGTCCTTCTTATTCTTCCCATAACTTTTAAGATCATTTACATCATTAATAACCCTGGTGAAGAACTCTTGGACTATCTCATTTTTCTGTATTTTGAGAGGTTTATATCTCTCTTTGAACACTTGAAGCTTGGCCTCCTTCATTTTGCCATCATATTCACCTTCATAGACTTTCTGCAATCTGTCCCATATCTCCTTAGCAGATTTGCAGTCCATAATTTTAGCATACTTAGCATCTGTCAATGTTGAAATAATGACGTTTAAGGCCTTTCCATTTATCTCAAACTGCTTTAATTCCTCTGGGGTTAGATCTTTACCTTCTTTTGGGGGCCATAAAACCCTCATGTACAGATTTCACCACGTTTATGCCCATGGTTGCAAATACCACCTGCATTCTTGCTCTCCATATATGATAGTTGGTTCCATTAAAGATTGAAACCTTTTTGCTGTAAGTAGTGCTAGTGCTGATACTGACATCCATTTCTCAGTATGCCGAACAAGTTAAAACTTCCGAAACCTTACAAACTAGTACAACAAGCTGTTAAGTTTCAAACTGGTGAACCTATACTTTGATACCAATTGAAGTTCCTGACTTCTCCATAGGATCTACTAGTTTGTGATACTGAGAAGGGGGTGAATCAATATCACCATAATTCGCAATTCGTAAGTAAGTAAACAACTTTAGCCTCTTCTTAAAAGCGAACTCTTTCTGAACTTTGACTAAGGTTGATCTATTACTACCTACTAATCACAATAGTCTCCAAAGTCATCTTTCAGACACCTTGCCTAATAGACAATTCGGATGTTCTTGTTTAAGTCTTCGTTAGGTTATGAGTTGGCTGATACTTTAGTTGCGTTCACAACTCAATTCAAAAAACAAAACATAAAACAAATTAAGGACACATGAGATTTACGTGGTTCCGTCAACTTGACGTACATCCACGATGGTAGGGACTCTCTCTTACCGAAACTATTCACTATTCTTGAGAATTCCAGTTATAATGGATGTCTTAATCCTCTGCTCATTTCATTATTACAATTATTAAGCAAGTACAATACAAAGAGTGTCACTTACTGTATCTATCCTTCTTCTAACTTGTCTTATCTCTGTTGAATTGAAAGATTGATCTACTGCCGCTTAGAAGTTCACTGCAATGTTCTCTAACCTTTCTTGAAGAAATCTGGAAATACGTTGAGTTTTTTTCGATACTTCACCGAATTCCTTCTCTAGGTTGTCTTATACAATTCTTACTTTCACCGTCTTACGGTCTCACTTGTCTCCTATTTTACGTCTCATGGTCTGCCTCACATTTTTGGTTTGATGTTACACATCTCACGCACGTTTCTGGTTTGCACCTTTTCCTGGTCACACACCTCATGCACAGTTTTGGTTTGGTATTTCACATCTCACGTACGTTTCTGGTTTGCATGCCTTGCTGGTCACACACCTTACCACCATTTTTGGTTTGCACTTGTCTGTTTCACACCTTCTTTGGCCGTATTAGATTTTGTCCCTTTTTTGCCGGTCACTATTCTTCGGTTATCCACCCCTATTTGGCCGTTTCGGGTTTTCTTTCTTTTCTGTTGGTTATTGTTCTTCGACAATGTCTGGTTTTTCTCCTTCCCACTGTCCAGCTGGATCTCTCTCACCATCTAGCCAAATTTCTCTCACTATCCAGCCTTGTTCTGCTAACGGTCTCTCTCTCTTCTATAGCCGTTTCGGTAGTTTCTCCCTTTTGACCTGATTGTGTCATTCATTTCTCTCTCTACCTCTTTGCTGTGTTGTTTCCTCGCCAACCACTGGTGTGCCGTTCCCCACAAGTTTCTCTCTCTTGCCGTCACACGGTTTTCTCCTTGCCATGTTGGATTTTTCTCTTTTGCAACCCCTGTTTTGCCGTGGCCGTCTCGGATTTTGCCATTTTGCTCTTCTGGTATGCCATCCAGTTGTCTAGCCAATTCAACTGTCTCTTCTTTTCTTTATTTTTATTGATCATTTGTGTTTTCTCTCTCTTCCAAATGGCTTTATTTTCTCTCTCTTATGTTTTGTGCGACACCCTTGGTTGAACGGTTGCTTGTATTTTTTCGAGTATTCAATTATGTCGTTCACCCTTTTGTGTTTTGCCGTGTATTCAATTGTGTTAACCTTTTTTTGTTTTGTCTTTTAAGGCCTTTATATACTCTCTTCCATGAAACCTTAATAGAACTTATTTGCAGCAAATTTACTGTCTTGCCCTTCCATGAGACTTTTACGTTCTTACCCCTCCATGTGACTTTTATGTTTTTGCCCCTCTATGTGGCTTTACTTTCTTACACACTTAAACCTAGTTGACAATAATTATAATTCATACAAGGTTGTGGGAACAATAAAATTAATTAAGGTTCTAGTTGTAAAGCTTTTTAATAATTTTTTTTCATAGTAAGATTCATATTGACATCAATAGAAGCAATAATTTTGAGTGGCATTTGAGCTAATATTGTGTACTTAGTAGTAATAAATTGTTAAAGAGTGCGATTTTTAAAAATAATTTTTTTTTAAAAAAAATCTTTTGTAACTTTTTGATTGCCACTCATCTTAGTAAAATTTTGTTTTTAGGAATTCCTTAAAAAGAAACTCAAGTTATTAAAATCCCCTTACATATTGAATGTCAAAACCAAAATTTGACAATAATGTTCATTATCTAATTAAATTTTGTTAAGAACCTAAAATTTTAATATTTTTTAAATAAATTTGGTAGATTGATAATCAACACAATACTTTTTTTTGTTAAAAATATTAGCTTAAAAAGGCATTATACATCAAATTATGCCAAAAATTTCTTTTTTTAAACTATAAATTAGTTTATATAAAAGCCCTATCATAAACCTAAATGACACATTATCATAGATTCTTTATTATATTGTAGGTTTTATACATTTATTTTTATT
The DNA here is from genome assembly GCA_037897445.1 of Ceriops zippeliana. Classification (NCBI taxonomy): domain Eukaryota; kingdom Viridiplantae; phylum Streptophyta; class Magnoliopsida; order Malpighiales; family Rhizophoraceae; genus Ceriops; species Ceriops zippeliana. Next base: position 5,211,457 of record JBAPLH010000018.1, on the reverse strand, counting down.
ATTATAAAGGCATCGATGTTAGGTACATTTAAGTAGGAAAAACCTTTGACAAAAGGTTTTATTTTTAAAATTGTTTTCTTTTAGTTTTTCATTTGATTATGAGACTTTTTCCTAAATCTTTTTTTTTTATAAAGGAAGACATATAGTTTTTAGGTTAGTAATATAATTTGAAATGTAATTGAGACATGGTAAAATTTTTTGTAACTATATTTTGTCTTTTATTTCATAAAAAAATTACTAACAAATTCTATTATTTTATCAATAAAAATAATTACTCTTTTGTAAATATTATATTTTAAAAATTTAATTTAACTTGGCATAACCTCGTCTTCAATTGAAACAACTAGTTAATTATTTTTAACAATGTTAAAGAACTTTTGAAAATGATTAAAATGCTCTTTAATATATTTTAAAAAATACTAATGCATTATCTATGTAAATAATTATGAATTTTGTATTAAGATTAAATATTTCATTTATAACATTACAAAATTTAGAAGGGATATTTTTAAATTTAAAAAACAATAAATTTCATTCATGTCATCTAAAGGGAATTATAAATGTTATTTTATATTTATTTATTTAAATTTATCAAAATCTTGGTTTCATGTCAAATTTTAAAAATATTGTAGTAGTAGATAAACTTTTGATTAAATAACATTTATTAGATATATGATACTTAATCTATTCAAGAACTATATTTAAAAGTTTATAATTTATTTCCAAGTGAGGGATCCTTTTTCAATTTTTAGTTAATTATTAACATAAAATGCAAACCAAGACATGGAGATTTATTAAGTCATGATACATTGCAAAGAAGAAGCATTACTATATTGTGAAGAAACAGCCACCTTAAATGTACGTTTGTTTTGTCGAAAGGTCCAACATTCTTTGCTTCTCTCTTCCTCCCTTTCCTAACTTTATCCTACATGTCCTCTTCCAAGTGTTGTGGACTCTTATTTTCAACTAGAGGGTTTGATTTTCAACAAAATTTTGAAAAAATAGAAGTTGATTTGGTTGTCTGTAATTAAATTTTCCGAATTTTCGGTTGTGATCATGAAGAAGCAAATACATATATATATATATATATATATATATATATATATATATTTGAATACTGAAATATAATAATTATAGTTATAATTATTATTTTCTTTCACTTTACATGTACTTATGTTCATACTTTTTTTTAATTCGATTAAAACATTATAATTGTAATATTTAGAATTAAATTGAAGTCATGAAAACACTTAAGACTACATTTAAAAAAAAATTAAAATTAAGACTGAGAATATAATTATTCCCAGCCAAGTTTTAATCCCGGGTCCTGTTGAATACGGGCCCACCACGATTCCTCTCGGCCGAGAGAACAATGAGTTCAAAAAATTTCGAGCTGCCATTGCCAAGAAAAATGAGGAAAAAAGAGCAGGGTTGCAGGAAGCAATAGGTTGGCATTGAATTGATTTCCCATTGAGTAACTTCCGACTTAGTGGGTACATGCATGGCAGAGAACGACCATTGCCAATACACAAATGGTCCTTTTGCCACTGCCTAAGGCAGAGTCCTAAATATTGCAATGCTAAAATACAAGGAAGATGCGTTTGAATCGCAGGTTGGGAGAATTAAAAGAATTTGGAGTACCAGCATTGTACTACAACAAAAGGGTTTTAGTAAAAGCAAAACGGCCAAGTACAAGAATCTGAGCTATTTCCCCTCCCCCCACTCCACCCCCCATTTAAAAAAAAAAAAAAAAAAAAAAAAAAAATATATTCTTTAGGCGATGCATCTTGCTTCGCTGCCCAACTGATAATCCTCAGCAACACTAGATAGTAATAATAATCATAATGGTAAAAGGCTTGCATATGCTGAAATTGGTTCTCAAGATTGATTCTAACCGGTGGCAAAATTGGGTGTGTTGCTGTGACTACGAGGCTACAACGAGCTTCCAGACACCTTTTTTCGCACAATCCTCTTTCTGCGGGCCCTTGGGGCTGGTGCTTCCCCGTCCACGGAATCCACATTCCCCTGTTTTATGCCTAGGAGGCCAAGCCCGGAAGTAAGGACTTTCTTCGAGATGAACCATTTTGGAGATGGTGTGGCAACATCGTCTGACAGTCTGTTGTAAGCCTTCGAGATGTTATCCGACTGAGAAAGAGGGTCTGCCTCCATTCCCAGCCAGGCCAGCCTTGATGTCTCTCCTATTTGAGCATTCAAAATCCTGGATTGTAACCAAAATACGTTAAACACTTGACAGAGGCAACAAAATTTGTTCCAAGGACAAAGCCATAATAACCACGGAATCCATTGAACAGACGCACAGAAGCTTTCCCAAAGCTTAGAGACAAGAAACACAACACTTCTAGTTCAAAAATTCATCATACAACTCAACTTTGAGATCTACTGACCACATCTCTTCATTTCCTCCATGACTGACTGAACCATATCATCTAAGGTCAAAAGTTCTCAAATATATAAGGGTTGACTTCCAAAAGCTAACTCTTACTTTTTCCTCTGTTACTCTAGCAACTTAATTTTTAAAGGATAAATTGAAACAAAATTTGCATGTGTTCCAAAGGATAAAACACCTGATCATATATTGTTTGAGACCGATGTCCTCATGGGAACCAAGTACCGAAATTTAACTTCATGCTTAACATTATCTAGCACTTAGCCAGTGGACTTCTAATGAAGGATTAAAATTTTTCACATCATAAAAGTAAAGAGAATGGGAGATCCAATGTTGTGGCCTTTTTTTTTTTTTTTTTCCCAAAAGAAAAGGGTTGCTTTCTCCATTTTTTGGCCCACGAGAAGATCATAAGACCAAATGGAGAAATACAGAGACACCTTGAGATTCATAGATCTTCCAAACATGACATAATCCATCAATATGAATTACAAAAAGTGACATCCACCAGCATACCTAATAAATAACAATATCTTGACATTAGGGTAGTTAGCAGAATCTGAAGGCAGAAACAAACCTCAAAGCAGTGCTGAAAAACAGTGCCACTCCAATAACATCAAAATGGCTAGTCAATGCTCTATCAAATCCACATAATAGCTGGTACCTCACGTTTGCATAAATTCCAAGGAAAGCACCATAACCAAGTGCATAGGTACTCACAGGTGGGATTGTAACAGATAGCCTTCGACAAAAGTAAAAGGAATGCCCATAGTCATTATAATCAGATTGATTTAGCCAATCAAATTGCAACATTTTCATGCAAGAATGAATTGATAATAACTTTGAAAATGGAAAACAAGGTGAAAGAAGAATTTCATTGAAATGCTGCTTACCTATCCATCTTCTTACTGGCCAAAAATTTCGAAAATGAACCCTGCACTGCTCCTGCTGTTAATCCAACTATACATAACTCGGCAGCCTTATAGAAAAATGAGTGGATTCTCTTTTGAAAGTCAAATTCCCTAAGTGGGTAACTCCGTTCAAATATATTGTTTGGAAGCTTCTGCAATGTATTTTGCAAATCAAACCGGAAGGTGTTTCCATATGAATGACAAGGAGCAAGCAACCAGACAACCATGGCATTGCAAGCTGTTGCCATCAGCACATTTACAAGAGCTAAATCCCATTCCTGTTTTATCCTGTATTTGAAGAAAACATGTTTATCTTTTAACTGCAAATGACAGAATCAGACAAAACTTTTACAGCCATTGTCAATAAACGGAAACAAATACCTATCTTTTCGGTTCTTCAGCTCCCACCAAACAGAGCAACCAATTGTGGCAGCCTGCTCCAAAAGGAGTCTATATAGGAAGGCAGGATCTGCAATCATCCTGTGGAATAAAATGTCATGCGATCAGAGCTCAAAAATTACTTTCAATCACTTGGCCAATTGAATATCGAGCACACATCCAGGTTAGGTTATCAACCACATAATTGAAAATGGCTATACATCCAGAAAATACACCAAGTGTACAAAATGATAGCTCTCAAGAGAAATTATGTAAAATAATATATCTTTGTGCAGGCACTTGCAACACTATTTAAGCAATGGGATCTGGGAAAAAGAGAGTGACCCATGATTGACACCCTACTAGTAAAGGCATGGGAACATATTGCACTTACAACAAGGAAGCTTAATTGCAGACACTCTCCAAACAATCAGTGATCATAAGTTGTGGCTTTATTGTTTACCACATAAACCAAAATTTTGAAAAGAATCCATACCAATCATCAAAAGGAACAAAGCTATACTCAGTAATGTTGATTGTAATGCAAGCCACAGAGGTTTTGGTGTCCTGGTATCCACACATAGAGGGCATGGGCAGGGTGGCTAAGTGGAGTGTTCTAGTGGGGTGGGCTGCACCAACTGTTGGCCGGGTAAAAATGAACACTGATGGAGCTTCAAGGGGCAACCTGGGTCAAGCTGCTGCAGCTGGGGTGTTGTGTGTTTGCTGTGGTTCATGGTTAGGAGGATTCCTCCACAATGTGGATCACTTCACTGCCTTTGTTGCTGAGACCTAGGGGATTTTTCAAGGCCTTCACTCATCCTGGGAGGCAGGTTACAAGCATGTAATCCTTGAAGCAGATTCTAAGGCTGCCCTGGAAGGCATCAGCAAGAGGGCATCAGATACCCACCCACATGCCAACTTAATCAATGGCTGAAGGGAGTTATTGATGCATGACTTGGAAGTATGACTTGTTCATGACTACAAGGAGGGGAACAGGCATGCAGATTGGTTATCTCTTGCCTTATCATCGCAGCAGCTGGGTGTCCTTGTGTTGCAGCACCCACCCTGCTGGAGCTTCCCCAATTTTGATGGAGGATATGCATAGCATGGTTTTACCATGAGTGGTAGCTGTCTATTTTTTTGTGTTTTTTTCCCCCAATTGACCAAAAAACAAAGGAACAAAGCTATCTTTGGAAAGAGCATAATCCAGTGTTTCTCACACAGAAAAGCAAGATTATTTGCCACATTAATTTTAAGGAAAAAAATTGTAGACAAGACAGACCCAATGAGGTTCAAGCAAAGCATTTGAAGTGACAAAGCATTGGAAAAATAATTGGCAGCTAACATAAAAGGCACAGCAAATATGGCACAGTGTGTATAGAATCATATTTACCTCCCAATAAATGCCCTGGACATTACTTGAGGAAGTGCTCTAGAAATAGATCTGACAATAGTTGGTCTGGTGTTTATTGCCAGAAATTTTACCATCTGAGCTGAGCTGACCAAGCCCTGTGGCAATATGCATTCAGTATATAGCTCTAAAGTGTATTTAAAGAGAAGAAAATAGTAAAAGAGGCACTATACCATTTCATAAGCTTGTCGCAACCCTGCAGGCAGATCCATCATTGTTTTCTGCCACTCATTTAATACAGCATCTACAAATTTTCGATCAAAAATCTGCCAAGAGAGAAGGCCAGAAATACATAATGGTAAATGCTTTTGTGTAAAGGACATTTATACCATGCAAATTGTGTTACACTAGGTCTCTTTGTTCATATAGAATTCTACCAACCTCTTGAAGAAAGTGCCTTCTTCTAAACAGTCCACCTTCATCACCCTCATCATCGTCATCAAAGTCATCAAAGTAATCATCATCATCACCATCGTCATCACCTCCATCACCACCACCATGATTGATTTTCTTTCCAATATCTCCACACCTCCGCCAAGTGCAACCTACAGTTTTTGTAAGGATTGGCCACTTCATCAATGAAACTTGTATAATGAGGAGATAACTGAAACATGTTAACTAAATCAGGCAATTGGAAAAAGATATTTCACCTAGTAATGACAGATGGATTAACATTATACAGGGTTCTGCTTTTATATTATTGCTTTAATATCAGGCCTTAGCCACAAACAAAACCTTAAAGCTTAGCCATCTAGCTAAATTTAAAACAAAAAATATGTACTGCTGACATGACAACTCATTATGACCTAGGAAAAAAAGAACTATCCAGGTAATACAAACTTCAAAAAAAATGTTTTTGGAAGCTTCTGCATTAGGAAGTGACTTATTAATTCATAAATTTATAGGATCAACAGTAAATTCTTAACAGACTACAGTTTATAATTTTCCTTCTAGGGCATTATAATTAAAAAAGGAAGAAAGGCAAACAAATGAACTACAGAAACCCAACTATTAGTTAAAACAGTGACAATAATGTTCCACAAAATGCATTCATGTGCTCCCTTTTATGCAACCTTAAATGAAGAGTGTATGTTTCTATTAAAGCATGCCACTCTATAATCATATCTCCTTTTGCATTGCAGATTGATTAGGCACTGAAAGCTGAGGTGAAAAGAGGTTCAATGCAGGAAAACTTTGGTCAAGGAGAAATATTCTCTCTCAGGGTAAAAAAAAAGGGCACAAGTAGCAAATGTGAATCCAAGGATTGGCTTCAATTTAAGTGTTAAAGGGTCCAAATTCATCCAAATAGAGTAAAATCATGAAAAAATGACATGATTTCACTCAATAGAAATGCCATGTTTATTCAGGATTCTCACAAAAGCAGTTTTAGACTTAGTAACATTCAATTATCATCCATGAAAATCGCACAATCTGACAAACTCACATCCTACAAGGATTTTCAATTCAACCATGTTCAAGAAAATTAATGTAGAGCAAATAGACAAGGCATTTGAAAATCTTACTTAAAGACAAAGGCATAACAAATGGGGAACTAAGTTACCACATAAGAGCCAAATAGCAAATAGCCAAGAACTCAAATTGGAATACAGACCAGGATCAAACAATTGGACAAAACTGATTTGTCTCCCTTTCCTCTCTGTTGAGTTTTATTAAGCTCTCATAGGATAAGAGTCATATGACCAGTAAAAAGAGAAAATTGGATGGACTCAAGCATTGCTCCAATGGGAATCAGATTTGCTACTCATACATAGGCCGGCAAACTTTAGGATTCCATAGAGATTGTTTTCTATACACATAGAGGCCATTGATGTTGAAAATTTCTACTGAATCATACAATTGGATGTGCTCCACTGTTCTTGATCCATCAAACATTGGATGTCAACCCATAATTTGAATCAGAATTTGCCACATGAAAAAAAGGGGAAAATTAGCTGTTTGATTTGCCGGGTTTTTCTTATGTGTGCATTGAATCAGCTTTCTCAAGTTCATAAAAACTGCAAGCCAAACACAAAGCCATCCTGATTTTCTCATTTACTATGAAAAGAGAAACAGGCTTGTGAAGTTAGAACAGTGGCTGACTCATTCTCTTTCAACTGAACCTCAAATACCAGACAAACAAACATAACTGAAAATTCCCAAATTCAAGAAAGCGGATAGAGTGACTGTAACAGGCAATTGTTATCCAATTCAACTTACAAAGACTTCAAACTATTCATAATAGATAGGAGGAAATCAGAAGCAAGTAATTAATCAAACAAAAGAACTAACCTCAGGACTAGACTGGGATTGCTTCTGGGACATATCAAGTTTTCCTTTCTCCAAGGTCACCGCACCAAAGGCCCCGTATTTCCCCTTCATAGTCGGCCCGAATTCTCCAGACGCCGCAAGAGGGGGAGCCGGGGCAAGATAGCACCGCTCCAAGGCAGCCACATGATCGTCACCATCAATGGACATCGGAGGAGGGGGAGGAGACGAGCACTTGATGACTAGGTTACCCCTCCTCAATGGCTTATAGGCGCGCAGCAGCAGCTGACGCGCCGGGACGCTGGGCTTTAATGGCAACGTGGTGTTACCAGCGGTGGGAAGTTGGGCAGTTTGGAGAATGAAGTGAGACATTCTGGTTACGTTCTCTTGTCCAGTTTTCTAACCAAAAAAGACAGGAAAAAAAAAAAAAAGGAAACTTTCCGTTTGGGGGGCAAGAAAATGATAGAAATTCTCAATCCTCTTCACCCCCTGCGATAGTTGTTTTACTCCAAATTGGGTTTCTCTCTCTAAAGCTTTTTATTTTGGAGGGGGAACTCCGGATTTTAGAGAGAGAGAGAGAAAAAAAAAAATAGAAAGGGAAGCTGATGGATGGGAGGCTGTTTGACGTGCGGTGAGAAGGACATATTCGGCTAAAATCCGAATGCAAGGCCACGAAGACTGACTCCAATCCAAACGAGTTTAGTGAGTTGACTCGGGAAATTTTCATTTCTAAATTATTTGGTCTTAATTGTTTTTTTTTTTTATCATTGGTCGATTTTATTTTATATAATTTTAAATTGAAAAAAAATGTGTAATACTACCAAAGTTTGCTTTACATATAAATTTTCTAATTATTTTTCTCGTCAAAGGATTTATAATAATTTTTTAAGGCGTAAATTACTTTTCTACCCAATATATTTGACCTTTTTTTTTGAGACTATAAACCCTATTTTTTTTTTAATTAAAATTGATGCCAATCATTTGTATCATAAACTATTTAATCTTTTTATCCATTCCTTAATTCTTCTTTAACAACTTAGAATATGCCACGCGGCACTTGGTAACTTGTTACGTATGACAATTCGAAACTCATAAATATCACGTCAATTTCATTTGTTGAAGTGATATTTTAAAAAAATACATAATTTTAATTTTTTACAAAATATGAAATTAAAAAAAAAAAAAAAGAAAAACCTACTCTATTAAGAGATTTTAGAGCAAAAGAAAAACTAATTGACAATAACATATACGGGAGACACAAAAAATATATAAACAAATCAATTATATTTTTATTATTATAAACAAATCAAACCATGTTATTTTCTTATTTTCACCATATTCTTAATTTAGCCTCATTAAATTCTTTTTTAGAAGGATAAAATAAGAGTAATTGGCTACAATGTTTTGATTTCACTGTATGATACCAGATAAGATTATGTATAATAATTTAATTTTCATTATACAAAACTTTAAAGATTATATATAACATTTTGATTCCCATTATACGATATTATTAAGATTATATATACTACTTTGAGACCTAAGAAATTATATATGATATTTTAATTCCTATTATATAACACTTTTGGTTCATATTATACAACATTTTTATTTTCATTATAGTTAAATTAAATATAATACTTCAATAAAATCATATGATACCTTAAGATTTACATATGATACTATATGCTAAAATTATGAAATTCACAAATAAATTGTCCCAAATAATTTTTTTCTTTGCTTAAATATGGATGAAGTGCAAAATCTAAGAAAGGGTTTACCATATAAATTGACATAATAAATGCTAGTTTTGTTTTATTTGAACTTGATATAAAAGCAAGGCAAAACCTTACAAGACTATTTCCTTTATAGATTACAAGACAGATTAATTGATCAAGAAAAGAAAACAAGTCACTAAAACTTGAAAATAGAATCAAAAGTCTCCAAGTAAGGTATCCTAACCAACTATGTTAGAAGCATGGGAAAGCCACATGCATTCTTTTATTTTAACTCACCTTAGGTTTACCAAATTATCCAAAAATTTCCAATCAATAATTGTATTCGTTAGTAATTATTGAGATAAAGAATTTTGTTTTTCTAATAAGGAACAAGTTAAGAAGTTACCATATGTTAACTTGCTGAAAGGGCAAATTTCTTAGGATTTTAAACAAAATCTTTTTGGAAAATTAAATGAATTGGTTAATAGTCCTTTGTCACATATGAATGAATTTAGAAATGGAATCAAGTTAGGTGTACAATGGTTTTAAAGGAGGCTTTATTCTCATCTTTATAGTGAATTCAATTAGCAATTAAGTGCTTTCCCAAATAGATGCTCAAATTAGGCTTTATAAGTGCTTCAATAATTGCACTAACAACTAAGAGAAAAACAAAGAAAACCAATAAATGTAAAGAGAAGGCAACAAAAACTAATTCATTTTTTAAGACTATCTTTCTTTTACTAGTCTTGATAAATTAGAAGTGATGCAAATAATACATACTTTTGTATTGGTTTAAATAAAAAGATTAGGAGATTATAGAATGACTTTATTTCTTGATTCCAAGCTACCAAACATTATGCATTTTATATTGCATGGCTTTGCAATAATATAATAAAGATTGATAGATTATCACTTTTCATCCTTATGGGAGAAGACAAGTTAATAAATGATATCAAGGCAAAAAAAGGCATGTATTACTCTTTGTTTATGGCCAAATGAAGTCAAGTATTGATAATTAGAGGATATTTCCTTTACTTTTGTAACAGAAAGCTTTGTTTATGTGGTAACTTTAAAACCTAATTAACATAAGTACTTTGATTCTTATTACACCATACTTTAGAGATTATATATGATACTTGAATTCTTATTGTATGAAATTATGTAAGATTATACACGATATTATGAAAAATTATGCAATATTTTAAAGATTATATAAGACACTTTAATTTTTGGCACTTTAAAAATTATATATGATGCTTTAATTCTTATTATAAGACCATACTTTAATCTCTATTGTATAACACCATGTAATATTATATATAATACTTTAAATTTCATTTTATAACACCTTAAAGATTATGTATGATATCTTTTTCTTGAAATTTTTGTTTATATTGTTTTTTTAACTATAAAAAAATACATCATTAGTATGAAATTACCTATATAGATCCCAACTAAAAACAATTTGTTGAAGTCATGATTCAATAAAGATATATTTCACCACTTAAGTACTAACAAATTTCATACTCTTTTCCATATATAAAATATAAGTAATACTAAATTTGATTTATATGTAAAAGTGGAAGTTAGTCATAACTATTAATAAAATAGGTATATATAAAAAGGGTAGAGTATGTATAAATATGGTAATATGCAATATATATATATATATATATATGGGTTAAAGACCAATTACTCTTATGTAAAGTATATAAAAAAGGGGTAAGGAGGGTTTAGAGGGTTAGTTCCTCCTTACTTGACATCAACTCATTCTAACAATTATGTTGTAGTTTTCACATATTAATTTTGATCAAGCATTAATTAGTCTATTAGATGTCATTTTCCAACTATAGACTAAATAAATAAAGAGAAGTGGTCAAAAGCAGATTGGATTCACCAAGTGATTATGCCATTACTCTAAATGTCTTGAATCAACTACAACTTTTTCAAATATTTTTTTCCAATTTAGTTTTCTAAAAGCATTTCTTTTCCTATTTAAAGATATATTGTTGAAGTTTTCAAAATAAAAACAAATATGAAAGATTTAATCACTTGGGCTTTGAACATAGGTTAGTTGGGCATACAATTGCTAATAATTTTATGTATTAAAAAATGATCCTTGTTTTAAAGATTTGTTACTTTACATAATCAAATCGTCTTTAAATCAAATTTATATTCAATGTCAGTTGAATTCTTGTTTCAAAAATAAATTAACTTAAGGATTAAGTTTGGATTAATAATCATATAATTGCTAATAATTATATGTATAAATGAAGATTACAAACTTAAAAGTTGTGACTATTGAAATAAAGGGTACTTACATGGAAGTTAGTAATCATTTTATGTGTTGTTTCACAATGATAAGGAAAAGAGAAAAGTTATCACTTAGCATTCAAATAGATGACCATTCATTTTAATAGTCAAGTTTTTAATCATTAAACCTAAGGTGATTGTTGACCAAGAGTTACCATTAATTTTATAAATACCTAAGGTTCGGTATTTGTTTGAGATATATATATATATATACAATTTCTTTTCTTCTTCTCTTGGTCTCTTTATTATTTTATCAAAAATTCTATTGTCTGTATTACTACTATAAAAATATTATAGATAAAATAATTCTAAAAATACATCAACTTTTTGAGGACTTAATTTCAGTAATATGACTTGTAGTTAAATGTGTTTCATTTTATCTTGTGAGGGAATTCATATAAACCTTTATTGCATATTAAAGAGGGCAAATTTTGCCTTAAGACAAATGACATTGGACATACAATTTGAAATAATCTCTTTTAATTTTTAGTATAACCTTATTTTACATCAATAATCTTAAGGCAATATTATTCTTGCATTTCTCTACCATAATTAGAACATTAAAGAGTTGTATTTTAACTTCATGAAATTGAAAAGATTTGATGAAAGAAACTTTATATGTTGGTAGAAGAGGGTTTACTTTTATTAGTATCATTACAAGTGACTTATATTCTGAATACTACAAAACCATATGAGGCAAAAAATGAGATTATTACTGATACTAGAAAGAGACAAAATGGTCAAGTAAGTTTTAATGTAATTAAGGTATGTCTTTCTTCCTAATAATGTGAAAAATATTGAATTAAATTATAATCATGATTTTCACATAATTTGCATGTTTAAATAGTTATAATAGTTAAAAAAGGCTTTATTTAAAAGTATAGTGTCAATTATTTTAATACATATTCACCCATGGCTAAAATTACCATAATCATGTTATTTATAGCACTTGCCTCAATTTATAGCCTAGTAATTTATCAAATTGATGTAAAAACAACATTCCTAAATAGTGAATTAGAAAAAGTGTATACAGAGCAACATGAAGACTTGAATATATCATTCATAGCCTATGGCTTAAGTTCTATGATATTTTATCTATGAAATCTATAATCTCGATAAATAATTTAGGATATTTGATCTTTAAGATCTTTATGATTTTTGTAACTCTTGATAGGATCTTTATAATCTTTGTAATGACTTAGATGGTGATCTTTAGGATCTTTAGATAGTTAAATATCCCTTGTTTGTTTATATATAATAATTAATATTAATGCAAACTTTAAGTTTTTAAAAAATAGTAGAGTCCAATTTTTTTTTTAAGTTTATCATGACTTAAATCTCTTGATTTTTTTTCCAATTTAATTATGTGAAAAACTAACAAGTCACATAGAATCTCTCCTTGTCATAATTTTTAAAGTCTTTTCATATTAAATTTTTTTCCACATAACATTTATGAAAAATGAGGAGATATAGTTGTGGCATATCACTATTTATTATTAGTGATATATATATATATATATATATATATATATATATATATATATATATATATATATATATTATATAAAGACAAACAATAAAAATTAAGCTAGTTTGGCTTGATCTTAGTGTAGGAATTGCATTCCTAGGTTAATAAGATAATTCATTAAACAAACATGATAATTTTTATTAATAACTGATTGCAATGTTAGGTTGTTTTTACAATATTTATAAACTAATTATAGATAAATAACTTTAATAAGAGCGATCATTCATCAACTCTATTCTATACATTTATTGTCATTTTGCATTATCATTCTTTCACAAGTAAATTTCTATATTTGCTTATTATTCCCTATTGATTGTTTATTGTGTACTTGTGGCAATGTTCTATTAAGTAGATATAAATTTAACTTAACGTTATTTAAAAAAGGATGGAAATCCTAATGTCTAGAATCATTATCATGAATCCTAAAGCTCATGGAGATTATTGGTGCAATGATTTCAGAAATTGTGGTTTATGTAATGTACTTCTACTTTTCCAAAAAAATTAAGATTGCTTTCATGTAACCTATCACTATTGTTAAGATGTTGTTTGTCCTTATCATTGTGCTACCCTTACTTTTACTATTGCTGTTGTTGTGCCACCTATTGTCTTAACTTGTGTCCAAGTTTGATGGTTAAAAAAGTTACATCAATATAAAATAAATAACAAAAAAGAAATCATAAGCCAATTTGCTTTGATGTCTTGCTTTCTTATTACACTATTTTTATCTTATTTATCTAATGTGTAAGCTAACGTTTGATGCCTAAGAATATGAGATAATTGGTAATTTTTGAGTGCTTTTAATGATTATTGGAAATTATATGTAATTAGTGTTATATCCATGTAATATACAAATTTATTGTATTTATTATGAAATGTATTTTTGATTGCATTTATTCAAATAAAAAAAAGATTTAAATTGTGAAATTTTTTCTTTTTTAAAAATAAAAAATAAATCTGAAAGTACCTTTTTATTTAAAAAAATAAAAAGAAAAAGAAGATTCAACTTATACACATTTTTTCTTTTTTTTTTTAAAAAGATAAATTTGAAATTTTTTCGTTTTTTCATCTTTAAAAAAGAAAAAAATTAGGATCAATTTTTCCTTAGAAATTATTTTCTTTTTAATTTTTAATTACTAACATTTTGGTTATATATATATTGTTAGCATGAATTGAATAAATTGTAATTCATATTAAATTATAATTGAATAAAGTAAATTGTTGTTAAAATTCTAATTCTATTAAAATATTAAGACTATAAACTAACTGCTAAATTAATATTAAACATTATAAACCCTTAAAGATAATAAAAAATTAAAAGTTGAATTAAATACTTATATAATTGTAAAATTAAGTAACTGCCACCACATTAACAAATTATTGACTTTCTTTCAATTTTAACAATATATATAAAGAAATGAAAATTATTCATCATACATAAGATTTGTGAATAAGTGCTTGTTTGATAATGAGTAGGGAACATTCAAGTTTTTGTTAAATAAGGTGTATTGTCATCACATATAAGAGTTATTAACTTTCTCTCAGTTTTGATAGTATATACATACATATAGATTTTCTCTTTATTTTTTTTTACTAATCTTGTGATTTTTTTAAAAAATTCATAATTATGAATTTTTTTAAATATCACGTAATTAAATCAATTTCACATGAATTAATAATGTAATATCTAACCTATCTTGACTTATCTTATATAATAAGTGAATAGGCACCATATGGTACATGTTAAAGACAAGTTAACAAAAAAGGACCAAAGCAAGTAATGAAGTAAAAGATTAGGGTTGATTTCAAAAACAAAAAAAAATAAAATAAAGTGCTTATAATTTTAAAATAAGGTCAAATATAATGAGCCAAAGATTCATTTAAGCCTTTTAAAAAAAGTAAAAGGTTAATATATAAAAATGATTTTTTTATTTTATAATAAATGTAATATCACCTTTAAAATATAATGATTTACACATAATAAATTATTTTTTAACAAAAAATATCACACTGTTAATTTTGAATGACAAATTCCATCAAATACGTTTAACTTTGGCTTATGAAGTGGATTAGATGGTGATATGGACAAAAAAATAAAAAGATGATTGGGTTATATGGGTAACACCCATTTGGACTTATCAAATTTAAGACAATTATGAAGCTTAAATAAAAAATTATTTATAAATTAATTTTAATTTATTGTTTAAAAGAAAAATAAAATCATATTAACTTGAAAACAAAAAGAAACCTTAAAATAAACAAAAAGAAAATAAAAAGAACAAGCCTAATAATAAGTCTCCTTTTTTTATACTCCTAAATTCTAGATTGAAATTGCAAATCACAATAGCAAAGGAAAAAATAGCATTAAAATTGCATATCAAAGAGAGAGAAATGACCAGAACTTAGGTTGAAAAAAATACCCAATTTTAAATGACCTTAGATTAATTTTCTCTTATTTAAAATATAAATATATTGTAAAATTGTTGTTCTCATAACTTTGTATAAGTTGTAATTGTTGTCAACTAGTTTAAGTGTGAAAGTAAAGTTACGTAGAAGGGCAAGAAGGTAAAAGCAACATGGAGGGGCAAGACAATAAATTCACTACAAGTAAACCCTATTAGGGTTTCATGGAAAATAGTATATAAAGACCTCAGAAGACAAAATTATAGTAAGACCAATGCAATTGAATACACAGCAAAATACAAAAGTGTGTGAACGACCAAATAGAGAAAACAGAAAAACACAACACATGGCCAAAGCACAACGATGGCAAGAGAATGATAGAACAGGGGATGGCAAAATAGAAATTGGAGCCGAACAGTAGCTGTCGAGTGAACAGTAACCTTCAATAGGAAGAAAGAGAAAATGATTCAGTTGTTGAGTGAAAAGTAACCGTCGCTGGAAGAAGAAGAGAAAATGGAAATTGGCCAAACAAGAAAAGGAAAAGGAGAAAAGAGGTGAATGACCAAGTGGGTGAAGGGAAAAGAGACGAAACGATAAGTGGAAAAAAGTGGGGGGGGTTAAACGAAGAGATATTGATGGCAACAAAGAAGAACAACTATCAAGAGAGAGAGAAAGAAGGAGACACCGAAAGTAGGGGTTGAATGAAAAACATAGAACAAAGGTCGAGATACAGCCAAATAGGAGCTGTTGTCGGATGAAGGAGAAAAGTGGACCAAAAAGGGGGGAAAACCGGACAATAAGAGAGAGAAATCTGGCAGTAAGAGAGAGAAATTTGGTTGGATAGCAAGAGAGAGAGAAACAGACAGGTAGGCTGTGAGACGTGGAACGGTAAACCAGAAATGTGAGGCTAGCCATGAAACAAGGAGATGAGGAGACAGTGTGATGGTAAAAGCAGGAGTTGTGTGAGACAACGTATAGAAGAATTTTGGCAAAGCATTGAAAGAACTCAACTTATTTCCAGATTTTTTCAAGAGAGGTTAAAGAGCATTGCGGTGAACTTCTAAGATACAGTGGAGCAGCCTTTCAATTTAATAGAGGCAAGACAAGTTAGAAGAAGGGTAGACACAGTAAGTAACACTCTTTGTATTGTATTTGCTTAGTAATTGCAATAGTAAAAGGAGTAGAGGATTAAGACATCCATTGTAATTGAAATTCTCAATTATAGTGGATAGTCTCGGTAAAGGAGAGTCATTATCACTGTAGATGTACGTCACATTGACGAAACAATGTAAATCTCATGTGTCCTTAATTTGCTTTACATTTTGTGTTTTGAATTGAGTTATGAATGCAGTTAAAGTATTAGCTAACCTATAACATAATGAAGACCTAAATAAAAACATTCGAATTGTCTATTAGGCAAGATGTCAGAAAGGTGACTTTAGGGACTATTGTGATTAGTAGGTAGTAATAGATTTACCTAAGAAAGAGTTCGCTTTTAAGAAGAGATTGTAGTTGTTCACTTACTTGCGAATTGCGAATTGTGGTGATATTGATTCACCCCCCCTCTCAGTATCACAAATTAGTAGATCCTAGGGAGAAGTCGAGAACTTCAATTGGTATCAGAGCACAGGTTCACCAGTTTGAAACTTAACAGCTTGGTGTACTAGTTTGAAGGGATCTAAAAGTTTGACTTGTTCAGCATACTGAGAAATGGAAGCCGGTACTAGTACTAGTACCACTTACAGTAAGAGGGTTCCAATCTTCAACGGAATCAACTACCATATGTGATGAGCAAGAATGCAAGTGGTATTTGCAACCATGGGCATGAACGTGGTGAAATGTGTACAGGAGGGTTTTATGGCTCTAGAAGAAAGTAAAGACCCAACCCCTAAAGGAGTTAAGGCAATTTGAGTTAAGGCCTTAAATGTCATCATTTCAACATTAACAGATGTTAAGTATGCTAAAGTTATGAACTACAAATCTGCCAAGAAGATATAGGATAGATTGCAGAAAATCTATGAAGGTGATGACATAATGAAGGAGGCTAAGCTTTAAGTGTTCAAGGAGAGATATGTTTCTCTCAGAATGCAGAAAAATTAGACAGTCTAAGAGTTCTTCACCAGGGTTATTGATGCTGTAAACGACCTTAGAAGTTATGGGAAGAACAAGAAGGACTCATCGATTGTGAAAAAAATTCTGAGAATTCTGCTTGAAAGGTTTGCCTTAAAGGTAGCGGCCATAAAGGAGAGTAGAGATCTCAATTCTATATCTCTGCATGATCTCCAGTGCAATCTTATTGCATATGAGATGAGGATAAAGTCAACTGAAAGCTCTACAACATTGAAGGTATCAAAGGAGGCAGCTTTCAAAGTTATGAAACACTTAAAAATAAAAGAAGAGAAAGAATTATTTAGTGAGGATGATGATGACGAAAAGGAAGAAAGTGAAGGTGAAGTTTTGGAATACTTTATAAGGAAGTTTAAAATGGGGTCTAAGAAGTGAAAAAGATAGTTTTCCTTAAGATGTTATTATTGTGGGTGGATTGGACACTTTGCTTCTTAGTGCAAAGTGAAACTTGATGATGAAGATGAGGATGGTGATGATAAGCTAATTTCAAAATGGAGAAGACCATCATTCAAATCAAAGAAGTTCAGCAAGAAGACTGCCAATCCACAAAAGAAGAAGAGATGCTCTTTCAAGAGTTATGTGAGTCAGATAAAAGAAGCTAATGAGGAGAAAGATGAAGAATCATTAGATGAGCATGCCTTTATGGCATCAGCTCAAGGTGGTAGTTCAACCTCTGAAGAGGAAGAAAAGGTTGATGAAGAAGAACCAGATCTTGAAGATGAGTTGGAAGCAACTTCAAAGGAGATAATTAGAAGGGGGAGAACTATAAAAAGGTTGGAGGCTTACATAAAACAAGTTGAAGTAAAGTTTGAGGAAGTTAAAAGTGAAAAGGATGAAATAAGGGCTAAACATATGTGAAGACCTTATAATAGAGGTTGGCTTTAGGAATTCAACAATTGAAGAAATGGAGATAGAGTTGCTGAAACTTCAACAACAACTTAAAAAGAGTGAGGTGAAGTTACAGAAGTTTGAAGTGGTAGGAGAAACAAGCTCTACAAGAGGAAGAATGAGACTTTGCCACAGAAGTTGAAAGAAAAGGCTGTGACTCAGGTGAAGATAACTAAAGAAGAGAAGATAGTGATCAAACCAAAGTTAGGGCCAAAAATAATGTATGACGTTAAAGAGCAGCAACATATAACTACTATATCTCAGAATGAAGAGAAAGTCAGCCAGCAGAGGGTTACGGTTGAACATAAGAAAGAGAAAAAGTTGACTGAAATGAAAGTCACACAAGTAAAGAAGCCAGCTACTTTGCCTACATAACAAGTGATGAACAGAAGAAGACAAGCTGTGATTAGATCTAAGAAGAGCCAATTTCAAGGTCATTGCCTTTGTTGTGAAGTTTGGGGTTATAAGGCGAGTAATTACTGGTGGAGAAGGCGAAGATATGTTTCCAACTTGAGAAGATATGATGCTACATACAGGGGGAGACAATACAAAATTTAGAGGAGAACACCTGTTGTGAGTTCTTGCACATAATGTGAAAGGCAAGAACACATTGACAAGGAGTGTCGGTAGAAGCCCAAACCAATGGTTTCAAAGTACAAGTTTGTTGTATTGGTAGACTTGGAACAGTGTGAAAGGTGCTAGCAGGATGACCATAATGCCAAGGGATGCATGATACTTCTCCCTAAGCAAGAAAAGACACTCAATGGCATAGTAAAAATAAGCGGTGCAGTCAAAGCTGAGAAAAAGGAAAAAGTTATCTTCTAGCCAGTTCAAAAGAAAGAATATAGAGCAAAAAGGGAGGTGGCTAATATAGCTGAAATTGCACTCAAAGCTGACTACATGAATAAACAGTGGATCCTTGACAGTGGATGCACTTCACATATGACAGGAGACAAAAGTAAATTATTAAGGCTAAACAAGTTAAGAGAGCCAGAGTCAAGTTTGGTAATGATGATTCACTTAACATCAGTGGTCAGGGGTCAATAAACATTGGAAGAGGAAAGCTAAAAGATGTTCTGCACCTTGAAGGACTCAGATATTATCTAGCATCTGTCAACAAACTATGCAATGAAGACCATAAGGTAATATTTGCAAAAATAGGTTGTTAGGTAAAGAGTAAAAAAGGCAATATTATTGCAGCCGGGAAGAGAACAGTTGAAAATTTGTATGTGATTGATAAAGAAAGAGATCCTCTTGCAACTAAGATTGTGTAAAAAAGAAAGCCAAAGAAAACGTGGACCACTGCTCATAAAAAAAATCAGATAATAGGTGACCTATCAACAAGAGCTACAATAAGAAGAAGAATTGTGGGAGCTAATGCATTACTTTAACAAGTTGAACCTAAATCTGTTAAAGAGGCTTCACAAGATCTAACTAAATTTCTGTCCATAGATCTGTTTGAAAAGTACAGAATAAGTCTATCTATGCAAATGCCTCCTCAAGCCTGAAAATTAGGTGAATCCTCCATCTTTACTTTGCAAGTTTTTTAGATTTGTAATTGGTTGGCAAAGGGGGAGAGAAGTAATAGTGCAGGGGGAGCTATTAAGAAAGGGGGAGTGCATATTTAGTGGGAGTTGAAATTGTTGCATAGTGGCTTTTGTTATTAGTGTTGCCAATAATTACAAAGGGGAAGATTGTTGTTCCCACAGCCTTGTATGGGTTGTAATTGCTGTCAACTAGGTTTAAGTGTGTAAGAACGTAAAGCCACATAGAAGGGCAAGAATGGAAAAGCAACATGAAGGGGCAAGAGCGTAAAAGCCACATGGAGGGGCAAGACAATAAATTCGCTGCAAGTAAGCCTTATTAGGGTTTCATGGAAGATAGTATATAAAGACCTTAGAAGAGAAAATGATGGTAAGGCCAACGCAATTGAATACATGGCAAAATACAAAAGTGTGTGGACGACCAAATAGAGAAAATAGAAATATACAACACACGGCTAAAGTGCACCAACGGTAAGAGAATGGCAGAACAGGGGATGACAAAATAGAAATCAGTGCTGAACGGTAACCGTTGAGTAAACAGTAGCTGTCAATAGGAAGAGAGAGAAAACGATTTAGCCGTCATTGGAAGAAGAAAAGAAAACAATAACCATCGCTAGAAGAAGAAGAGAAAACAGAAATTGGCCAAATAGGAAAAGGAGATAAAGAGGCGAACAACCAAATGGGTGAATGGAAAAGAGATGAAACGGCGAGTGGAAAAAAATAAGGGGCTGAATGAAGAGATACCGACGGCAACAAAGAAGAACAAATGTGGAGAAAGAGAGAAAGAAGCAGTTGAACGAAGAACAGAGAATAGAGGTCGAGATACGGCTAAATTAGAGTCATTGTCCTGCGAAGGAGAAAAGAGGACCAAAAAAGGGAGAAAACTGTACACCACCGGTACGCCCAAAATACACCCAAAGAAGAGAGAGAAGCCGTCGTCGGAAGAATAGGGGTGGTCGGGCAAAACACAAGAGAGACGGTTATACCAGAGGAGTCGACATGAAGAAGAGAGAACATGGCCAAATAGGGGAAAAGGAGTGAAAATATGGAACGGCAAAAGAGTGATGGACGAAGAGAGAGAGAGATTGTTGGCAGAACAGAGGATGGTAAGAGAGAGAAATTCGGCAGTGAGAGAGAGAAATTCGGCTGGACAGCAAAAGAGAGAGAAACTGACAGGTAGGCCGTGAGACGTGGAATGGTAAACTAGAAATGTGAGGCTAGCCATGAAACAAGGAGATAGGGAGATAGTGAAAAGGCAGGAGTTGTGTGAGACAATGGATAGAAGAAATTCGATAAAGGATTGAAAGAACTTAATGTATTTCCAGATTTCTTCAAGAGAGGTTAGAGAGCATTGTGGTGAACTTCTAAGCGATAGTGGAGTTACCTTTCAATTCAACAGAGGCAAGACAAGTTAGAAGAAGGATATATACAGTAAATGACATTCTTTATATTATACTTGCTTAGTAATTACAATAGTGAAAGAAGTAAAGGATTGAGACATACATTATAACTGGAATTCTCAATTATAGTGGATAGTCTCGGCAAGGGAGCATCCCTACCACTGTAGATGTACGTCATATTGACGGAACCACGTAAATGTCATGTGTTCTTAATTTTCTTTACGTTATGTGTTTTGAATTGAGTTATGAACGCAACTAAAGTATCAGCCAATCCATAACCTAACAAAGGCCTAAATAAGAACATCCAAATTGTTTATTAGGCAAGATGTCTGAAAGGTGATTAGTAGGTAGTAATAGATCTACCTTAGTTGAATCTGAGAAAGAGTTCACTTTTAAGAAGAGTTTGAAGTTGTTCACTTACCTACGAATTGCGAATTATGATGATACTAATTCACCCCCTCTCAGTATCACAAACTAGTAGATCTTAGGGAGAAGTCAGGAACTTAAAAAATAATATAAAAACTGAAAAACAAAAGAAAAATTGAAAGGCTGTCAAAGCACAATATTATATTTCTCTCTTTCATTTTCAAAGGGAGCAATTTCCCTTTTAGATTTTTTAAACCATATGAACCAAGCTATGTTAGAAGCCATAATTATTCTTTTTTTTTTTTTTTTGTCTAAGAGTTTAGTGCTATGTTTTATATTGTTAATTAGGATTTTAAGCAACTAGGCTTATAATTTTTAGAATTAGTCTTTTTTAATTACTTTTATAAGCAAGCTTACATGTTGTAAAAGTCCAAAGAGCTATCTTAAACATTGGAAAAGCTTTCTACACTTCTAAAAGCTATTCATTTGTACTAAGTTTCTCTTTTCTTTGTAATAATGTAATTTTTTAATAAACTTTGTACTTAGTATAAATAAATATCTTGTTGAAGCTTTTAGTTTTACACTTAATATATTCTTTGTTTCTTGCTACACTTTTTGGTGTTAAAGACATTGGTTTACTCTTTATGTTACCAAAACCTTTATTTCTAGTATAAAAGTAGTTTTGATATTGTAAGACTTGTAAAAGTGAGCATGTTTGAGAGATTAAGTGAAAAAAGTTACATAGTTATAAGAGAAAAATAAAATACGGTTTTAGTATGAAAAGTATTTTTGTTTTTTCAATGTCTTTAACAAGCTTTACCCTACTCTTAAACTTCAAAATTCATAAAGAAACTAAGCATAATAGATAATGATAATGAAAGCTTTATTAAAGAGCCTTTGATCTGTAAGAAGTCATTCAAAAGAGTGCTTAATACCATATTATTACCAACCAATCCTATAATCACTCAATTAAGAGACCACAACAAACAGGTTTTTAAGTAGTATGAGGCGCTAACTTGTATCCACACTTTAGATCTAAAAGTCATTTCAGATAGAATAATGGCTTAAGAAACTAGAACGGCTAAAAGTAAAGTTTGGCTGAAGTAATAAATCTAAAAATATGTAACTTTTTAACCTTAAAATGCAATTTTAGTTTTACAAAATGAAAGGTTTAGAAATTATAAAGGAATTTAGTGGTTGGTTTTTAAAAGTTATAAATTAGATCATGATCCTGTGGATGAAGAATTCCCTTAATAAAAAGAGATATGCAAAAAGTCTTAGTGAGAGCATTCTAGTATGTCTGAAATAGAAAGGTTTGAAACTAATTTTTTTTTCTAAAAGATTCTAATGACCTTAATACAATTTTTTTTTATTGAGCTTGTGAATGCACTAAAAGGTTAGAAATCAAAATGGCTTATAAGACAAGAGAACGCAATAAAAGGTGCTTTCTAAGCTAAGCATAAGCAAAAGTCAAAAAAAAAAAAAAGAATGAAAGAAACAAATAAGAAGATGAGAGAGGAAAACTTATGATTCAAACAAACCTAATGCCAAGTGATAGTATCCTTCTTGTGAACACTATAATAGAACAAATCATCATTTAAAATTTTTTTAGATCATACCAAATATAGTTTGTGAGATTTATAATAGAAAAGAGCACTATAAATGGATTTGTAAACACAAATAAAGTCATCATAAACAAAATTAAGTAAATCAATAAGAGGCTTAAGTAACAAATTATGAAGATTAACATCTTGAGAAACAGTTGTTTATGGCAATATGTAGCTTTTTGATCAAATCTGGTGGGACTTAACTTGTTTATAATGACTGCACTAATCATATATCACCATATCTAGAAGTCTTCAAAGAGCTTAATAATTCTTTCAAGTATGAAGTAAGAATTAAGAATAGAGATTTCATTTAAGTCAAAAAAAGAGGTATTGTTGCAATCTAAATTAAATTGCATGTTAAATTGATCTCAAATGTTTTGTATGTTCTTGAGACAAGTCAAAACCATTTAAGTGTTTATTAGCTAATTAAGAAAGGTTATTCATTGCTGTTTAAAAGCAATGCGTGCATCATTTATGATGTTGTTAGAAAAAAAAGGTCATATCAATTTTTAAGAGAAAGGACCTTCCTTTTAAACTTAAAGCAAATTCATAATGAAACTTTACTTATTGCAAATTATATAATCAATCTATCTCATGGTATAAAAGAGTAGGACATTTTCATCATCATGATTTGCATAACTTGTAAAGATAAAAGCTTGTCTTAGATTGCTACAAATTCTATAAGTCAAAGAAGTTTGTCTAGTTTGTTAGTTTAGGAAGTAACATTGGCTTCCATTGGCTAAAATTGATCTTAAAGAGCCAAGAAAAAAATACAAGTCTTGCACACTAATCTATAAATCCAATAAACACTTAATCTTTTAGTTCTAATAAGTACTTTATCATCATTATAGATGATTTTTCTAATTATTATTGAGTGTTATTTCTTAAATTGAAATATGAAGTTACTAACATATTTCTTTGTTTTAAAAGTTAGATTGAGGAACAATGAAGTTGCAAGATCAAGGCCTTAAGATTAGAAAATGGCAAAAAAAAAATAAAATTGTTTAAGTCATTTAAACAATTTTATTATGTTATTAGTATTCAACACTAGTTTAAAACACTATACATCTCCCAATAAAATGAGGTGAGTGAGAGAAAAAAATAGAATTTTACTTTAAATGTAAAGGCACCTATTAATTGAAAAAGCTTTACTAAAAAAGTTCTATGTAAAAGTAGTAAATACTTTTGCTTATTAATGAATAGATTAATAACCAAGGCTTTAAAAAAGAAAAAACCTTATAAAGCATGGTTTAGTGTTAAACTCTCTCTAACCTATCTCAAAGATTTTGAAAGTATTCACTATTCCTATATTCTAAAAAGGAAAAGAGATGAGCTTGATAATAAAGCTGAAGTTGTAGTGTTTATTTGTTACATTAACACTTTAAAATTTTTAATTTAAAAACTAATAAGTCTGTGTCAGTAGAGATTTGAAATTTAATGAAGTTGAAATATGGAAATGGGAGGACTTTAAGATAAAGCATTCCGAAGTTCAATATGAACATATTTAAAGTTTGGAATCATATTCCTTTAAAGGAAAGTTTAATAGAGACAATTTATTTAAATGAACACATGTTGGCATTAATAATAGATGTAATAAAGCTATATTGGAACCAATAAAGCTTTAAAGAGGCCTTTAAAGTTTCCTTTTCAAGAAAAGCTATTAAATAGGAGATTAAAACTATAAAAAATAATAAAACTTAGATTTTGATTTCTAAGCTAGCTCATAAATCAATTTTAGTGTTAAGTGGATCTTTAAGACAAAGTTTAATAAGAAAGATCTATCAGTAAATAAAAATTAGACTTATGGCAAAAAGGTACTCATAATAATATGATGCAAACTATTATTAAACCTTTACTTTAATAGTCAAATTAGACATCAATTTACTAATTGCCATTATATCACAGAAGAATTGGACAATTCATTAACTAAAATAAAATCTACCTTCTTCAATAGTTTATTATAGGAGTAGATTACATTATATAGCTAAAAGGATTTATAAAGCAAGAAGAGTAAGTTAAAATGTAATTTCTTAAAAAGGCATTTTATGGATAAAAAGAAGCTTTCAAAGTTTGGTATAGTAAGATCAATGATCACTTGTTTTAATATGGTTTCAATATAAGCAAAGTGTAGCCACTTTATATTTGAAAATAGAAGAAAACCATTTCTTTTATGTGTCTTTCTTTGTGGATGACCTAATGGCTATTAAAAGCTACAAGAAGCTAGATCAACATAAGCACCTTTTATTGCAACCAATAAGTTCTAATAGTCATAATCTTTTATCCAATAATCATGACTTTTTATCCAGTGGTCAAAATTTTTGGAACCTACTTTTATAAATACTAGAGATCCATTACCTTTTTTTGGATATGCAATTTTCTTTTTTCTTCTCTTGGTATTTTTATTATTTTATCAAAAATTTTATTATCTATAATATTACTGTAGAAATATTATAGACAAATTAGAGAGTAATTTTGAAAATATATTAACTTTTCAAGGGCTTGATTTTAGTAGTACAACCTACAATTAAGTGTGCTTTATTTTATTCTGTAAGGAAATTTGCATAAACTTTTATTGTATATTAGTGAAGGCGAATTTTATCTTAAAGAAAGTGACATTGAACATATGACTTAAAACAATTTCTTTCAATTTCCAATGCAACCCTATTGTGTAACAACAATCTTAAGGCAAAATTATTTTTACATTTACTTGTTATAGTTGAAATATTGAAAGGGTTGACTTTAATTTTGTAAAATTAGAAAGTTTTAATGGAGGAAACTTCACATGCTAGCAAAAGTGTTCACTTTCTATAATTATCATTACAGGTGGCTTATGTTTAAAATATTACAAGACTAGAAGAGTTAGAAAATAAGATTATTGTCATTACCAAAAAGAGACAAAAAATGAGATATGTAATAAGATATATGGAGGACACATCCTAAATGCAATGAGTAACTCATTATTTAAAGTCTATTGCAATTTTCAGACTACAAAAAAATTATAAGATAAATTAAAGATAAAATATATACAAGGATGTAATAAGTAAGTCTTAAAGTGATTAAGGTATCTTTTTCTTCCTAATCATGCTAAAAACATTAAATCAAATTATGATCATGATTTTCACATCATTTACACATTTGAATAATTATAATGGTTGCAAAAGGTTTTACTTAAAAGTATGATGTCAATTATTTTAACACATACACACTAGTGGCTAGAATTGCCATAATTAGGCTACTCATTGCACTTACCTTAATTTATAGTCACAACTTCCTGAATGGTGAATTAGAAGAAGAAGTGTACATAAAGTAACCTAAGGAATTTGTTGTGCCTAGTTAAGAGAAAACAATGTGTAAATTAGTTAAGTCCTTATATGGACTAAAATAAGCACTTAAGTAATGACAATAAAAATTTGGTCAGATGGTACTTATTAATGAATTTAACATTAATGAATTACACAAATATATTTATATGAAGTTCAAAGAAGAAAAAGGTGTCATTATATGCTTATATTTGGATGATATGTTAATTTTGAAAACTGACTTAGAATAAGTTGAAGTTACCAAGATGTTTTTGTCAAGTAACTTTAATATGAAAGATATAAGTGAAGCAAATGTCATCCTTGGAATCAAAATCTTACAAGATCAAAAGAGTATAATGCTATCTCAATTACATTACATTAAAAAAGTTCTCAATAAATTTAATCATTTTGATTGTATTCTAGTGTCTACCTTATTTGATCCTAACATGAATTTTACTAAGAATATTGGAAGTCCAATATTTTAACTAAAATATGCCAAGATAATAGGATGTCTAATGTATGTAATGACATGTATAAGGCCACACATCGCTTATATTGTTAGTCAAATGAATAAGTATACAAGTAATCTAAGTGACATGCATTGGTATAAAGTACATAAAATCCTAAAGTATTTAAAGAAAATAATGAATTATAATATAAATTATACTGGTTACCCTTCTATTTTAGAAGGATATTTTAATGCTAGTTAGATCACTAATAAAGAATATCATACTTCAACTAGTGGATGGATCATTATGCTTAATAGGCATGTAATTTCTTAAGGTTCCAAAAAACAAACTTGTATAACTATAACATTTATGACATTAACATCAACAAGTAAATAAGTAGATTGGTTAAAAAATTTGCTTTATGAGATTTCTTTATGGAAAAAGCCAATTACACCCATTTTTATATATTGTGGTAGTGTTATAACTTTAACAAAAGATCTTAATTGTTGGATAAAAGGTCATGATCATTGGATTAAAGGTTGTGATCCTTGAATAAAAAGTTGTGACCGTTAGATAAAAAGTTATAACTATTGGACAAAAGGTTATAACTATTAGATAAAAAGTTATGACTATTAAACAAAATATACCTATTGATAAAAAGTCATTATCATTTCTATAAATACTAAAGGTTCACCACCTTTTTTGATATACAATTTTCTCTTTTTCTTCTCTTGGTCTTCACATTATTCTATCAAAGATACTATTATTTATAATATTACTTTAGAAATATTATAAGCAAATTAAAAAGTAATTCTCAAAATATACTAATTTCTTGAGAGTTTAATATCAATAAAGCAACCTATAGTCAAGTATACTTTATTTTATCCTATGAGAAAATTCACATAAACCTTTGTTGTATATTAGTGAAGAAAAATTTTGTTTTAATGAAAGTGACATTATACACACAACTTGAAATAATTTTTTAATTTTTAATACAACCTTATTTTGTACCAACAGAATTAGCTTATGGTGGCTAGCTTGGCTCATTTTATAAATTCTATTGGTTTCAATGCATCTTGAAGATTGTACATACGGGTAGAATTGCATTGATGACATTTAGCCAGGTAAACATGTCATTCCTTCTACAAAATTTCCCGTGGAGGTAGAAAGAGTTGAAAGGTTAATTTTGAAGCTTTAGAAGTTATTATCCCCATATCGCACATGCTAAATCCTTTTTTTATGTTTTTCCCTTTCTTTAGTTTTGATATTTTAGAAAGCTTTGGCTTTCTGGATACAGCAACTGGTTATTAACAATAATAGTCTAAACGACCTTTTTGAAAACCAAAAATAGTTGTAGAAGATTTATTCCTACTAATAGTTTTACTGTTTTATTCTAAAAGAAAATTATAATAATATTATCCTTTTTCTCTTGATAGAACATCTTCTTTTACATTTATGCTCTTTTGAAATTACTTGTAACATTAATTTTTATTCTTTTCATTAAAAGGAAATAAAATTATATAGTCGTGCAGTTTTCAGATACCTTCCACGAGGAGATCAATTGCAGTTTGAGCTTTTTACAGGATCAAAGATATCTATGAGTTTAAGTTAAAGAAAAGATCTGTCTTGAATTATTAGAAGACAAAAGCTACTCTTTTTCATGCAGAAGAGATCAAGTGAAATTGTTTCTTACATGTATAGTCGTCCATGGTAAATGGCAATTGATATAAGCAAAGTGTCAGTTGACCGGGTTGGAGGTCGGGATTGACACGTTGAGATGGTGGGGTGCGGCTATCTTATTTTTTTGTTTTTAATAAATATAATGTACATATAGTTAACACAAAATTATATACAATTAACAAAATTATGATATTTGTATATTATTATTGTTTGTATGCATATTACATTATTAATTTATATATTACATATTTTTTTAAGAAAAAGGGACCCACAAGTTGTTCAAAGATAAAAATAAAATAAAATAAACTGGTGGAATCCGCACGGGTCTCACGTACTTTTCTTCCACCCTCCTCTCTCTCTCTCTCTCTCTCTCTCTCTCTCTCTAATTTGAAACTAATTAAATCACCTTAATAGTAATTCATCATACAATTTTGAAAACAAGACTAACAAATTTTCCCTTATAACATAATAAAGGAATTCTTCAATGTTTATATAAACCAAAATTTAATAAGCTGTTTATAAGTCCAAACAATAAAATTTACCTTTGTTTAGGCTTAACATTAGACTAACTTTGAAATTAAACTTCGGTATCACTTGTATATTCATATAAACAAACTCGAGCAAACTCTCATCAAATTAAGTTACTGACTGAACTCGTTTGTAACCCCACCTCATGTTAAATCGAAACCGTGGAATGTTTTAGGTAAGAAGCCATAAAGGGAAAGGGCCCTATGAAAACATTATTCCCCGTTCGTATATCTGTCTAGGATAATTCAATATTGCATCATGGCGGCGCCGAGCTTCCATTACAAGTTAATGTATCACATTTTTGAGCAAGTACTGATTTAACTCTTTTTGATTCCAACACATAGAAGACGCCCAGTATGAACCCATGTATCTTACACCGTGGAAAGCACTGAGACAGTTCCTATTCGAAGCAGCTAATCTTCCTTATCTTATATTGCTCGCTCTTTAGGGATTGTTCCATTTTAAGGCAAAAAATATACGGCTTCCTTGTGACATATAAGCCTAAATATGATACGTGAGGCTTGCCACCTCTTGGCTTTGACTTGGAATCTTCTTCAGTTCCATTGACATTTTCAATGTCAATTAGTTGAAGAGATAAACAAGAAAACTTGGATTATTCCTAGAATCTTCAATTATTTCCCAGCAGAACATAATTGTTTATTAATGAACTCCGCACCGTGGCTTAGAAACTCTGTGGATGAGGTAATGTAATGTCAATGTGGCTTATAAATTATAAATAAGAATGGGAAAGTTCTAACTAATTTACAACTTAATTTTCTTACTTTACTAATTTAGATCATTGACCAAATTAATTCTCGATCAATTCTTAATTTACAAACACAAAATTAGGTAACTAAGGAAACTAAATCCAATCACATCTTTGACACTCACTCTCCCTCTCAAGCTGGTTTGTAGATATCTTTTATTGTCAGCATGCCAATCAAATTATTGAAGTGTTTTTTTAGTAATCCTTTAATAAGCATATTTGTAACTTGTTTAGCAGTAAGGACATTGATGAAGATTGAAGTTCCCAATTTCATCCTAAAATCTACTAGTCTGTAATACTGAGAGGGAGGTGAATCAGTATCACACCCTTTAAAAAAAATTCTGATAATTTAAGCTAAAATATTCTATTTCTTTAATACTTTAACTCTTGTCAATATGCAGGTATATGAATAATTTCAAACTCTTTTCAAAAGCAAACTCTTTCTCAGATTCAACTAAGGTAGATCTATTGTTACCTATTAATCATAATAATCCCCAAAGTTACCTTTCAAACACCTTGCCTATTAGACAGATTGACTATTTTTTATTAGGTTTTCTTTAGGTTATGGGTTTGATGATTCTTTAGCTGTGTTCACAACTCAATTCAAAATATAAAATGTAAATTCAAAGTATGGACACAAGAGATTTATGTGGTTCTCTCAATGTAACGTACTCCATGGTGGTAGAGTTTCTTCTTCTACTGAGATAATCCACTATGCTTGAGAATATCAGTGTGGTATTTCTTATGATTGCAATGTAGTTACAATGGATGTCTTAATTTTTTGCTCCTTTCACTATTGCAAATACAAAGTAAGTATAATACAAAGAGTGTCACCTACTGTGTCTACCCATCTTCTAACTTGTCTTGCCTTTGTTTGATTTGAATAGGCTGCTTTGCTGTTGCTTGGAAGATCACCGAAACACTCTCTAACCTCTCTTGAAGAAATTTGAAAATATGTTGAGTTCTATCAAATGCTTCACTGAACTTCTTCTTTTGGTTTTCTCACATAACTCTTGGTCTCATCGTCTCACGATCATACCTGCCTCCTGTTTGGGTATTGACAGGTTTGCTATCCTCCATGCCAAATGTTTTAGCATCTCTTTGGCATATTTTTTCTGAGAAATAAAAATACCTTCTTCACATTGTTTTATTTGTAATCTAAGAAAGTAAGTCATTTCTCTAATTAATGACATCTCAAATTCCTCACTCATCTTCTATGCAAATTCTTGGCATAGCTCAGAGTGATCCCCTCCAAAGATGATGTTATCTACATGTACTATAGTTATCAGCTGGCCATTCACTGAGTTGAACACATATAGATTATTATCAATTGTTTCTCTTCTAAAGTTCAACCTTCTTAAATACACATCCAGCCTGCATGACCATGCTTTTAGTTCTTATTTGAGGCCATACAAGGCTTTCTTTAGTTTGCACATGTGTGTCTCATCCTCACTGATTTGTATTCTATCGGGTTGTTCAATATATACTTCTTCTTTCTGGAGCCCATTCAAAAAGGCTGATTTCACATCCATTTGGTAAACTTTATACCGATTATGTGCTGCTAAAGTTACGAACATTCTGATAGTTTCTAACCTTGCTATTAGTGTAAAATTATTATTAACATCTACCTCTTCTGTCTAAGTGTAGCCTTTGCAAACTAGCCTAGCCTTGTTCCTCACCACCTTGTCATCTTCATTGTGTTTATTTCTAAACACCCATTTTGTTCCTATGACATTCTTATTAGTGAGTCTTGGAACCAGCTCCTATGTATCATTCTTCTCAATTTGATCCAGCTCCTCATTGATAGCTTTGACCCAGGCTTTATCTTGTGCAACCTTTTCATTAGATTTAAGTTCAACTTGTGAGAGTAAAGCTGTAGCTCCCACAATTCTTCTTTTTGTTGTAACTTTTGCTGATAGGTCACCTATGATCTGATTTCCTTGATGAGCATTGGTCCACGTTTTCTTTGTCTTTCTTTCTTGCATAGTCTTAGCTGCAAGAGGATCTCTTTCTTCATCTTCAGACTCACTTTTTTCTGAGTCTGAACTTACTTATTGTTCCTTTTCTTCAGGTTGGTTTGATTCTTCATCTATCTTGAAGTCATCTTCTTTATTGACCTTAACTTCTCCATTATGCATTGTTTTCCAATTCTTATCTATTCTCACATCACTGGATGTGATAACTTTTCCTAACTTATGTAGAAAAACTCTGTAACCTTTTGTCTTTGTTGAGTATCCTATAAAGATGCCATCATTAGACCTAGCATTGAATTTTCCCAAGTTTTGCTCCTTATTCTTCACAAAACATGGGCTGCCAAAGATTCTAAGATACTTGGTTGTTGTCTTCTTCCCACTCCATAGCTCATATGGAGTCTAATTAGTATTGGGCCTTAGTAAAACTCTGTTTAGTAGCTATAAATATTGCTTTTGTCCAAAATCTTGTGTGAAGCTTGGATTCCAGCAGTAGGGTTCTTGCCATTTCAACCACAACTCTATTTTTCCTCTCTACCAACTCGTTCTATTAAGGTGTTCTTGCTGCTGCCATCTAATGGTGAATTCCATGCTTTTTAAGGTAATCTTCAAAAGCTTCATTTATGAATTCAGTGCCTTTTATGTTCTTCTGTGTTAGGTGTCCTAGCCTTCTATGTCAGTGTTAATTTTCTTCTTCTTTTGTAAGTAAACCGTTGTTTGTCTTATCCTCATCAATCACTCATAAATTTTCAGCTATTCTCTTCCTAGCTACAACAATATTGCTTTCTTTACTCTTTACTTGGCAACCTGTTTTTGTGAATATCACTTTATGGTCTTCATTGCATAGTTGGTTGATAGATGCTAGATGATATCTGAGTCCTTTAATGTGTGAACATCTTTTAGCTTTCCTTTTCCAATATTTACTAACCCTTGACCACTGATGTTGAGTGAATCAACATTACCAACTCTGCCTTCTCTTGACGTATTCAGCTTTGATAATTTACTCTTATCTCCTGTCATGTGTGAAGTGCATTTACTATTAAGTATCCACTACTTATCCTTGTAGTCAGCCTTTAGTGCAATTTTAGCTATAGCCTCCTCCCTTTTAGCTTTATATTCCTTTTTTTGAACTGGTTTGAAGATAACTTTCTCTTTTTTCTCAACTTTGACTGTACCAGTTAGTTTTATTGTGCCATTGAGTGCCTTCTCTTGCTCAGGGAGAAGTGTCATGCATCTTTTGGCATTATGGCCATCCTGCCTGCACCTTTCACACTGTTCTAAGTCTGCTAATATAGCAAACTTGTTCTTTGAAACCACTGGTTTGGGCTTCCACCAGCAAATCTTATTAGTGTGTTCTTGCTTTTTACAATATGTGCAAGAACTCATGACAAGTATTTTTCTCTGAATTTTGCATTATCTCCCCCTATATGCAGCAAGTATCTTCTCAAGTTGGAGACATATACTGATCTTCTCCACTAGCATTTACTTGCCTTATGACCTCTGACTTCACAATAAAAGTAGTGACTTTGAAACTACCTTTTCTTAGGTCTAACCACAGCTTGTTTTCTTTTATTCATTACTTGCTATGTGGGCACAGTTGCTGGCTTTTTTGCTTGTGTGGCTTTCATTTCAACCACCTTTTTCTCCTTCTTCTGTTTAGCCATTGCCCTTGGCTGGTTGACTTTCTTTTCTTCATTTTTGTTTGTAACCCTTGGTTGCTTCTTCAAATCTTCTTTATTTTTAGCCTTCACTGTTCCTGACTAATCAGTCTTTTCTTTCTAAGACGTACTAACTATGGGCTGCTGCTCTTTAACCACATACATCATTTTTTGCCCTACCTTTGGTTTGATAACTATATTTTCTTCTTCTGTTATATTCTTCTAAGTCATAGCCTTTTCTTTCAACTTCTATGGTAAAGTCTCATTCTTTTTAGGTATTGCAGCATCAGATTGCTGCACTTTCTCTTCATACTTTTTTTTCTCTTATATAGCTTTTGCAAGTTCTCTGCACTTTTTTTGAGTTGTTGCTAGAGTGTCAGTAACTTTATCTCTATTTATTCAATTTTTGAAGTCCTTGAGGCAAACTCCATTGTAAGGTCTTCACATATATTGATATGTTTTTCAAATCTTCTCTTCAAGCAATATGTTCAGCCCTTATTTCATCTTTTTGACTTTCTGCTTCCTCAATCTTTGTTGCAACTTGTTTTATATGTGCCTCCAACCTTCTTATGGTTTTGTCCCTTTTGATTATCTCCTTTGAAGTTGCTTCTAACTCAGCTTCAAGATCTAATTCTTCTTTATCAATATCTTCTTCGTCTTTAGAGGTTGAACTACCACATTGAACTGATGCCCTAAAGGCATGCTCATCTGATGAGTCTACATCTTCCTCCTCATCGGCTTTTTTTGTCTGGCTTGCATAACTATTGAATGAGCATCTCTTCTTCTTTTGTGGGTTGGTAGTCTTCTTACTGGACTTCTTTGACTTGAATGATGGTCTTCTCCATTTTGAGTTTTGCTTATCATTACTATCCTCATCTTCATCATCAGGTTTCACTTTGCATTGAGAAGCAAAGTGTCCAGTCTACCTATAATGATAGCATCTTAAAGACAACTGTCCTTTTCCTTTTTTAGACCCCTAATTGAATTTCCTTGTGAAGTAAGCCAACACTTCACCTTCACTTTCTTCCTTATCATCATCATCATCCTCACTGGATGATTCTTCCTTTTCTTTTATCTTTAAGTGTCTCATAGCTTTGAAAGCTGCCTCCTTTGATAGCTTTAATGTTGAGGAGCTTTTAGTTGACTTTATTCTCATCTTATATGTAATGAGATTGCACTAGAGATCATGCAGAGATATAGAATTGAGATCTCTACTCTCCTTTATGGCTGCCACCTTTGAGGTAAACCTTTTCAAAATTTTCTTCATAATAGATGAGTCCTTCTTATTCTTCCCATGACTTCTAAGATCATTTACAGCATCAATAACCTTAGTGAAGAACTCTTAGACTATTTCATTTTTCTGCATTCTAAGAGATTTAAATCTCTTCTTGAAAGCTTGAAGCTTGACCTCCTTCATTCTGCCATCACCTTCATAGACTTTCTGCAATCTGTCCTATATCTCCTTAATAGATTTGCAGTCCATAACTTTAGCATATTCAGCATCTGTCAATGCTAAAATGATGATGTTTGAGGCCTTCCTATTTATCTCAAACTGCCTTAATTCCTTTGGGGTTGGATCTTTACTTTCTTCTGGGGGCATAAAACCCTCCTGTATAGATTTCACCACGTTCTTTCCCGTGGTTGCAAATACCAGCTATATTCTCACTCTCCACATATGGTAGTTGGTTCCATTAAAGATTGGAACCTTCTTGCTGTAAGTAGTGCTGGTGCCGGAACTGATATCCATTTCTCAGTATGCTAAACAAGTTAAAACTTCTGAAACCCCTCAAACTAGTACACCAAGCTGTTAAGTTTGAAACTAGTATACCAATTGAAGTTCCAACTTCACTATAGGATCTACTAGTCTATGATACTGAAAGGGGGGGGTGAATCAATATCATACCCCTTAAAAAAACTCTGATAATTTAAGCCAAAGTATTCTACTTCTTTAATAATTTAGCTCTCGTTAATATGCGAGTATGTGAACAACTTCAAACCCTTCTTAAAAGCAAACTCTTTCTCAAATTCAACTAAGGTAGATTTATTGTTACCTACAAATCACAATAGTCCCTAAAGTTACCTTTCAGACACCTTGCCTATTAGACAGATTGGCTGTTCTTGATTAGGTCTTCTTTATGTTATAGGGTTAATGATTCTTTAGTTGTGTTCACAACTCAATTCAAAACAAAGAATGTAAATTCAAAGCAAGGATACAAGAGATTACGTGGTTCCATCAATGTGACATACTCTACGGTGGTAGAGTTTTTTCCTTTACTGAGACAATCCACTATACTTAAGAATACCAATGTAGTATTCCCTATGATTGCAATGTAGTTACAATGGATGTCTTAATCTTTTGCTTCTTTCACTATTGCAAATACAAAGCAAGTACAATACAAAGAGTGTCACTTGCTGTGTCTACCCTTCTTCTAACTTGTCTTGCCTTTTTTTTGATTTGAATAGGCTGCTTCATTATCACTTGGAAGATCACCAAAACACTCTCTAACCTCTCTTGAAGAAATCTGAAAATACATTAAGTTCTCTCAAATGCTTTACCGAACTTCTTCTCTTGGTTGTCTCATATAACTCCTGGTCTCATCGTCTTATGGTCTCATCCGTCTCCTGTTCTAACCATCTCACTGTCTCCCCGTCTCATGGTCTCACCCGTTTCCTGGTCTCACCATCTCATTGTCTTCGTGTCTCATGGTCTCACCTATTTCTTGGTCTCACCATCTCACCATCTCTGGTCTCACAGTCTCTAGGTCTGGTCTCACCGTTTCACCATTCTAGTCTGGTCTCACCTGTTCTCACTCATTTCTAGTCTCACTGATTCTAGTCTTTTAATGCGTTCTGGTGTCACTCGTTTCCCTCTTTTTTGGTCTCACGTTTCCAGATCTCACCTGGTCCTACTGTTCTGGTCTGGTATCACTTGGTTTCATGTTTTCAGGTCTTACCTGGTCTGTTTCCAGGTCTTACTGTTCTCATGTTTCCAGGTTTGGTTTGCTTTAACATCTCACCTTCTCCAGGTTTGGACTCACCGTTCTGACGTTTCTAGGTTTGGTCCTTCTCTAGGTCTCACATACTCTCTTTCTGGTCTACTCTCACGTGTTTCATAGTTTCCAGGTCTGGTCTACTCTCTTATCTCACCTTCTTTAGGTCTCACTATTTTACGGTGGTTGCCCCACAAGAGATAAGTATTGGTTTATATACTCCCTTTTATGAAAGCCATAGTAGGGCTTATTGTAATTGTGGCGAATTTCCTTTCTTGCTCCTCCATGTGGCTTCATGTTAATGTTCCATTCAAAATTCAGCATTATCCTTCTTCTTAATTTATTTTACTTGCTCTTTTTTTTCCTACTAAAATATCATTCCTTAACTACTTAAATGAACGGTTAGGATTGCACATTAACAGTTACCACCTTGTCACACTGTCACAGTAAGACTTAAGTAATGCTACACTCCCTCTACAAGTTCACTCCCAGGAGATCACTTTGTGAGGTTATTTGACATGCTAGTCTTATCCTGTACAAGGTTATGAGCCACTTCTGCTTGCACTCTTAAATCTAGTTGACAACAATTACAACCTATAAAAGGCTATGGGAACAACAAAGACCTTTTTAGGTCTTACACTAAAAGGGGATTAAATTAATGTAAGATATTCATTTTAATAAACCTATCCAAATTTAACCTCTATAAATTGTTAAATGATCCAATTATTTATCTTTCTCCTTTATATAAGACTGGTCTTACGAATATTAATCAAACACAAGCATCCAAGAACACATAGTAATTTTTATGTGGTTTACCCACAATATGTGAGCTATATCTACGGTGTGATAGCATCCCTCCTAAATCACATAATTCACTTTTGTTATCAAAGAATAAAATTTGGTTAAGGAAGGATTACTCCTTAACTACTTACAATAATCTCTCAATTAAAGAGTTGATCTCTCGATCACTCTAAAGGTATCCTGCCCTTTTTCAGCAAGTTTATAATAAAAAATTTCCCAAATGATATTGCTGTAGTTACTTTTGCTGCTTTATGCCCAAACTTGCTACTGCAATCTACAGGTGGTTTTTTCGTTCCTGAACTTGTTGCTACAATTTATAGGTGGCTAGTTCATTCTTAGACCTATTGCTACAATTTATAGGTGGCTGCTTCGGTGTTTGCTGGTGCAATACACCTCATATTATTGTTGCCTCCTTATTTATTGGTATAGGGACCTCTAATTGCTATTACTTCCTTGTTTGTTGATGCAGGACATCTCCTACTATTGCTACCTTCTTGCTTGTTGGTGCAAGACACCTCCTGCTACTATTGCCTCCTTGTTTGCTGGTGTAAAGCACCTTTTACTATTGCACCACCTTATGCCAGACCTATTGCCTCATTATTTGCTGGTGCAGGCACCTCTTGGTTTGTTAGTGCAGGTTGCTGGTTTGTTGATGAAGCTTTTACCTCCTTGTTTGTATTCCCTTGATTTCGGATTCACAAGTTGCTACACTACCTTTTGGTTTGTCTCCCTTAGTTGCTGGATTCACAGGTTGTTACACCACCTTTTGGTTTATCTTCCTTGGTTACTGGATTTATAGGTTGTTGTACCATCTTCTAGTTTGTCTCCCTTTACTGCTGGATCTATAGCTTGCTGTAACTTGGTGAGGGCATGGTTACTGCAACTTAATAAGGGCTAGCTGTTATAGATACTGGTAAGGGTGGTCAGTTGCTTTAAGTTTGCTAGTGTGGTGACCATTGCCTTTCTCTCCCCCTTGGCCAGCTACCTTGCTATCTCTCTATCCTTTTTGGTTGGTTGTTATAATTAGATTTTGTTCTCTCAAAAAATTTTGCAACACTCACACCACTTGTAAGATGCATAGGGGTATTTATAAAGCCTTGAGATTAGGGTTACATGACCATCAATGTTCATCATTGATTCCCATAGCTTGCCCTACAATTAACGGCTAGATTTGAGTCCTAAAGTTTAGGATCAATGGTCAACATTGACTTCTTAAAATTTAGGGTCAATGATCAATCTTGACTCCTAAAATTTAGGGTCATGGTCAACATTGACTCCTCAATATCAGGGATGACTTGTTATCACTAATTTTTTCCAATGACCTCTCTACATCTTAACGACATTCATAACCTCAAATCAACACATTCAACTATGTGAGATGGTGTTGACAACAAATCTAACATTAGCCATCAAAGATGGGTTTAATAATCTTCTCTTTTGGATTTGTTGGCAACACATTAAATCTAACAATGCACATATCATTTACAACTCCCCCTGCACTTTGCCATTCATAGCTCCTCCTAAAACATATATCTCCCTTAACTTGATTTAACTCCCCCTCCTTTTTTCTTCTCCCCCTTGAAAAGTTGTCCCCCCTTTATGTATCAAGCTACTCCCCCTTTTTATTATCAGTATATACTTTCTTTGGATTTATTCAAAATATCTCCCCCTTTGACAACAAATCCAAAGAAGAATTAGAAAAGGGAAAGCGGGAGGGGTTAAAGAATAACTCAGCCTCTAAGGGTTGGTTGAATTCTTAAGTTTAACTTCTTTTATCCAAGATGTCTTAGTTTCCTATGGCACAACAAATTCTCATCTTTGGCACTCATGTAACATGTGTTATTGTTTTTAAGAACTTGGTATAAGTTTCCATTTGTTCTTTCACCCTGAGTAAAGACAACACCATCTCTTAGTTTCTTTATTGTGCAGCCATTCTTGTTGAAAGTAACTTCATGTCCATTATCATAAAGCTGGCTAATATTGATGAGATTATGTTTTAACCCTTCAACATAAAGTACTTTCTTTGATTTCGGGTTTTTTACACCAATTTCAATAGCACAAATACCTTTGATCTTTAAGGCATTATCATTGCCAAATATGACTAATTTTCCATTATATTTTACTACTTCCTTGAACATCTTAGAGTGTCTTGTCATATGTGAAGAGTAAATACTATCCAAGATCTATGACTTTTCTTTCTTGAAAGCTTTTAAGGCTACTTCCACAACCATAGTTATTTCTTTTCCTCTTTTTCTTCTTTGGTTAAATGTGAGAGCATGTGTAGGTGTTCTCCTTTGCTTTCCTTGATTGGCAGCAATGGTTGGTGTGTTCTCCTTTGCATTCTTTGATTGGGCAACAATGTCAAATAGTCTTCAGTAGTGTGTCTAACCTTTTCACATTTTCCACAGATCTTTCCTAGTAAATCAAAATTGTTTCTCAGTAAAATATGACTTCTTTCCACTTGAGATACCTCATTTCTTGATAAAGTTTCCCATAGACTTTTGCCTCACACTCCTCCTTATTATAGGCCAAGTATTCCAACGTACATTAGCTTTGTGCCCATACTTGCCACAACTCCAACAAAAACCTTCGAACTTGGATTTACTTCTTTTACCAAGTTCATGTCTTCTTTCTTTAGTAGTTGGTATGACAACCTTCTCTCCATCTTTAATAGTCTGTCTCTTATGCATGGGAGTTTCTATCATGTCTTTTCAAACTCATTTTAACTTGGGTTAGTCTCTTTTCTCTATCACATCATTATGCTTGCTTTCGGGTGTAAACATAATTTTCTTCTTTTCTTTTACCTTTGCACTTGACTTTTCAATGTAGTCAAGTCCTTTTTTCCCTATAAAATGAGGTCTTTGATTGCTTAAACACTCATTTAACTTTTTGGTAGCATCCTCCTTGATGGCATTTATTGATGATGACTTTCCTTTCACTTTTATGGCCTATAGAAAGCTTTCTTCATGCTTTTTTTTTTTTTTAACTTGAACTTAGCCTTATGAAACTTAACTTACAAAATTAGCACCTATTTTTCTTATGCAATCACCTTAATACCAAGATCTTTTTATATCTTGCCTTGCTTTGCCTCAAGTATAATCAACTCCTCAATCCTCTTTAAGTACTCCTCTTATTTTTCTTTAAACTTCTTTTCTTTCACCTAGATATTAGATTTATTAATAGTAGAATTTTCATACAACTTCTTGAGATGTTTTACCTTTTTTTTCTAGCTTGTTGTTTTTGTGCAAATAAGCTCTCAATTCATTCTTAAGTTGCTGCACCAACTCATCCTCATCCTTTTTTGTTGATTCCTCATCACTTAAAGAGTCATGATCATCATTTGCTTAAGCGACCAGTAAATCCTTTGTAGCCTCATCATTAGAATCATCATTAACTTCTTCTTCAGAATCCTTTTCATATAGCTTGTTCAAAAAATTCCTTCTTTTGGATCTAAAGAATTTCTTTTTCCCTTTGACACCTGAATTTCCAATTATAGAATAACTAGATTACTTTGTCCTCCTCCTTGGGATCAGTTCATCGTCATCCTCATTATTTACTTATTTTCTCTTTAGGCAGTCCATGGCAAAATGCCCAATTGCTCCATATTTGAAGCACTTCAAGGATAGTTTTCCCTTGTACTTTCCTTGCCCTTTCCTTATATTGTTAGTGATGTGTGTCATGACCTCATCCAATTCAGTATCACCATGTTCTCCAAAGCTGCTAATAGATTCCTTTTCTTGGTCTTTAATCCTTATCTTCTTCATTGACACTATTCTCATTTCATAAGCCACTAATATGCTGTGCAAGTCATCTAAGGGTAGCCTATCCAAATCTCTATCTTCTATATAGAGACTTTGGCGTTGTAAGCTTCCAGCAAGGTTTTAAGTATTTTCTTTATCACATTGGCGTTGTGGATCTCCTCTTCATAATTTTTGATGGAGCACATAATTTCGTTAACTCTTGTGAAGAACGCATTTATAATCTTATTATTCTACATCTTTATGCCTTTGAATATGCTTCTTTAAATTTTTAACTTGGCTTCCTTCATAAATTTTCTTCAGTTTGTCCCAAATTTGCTTGGTTGTGTTACACCTATTATCTTGGTGAATTCTTTATTTGACAAAGAGGCATATAAGGAATTTCTCGCATTTCCATTACACTCTAAATTCTTCTTATCAACTAACGTGATAGGATCACCTTTAACAATAAGGATGAAGCCATTAACAGCAGACTCAAACACATCAAGACCAAGGGACATCAGATATAGGAGCATTTTATTTTTCTATAATTGATAATTCTATTAATCAAAAGTAGGGATGCCCTTGTTGTTAATACTATTCATGCTATCTATGATCTTAAGTAGTAGTAGAGAAAAAAACTCACATAGCAATATACAACTTCAATTCAAGGGAGAAAAATTAGATCAACAGAAGAATCAGTTCTAATACCATTTGATAAGGACCTTTTTAGGTCTTACACTGAAAAAGGGGCGAATTAGTGTGAGATATTCATTTTTACAAACTTATCCAAATTTAACCTCTATGACTTATTAGAACTGATGATCCAATTATTTATCTTTATCCTTTGCGTGAGACCGGCCACACAAACATGAGCACCTAAGAACACATAACAATTTTTACATGGTTCACCCACAATGTGTGAGCTACATTCACGGTGTGATAAGATCTCTCTTAAATCACATGATCCACTCTTGTTATTAAGGGATATAGTTTAGTTGTGGAAGGATCAATCCTTAACCATTTACAATGATCTCTTGATCACTCCTAGGGTATCCACCTTTTTTTTAGCAAGTTTTATCAAAAGTTTATAGTAAAAAATTTCTAAGAGAACAATCACTCAATGTATACAGATTGTTAGTACATAATATTGAAGTTCCTGATTTCTCCCTAAGATCTACTAGTTTATGATACTGAGAGGAGGGTGAATTAGTATTACCACAATTTGCAATTCACAGATAAGTGAATAACTTCAACTTCTTCTTAAAAGCGAACTCTTTCTCAGACTCGACTAAAGTAGATCTATTGCTACCTACTAATCACAATAGTCCCCAAAGTCACCTTTCAGATACCTTGCCTAATAGATAATTCAGATGTTCTTGTTTAGGTCTTTGTTAGGTTATGGGTTAGCTGATACTTTAGTTGCGTTCACAACTCAATTCAAAACACAGAATGTAAAGCAAATTAAGGACACATGAGATTTACGTGGTTCCGTCAAAATGATGTACATTCCTGGTGGTAGGGACTCTCCTTTACCGAAACTATCCACTATATTTGAGAATTCTAGTTACAATGGATGTCTTAATCCTCTATTCCTTTCACTATTGCAATTACTAAGCAAGTACAATATAAAGAGTGTAACTTATTGTAACTACCCTTCTTCTAACTTGTCTTGCCTCTATTAAATTGAAAAGCTGCTCCACTGCCGCTTAGATGTTCACTGTAACGCTCTCTAACCTCTCTTGAAGGAATTTGGAAATACATTGAGTTCTTTCTGATGCTTCGCCAAATTCCTTCTCTACGATGTCTCATATAGCTCCTGTTTTCACCGTCTCACGGTCTCACCCGTCTCCTTGTCTCATGACTCGCATCACATTTCAGGTTTGTTGTTCCACATCTCAAGGTTTGCCTCACGTTTCAGGTTTGGCATTACATGTCTCATACATGTTTCTGGTTTCCACCCTTTACTGGTCACACATCTCACACACGCTTCTGGTTTGGCGTTTGACGTCTCATGTACATTTCTGGTTTGCATGCCTTGCTGGTCACGTGCTGTACCACCATTTCTGGTTTGCACTTGTTTGTTTCACACCTCCGGACAACTTGGTTTGCTCTCCCGGTGGTCTCCACTTTCACGGTTTCTCCTCTCTTCGCTTATGGACGATGTGCTGTCTTCTCTCTTACGTGAGTCACATGGTTTTCTCCAATTGTCACACGGTTTCCCATGCTGTCCAAGGTATCCTTTGGTGCTATCTCCTTTTGTCGTGTGTTGTCTTCTTACCGTGCAGTCTCCCAATCATCCACCTTGCTTTGGCTGTCAACTCTGGGTTGGCCATTCTCCTTCTTGCTATCCACACCTATCTGGCTGTTCACCTCTTTACTTGGCCATGTAGGTTGGTTGGACATCGTCTCTCTTACAGCTGGTGGTGGTCTTGCCATCCAGCACTTGCTATCTAACCTGTCCTCCCTTGTTTTTCTCTCTTTGGTTGGTCACACGTGAGGTTTTCCTCTCTTTAGACTATTTTCCTCTTTGGCTTTGGACGGTTGCTCTAGGTTTTGGCTGAATCCTCTTGCTTTGCTTTGTCTCTTTGGCCGACTAGCACCTGTTTTCTGCTGTATACTATTTGGCCAGTCATACTAGATTTTTTGTTCACCTTTGGTTGTTGTCCAGCTGTATCTTCTCCTTATTGCCATTCACCTTGCCTGGCCATCCACCCCTTTGCCATTGGTTTTGCTTTGCTATGTAGGGTTATATGGATGCTCACCTTGGCTGGCTGATTGTCTCCTTGCTTGGATAGTTTTTCCTTGGTGTTTGGCCAGTTGTCTCCATGCTTGGACGTCTCTTCTCTTTGGTCAGCCGATTGCTCCCTCTTCTTGTTTGTCGAATTGTTTGCTTTAGGTTTTGTTGTTTTTGCTCAATTACCGACCTTTCCATTTGTTGTCTTTAATAACCTTTATATACTCCTCCATGAAACCCTAATAGGGCTTACGTGGCGAATTTATGTTCTTGCCCTTACATGGCAGATTTACTTTCTTGCTCCTCCATGTGGGTTTACTTTTACTTTCTTGCCATTCCATGTGGCCTTACTTTCTTGTACACTTAAACCTAGTTAACAATAATTATAACCCATACAAGGCTGTGGGAACAACAATCTCCCCCTTTGTAATTGTTGGCAATACTTATAACAAAAGCCACTATGTAGTAGTTTCAACTACCCCTAAATATGCACTCCCCCTTTCTTAACAACTCCCTCTACACTATTGCTTCTCTCTCCCTTTGCCAATCAATTACAAATTTGAAAAACTCGCAAAATAGAGATGGAGGATTCACCTGATTTTCAGGCTTGAAGAGGCATTTGCACAGACAGACTTATTCCGTACTTTTGAAACAACTATGTAGACAGAGATTTAGTAAGATCTTGTATAGCCTCTTCAACAGATTTAGGTTCAACTTATGAGAGTAAAGCAGTAGGTCTCATAATGTTTCTTCTTGTTATAATTCCTACTGATGTGTTACCTATGATCTGATTTTCTTGATGAGCACTGGTCCACATTTTCTTTGACTTTCTTTCTTGCACAGTCTTAATTGCAAGAAAATCTCT
This sequence comes from Ceriops zippeliana, assembly GCA_037897445.1. Lineage (NCBI taxonomy): Eukaryota > Viridiplantae > Streptophyta > Magnoliopsida > Malpighiales > Rhizophoraceae > Ceriops > Ceriops zippeliana. The sequence goes on along the minus strand of JBAPLH010000018.1, from coordinate 5,166,717 downwards.
TTCTTTATCAATCATGTACAAATTTCCAGCTATTCTTTTCCTAGCTGCAATAGTATTGCCTTTTTTACTTTTTACCTACAACTTGTTTCTGTAAATATCACCTTATGGTTTTCATTGCATAGTTTGCTGATAGATGCTAGATTATATCTGAGTCTTTCAACATGCAAAATATCTTTCAGCTTTCCTCTTCCAATGTTTTCTGACCCCTGACCATTGATGTTGAATGAATCATCATGGCCAAACTTGACTCTGCCTTCTCTTGACTTATTCAACTTTGATAATTTACTCTTATCTCCTGTCATGTGTGGAGTGCATCCACTATCAAGGACCCATTACTTATCCTTATAGTCAACCTTTAGTGCAATTTCAGCTATGTTAGCCACTTCCCTTTTAACTTTATATTCCTTCTTTTGAACTGGCTGAAAGATAGCTTTCTCCTTTTTCTCAGCTTTAACTGCACTAATTATTTTTACTGTGCCATCCAGTGCCTTCTCTTGCTCAGGGAGAAATGTTATGCATCTCTTGGCATTATGGCCATCTTGCTCGCACCTTTCACACTGTTCCAAGTTTGCTAATATAGCAAACTTGTTCTTTGAAACCATTGGTTTGGGCTTTTACCAACACTCCTTATTAATGTGTCCTTACCTTTTACAGTATATGCAAGAACTTGTGACAAGTGTTCTCCTCTAAATTTTATATTGTCTCCCCTTATATGTAGCATTATATCTTCTTGAGTTGGAAACATATATTGACCTTCTCCACTAGCAGTTACTCTCTTTATGACCCTAAACTCCATAATAAAGGCAATGACCTTAAAACTGCCTCTTCTTGGGTTTGATCACAGCTTGTCTTCTTCTATTCATTACTTCTTGTGTAGGCAATGTAGCTGGCTTCTTTACTTGTGTGACTATCATTTCAGCCACCTTCTTCTCCTTCTTCTGTTTAACCATAGCCCTCTGCTGGCTGACTTTCTTTTCTTCCTTCTTGTTTGCCACCTTAGGTTGCTTTTTCAAATCTTTATTCTCAGCTACCTTCTTCTGAGTCATAATCTTCTCTTTCAACTTCTGTAACACATTTTTATTTTCTTTAGCCAATGTAGTCTCAGATTGCTGCAATTTTTCTACATTCTTCTCTCCTTCTATAGAACTTCTTTCTCCTATCATTTTAAGCTTTTGAAAGTTCTCTTTGCTACTTTTAAGTTGTTGCTGAGGTCTCAGTAACTCTTTCTCCATTTCTTCAACTTTTGAAGCCCTTGAGCCAAGCTTTATTGTAAGGTCTTCATATATTTTGATTTGTTCCTCAAATCTTATGTCCTTTCTTAGACCCCTTTTTGAACTTCCTTATGAAGTATGCCAACACTTCACCTTCACTTTCTTCCTCCTTATCATCTTTATTCTCACTGGATGATTCTTCCACTTCTTTTATCTTCAATTGTTTCATGGCTTTGAAGGCTGCCTCCTTTGATAACTTCGTTGTTATAGAGCTTTCAGCTGATTTTATCCTCATCTTATATACAATGAGATTGCACTGGAGATCATGTAGAGACATAGAATTGAGATCTCTACTCTCCTTTGAAGTTCCCGACTTTTCCTTATGATCTACTAGTTTATGATACTGAAAGTGGGGGAGAATCAGTATCACCATAATTCACAATTTAATGTACAACTTCAACCTTTTCTTAAAAGTGAACTCTTTCTCAAACTCGACTAAGGTGAATCTATTGCTACCTACTAATCACAATAGTCTCCAAAGTCACCTTTCAAACACTTTGCTTAATAGACAATTCAGATGTTCTCGTTTAGGTCTTCGTTAAGTTATGAGTTAGCTGATACTTTAGCTACGTTCACAACTCAATTCAAAACACAGAACATAAAGCAAATTAAGGACACACGAGATTTCTGTAGTTCTGTCAACATGACATATATCCACGGTGGTAGGGACTCTCCCTTACCTAGACTATCCACTATACTTAAGAATTCTAGTTACAATGGATGTCTTAATTCTCTACTCCTTTCAATATTACAATTACTAAGCAAGTACAACACAAATAATATCACTTACTATGTTTACCATTCTTCTAACTTGTCATTCTCCACTACCGCTAAGAAGTTCATTGCAACGCTCTCTAGCCTCTCTTGAAGAAATCTGGAAATACGTTGAGTTTCTTTCCGTGTTTCACTGAATTCCTTCTCTACGTTGTTTCACACAACTCTTGCTTTCACCATCTTATTGTCTCCCTCATCTCCTTGTCTCACAGCCTGCCCTTACCTATCCGTTTCACACATCCTTTGGCTGTATCAGATTTTTTCCCTTTACAGCCGGTTACTGTTCATCTTTCATTGGGTTTCTCTCTCCTTCCGCCAGTGGTGAGTTTCTCTTCATCCGTTTCACGGTTTTCTCCTTGCCATTTGGTTCGTTTGTCTTATGCCATCACAGATATGCTATCTACTCTTTCGGTGGTGTCTCTCTCTTCGTTTGTCTTTCTTTTTCTCGTCGAATTTCTCTCTCTTACTGCCAGATTTGCCTCTCTCCTTCCCGTCGACTCCTTTGGTCTGGCTGTCGGGTTTCTCTTTCTCTCTTTCCCGTCAATTGTCCACTCTGTTTTGTCGTTGACCCATTTCTCTCTCTTACCTTGTCGAGCTTTCTCTCTCACTGTCCAGCCATGAAATCCGTTTCTCTCTCTTGCTGTCCAGCCGAATTTCTTTATCTTACGGTCGAATTTCTCTCTTTTTTAGGTGGTGTTTGACACTTTCTCTCTCTTCTCCCTTTTTCTCTCCTTCATCCGACGGGTTTTCTGTGCGGCTCCAATTTTCTCAATTGCCAACCTTCTTTTTTCTTTTTTGTTTTTTGTCCCCTTTCGGCAATCTCTCCTCTCTATCAACGGTATTTTTGTGTCCAACAAAATTGTCTTCCAATTTAGGGCTTACTTGCGGCAAATTTACAGTCATGCCCTTTCATGTGGCTTTTACATTCTTACCCCTTTATGTAGCTTTTACCTTCTTATCCTTCCATTTGGCTTTACTTTCTTGCACATTTAAATATAATTGACAATAATTAAAACCCATATAAGGTTGTAGGAACAATAATCTCCCCCTTTGTAATTATTGGAAACACTCATAACAAAAGCCACTATGCAGCAGTTTCCACTCCCCCTAAATATGTACTTCCTTTTTCTTAACAGCTCCCTCTGCACTGTTACTTCTCTCCCCCTTTGCAAACGAATTACAAATGTTAAAAACTCGCGAAGTAGAGATGGAGAATTCACCTATAGATAGACTTAATATATGCTTTTCAAATAGCTCTGTGGACAAAGATTTAGTTAGAATATCTGAAATTTGATCTTTAGTGCCAACATACTCCAAATGAATAGTACCTTGTTCCACTTGATCTTTGAAGAAGTGATACCAAATGCCAATATGCTCACTCCTTGAATATTGAACCGGATTCTTACTGAGATCAATAACGCTTTGATTATCACAAAGTACTCACTGGTAACTTCATTTCAACACCCAAGTTTGTTAATTATCTTACCATCCATATCACCTATGTACATGCTGCATAAGTAGCCATATACTCAGTCTCAGTCGTGCTCAAAGCAATACTATTTTGCTTTTAACTTAACCATGTAACACACTTTGAACCTAAGTAAAAGTTGTAGCCGCTAGTTGATTTTTTTATCATTTATACTTCCTGCCAAGTTTGCATTAGTGTATGCTTGTAGTTTAACATAATCCATGGCTGGATACCATAAACCCATTTCCAGTGTTCCTTTGAGGTACCTTAGGATTCATTTCACTGCCAACACATGAGACTCCTTAGGATCAGCTTGGAATCTGCTGGCAGCGCACATGGCTTGCATAAGATCAGGCCTTAATGCGGTAAGGTACAGAAGACTACTTATCATCTTCCTGTATTTTATAGGGCTTGTACTCCTTCCCTCCTGATCTTTTATTAACTTGTAGCCCACTATCATAGGAGTACTGATAGGTCTGCTATTCTCCTTGCCAAACTTTTCAGCATCTTTTTGGCATATTTCGTCTGAGAAATAAAGATACCTTCTTTACACTGCTTTATCTGTAATCCAAGAAAGTACATCATTTCTCCAATCAATGACATCTCAAATTCTTCACTCATCTTTTGTGCAAAATATTGGTATAGCTCAGATTGATTCCCTCCAAAGATGATGTCATCTATATATACTATGGTTATCAGCTGGCCTTTCTCTGAGTTGAACATATACAGGTTATTATCAATCGTTCTTGTTCTGAAGTTCAACCTTCTTAAGTACGCATCTAGCCTATTATACCATGCTCTTGGAGCTTGCTTAAGACCATACAAGGCTTTTTTTCAGCTTGCACACATGTGTCTCATCCTTATGATTTAAGTACTCCATCGAGTTGTTCAATATACACTTCTTCTTTCAGGAGCCCATTCAGAAAGGTGGATTTCACATCTATTTGATAGACTTTATACCTCTTGTGTGCTACCAAAGCTAAGAACATTCTGATAGTTTCAAACCTTGTTACTGGTGCAAAAGTTTCATCAACATCTACCCCTTCTATCTAAGTGTAACCTTTACAAACTATCTTAGCCTTGTTCCTCACCACCTCGCCATCTTCATTTTGCTTATTCCTAAACATTCATTTTGTTCCTAGGATATTCTTATTAGTAGGTCTTGGAACCAGCTCCCATATATCATTCTTCTCAATTTGATCCAACTCTTCATTGATAGCTTTGACCTAGGCTTTGTCTTGAATAGCCTCTTCAACAAATTTTAGGTTCAATTTGTGAGAGTAAAGCCGTAGCTCCCACAATTCTTCTTTTTGCTATAATTCCTGTTGATGGATCACCTATGATCTGATCTCCTTGATGAGTATTGGTCCATGTCTTATTTGTCCTTCTCTCTTGCACAGTCTTAGTTGCAAGAGAATCTCTTTCTTCATCTTCAGACTCACTCTTCTCTAAGTCTGAACCTACTTGTTCCTTTTTATCAGGTTGGTCTAATTCTTCATCTATCTTGAAGTCATCTTCTTCATTGTTTTTAGCTTCTCCATTCTACATTGTTTTCCAATTCTCATCTATTCTCACATCACTGGACATGATCACTTTTCCCAACTTATGCAGGAAAACTCTGTAACCTTTTGTCTTTCTGAGTATCCCATAAAGATGCCTTTATCAGACCTAGCGTTAAATTTTCCCAAGTTTGGCTTTTGTCTGAAATACTTGGCTTTTGTCTTCTTCTCACTCTATAGCTCACATGGAGTCTTATTAGTATTAGGCCTTAGTAATACTCTATTTGGTATATGCACGACTGTAAATGTTGCTTCTATCCAAAATCTTATGTGAAGTCTTGATTCCAGCAGTAGAGTTCTCACCATTTCAACCACAGCTTTATTTTTCATCTCTACCACCCCATTCTGTTGAGGTGTTCTTGCTGCTGCCATTAAGTGCCTTCTCTTACTCAAGAAGAAGTGTTATGAATCTCTTGGCATTATGGCCATCCTACCCACACCTTTCACATTGTTCCAAGTCTGCCAATATAACAAACTTGTTCTTTGAAGCTACTGGTTTGGGCTTCCACCAACACTCCTTGTCAATGTGTCTTTCCCTTTTACAGTATATGTAAGAACTCATGATAGGTGTTCTCCTTTGAATTTTGTATTGTCTCCCCTTGTATATAGCGTCGTATCTTCTCAAATTGGAGACATATACTGGCCTTCTTTACTAGTAGTTACTCACCTTATAACCCTAAACTCCACAATACAGGCAACAACCTTGAAATTGTCTCTTCTTGGGTATGATCATAGCTTGTCTTTTTCTGTTCATCACTTACTATGTAGGCAAAGTAGCTGGCTTCTTTGCTTGTATGACTTTCATTTTAGTCATCTTCTTCTCCTTGTTTTGTTCAGCCATAGCCCTCTTTTAATTGACTTTCTTTTCTTTCTGACACGTAGCAGCTATGGCTTGTTGCTCTTTAACCACATACAACATTTTTGGCCCTGGCTTTGGTTTGACAACTATCTTTTCTTTTTCAGTTATCTTCACCTGAGTCATAGCCTTCTCTTTTAACTTCTATGACAAAGTCTCATTCTTCTTTTCTCTTACAGAGCTTGTTTCTCTTACCACTTCAAACTTCTGTAAGTTGTCCTGACTCTTTTTGAGTTGTTGTTGAAGTCTCAATAACTCTATCTCAATTTCTTCAATTGTTGAAGTCCTTGAGCCAAGCTCTATTGTAAGGTCTTCACATATTTTGATCTGTGGTTTTGCCCCTATTGATTATCTCTTTTGAAGTTGCTTCCAACTCAGCTTCAAGATCTGGTTCTTCTTTAATAACCTCCTCTTCCTCTTTAGAGGTTAAACTACCACCTTGAGCTTATGCCAAAAAGGCATGCTCATCTGATGAGTCTTCATCTTCCTCCTCATCAGCTTTTTTTGTCTAACTCACGTCACTCTTGAATGAGCTTCTCTTCTTCTTCTTCTGTGGGTTAACAGTCTTCTTGCTGGATATCTTTGATTTAAATGATGATCTTCTCCATCTTGAATTCTGTTCATCATCACCATCCTCATCTTCATCATCAAGTTTCACTTTGCACTGAGAAGCAAAGTGTCTATTTTGCCCATAACGATAACATCTCAAGGACAACTGTCCTTTTCCCTTCTTTGACCCCTTTTTGAATTTCCTTGTGAAGTAAGCCAATACTTCACCTTCACTTTCTTCCTCATCATCATCATCATCATCATCCTCACTGGATGATTCTTCCTCTTCTTTAATCTTCAAGTGCTTCATAGTTTTGAAAGCTGCCTCCTTTGATACCTTCATTGTTGCAAAGCTTTCAGTTGACTTTATCCTCATCTCATATGCAATAAGATTGCACTAGAGATCATGCAGAGACATAAAATTGAGATCTCTACTCTCCTCTATGGCTGCTACTTTGAGGCAAACCTTTTAGGCAGAATTCCCATAAATTTCTTCACAATCGATGAGTCTTTCTTGTTCTTCCTATGACTTCTAAGGTCATTTACAACATCAATAACCCTAGTGAAGAACTCTTGAACTATCTCATTTTTTTGCATTTCGAGAGATTCATATTTCTTCCGGAGCCACAAAACCCTCCTGTACCTATTTCACCACGTTTATGCCTATGGTTGCAAATACCACTTGCATTCTTGATCTCTATATATGGTTGTTGGTTCCGTTGAACATTGGAACCTTCTTGCTGTAAGTGGTGCTAGTGCTAGTACCGGCTTCCATTTCTCAGTATGTTGAACAAGTTAAACTTTTAGATCCCTTCAAACTAGTACACCAAGCTATTAAGTTTCAAACTGGTGAACTAGGGTCTGATACCAATTGAAGTTCTCGAATTCTCCCTAGGATCTACTAGTTTGTGATACTAAGAGGGAGGTTGAATCAGTATCACCACAATTCGCAATTTGCAAGAAAATGAACAACTTCAACCTCTTCTTAAAAGTAAACACTTTCTTAGACTCAACTAAGGTAGATCTATTGCTACCTACTAATCACAATAGTTCCCAAAGTCACCTTTCAGACACCTTGCCTAATAAACAATTCGAATATTCTTGTTTAGGTCTTCGTTAGGTTATGAGTTGGCTGATACTTTAACTGCATTCGCAACTTAATTCAAAATACAGAATGTAAAGCAAATTAAGGACACACGAGATTTACATGGTTCCGTCAACGTGACGTACATCCATGGTGGTAAGGACTCTCCTTTATCGAGACTATCCACTATATTTAAGAATTCTAATTACAATGGATGTCTTAATTTTCTACTCCTTTCAATATTGCAATTACTAAGCAAGTATAATACAAAAAGTGTTACATTTTGTGTCTACCCTTCTTCTAGCTTGTCTTGCCTCTAGTGAATTGAAAGGCTGCTCCACTGCCGCTTAGAAGTTCACCGCAACGCTCTCTAACTTCTCTTGAAGAAATCTGGAAATACATTAAGTTCTTTCTGTATATCACCGAATTCCTTCTCTACATTGTTTCACACAACTCCTGCTTTCACCATCTCACTGTCTCCCCTGTCTCCTTGTCTCACGACTTTATTGTTTCACGACCTACCCTCACCTATCTGTTTCATACCTCCTTTAGCTGTAACAGATTTTTTCCTTTTACTGCTATTTACTGTTCATCAGTCATCGAGTTTCTCTCTCCTTCTGCCGGTGGTGAGTTTCTGTTCATCTATTTCACAGTTTTCTCCTTGCCGTTTGGTTCGTTTGTCTCACGTCGTCGCAGATCTGCTATCTACTCTTCCAATGGTGTCTCTCTTTTCATCCGTCTTTCCTTTTCTCACCGTATTTCTCTCTCTTACAGCTAGATTTCTATCTCCTTCCCATCGACTCCTCTAGTCTGGCCGTCGGGTTTCTCTTTCTTTCCTTCCTGTCGATCGTCCACTCTGTTTTGTCATCGACCCATTTCTCTCTCTTATCGTGTCGAGCTTTCTCTCTCACCGTCTAATCGTGACATCTGTTTCTCTCTCTTACCGTCAAATTTCTCTCTTTTTTAGGTGGTGTTTGACGGTTTCTCTCTTCTCCCTTTTTCTCTCCTTCGTCCGATGGGTTTTCTGTGTAGCTCTAATTTTCTCAATTGCCAGCCTTCTCTTTTCTTTTCTTTTTGTCCCCTTTTGGTAATCTCTCCTCTCGACGGTATTTTTGTGTCCAACAAAATTGTCTTCCAATTTAGGGTTAAGTTGCGGTGAATTTATTATCTTGCCCTTCCATATGACTTTTACATTCTTTCCCCTCCATGTAGCTTTTACCTTTTTGTCCTTCCATGTGGCTTTACTTTCTTGCATACTTAAACCTAATTGACAACAATTACAATCCATACAAGGCTGTGGGAACAGCATCCTCTATGGCTACAACCTTTGAGGCAAACCTCTTAGGCAAAATTCTCAGAATTTTCTTCACAATTGATGAGTCCTTGTTTTTCCCATGACTTCTCAGGTCGTTTACAATGTCAATAACCTTGGTGAAGAACTCTTGAACTGTCTCATTCTTCTGTATTCTAAGACATTCATATCTCTCCTTGAACACTTAAAGCTTAGCCTCCTTCATTCTACCATCACCTTTATAGATTTTCTGCAATCTATCCCATATCTCCTTGGCAGATTTGTAGTCCATAACTTTAGCATACTCAACATCTGTCAATGCTGAAATGATGACATTTGAGGTCTTCCCATTTATCTCAAACTGGCTTAACTCCTCAGGGGTTGGGTCTTTACCTTCTTCTGGAGCGATAAAACCCTTTTGTACGCATTTTGCCATGTTCATACCTATGGTTACAAATACCATTTGCATTCTTGCTCTCCATATATGGTAGTTGGTTTCGTTCAAGATTGGAACCTTCTTGCTGTAAGTGGTGCTAGTACTGGTACCGACTTCCATTTCTCAATACATTGAACAAGTAAACTTTTAGATCCCTTCAAACTAGTATACGAAGCTATTAAACTTCAAACTAGTGAACCAATGCTTTGATACCAATTGAAGTTCCTGACTTCTCCCTAGGATCTACTAGTTTATGATACTGAGAAGGGGGGTCAATCAGGATCATCACAATTTGCAATTCACAGGTAAGTGAACAACTTCAACCTCTTCTTAAAAGTGAACTCTTTCTTAAACTCGACTAAGGTAGATCTATTGCTACCTACTAATCACAATAGTCCCCAAAGTCACCTTTCAAACACCTTGCCTAATAAACAATTTAGATGTTCTTGTTATGTTTTCATTAGGTTATGGATTGGCTGATACTTTAGTTGCGTTCACAACTCAATTCAAAACACAGTACGTAAAGAAAATTAAGGACACATGAGATTTACGTGGTTCTGTCAACATGACGTACATCCATGGTGGTAGGGACTCTCCCTTACCGAGACTATCCTCTATATTTGAGAATTCCAATTACAATGGATGTCTTAATCCTTTATTCCTTTCATTATTGCAATTACTAAGTAAGTACAATACAAAGAGTGTCACTTACTTTGTCTACCCTTCTTTTAACTTGTCTTACCTCTGTTAAATCAAAAGGTTGCTCCACTGTCGCTTAGAAGTTCACCGTAATGCTCTCTAACCTCTCTGGAAGAAATTTGGAAATACGATGAGTTCTTTCCGATGCTTCACCGAATTCCTTCTCTACATTGTCTCACACAGCTCCTACTTTCACCGTCTCACAATCTCACCCGTCTCCTTGTCTCACGGCTCGCCTCACGTTTTTGGTTTGTCGTTTTATGTCTCACGGTCTGTCTCATGTTTTAGACTTGGCATTACACGTCACACACGTTTCTGGTTTGTACCCTTTGCTGGTCACACACCTTATGCACACTTCTGGTTTGGCCTATCACGTCTCATTTATGTTTCTGGTTTGCAAGCCTTGCTGGTCACACGCCTAGCCACCGTTTCTGGTTTGCACTTGTCCGTTTCACACCTCCAGACAGCTTGGTTTACTCTCCTGGTGGTCTCCTCTTTCACGGTTTCTCCTCTCTTCCCTTACAAATGGTGTGCTGCCTTCTCTCTTATGTGAGTCATACGGTTTTCTCTAGCCATCACACGGTTTCCCTTGCTGTCCAAGGTATCCCTTGGTGCTATCTCTTTTTGCTGTGTGTTATCTCCTTATCGTGCTGTCTTCCAGCCGTCCACCTTGCTTTGGCTTTCCACTCATGGTTGGTCATTCTCCTCCTTGCTGCCCACACCTATCTGGCCGTTCACCTTTTTGCTTGGCTGTGTAGGTTGGTTGGATGTCCTCTCTCTTTCAGCCGGTGGTCTTGCCATCTAGCAATTGCTATCCAGCAGTTCCTCCCTTCTTTTTCTCTCTTTGGCCGATCATACACTAGGTTTTCCTCTCTTTGGACGGTTTTCCTCTTTGGCTTTGGACGGTTGCTCTAGGTTTTGGCCGACTCATCTTGCTTTGCTTTGTCTCTTTGGCCGACCAGCACTTCTTTTCTACCATGTATAATCTTTTGGCCGGTCACACTAGATTTTCCGTTCACCTTTGGTTGCTGTCCAGCCGTGTCTTCTCCTTATTGCCGTTCACCTTGCCTTGGCCATTCTCCTCCTTGCCTGGCCGTCCACCCCTTTGCCATTGGTTGTGCTTTGCCATTTAGGGTTGTATGGACGCTCACCTTGTTTGGCTAGTTGTCTCCTTGCTTGGACATCTCTTCTCTTTGGTCGGCCGGTTGCTCACTCTTCTTGTTTGTCGAATGGTTTTGCTTTAGGTTTTGCCGTTTTTACTCAATTGCCGACCTCTCCATTTGTTGTCTTCCAATGGCCTTTATATACTCCTTCACCAAACCCTAATAGGGCTTATGTGGCAGATTTACGTTTTTGCCCTTATGCAGTAGATTTACTTTTTTATCCCTTTATATGGCTTTACTTTTTCTTTCTTGCCCTTTTATGTGGCTTTACTTTCTTGTCCCTTTATGTGGCTTTACTTTTACATTCTTGCCCTTCCATGTGACTTTACTTGCTTGCACACTTAAATTTAGTTGACAACAATTACAACCCATACAAGGTTGTGGGAATATGGATATTCTTCTTCCTCTACTGCTAATGTTGTCTCACCAGCTGTTGGTGCTGCCTACATATGCTGCTATTGTTATTTGCACGCACTACTACTATCCGTTGGCACTATTGTTGCAGTTTACACTCGTTGTGGCTACTATCTGCATGCGTTGCTGCTACTATTTGCACTATTACTACTTATTTTTGCATGAATTACTACTTTTGTTTGCACACACTGCTCTAATTGTCCACATATGCTACTTCTACTATCCACTACTGTTGTTAATGTGCGCTACTCTCACGGATTTAGTTGCTAGACTCATTGCACTTACTGGTATAGCCTCCTAGATGTGCTATTACTATTGGTAGTCCCTTTTGGAGGTGCTGACACTATTAGTATAGCCTCTTGAGGTGTTGCTAGTTTGTTGGTTGCTTCCTAGACCTACTACTACACTTTTTACAAGTGGTTGTTGATTCCCAAATGATGCTACTACAGCTGCTAGCTTGCTGCTTAATGCTCAAACCTATTGCTGCAATCTGCAAGTGGTTGTTTCATTCTTAGACTTGCTACTGCAATTTGCAAGTGGTTGCTTCATTGTTTACTAGTACAGGACACCTCATGCTATTGCTACCTCCTTATTTAATGGTGCAGGGACCTTTGGCTACTGCTGCCTCTTTGTTTGCTAGTGTAAGACACCTCTTGCTGTTGTTGCCTTCTTGTTTGTTGGTGCAAGACACCTTTTATTGCTACTGCCTCCTTGTTTGCTAGTACAAAACACCTCCTACTACTACACCACCTAGTGCTAGACCTACTACCTCCTAGTTGTTGGTGTAGGCACCTCCTAGTTTGCTAGTGCAAGCTACTACCTCCTGCTTTATTGGTGCAAGCTACTAGTTTGTTAGTGAAGCTATTATTTCCTTGTTTTTATTCCCTTGATGTTGGATTCACAGGTTGCTGCACCATTTTCTGGTTTGGCTCCCTTGGTTGCTACATTCATAGGTTGTTACACCACCTTCTTGTTTATCTTCTGAAGATCCCAACTTCACCCTAGGATCTACTAATCTGTGATACTGAGAGGGGGGTGAATTAGCATCACACCCCTTAAAAAAACCTTTGATAATTTAAACTAAAGTATTATACTTATTTAATACTCTAGCTCTTGGCAATACACAGGTATGTGAACAACTTCAAACTCTTCTCAAAAGTGAACTCTTTCTCAGATTCAACTAAGGTAGATCTATTACTACCTACTAATCATAATAGTCCCCAAAGTCACCTTTCAGACACCTTGCCTATTAGATAGATTGGATGTTCTTGATTAGGTCTTCTTTAGGTTATGGTTCGATGATACTTTAGCTGTATTAACAACTCAATTCAAAATACAAAACGTAAATTTAAAGTAAGGACACATGAGATTTATGTGGTTCCGTCAATATGACGTATGTCCACGGTGGTAAGGATTTTTTCTCTATCAAGACAATCCACTATACTTGAGAATAACAGTGTGGTACTCCCTATGTCCACAATGTAGTTACAATGGATGTCTTAATCATCTGCTCCTTTCAATATTACAAATACAAAGCAAGTACAATACAAAGAGTGTCACTTACTGTATCTACTCTTCTTCTAGCTTGTCTTACCTCTGTTGAATTGAATCGACTACTTCACTGCTGCCTAAAAGTTCACCACAACTCTCTCTAACCTCTCTTGAAGAAATCTAGAAATACATTGAGTTTTTTCCAATGCTTCATCGAATTCCTTCTCTAGGTTGTTTCACATAACTCCTACTTTCATCATCTCATGGTCTCACCTGTCTCCTGATCTCACGGTCTAACTGTCTCACGGCATACCTCACATTTCTGGTTTGGCATTCCATGTCTCGCGCATGTTTCTGACTTGCATGCTTTGCTAGTCTCACACCTCACGCACGTTTTTGGTTTGCTTTCGCTTCGCTAGTCTCATGCCTCATACACGTTTCTAGTTTGTATCTACTTTGTTGGTATCACGCCTCATGCACGTTTCTGGTTTGCATATGCTTCACTACTTAGTTCGACTGCACTCCTGTTTGTTTCACAGTTTTGCTACACTCCTCCATCTGTTTCACGTCTCATGGATTTGCTTTCACCGTCACACCACTGCATGGTTCCACTGCACTCCCATCCATTTCACAGTTTTGCTGTACTTCCCCATCCATTTCACGATTTCGCTCTATTTCATATCTCACAGATTTGCTTTCACCATCACACACTTTCCAGGGGTTTGTTGTTTTGGTCACACATTTCACACCTTTGGGATATTCTCATTTGTTGCACAACTTCAGGATGCTTGTTTTGCATACTCGGTCGTTTCATGCCTTTGGGATGCTCTTGTCTGTTGGTGTGTCATCTCTTCCCTTACCAATGGTGCCTCGTCTCTTCCCTCACCATTGGTGCATCGTCTCCTTTCATCGTAAGTCGTCTCTCACCGTGCGTTTTCTCTTGCCATTGGTCACTCTTTTCTTTTAGTTGGTGGTGTCCTCTCAATTGTAGGGTTTTCTCTCTTAAGGTCTCTTGTCATGCTCTCTTTTTTGCCATGTGTTGTGTTTGGCCATGTACACCAGACCTTCTGTCTTCCAAGGTCTTGGTTTATATACTCTCTTCCATAAAAACCCTAGTAAGGCTTACTATATTGTGATTTACTTTATTACCCCTCCATGTGGCTTGACTTTCTTGCCCATCCATGTAGCTTCAAATTACTTGCACACTTAAATCTAGTTGACAACAATTACAACCCATGTAAGGCTATAGGAACATCTTCCTTGGCTACTGGATTCACAAGTTGCTACACCACCTTTTAGTTTGTCTCCCTTAGTTATTAGATCCACAAGTTGCTATAACTTGGTGAGGGCGTAATTGCTACAACTTGGTAAGGGCCGATTACTGCAAGTGCTGGTAAGGGTTGGCTACTATAACTTGGTAAGGGCCAACTGTTGCAAGTGTTGGTATGGGTGGCTACTTCAAGTTTGCTGTAGTGGTGGCCAGTTACCTTGCTGCCTTTCTTTTCCTCTTGGCCAGTTGCCTTACTGTCTCTCTTTTCCTCTTGACTGGTTGCTGTAATTAGGTTTTGTTCTCTTAAAAAATTCTACAACACTTATACCACCTTATAAGACGTATAGAGGTATTTATAGAGCCTTGAGATTAGGGTTACACATTCATCAATGGTTACTGTTGATTCCCATAAGTTGCCCTACAACCATATTTAAGTCCTAAAATTTAGGGTTAATGGTCAACATTGACTTCCTAAAATTTAGGGTCAACGTTCAATCTTGACTCCTAAAATTTAGAGTTACGATTAACATTGACTCCTCAATATCAGGGTTGACCTATCATCACCATTTTTTCCCAATGACCTCTCTACATTTTAACGACATTTATATCCTCAAATCAACACATAGAAGTATATGAGATGGTGTTGACAACAAATCCAATATTAGTCTTTAAAGATGGGTTTAACAAACATATGTCATATAAATCAATCATTTCTTAATTTTTTCCTTGATGAAGTGTTTATCAACCTCCACATGCTTTGTTTTATCATGAAGAACTAAATTGTAAGCAATTTGTTGTTTCCACAACCTTGTATGGGTTGTAATTATTGTCAACTAGGTTTAAGTGTGCAAGAAAGTAAAGCCATATGGAAGGGCAAAAAGGTAAAAGCCACATAGAGGGGTAAGAACATAAAAGCCACATGGAAGGGTAAGACAGTAAATTCACCCTATTAAGGTTTCATGGAAGAGTATATAAAGGCCAACATAAGAGAGAAAAAGAAGAAGCCATCGGAAGAAGGAGAGAAAGAAAATTAAGCAAATCAAAGTAGACCAGTGGAAGGAGAGACAAACCCGATGACCAAAAACATACGATCAGCAAAAATAGAGAAACGACTAAAAAGGGTGACTGAACGGCAGATCAAAAGAGCGAAACGAAAAAATCCTATTTGGCTAACCAAGACCACCATCGACAGAATAGGGGAAAAAGAGAGAAAATATAAGATAGCTGAAGGGGCTGGACAGAAGACCATAAGAGCAAAATGGCAAAGCCATTGGAAGAGAGAGAAAAATCATATACGGCAAAATCAAAGTGAACGACGAAGGAGAGGAAAAACCCGATGGCCAAATAGGGAAAGGAGATACGGCCAATAGGGATACCACTAATAGAATTGAGAGAGAGAGAGAGAGAGATGAACAAAGAGAGAGACACCACTAGAAGAGCAGACAGTAGATCTATGACAGCGTGAGACAAGCGGACAACACGACAAAGGAGAGAAAACCGACTGAAAGAGAGAAAAATAAAGACGGAAAAGGAAAAAGCCGATGACAGAACAGGGGTGGACGAAGAAAAATAGACCATTAGTCAGAAGAAAACCAGAAACGGATAGGTGAGGGCAAGCCATAAAATAGTAAAGTCGTGAGACAAGGAGACAGGTGAGACCGTGAGACAGTGAAAGCAGGAGTTGTGTGAGACAACATAGAGAAGAAATTCGGTGAAGCATCCAAAAGATCTCAATGTATTTCTAGATTTCTTCAAGAGAGGTTAGAGAGCATTGTGATGAACTTTTAAGTGACAATGGAGCAGCCTTTCAATTCAACAGAGGCAAGACAAGTTAAAAGAAGGATAAACACAGTAAGTGAAACTCTTTGTATTATACTTGCTTAGTAATTGCAATAGTGAAAGGAGCAAAGGATTAAGACATCCATTGTAACTAGAATTCTTAAGTATAGTGGATAATCTCGGTAAAGGGAGAGTCCCTACCACCGTGGATATACGTCATGTTGACAGAACCACGTAAATCTCATGTGTCCTTACTTTACTTTAAGTTCTGTGTTTTGAATTGAGTTGTGAACACAGCTAAAGTATCAACCAACCCATAATCTAACAAAGACCTAAACAAGAACATCTGAATTGCGAATTGCAAATTGCAAATTGTAGGTGTCTAAAAGGTGACTTTGGAGACTATTATGATTAGTAGGTAGCAATAGATCTACCTTAGTCAAGTTTGAGAAAGAGTTCACTTTTAAGAAGAGGTTGAAGTTGTTCACTTACCTACGAATTGCGAATTGTGGTGATACTGATTCACCCCCCATCTCAGTATCACAAACTCGTAAATCCTAAGGTGAAGTTGGGAACTTCACAATTGAAATTGCTGTCTTGTTGTCACAGTAGACCTTTATTGGTAAAAGGTTTGAGGTGTTTAATTATTCCAATAATCTCTTAATCCATAGCACTTCACATATATCATATGCAATTGATCTAAACTTTGCTTTTGTACTGCTTTTGGCTACTACATTTTGTTTCTTGCTTTGCCGAGTCACTAAGTTCTTAATACTACTCCTTGTTGGTCACTTCTTTATGTTTGGCAAGTTAAAGCTTTATTTAAGGCTCAATTGGAGATTCAGTTCCCTTACATCAAAGTAAACTTGTTTCGCCAAGTAAATCATGTACATATTTACGTTAATTAACAAATATACCTTCTCTTAATCATGTAGAGTCCATCACGAGGAAATACTTTAAAGGGCATAGGTCTTTTGTTGTTCCCATAGCCTTTTATGGGTTGTAATTGTTGTCAAATAGGTTTAAGTGTGCAAGAAAATAAAGCCACATGGAAGGGCAAGAAAGTAAATTCACCGCGTAAGGGCAAAAACATAAATCTGCCATGTAAGCCCTATTAGGATTTCATGGAATGTTGTTCCCACAGCCTTATATGGGTTGTAATTATTGTCAACTAGGTTTAAGTGTACAAGAAAGTAAAGCTACATGGAAGGGTAAGAAGGTAAATCCACATGGAAGGGCAAGAACATAAATTCGCATAAAGGGGAAAGAAAGTAAATCTACCACGTAAGGGCAAGAACATAAATCTGCCACATAAGCCCTATTAAGGTTTCATGGAAGAGATATATAAATACCTTGGAAGACAAAAATAAGGCAGGGGCCAACACAATTGAATACATAGTAAAAATACAAAAGTGTGTGGATAGCTAAATAAAGAAAATATAAAAACACATCATACAGCCAAAGCACATAGCAAGAGAACGGTAGAATAAGAGTCAACAATATTAAACATTCAGTGAAACCTAGACAATCGACCAACCAAAGTGAACACCAAACCTTACATAGAAGAACACCAACTGCAAAAGAAAAGAATTGAACAATGTCGTCAGAAATTGAATAGGGGCAAAACCTAGAAAGTGAAATCGTTAAACACTTGGAAGAGAGACAGAAAATGGTAGCCATTGATGGGAAAGAGAGAGACGGTTGACGGCCGAGTTGAACGAAGAACAAAGGTGGATGGTCGAAACAACTAAGCAACTATCAACATGAAAGAGAAGAAAATAAAGCCATCGACGATCGAAAAATCAAGCAAAAATGCCAAATACGTTGAGAGAGAAGGAGGTGGCCAAAGAGGGGCTGAACATTGAATGTAAGATGGCCGAAAGGCTATTAAGGAAGGTGAGAAGAGAGAGAAAAACTAGACCATTGGAGTGAGAAACCTGATATGACTGGATAGCCAAAGGTAGGTGGACGGAAAAGACCTATATGGCCAGATCAGGAAGAGAGAGAAACCCGATGGCCAAATCGGAGCAGATCAGCGGGAAGAGAGAGAAACTTAACGGTGAACGGAAAAGTGAAATCTAGTAAGAGAGAGAAATTCGGCGGTAAGAGAGTGAGAGAAATGGATAGGCGAGCCGTAAAACAATAAAGCCGTGAGACAAGGAGATGAGGAGACAGTGAGACGGTGAAAGCAGGAGTTGTGTGAAATAACGTAGAGAAGGAATTCGGTGAAGCATTAAAAGAACTCAACGTATTGTAGACTTCTTCAAGAGAGGTTAGAGAGCATTGCGATGAACTTTTAAGTGGCAGTGGAGCAGCCTTTCAATTTAATAGAGGCAAGATAAGCTAGAAGAAGGGTATATACAATAAGTCACACTCTTTGTATTCTACTTGCTTAGTAATTGCAATAGTGAAAAGAGTAGAGAATTAAAGACATCCATTGTAACCTATATTTACAAGTATAGTGGATAGTCTCAATAAGAGAGAGCCCTAACACCGTGGATGTACGTCACGTTGATAGAACTATGTAAATCTCGTGTGTCCTTAATTTGCTTTACGTTCTATGTTTTGAATTGAGTTGCGAACACAGCTAAAGTATCCGCCAACCCATAACCTAACGAAGACCTTGATCCAAATTATCTATTAGACAAGGTGTTTGAAAGGTGACTTTGGGGACTATTGTGATTAGTAGGTAGCAATAGATCCACTTTAGTCGAGTTTGAGAAAGAGTTCACTTTTAAGAAGAGGTTGAAGTTGTTCACGTTCCTACAAATTACAAATTGTGGTGATACTGATTCACCCCCCTCTCAGTATCAAACACTAGTAGATCCTAGGGAGAAGTCGGGAACTTCAATTGGTATTAGAGCACAGGTTCACCAGTTTGAAGCTTAACAGCTTGGTGTACTAGTTTGAAAGGTTACAGAAATTTTGACTTATTCAACATACTGAGAAATGGAAGTCGGTACCAGTACCAGCACTACGTACAGCAAGAAGGTTCCAATCTTCAACGGAACGAACTACTATATGTGGAGAGCGAGAATGTATGTGGTATTTGCAACCATGGGCATGAATGTGGTGAAATGCATACAGGATGGTTTTATGGCTCTGAAAGAAGGTAAAGACCTAACCCTAGAGGAGTTAAGGCAATTTGAGACAAATGGGAAGGCCTTAAATGTCATCATTTCAGCATTGATAGATGCTGAGTATGCTAAAGTGATGGACTGAAAATCTACTAACGAGATATAGGACAGATTGTAGAAGATCTATAAAGGTGATGGCAGGATGAAGGAGGCTAAGCTTCAAGTGTTCAAGGAGATATATGAATCTTTCATAATGCAAAAGAATGAGATAGTCTAAGAGTTCTTCATTAGGGTTATTGATGCTTTGAATGACCTGAGAAGTCATAGGAAGAATAAGAAGGACCTATCTAATGTGAAGAAGATTCTGAGAATTCCACCTAAGAGGTTTGCCTCAAAGGTAACAGCCATAAAGGAGAGTAGATATCTCAATTCTATGTCTCTGTATGATCTCCAGTGCAATCTCATTGCATATGAGATGAGGATAAAGTCAGCTGAAAGCTTTGAAACAACGAAAGTATCAAAGGATGCAGCTTTCAAAGCTATAAAGCACTTGAAGATAAAAGAGGAGTAAGAATCATCTAGTAAGGATAATGATGGTGATGAGGAAGAAAATGAGGATGAAGTGTTGGCTTACTTTATAAGAAAATTCAAGAAGGGGTCTAAGAAGGGAAAAGGACAGTTGTCCTTGAGATGTTATCGTTGTGGGCAGACTAAACACTTTGCTTCTCAGTGCAAAGTGAAACTTGATGATGAAGATTAGGATGGTGATGATAAAGATGAGGATGAGGATGATGAAGATGAGGATGGGGATGATGAGCCAAATTCAAAATACAGAAGACCATTATTCAAATAAAAAAGAGTCTAGCATGAAGACTACCAACCCACAAAAGAAGAAGAGAGGCTCATTTAAGAGTTATGTGAGTCAGATAAAAAAAGCTGATGAGGAGGAAGATGAAGAATCATTAGATGAGCATGCCTTTATGGCATCAGCTAAAGGTGGTAGTTCAACCTCTAAAGAGGAAGAAGAGGTTGATGAAGAAGAGCCAGATATTGAAGTTGAGCTAAAAGCAGCTTCAAAGGAGATAATCAGAAGGGGCAGAACCATAAAAAGGTTGGAGGCTCACATAAAACAAGTTGAAACAAAGTCTGAGGAAGCAAAAAGTCAAAAAATGAAATGAGGCTGAGCATATTGACTTGAAGAAAAGATTTGAGGGACATATCAAAATATGTGAAGACCTTACAATAGAGCTTGGCTCAAGGGCTTCAAAAATTGAAGAAATGGAGAAACAGTTGCTGAGACTTCAGCAACAATTTAAAAGTAACAAAGAGAACTTGCAGAAGCTTAAAATGATAGGAGAAACAAGTTCTATAAAAGGAGAGAAGAATGTAAAGAAAGTGCAGCAATCTAAGGCTGCATTGGTTAAAGAAAATAAGAATGTGCCACAGAATTTCAAAGAGAAAGTTGTAACTCAGATGAAGATAACTAAGAACAAAGAAGATCTGAAGAAGCAACTTAGGGTGGCAAACAAGAAGGAAGAAAAGAAAGTCAGTTAGCAGAGGGCTACAGCTGAATAGCAGAAGGAGAAGAAGGTGACTGAAATTAAAGTCACATAAGCAAAGAATCCAACTACTTTGCCTACATAACAAGTGATGAACAAAAGAAGACAAGCTGTGATCAGACCCAAGAAGAGGCAGTTTTAAGGTCATTGCCTTTATTGTGAAGTTTGTGGTCATAAGGTGAGTAACTATTAGTGGAGAAGGCCAGTATATGTCTCCAACTTAAGAAGATATGATGCTGCATATAAGGGGAGACAATACAAAATTCAGAGGAGAACAACTATCGTGAGTGCTTGCACTTGCTGTAAAAAGCAAGGACACACTGACAAGGAGCGTTGATGGAAGCCCAAACCAGTAGTTTCAAAGAACAAGTTTTGCTATATTGACATATTTGAAATAGTATGAAAGGTACGAGCAGGATGGCCATAATGCAAAAAGATGCATAACACTTCTCCCTAAACAAAAAAAGGCATGCAATGGCATAACTGAGAAAAAGGAGAAAGCTATCTTCTAGCCAATTCAAAAAAAGGAATATAAAGCAAAAAGTGAGGTAGCTAATACAGTTGAAATTGCACTAAAGGCTGATTTCAAGGATAAGCAGTGGATCCTTGATAATAGATGCACTTCGCACATAACTGGAGACAAGAGTAAATTGTCACAGCTAAACAAATAAAAAGAAGGTAAAGTCAAGTTTGGCAATGATGATTCACTCAACATCAATGGTCAGGGGTTAATAAACATTGGAAGAGGAAAGCTAAAAGATGTTTTGCATGTTGAAGGACTCTGATATAATCTAACATCTGTCAGCAAACTATGCAATGAAGACCATAAGGTAATATTCACAAAAATAGGTTGTTATGTAAAGAGTAAATAAGGCAATACTGTTGTAACTGGAAAGAGAACAACTAGAAATTTATATGTGATTAATGAAAAAAGAGATCCTCTTGCAACTAAAATTGTGCAAGAAAGAAAGCCAAAGAAAACGTAGATCAATGATCATCAAGAAAATCAAATCATAGGTGACCCATCAGTAGGAGTTACAATAAGAAGAAGAATTGTGAAAACTATTGATTTACTCTCACAAGTTGAACATAAATCTATTGAAGAGGCTACACAAGATCTAACTAAATCTCTGTCCATAGGGTTGTTTGAAAGCATAAAATGAGTCTATTTGTGCGAATGCCTCCTCAAGCCTAAAAATTAGGTGAATCCTCCATCTCTACTTTGCCAATTTTTCAAATTTGTAATTGGTCGGCAAAGGGGGAGAGAAGCAACAGTGTAGGGGAAGCTGTTAAAAAAGGGGGAGTGCATATTTAGGGGGAGTTGAAACTGCTGTATAGTGACTTTTGTTATAAGTATTGCCAATAATTACAAAAGGGGAGATTGTTGTTCCTACAGCCTTATATGAGTTGTAATTATTGTCAACTAGATTTAAGTATGCAAGAAAGTAAAGCCATATGGAAGGGTAAGAAGGTAAATCCACATGGAAGGTCGAGAACGTAAATCCACCGTGTAAGGGCAATAACGTAAATCTACCACATAAGCCTTATTAGGGTTTCATGAAAGAGATATATAAAGACCTTGGAAGACAAAAATAGGGCAGGGGCCAATACAATTGAATACACGGCAAAAACATAAAAGTGTGTGGACAGCCAAATAGAGAAAATAGAAAAACACAACATACGGCCAAAGCACACTGCAAGAGAACGGCAAAATAGGAGTCAGCAATATTGAGCATTCAGCAAAACCTAGACAACCAACCAACCAAAGTGAACACCAAACCCTATACAGAAGAACACCACTTGCAAAACAAAAGAGTAGTCAGAATTGAATAGTATCGTTGGAAATTGAATAGTGTATCCGGCAGGGCAAAACCTAGAGAGAGAAAACATCAAACACTTGGAAGAGGGAAAAAAACGGTAGCCGTCGACGGGAAGGAGAGAGACGATCGACGGCCAGGCTGAATGAAGAACAAAGGTGGATGACTGAAACAATTGAGCGGCGTTGACGAGAAGGAGAAGAAAACGCAGCCATCGACGATCAGAAAATTGAGCAAAAATGGCAAATACATTGAGAGAGAAGGAGGTGACTGAACATTGAATGTAAGATGGCCGAAAGGCAGTTGAGGAAGGTGAACAAAGAGTGAAAAACCAGACCATCGAGGTGAGAAACCCAACACGGCTAGACGATCGAAGGTAGGTGGACGGCAAAGACCTATATAGCCAGATCAAGAAGACAGAGAAACCCAATGGTGAATGGAAAGTGAAATCCAGTAAGAGAGAGAAATCCGGCAGGGTGGTGAGAAAAATCTAGCAGTAAGAGAAAGAAATCCAACTGGACAACAAGAGAGAGAAAAACTGACAGACGACCCTTAAAACAGTAAAGCCGTGAGACAAGGAAATGAGGAGACAGTGAGATGGTGAAAGTAGGAATTGTGTGAAACAACTTAGAGAGGTTAGAACTCAACGTATTTCCAGACTTCTTCAAGAGAGGTTAGAGAGCATTGTAGTGAACTTCTAAACGGCAGTGGAACAGCCTTTCAATTCAAAAGAGGCAAGACAAGCTAGAAGAAGGGTAGACACAGTAAGTGACACTCTTGTATTGTACTTGCTTAGTAATTGCAATAGTGAAAGGAGCAGAGAATTAAAGACATCCATTGTAACTTGAATTTACAAGTATAGTGGATAGTCTCGATAAGAGAGAGTCCCTACCACCATGGATGTACATCACATTGACGGAACCACGTAAATCTCATGTGTCCTTAATTTGCTTTACGTTCTGTGTTTTGAATTGAGTTATGAATGCAGTTAAAGTATCAGCTAACCCATAACCTAACGAAAACCTAAACAATAACATTCAAATTATCTATTAGGTAAGGTGTCTGAAAGGTGACTTTGGGGACTATTGTGATTAGTAGGTAGCAATAGATCCACCTTAGTCAATTCTGAGAAAGAGTTCACTTTTAAGAAGAAGTTGAAGTTGTTTACTTTCTTATAAATTATGAATTGTGGTGATACTAATTCATCCCCCTCCCCTCTCAATATCACAAACTAGTAGATCTTAGGGAGAAGTTGGGGACTTCATGGAAGAAAGTATATAATGGCTGTGTAAGACAAAGCTAGTGTGGGTTAGCAATTCAACCATTCGGAAAACCTATACAACCGGCCAACCAAAGAGACAATCAAGAAAAACCCTTCCCTACACAGAAAAATAGCATAAATGGTAAAGGTGGGTGATCGGCCAAAGAGAAAAACAAAGGAGGAATGGCTGGACAGCAAGAGAGGGAGGATGGCAAATCACAAGTCAGAAAAGGTGGAATGACCAAACACAAAACAACACGCCAAAACCAAAAAGTGAATGGCAAAACCACCACCGGCTAAAAAAGAGAGGACATCCAACCAACCATTCGGCCATCATAGAGAAATCATCTAAAGAGAGAAACTAGCCAACACAAGCTAAATGGTAAAGCAATCAACCAGCAAAAGACGTGTGGATGGCAAGGAGGAGAAGGCCAAGGCAAGGTGAACGACAATAAGGAGAGCATGGTCACAACACACCACGGTGAGTCAAAACCCTACAGCAAGAAAGAGTAAACCAGCTGGACAGCAAGAGTGAACACATGACAAACCAAGGGAGACCTTGGACAACAAGGGAAACTGGACAACGGCTAGAAGGAAACCATGTGACTCATGGTAATAGGAGAGGTAAACACACCAGTGGTAAGAGAGGAGACAACATATAGTCCGTAAGGGAAGAAAGGAGAAATCATGAAAGAGGAGACCACCAAGAGAGCAAACCAAGCTGCCCAGAGGTGTGAAATGGACAAGGACAAACTAGAAGTATGCATGAGGCGTGTGACTAGCAAGGTGTGCAAACCAAAAACATACGTGAGTGGTGAAACCAGCAAAGCGTGCAAACCAGAAACGTGCATGAGACATAAAACACCAAACCAGAAATGTGAGGTAGGCTATGAGACATGGAATGAAAAATCAAAAACGTGAGGTGAACCATAAGACAGTGAAAGCAGGAGCTGTGTGAGACAACCTAATAAAGGAATTCAGCAAAGCATTGAAAGAACTCAACGTATTTCCAGATTTCTTCAAGAGAGGTTAAAGAGTGTTGTGGTGAACTTCTAAGTAGCAGTGAAGCAGCTATTCAATTCAACAGAGGCAAGATAAGTTGGAAGAAGGGTAGACATAGTATGAGACACTCTTTGTATTGTACTTGCTTAGTATTTGTAATAGTGAAAGGAGTAAAGGATTAAGACATCTATTGTAACTAATATTCTCGAGTATAGTGCATTGTCTTAATAGAGGTAGAGTCCCTACCACCGTGGATATACGTCACATTGAATTGAGTTGTGTGAATCTTGTATGTCCTTACTTTGTTTTACATTCTGTGTTTTGAATTGAGTTGTGTGAATGCAGCAAAAGTATTAGCTAACCCATAACCTAACGAAGACCTAATAGTTAAGGTATTAGAAAGGTAACTTTGGGGACTATTGTGATTAGTAGGTAGCAATAGATCTACCTTAGTCGAATCTAAGAGAGAGTTCGCTTTTAAGACAAGGTTGAAGTTGTTCACATATCTGCGAATTGTAGTGATACTAATTCACTCCCCCTCTCAATATTACAAACTGTAGATCCTAGGGTGAAGTTGGGAACTTCATCTTTGATATCAAAAAAACTTAACAATTCTTCTCTTTAAATTCTCATGCTTTGCATTTTCATCATCCATTAGAATAATATCATTCATATAAACAATTAGTATGGCTAGTTTCCCATTAATGGAGCATTTATAAAACATGGTATGATCTGCTTGACTTTGACTATAACCAAGACTTTTCACTATTTTCCCAAAACGTTCAAATCAAGCTTTATGAGACTATTTAAGTCCATCCAAAGATTTCCTTAGTTTACAAAATTTATTACTATGAAGATTCTTATCAAAACTAGGTGGCAAATTCATAAAGGCTTCTTTCTCCAAATCTCTATTTAAATCACATTTTTTACATCCAATTGATGTAATAGCTAATCAAAATTCACAATTCCAGATAGTAAGACTAATTGAGTTTATTTTTGCTACTAGGTCAAATGTCTTATGAAAATCAATTCCATAGGTTTGTGTGAAACCCCTGGCCACAAACCTTGCCTTATATCTCTCAACATTAGCATCCGTATTACATTTGATAGTAAACACCCATTTATATCCCACAACCTTCTTATTATGTAGAAAATATATTATTTCCCAAGTACCATTTTTGTTAAAAGCATTCATCTCTTTCATAATTGCTAATTTCTAATCTAGATCATCTAGGACCTCCTTAATATTTCTAAGTACAAATAAATTAAATATCTTAAAGATATAAGCCTTATAATTTTGGGACAATTTTTTATATGACATGTATTTTGCAATGAGATGATGGGTACATGTTTTTGTCATTTTTCTAATGGCTATTAGAACTTTAAGATTAGAAAGATTTGCTAAAGGTAAAGTTGAAAGAGATGAAGTTGAAGTGGAGTTACCTTGGGTTTTTAGAATCTCATTGCTCAGAAGTTTTGATTGAATTGGTGCTTGAATGGTAGATAAGTCTTTATTACCCTTTTTTGACCCACCTTTCATATCAACTAAAGGTTCACTATTTAGTTTATTTTACTATGGTATTTCTCCCCTTATTTGTGAAATATCTATACTAGGACAATTTTCTTGCAAATGCATTAGTGGATGAGAAATTTTTTAGATTGTGTAGGGCATAAGATTAGTAGAAACTTGAAAAAAAAAATTCTTCCTTAATATGTCTCTCCCCTGAAAGAGAATTTTTGAAAAAATAAGGTTGTGTTTCTAAAAGGGTTGCATCCATACTAGTAAAATATTTTTTGGTGAGTGGATTATAACATTTGTACCCCTTTTGATTTAGTTAATAACCAACAAAAACACATTTTTTAGCTTGAGGATTTAGTTTTGACTAAAATTGACTAGGAATATGAACAAATGTAGTACGCCCAAAAACATTGATAGGTAAATTAACGTGCATTTTAGAGGTAGGAAACAAATTCTTTAAACATTCTAAAGGTGTCATATATTGCCAGACATAAATGAACATCCTATTAATTAAATAAGAAGTTGTCAACACATTTCCTTACAAATATTTTGGCACATACATGGAAAACATTACTAATCGTGTTATCTTAAGTAAATGCTTATTTTTACTTTTATTAATACCATTTTGTTGAGGGATAACATGACAAGTAAATTGATGCAAAATATCTTTTTCTTTGAAAAAAATTTCCAAAATTTTATTAAAAAATTCTGTTCCATTATAAAAATAAAAAATATTGATTTTTGTTTGAAATTGACTTTCAATCATGCTATAAAAATTTTGAAATAATTTTTTCATCTGAAATTTTTCATGCATCAAGTACAACCAACATAATCATATATGATCATCAATGAAAGTTATAAACCTTTTTTTTGTTTTCTAGAGATAGTTATAACCTTAAAAAGAGCTTAAACATTATTATTAATGAGATGAAATGGTTATGATGCATGGTATGATTTAGAGTTATGGCAGTTCAATGACTTTTAATAAAAACATAACTTTCATACTTAAAAAAATCCACATTTTGAAATAAAACAAAAAATAAATGTTTTAAATATTGAAAACTAGGATGACCTAATAAGGTGCCAAAGTAGGATCTCATCATGAACAAGATTGGAATTAATACCATAAAGTCCTTGAGCCTTTTATTATTGAAGAGTGTACTATTAAAGTAGTAAAAACCATCAACCATCTTAGTACTCCCAATCATCCTTCCTGAGTGCTAGTTTTAAATAAAACAATTAGATTCAAAGAAATTGACATGACAATTAAAGTTATTGGAAAGTTTACTCATTGATAAAAGATTGTAAGTTAATATATGAACATAAAGAATAGATTTAAGGTTTATTTTACCAAAAAGCTTTATGATACCTTTTCCTAAAATTGTTAAGAAGTTTCCATCAATTATTATAATTTTTTCATGACCTAAACAAGGTGTATGAGTATTAAATAGATCAACAAAACTAGTCATATGGTCTAAAGTGATTTCTAATGGTAATAGATGATGCAAGTGTACTAATTAAGGAATCATAAGTGATTTTTGACATAATAAGAATTTAAAAGATAGAAATTAATTTTTGTATAAATAGAATAATAAATTTATATAAACAAAAATGGCTTTAACATAATGTAGAATTAGGTAAAGATGTATATTTTTTGTTCTGGTTTTTACTTTTGGTTTATAATCCTTTTATAGGAAAAATTCTACATAAGAATAGGAAAGTTATAATTAATTTATAGCCTAATTTTCTTACTTTATTGATTTAGATTATTAACCAAATTAATTCTCAATCAATTCCTAATTTACAAATACAAAATTAGATGCCTAAGTAAAGAAACTAAATCTAATCACATCTTTGATATTCTTAACAATACATTTAATTACAAATTGCACTGTTGAAATCAACCTCTTGAGAAGTTGGTACGTTTTCAAAATTGCTTTTTAAATTGTTTATAATATTTCTACAGTAATATTATAAACAATCCTTAATGGAATAATAAAAATATTAAGAGAAAAAAATAAAAAAATGAATATATAAAATAAATGTTGGATTCTTGGTATTTATAAAAGTAATAATATTTTTAATCAATAGTCATCGTTAGTTTAGTAGTTAAGAACTTGATTATTAAATAAATGATTGTGAGTTTGAATATTATGAGGTTTACCTTTTCTATTGTTATTGTCATTTGTTGTAAAATAACATTTAAAATAGTTACTTGCTAACTTTTAAATAATTTTCCTTTAGTTCAAAAGTTCAAATTTCTTTACTTTTACCTAGTTCTTTTAAACATATTCTTAAATTGCTAGTTATTATATATATAATTTTTATAAATATCACCTAAATATTGATATGTGAACTAGTTTGGTTCTAAAATAAGAACTTAAATGTTGTTGAATACAAAACTAGTTTCTAAGTTCATCCATTTCTAAAAGGTAGCAAGTTATCAATTGTGTGGTTTTGCACCTATATAACCCATTTGGGTTCAAAAACCAAGTGACACAATCTTTAATATTTTTGTTTTTATTTTGAAAACCAACAATCCCTAACCAATTTTAAAATATTAAAAATATATAGCATCTTTAACAATTCTGATAATTTGCACGAATAAAAATACATCACAAATTGAAACTGAAGTTCCTGACTTCTCCCCAAGATCTACTAGTTTATAATACTGAAAGGGAGGGTGAATCAATATCACCACAATTTGCAATTCGCAGGTAAGTGAACAACTTCAACCTCTTCTTAAAAGTGAATTATTTCTCAGACTCGACTAAGGTAGATCTATTGCTACCTACTAATCACAATAGTTCCCAAAGTCACCTTTCAGACACCTTTCCTAATAGACAATTCTAATGTTCTTGTTTAGGTCTTTGTTAGGTTATGGTTTGGCTGATACTTTAGCTGCGTTCACAACTTAATTCAAAACACAGAATGTAAAGCAAATTAATGACACACGAGATTTATGTGGTTATGTCAACGTGACGTACATCCATAGTGGTAGGGACTCTCCCTTTATCGAGACAATCTACTATACTTAAGAATTCCAGTTACAATAGATGTCTTAATCCTCTGTTCCTTTCACTATTGCAATTACTAAGCAAGTGTAATACAAAAAGTGTCACTTATTGTGTCTACCCTTCTTCTAGCTTGTCTTGCCTCTATTGAATTGAAAGACTGCTCCACTGTCGCTTAAAAGTTAACCGCAATGCTCTCTAACATCTCTTGAAGAAATCTAGAAATACGTTAAGTTCTTTCCGATGCTTCGCCGAATTCCTTCTTTAGGTTGTCTCACATAGCTCCTACTCTCACCATCTCATGGTCTCACTCATCTCTTATTTCATGTCTCACGGCTTGCCTCACGTTTCCGGTTTGGCATTACACGACTCACACACGTTTCTGGTTTGCACCCTTTGCTGGTCACACACCTTATGCATGCTTCTGGTTTGGCATTTCAGATCTCATGTATGTTTTTGGTTTGCACACCTTACTAGTCACACGCCTTACCACCTTTTTTGGTTTGCACTTGTCTATTTCACACCTTCGAACAACTTGGTTTGCTCTCCCAGTGGTCTCCTCTTTTAAGGTTTCTCCTCTCTTCCCTTACGAACGATGTGTTGTCTTCTCTCTTACGTGAGTCACATGGTTTTCTCCAGTCGTCACACCTCTTTGCTGTGTGTTCTCCCTTATCATCCAGCCTTGCTTTGGCCATTCTCCTCCTTGCTCGGCCATCCACTGCTTTGCCATTGGTTATGTTTGGCTATGTAGATTGGTTTAGACATTTACCTTGTTTTGTTGTATAGGTTGGTTTGGATGTTCACCTTTGGCCGTGTAGATTGGTTTGGATGTTCACCTTTGGTTGGCCAGTTGTCTCCCTTTGGCTGTCCCTTTGTGTTTGCCATCTAGCTCTTGCTATCCAACTGTTCCTCTCTTTTTTTCTCTCTTTGGCCAGTCACCTTTGTGTTTTGCCGTCTAGCACCTTCTAATTTGTGATTTGTCATTCACCTTTGGTTGTTGTCTAGTCGTGTCTTCTCCTTTACAAGTGGTGGTTTGTCATTTGCTCCCTTGTGTTTGCCGAGTGGTTTACTTTGGATGTCTTTTTGTTTGGTCGACTCCTTCCTCATGTTTTCTCTCTTTAGTTGGCTAGTTGTCTAGGTTTTCTGTCTGTTTTGCTCAATGGCCAACTTCTTTGGTTGAACAGTTTCTCATGTGTTTGCCGAACTTACTCTTTGTGTTTATGCCATGTAATCACTTATGTTGGCCTTGCTCTAGTTTTGCCTTCCAAGGTCTTTATATACTCTCTTTCATGAAATCCTAATAGGGCTTACTTGCAGCAAATTTACTGTCTTACCTTTCCATATGGCTTTTATTTTCTTGCCCCTCCATGTGACTTTTACCTTCTTGCCCTTCCCATGTGGCCTTACTTTCTTGCACACTTAAACCTAATTGATAACAATTACAACTCATACAAGGCTGTGGGAACAACAGAACCTTTACATAATCATAAATGATTTATAATAAATCTAAATAATGCAGTAAATAAGTTTTGAACCAATTATTCTTATTGTTAAATCAAAAAAATAGTTCACATAAATGATTATATAATATTATACTTCTTTTTAAAATAACTAACATATTAAAGATCATTGTCTTTATATTCTTTTCATAAATATTTTTCAATTTAAACCCTTAAAATTATTGAAATGGCCTAAACATTTTACATTTATAATGACAGACTAAGGCCCCTATCATAAAGCACTCTTTTAAGCCTGTTAAGAATCTTATACTCATCCTCTTAATTTAATTATAGGATATTATATAACCTTGGGATGAAAATAAAATTAATCATAATACTTTAATTGTATTAATGATGTACTTTTACTCAAACTTACAACTTAATAGTATTAAGTTGAGTTTTTACCACAAGTGATTTGTATTTATGAGCTTGAAACTTATTAATCTTAATGTCTTATTCATTATATCTTTTAGTAATCTTTAAGGATAAGTCATGTTTTAATTTAATCTTATAAAATTAATTGTGATTGCTTCATTTGTAATCATGCCTCTCACATATCTGTGTTTTAATCTAATATGTTTAGACTTACTACTATATACTTAAATATACACTTTTACTAAAGTTATGACACTATTATAGTGTATACAAATGGGTCATTGACTTTTCCTACAAAAGAATCTTGTAAAGCAAATTCCTTAATAATTATGCTTTTTTACTTGTTGAAGCTAATGTTATAAATTTTATAATCATTATAGAATCTGACATACAAGTTTGTTTTGTAAAATCCCAAGAAATTACTCCCTACTAAGTACAAAGAGTCATCCACTAGTTGAAGTATGATCTTTTTTATTAATGATCCAACTATTATCTAAGTCTTAGTCTAAAACATAAGGGTAATTGTTATAACTCATGTCATAATTCTTTACTTTCTTTAAATACTTCAAGATTTTGTTTACTTTATACAAGTACATATAACTTGAATTACTCATGTACCTATTTATTTTGCCAACTACATAGGTTATCTCTAGCCTTGTACATATCATTGTGTATATTAGTCATTTTATCACCTTAACATATTCCAGTTAAAATACTAGACTTCTAACATTCTTGGTAAAATTCATGTTAAGATATGAAGTTTCCAATTTCACCTTAAGATCTACTAGTTTGTGATACTGAAAGGGGTGGTAAGGACTCTCCCTCTACTGAGATAATTCACTATATTCAAGAATACCAGTTACAATGGATGTTTTAATCCTTTGCTCCTTTCACTATCACAAATACTAAGCAAGTACAATACAAAGAGTGTCACTTACTGTGTTTACCCTTCTTTTAGCTTGTCTTGCCTCTGTGAATTGAATGGATGCTTGACTACCACTTAAAAGTTCACCACAATGCTCTCTAACCTCTCTTAAAGAAATCTGGAAATACATTGAGTTCTTTCAATACTTTGTCAAATTCATTCTTTAGGTTGTCTCACACAACTCCTACTTTCACTGTCTCATGGTCTCATGCCAACACATGTTCTGGTGTCACGCCGACACATATTCTGGTCTCACGCCGTCGCACATTTTAGTCTCACGTTGACGTACATTCTGGTCTCATGCCGATGCATGTTCTACTATTTGCTCTTTTTTAGTCGTATGTCATTTTCTCTCTTTCAGTTGGTGACTCTATTTGGCCATTTCTCTCTTTGCTATCTACCCTCATTTTTGGTCGTCTTCTGTTTTCTCTCTTTCTACCGTCCAAAAGTCTCTGATTTTAACCGTGTTTTCTTTTTCTCTCCTTCCCATCGACTCCTCCGTTCTGGCCGTATACCTCTTTTCTCTCTCTTCCAACAACTGTCTTAGTTTTTTTCTTTTTCTCTCATGTCTTGTCGATGGTTTCTCTCTCTTCGTTCAGCCAGATCTCTCTCATCATCCAATCGGATCTATCTCACTATTTACGGTGGTGGCTCTTTGTGTGGTGGTTACTCCTTTCCATCCAGCCCCTATTCAGCCGTCTCTAGTTCTCTCTCATTTTCCCCTAATCTACCAACGATCTCTTTTTCTTCATCCACCCCTCTTCGGTCATTTTCGTATTTTTTTCTCTCTTGATCCTATTTTTCCGTGTACTAATTTTTCTCTCCTTCAACTGTGTAGGGTTTTCTCTCTTACAAAGTTGTGGTTTTACTTCTTTGCCCCTCCATGTAACTTCAAATTACTCTTGTGCCCTTCCATATGGCTTTACTTTCTTGCCCCTCCATGTAGCTTTAAATTACTTGCATACTTAAATCTAGTTGACAACAATTACAATTTATACAAGTCTATAGGAACAACAAGATCAAATAAAGTAAAGGTTGACATATGGTTTAAATAATTAAACTTATTGAAAACTTTTTTAATGTAATATGATTAACAAAGTGTTATGCTTTTTTGATCTTATAAGATTTTAATTTTAAGGATAACATTTGTTTTATGTATGCCTTTATATTGAAATTGCTAGACAAAATCATTTTGGTAACTTTAACTTGTTTTAAGTTAGTCCTAAAAATGAACATTTCATCTATATGCAAATAGATAATGACACCTTTTCCTTTTTTTAAGCTTACAATCAACATATTTGTTTGATTCATTAATCTTGAATCAATTAACAAATATTACTTGATCAAATTGTTTTATGTCATTGCTTAAGTATTTATTTTAGTCCATATAAGAACTTAACTAATTCACACCTTTTTCTCTTGACCAGGTAAAACAAATCTCATAGGTTATTTCATGTATACATCTTCTTCCAATTTACCATTTATGAATGTTGTTTTCACATCCATTTAATAAATTACTAGACTATAAATCAAGCTAAGTACAATGAGTAGTGTGATTGTGACAATTTTAGCCATTAGTAAATATGTATTAAAATAAATGACATTATGTTTTTGTGCAAAGTCTTTTACAACCGACCTTTAAACTTATTGGTTCCATTAACCTTCATTTTCCTTTTGAAAATCTATATACATTCAATTAGTTTTGTACCAAGTGTGAGGTATACTAATTTTCAAGTTTTATTACGTACAATTAAATTTATTCATCATTTGTTGTTTTTTTTTCCAAAACATGGTATCTTGTAATTTCATCGTTTCACTAAATATTTTAAAGTCATCTTCAGTATTGAAATAATATCAATTTTGATTATTCATTGATTCTCTTATTCCTTCTACTAAAAATATAAAATAATCAAAACTAAAAAATTATGCTTTTCTTACTCATTTACCCCTACGAATTTTAATGACTTTATCATTTGTATTTTCTTTTGCCAAAACATCATTTTCCTTATTAGAAACTTGTTTCTATTCTAAAATTTTAAAAATCAAGATGAACTTATTTTCATTAAAAATAGCCTCTCTTGATTTTATGATTGTGTTAATAGATATGGATTTATTAGATTTTATGATTATGAATCAATAGGCCTAGATATTGTAAGCATGTCCCAAGAAGATATACCTAATTCATCTTTTACCTAAATTTCTTATTTTTGGGTTTAGGAATTTTAACAATTAATCTACAACCCTAAACTTTAAAGTAATTAAGCTTTGATTTTCTTTTATTATAAAATTCAATAAAGTTATTTTGTTACTTTTTATTGAAACTTTATTCAAAATATGATATGCTATAAGTGATGTCTCACCCTAAAATCCATGGCTTAAACTAGAATTTGACAACTAGTATTGACCATTTCCATCAATATTTGATTTTTATGTTTAGCAACACCATTTTATTGTAATATAAAAGGAGTAGTTTAAAGAATAATTCTTATGGACTCAAAAGAATGCAATGTTATAACATTATTTTCCTCTATCATATTGTAAGTATTTAACAACAAATTCATATTATTTAACTTCAAATTTATAAATTTTAAATCTTTCAAAAACTTCATTTTTAGTATGAAACAAATAAATATGACATAATCTAAAATACTTATCAATAAATATAAAAAAAAATATCTCTTTCATCCTAGTAATAAGGTGTTATACATATCACACACATGACTATAAATTAATTCTATCATATTTAAAGATCTTTGAATGTTTGGAAATACATTTCTAGTTATTTTTATTAACATACAAGTTGCACATTTATCTTTACATGTATTAAAATATGATAATAATTCTAATTTAATCATATATTATAATTTTTTGAAATTTATGTAACTTAATTTATTATGCTATAAAGAAAAATGTTCGACAATATAAGTAGAAATATTATTATTTGCATCAATATTAAGTTTGTACATTTCATAAAATAGTAATCCTTTCCCATAAATACATCTCATTTTGAGAGGACAAAATTATTAACTTCAATCAATAGTCACTTTTGGTCTAACAATTAAGAACCCAACCATTAAATGAATGGTCAAGTAAATATCAATTTTGGGACTAATCAATCTAAAGGCCTTGGATTTGAAATCTATTAGATATAATTTTTCATTATTTATTTTTGTCATATTTATTAATCAATAAATATAATAAATAATTACTTATAACATTTGCATTAATAATTTTGTAATACACGCATACAATTTTTTTTAAGTTTAAAATTTAAGTGATTCAATGTTTTGTATTCTTATATTTATTTTGAAAACCCCATGATGTAACAGGGAAAGATATGAAAATTGAGAATGCTGTTAGATATCGTGTCAACATTCCATTAGGCCGTGAAGCATGGTTGTTCCTGGTCCCAACTAAAGAAATTAATTCATTGACGTACATGTAATAGGGAAAGAAAAAGAAAATTGAGGATGCTGTTAGATATCGTGCCTACATTCGATTAGGGCATGAATCATGATTGATCTTGGCCCCAACCAACGAAATTAATTCATTGACGGTAATATATATATATATATATATATATATAATGCATCCATCTTCTGTTGCCCCGACGAGGGTTGAGACAGAGAGTATTAAATTTTGGCACGATCTGGCATGTAGAAATAAATAGAAAGGAGGGGGGGGAACTCGGAGATAGAGAGATGTAGTGCGTGTGCGTGCGTGCGTGTGTGGTGATGAGCCAACTGTGAACTACATTTAAAGTATGCATTAAACCCTCTCCTTTAAGGTCCCCATGCACCATGAGAGCAATTAAAATCATTCGTACCTTCGCACAATTCCAGGGCACCATCCCCTAAAACTCGTCTACTCTTTCCCCCTTCCTTGATTCCTTCACAATACCATCATAACTTATCTAGTCATCCCTCCCCCCCAGTGCACCCTGCAGCCGCACCTTGCCACCGCGACTGCTAAACAATAGCCAGGCAGCTTGCGAGAGATATATAATTTATAGAATATACTATATATATATATATATATAGATATCATGGATTTCATTTTCTCAACCCTGAAGTATTGGGTTGTGAACCATCTTAGCAAGAAACCAATTTTCTCAACCCTTGAATACTTGCTAGTGAGCAACCCCAAAATCCAAAACTTCTCATGGAATCAAAGTCAAGACCTAGGCTCCTCTCCACTTTTCCTGACCATCACCGTCCTCTCCTATCTTTCTCTCACTTACCTCCTCTCCCATGCCAATCTGCCCCCCATGGGGCCCCGCATCCTGAAATCAATCACCGCCATGCACAACATGATCCTCCTCCTACTCTCCTTCATCATGGCCCTTGGTTCTATTCTCTCCATCGTCTACAGCTCACCTAATGTGGAATACATATTTTGTTTCCCCAAGGACACCCCTCCTAAGGGACCGCTCTTCTTCTGGGCCTACGTATTTTATCTTTCGAAAATCTATGAATTTATGGACACCCTTTTGATCATATTGAGCAACTCCATGAGACGGCTCACCTTCCTTCATGTGTACCACCATGCCGCAGTTTTGATAATGTGTTACATGTCCTTGTACACCTCGCAATCCATGTTCCCTGTGGTAGTCGTCGGAAATGGTTCGGTGCATGTAATAATGTACTTCTACTATCTTCAGTGTTCACTAGGGTCACGCCCCAAGTGGAAAAAATTGGTTACTGATGTCCAGATTGTGCAGTTCTCTTCAACTTTTGGGTTCATGGGCCTCATTTTCTACTACCATTTCACCGGGTGGGGCTGTTCTGGAATCTGGAGTTGGTGCTTCGACTTAGTTTTCGTCACTTCTCTTCTGATACTGTTCATGGACTTTCATTCTAAGACTTATTCAAAAAAGACCCTGGGTAACAAGGTTGTCGAATGACAAGAGGTTTTAGATTGATTGACCGTGGTCTTTAGTTGGTTTTCATGATTATTATACAAGATATTATGCCGGGGGCGGGGGGGGGGGGGGGGGGGGGGGGGGGGGGGGGGGGGGGGGGGGGGGTTGTAAACCATCTACATTTTATTTTTTTTATTTATTTGTCTGGTTTGGTTTCATGGAAGCTAGAAAGGAATATTTGAAGCCCTTGTTCAGGAGTCCCTAGAAGGTAAAGTATGACTATCCTCAAAACTAGGTCGTCCTTTTATGTATTTGTATATTAAAATGTCAGGGATTGAGTACCAATACGCTCAATCAAGATATGTACTAAATGTGGTATTGAATTGGAAGATGCCGTTATTGAGTTTCTTTTCCAACGGGAGAAGATGGCATTATTAACTTGACATTGTATTAAATAAAACAGGTAAATTGATAGCTTGATAAAAGAAATTAATTTCTTATCCGTGTATAGCTTTATCTTTTTCTCTCTTTCTTTTTTTCTTTTTGAGAAAGACATTTTTATTTTTTAAATAATTCTATTCCATGAAATAAGCATAGTTATATTATTTTTGTTCCAAATTTTAGTTATAGGTGTCAAGTTAATTTTTCATATTGATCTAAATTTCAATTCCACTAAGGATTGATTTCATTTTAAGGTAAATACTTGCTTCTTTTCTTTTCTGGTTAGTAATTTAATATTGTGTTATTGATATTAATATCTATTGGATGTAATTTTTCCTTTTTCTCATTTGTTGTATTATAAAGAAACATGCCTACTCATTTGTTTAATATATTATTAAATAAGATTATTCTCAAACCCCCAAAAAAAATTCATAAATGTCAATGAAAGATTAATTTGTCTCATCTATACATTAAATTTCAAGTATAAATAATCTATACATGTGTTTAAGTATAGCCAAAAAGAAAAGGTATTAATGACATAAAGTGAACTTAAACTTAATTGATAGCAAACAATTTTTTACTAATGTTCACGAAGAGACCTAATATAACATTTTCATTTACCTTATTAAATTTTAAATAATAACATTAATTTATCTTAAACCACAGGAATGTTATATACTTAATGACATTGTAGGTATTTAATTTACAAAATATAGTTACAATATCGTACGGCAATAAGTTTATCCCCTTTCAGGGTCCAGGCAGAATCTGTTGGTGGCAATTGACTTGGGACAAGCAGGCTTGGATTTCGAGCCGGTTGGGTACAGATACGGGCACCCTTATTTTGGTTCCACCAAAAAAAAAAAAGAAGGTGGGGTAGTGGTGGGTGATACGTGCACTTGGATGGAAAAATAAAAATGCATCCACGTTAATACGTAATATATAATATGTCAGCAATTGTCGTATTTTTAAAAGAAATATATTGAATTGAAATAAAAGTTAAAATTAAAAAATTTAAATAAAAACACCAAAATATTTAGAAATACACTAAAAATTTTCAATATATTCAAGATTAAATTAGTGAATATCTCAATAAATGAGTCATTCGAATTTAAATTATTCTAAATCAATTTATTTCAAATTATTTTAATTATTAAAATAAGATTATGCATTTTTTAAACTTTTTTTTTTTTTTGAGTTTTGCTACCCTCCTTTCTTTGTCTCTCCATCGTATCTTCATTGCACGCTCCTCTCTTATTCCTCTCTTTCTTGGCTTATTTATTTCTTCCTGTTCTTTCATTTTGGGTCGATATAATTCAGTTGCATAACATAATTAAAATCACAATCTTTTAACTCATGCAATACTTTAACCATTCGATTTCATGTTCCTCTCACTCTTACCGACTACATGTACACCCGACATTGATCTGGGCATTTGGAAGTGTAAAAATCTGTTCAAGTTAAAAATGTAAATTAAAAAATAAATTATAGATTAAACTCTAATGAGTTTTTATATAAACCTAAGGATTATGTTGATCTCATCTTTGATGATTAATGTTGAATTTGTTGTTAACATCATTATGTATTGATTTGATGTTATGAATGTCATTGAAATAAAGTGAGGTCATTGGGAGAAACCAATACTGATAAGTCAACTCTGACTTTAAGGAGTCAATGTTAACCGTTGACCCTAAATTTTAAAAGTTAAGATTGATCATTAATCCTAAATTTTGGAAAGTCAATGTTGACAATTGACTCTAAATTTTAAGAATAAACTCCAATCGTTTATTTTAGGGTAATATGTAAGAATTGATGATGACTGTTAATGATTGTGTACCTTAATCCTAAGATTTTATAAATACCATTAGGTTTCTTGCAAAAAGAAAATAAATGGTTGCAGAAAATTGAGTGAACAACAAGGAGAGAGGTGAGGGACAAACCTAGGTAAAAAGGGAGGTGAATGGCCAAGAGGAGGCAGCCACCAAGCAAGGTGCAACCAGCCAAGAAGGAAAGAAAGAAAACAAGGGGTAACTGGCCAAGGAGAGTACAATAGCCACTAAAGAGAGGCAGCTAGATAGCCAACCCAGGAGAGTGCAGTAGCCACCAAGGAAAGAAGGCAAGGCAGCTAGCCAAGGAGAGTGCAACAACCACCAAGGAAAAAAGGCAAGGTAGCCAGCCAAGAGCCTTCCTAGTAGCAACAGCACGTCCAAGAAGCTTTTCAATATTAGTAGCACATCCAAGAGACTTCCTAGCAGCAACAGCAAGTCCATAAGACTTCCCAGTAGTAGCAGCAGGTCTAGGAGGGTATATTAGCACCAACAGTACATCTCTACACATCCATGAGGGTATACCAGCAGTAGTAAACAGCCTTATAGATCCAGAAGGGTATACCAACACCAGTAACATGTTCCTGCATGTCTATGAGGGTATATTAGCAACAACAACATGTCCTTGTATGTCTAAAGGGTATACTAGCACCAGAGGCACCTTAGAAGACTTCCTAGTACCAGTAGCATGCTCGAGAATTAAGCAAAACATCAAAACGTGTAATAGCAAGTTCAGGAATCAGCAGCCACCTGCAAAAAATGCAATAGCAGGTTCGAGAATCAACCATCAAACTAGCAATAGTGTGAGAAGACAGTTGCAGTGCAAGGGGATAGTAGTAGTAGTATGAGAAAAGAGTTGCAATGTGCAGGGAGAGCAGCAGCAACGCACACGAACAATAGCAGTGGTGCGAGCCAATAACAAGAGTAGCACAGTTAAATAGCATCAACAACATATGCAGATAGCAACTATAATGCATGTGGATAGCAGATGTAGAGACCACGGACAACAAGAGTAGTACACACAAACAACAGTCGCAAAGACCACGGACAGCAAGCACAACTTATGCAGACAGTAGGTACAATTTGTGCAAATAGCAAGCACAACATATACGGTGGATAGTGGGTATAGCTTGTGCAAATTATAGGCATAGCTTGTGAGGACAACGGGCAAAGTGTATGCGGACAAAAGGCACAGCACATGCAAATAGTAGGCAGATAAGGTAGCACAAACGGACAGTATTAACTATGCATGCAGACAAACACGACATTGTGTACAAACAGCAACAACAGTGCATACTGACAATATTAACTGCGCACACAGACCGTAGTAGATAGATGTGGCAGTGCGTATGGAAAGCATTAATAGTGCGCATGAACAACAACAGCAACGTGTGTGGACAGCAATGGCAGTGCATATGGGCAACACCGGTAGCAGGTGAAACAACACTGGCAACAAAATAAGGAAAAGATTCATATTCTGCTCTAATAGTCTGTATACATTAAGTGATCATTCTCCATTGAAGGTTTTAATCACAAAC
Organism: Ceriops zippeliana; assembly: GCA_037897445.1. Classification (NCBI taxonomy): domain Eukaryota; kingdom Viridiplantae; phylum Streptophyta; class Magnoliopsida; order Malpighiales; family Rhizophoraceae; genus Ceriops; species Ceriops zippeliana. The sequence goes on along the minus strand of JBAPLH010000018.1, from coordinate 5,125,899 downwards.
TCTTGATAAATATGTTGAAAAAGGGTGGGGATACCTTTAGAGTGATTAGGAGATCATTATATGTGGTTAAGAAGTAGTCCTTCTACAAGTGGTTATAGAGTGATCCTTCTACACTGTAACTATATCACTTGATAACAAAAATGGATTGTGTGACTTAAAAGTAATCCTATCACACCGTGAACATAGCTCACATATTATGAGTGAACCATGTAAAAATTGTCGTGTGTTCTTAGGTTCTTGCGTATTAATTTTTATTCGTATGGTCATGTTCACATAAAGGAGAAATTAAAAATTTGATCATTGATTCTAATAAGTCACAAAGGTTAAATCCAAATCAATTTGTAAAAAGAGGATAGCTCAAACTGATTCACCCCCTTCTCAATGTAAGACCTACAATGACCCTCATTAAGTGGTATCAGAGTCAGTTCCTTTGTTGATCTATTTTTTTTGATCTATTTTTTCTGCTTTTAATTGAAGTAGTGCATTGCTATATGAGTTTTTATCTTTAATACTGCTTGAGATCATAGATAGCATGAATAATGTTATTAGCAAGGGGATTCCTACGTTTAATGGATAAAATTATTAGTTATATAAGAATAGAATACTTCCATATCTGATGTCTCTTGGTCTTAATATGCTTGAGTCTACTGTTATTGGTTTCATCCCTATTGCTAAAGGTGATGCTATAACACCAACTGATAAGAAGAATTTAAAGTATGATAGAAAGGCGAGAAATGCCTTATACGCCTTTCTGTCAAATAAAGAATTCACCAAGGTGATAAGGTGCAACACTGCCATGCAAATCTGGGATAAGCTGAAAAACATCTATGAATAAGACAAAGTTGTGAAGGAAGCCAAGCTACAAATCTAAGGGAGCATATTTGAAGACATAATGATGCGGAACGATGAGACTGTGGATGCATTCTTCATAAAAGTCAACAAAATTGTGTGCTCCATCAGAAGCTATAGAAAGGAGATACACAATGCTATTATGGTAAGGAAAATACTCAGAACCTTGCCAGAAGCTTACAATGCCAAAGTCTCTTTCATAGAAGATAAAGATCCGAATAAGCTACCCTTAGATGACTTGCACAGTATATTGGTGGCTTATAAAATGAGAATAACCCTAATGAAGAAAGAAAATTTGTTTAAGGCCAAGAAGGAGCTAACCTTTAAGGCAATAATGAAGTTAAGGATCAAATACCAAGAAGAGGAATCCATTAGCAGGTCTATAGGAGAAGATGGTGATACTGAACTGGATGAGGTCATGACATACATCACCAACAATATATGGAAAGGAAAGGGCAAGTACAAGGGAAAACTACCCTTAAAATGCTTTAGCAGTTGAGCAATTGGGCACTTTGCTGTGGACTACTAAAAGAGAAGAGAAGCAAACAATGAGGAGAATGATGAGCTGGTCCTAAGGATGAGGACAAAACAATCTAGTTACTTTAAAGCTAAAAATTTAGGTGCCAAAGGAAAAAAGAAATTCTTTATATCCAGAGGAAGGAATTTTCTAAGCAAGCTAGATGAAAAGGATTTTAAACAAGAAATTAATGATGATTTCAATGATAAGACTACAAAGGATGTGTTAATCGCTCAAGCAAATAAAGATCAAGACTCTTCAACTGATGAGGAATCAATAGAAGCGGATAAGGATGAGTTAGTGTAGCAACTTAAAAAGGAATTGAAAGCTTGTTTGCATAAAAACAACAAGCTTGAAGTTCCCAACTTTACCCTAAGATCAACTAGTCTGTGATACTAAGAAGGGGGGCGAATCAGTATCACACCCCTTAAAAAACTCTGATAATTTAAGCCAAAGTATTCTACTTCTTTAATACTTTATCTCTTGTCAATATGCAGGTATGTGAACAACTTCAAACTCTTCTCAAAAGCAAACTCTTTCTCAGATTCAACTAAGGTAGATCTATTGATACCTACTAATCACAATAGTCCCTAAAGTTACCTTTCAGACACCTTACCTATTAGACATATTGGCTATTCTTGATTAGGTCTTCTCTAGGTTATGCGTTTGATGATTCTTTAGTTGTGTTCACAACTCAATTCAAAACACAAAATGTAAATTCGAAGCAAGGAAACAAAAGATTTACAGCAAGGTTACAAAAGATTTACATGGTTTTGACAATGTGACGTACTCCACGGTGGTAGAGTTTCTTTCCTCTACCGAGACAATCTATTATACTTAAGAATACCAGTATGGTATTCCCTATGATTGCAATGTAGTTATAATGGATGTCATAATCTTTTGCTCCTTGCACTATTGCAAATACAAAGCAAGTATACTACAAAGAGTGTCACCTGGTGTGTCTACCCTTCTTTTAGCTTGTCTTGCCTCTGTTTGATTTGAATAGGCTGCTTCATTGTCACTTGGAAGATCACCAAAACACTCTCTAACCTCTCTTGAAAAAATCTAAAAATACATTGAGTTCTCTCAAATGCTTCACCAAACTTTTTCTCTTGGTTGTCTCACACAACTCATGGTCCCACCATCTCATGGTCTCACCCGTCTCCTGGTTTTACAGTCTTATTGTCTCCTTGTCTCATAGTCTCATCATCTCACTGTCTCTGGCTCACAGTCTCAAGGTCTAGTCTCACTGTTTCATCGTTTTGGTCTGGTCTCACCTAGTTTGGTCTTATGTCTCACCTTTTCTAGGTCTCACGTCTTCTCTGGTTCGGTCTTACCTGGTCTTATGTCTCACCTGGTCTTACACGTTACACCCTTTTCTGGTCTCACCGATTCTAGTGTGTTCTGGTGTCACCTGTTTCCCTCTTTTCTGGTCTCATGTTTCCAGGTTTTACCTAGTCTCATTGTTCTGGTCTGGTCTCACTGTTCTAATTTGGTGTCACCTGGTCTCATGTCTCTAGGTCTCACCGTTTTAGTCTCATCTCACCTATTTTAGGGTTTCCAAGTCTAGTTTGCTCTAACGTCTCACCTTTTCCAGGTCTCACGTCCTCTCTTTCTGGTCTGCTCTCATGTGTTTCAGGGTTTCCAAGTCTAGTATGCTCTAATGTCTCACCTTCCCCAAGTCTCACGTCCTCTCTTTTTGGTTTACTCTCACGTGTTTCAAGGCTTCCAAGTGTGGCTTGCTCTCACGTCTCACCTTCTCTAGGTCTCACTATCTTACGGTGGTTGCCCCACAAAAGATAAGTCTTGGTTTATATACTCCCTTCTATGAAAGCCTTAGTAGGGCTTATTGTAACTGTGGCGAATTTCCTTTCTTGTCCCTCCATGTGGCTTCATATTACTATTTCATTCAAAATTCAGCATTATCCTCCTCCTTAATTTATTTTTCTTGCTCTTTTCTTTCTATTAAAATCTCATTCCTTGACTGCTTGAATGAACGGCCAGGATTGCCCATGAATAGTTACCACTTTGTCACATTGTCACACTAAGACTTAAGCAATACTACACTCCCTTTACAAGTTCACTCAAGGAGATCACTTTACAAAGTTATTTGACATGCTAGTCTTATCCTGTACAAGGTTATGAGCCACTTTTGCTTGCACACTTAAATCTAGTTGACAACAATTACAACCCATACAAGGCTATGGGAACAACAATCTTCCCTTTTGTAATTGTTGGCAACACTCACAACAAAAGTCATTATGCAACAGTCCTTCATAATCTTCTTAAAGTAATAATCCAGAAGCAAATGGACTATAACTCCCCCTAAATATGCACTCCCCCTTCCTTAACAGCTCCCCCTGCACTGTTGCTTCTCTCCCTTTTTGCCAACCAATTACAAATTTGAAAAACCCATAAAGTAGAGATGGAGGATTCACCTAAACTTCAGGCTTGAGGAGGGAATTTTCACAGACAAACTCATTCTAGGCTTTTCAAATAGCTCTGTGGACAGAGGTTTAGTTAGAATATCAGAAATTTGATCTTTAATACCAACATACTCCAACTAAATTGTACTCTGTTCCACTTAATCCTTGATAAAGTGATACCGGATGTCAATATACTTGTTCCTTAAATGTTGAACTGGATTCTTGCTAAGATCAATTGCACTTTGATTATCACAAAGTACACTCACTGGTAACTTCACTGTCAATAAACCATGTCCAGTGTCCCTTTAAAGTACCTTAAGATTCTTTTCTCTACCAACACATGAGATTCCTTAAGATCAGTTTGGAATCTACTTGTGATGCACACAACTTACATGAGATCAGGCCTTGATGCTATAAGGTATAAAAGCCTACTGTCATAGGGGTACTGACAAGTCTACTATCCTCTATGCCAAACTTTTTCAGCATCTCTTTGGCTTATTTTGTCTGAGAAATAAAAATACCTTCTTCACATTGTTTTATTTGTAATCTAAGAAAGTAAGTCATTTCTCTAATCAATGACATCTCAAATTCCTCACTCATTCTCTGTGCAAATTCTTGGCATAGCTCAAAGTGATCCCCTCCAAAGATGATATCATCTACATATACTATGGTTATCAACTGGCCTTTCTTTGAGTTGAACCTATATAGGTTATTATCAATTGTTCCTCTTTTAAAGTTCAACCTTCTCAAATATGCGTCCAACTTGCTGTATCATGCTCTTGGGGCTCATTTACGGCCATACAAGGCTTTCTTCAGCTTGCACACGTATGTTCGTTTACAGCCATAGGTTATTATCAACTATTCCTCTTGGGTTGTTCAATATACACTTCTTCTTTCAGGAGCCCATTCAGAAAGGCTAATTTCACATCCATTTGGTAACTTTATACCTCTTATATGTTGTCAAAACTAAGAAAATTCAAATAGTTTTTAGCCCTGCTACTGGTGCAAAAGTTTTATCAACATCTACCCCTTTTATTTGAGTATAGCCTTTGCAAACTAGCCTAGCCTTATTCCTCACCACCTTGCCATCTTCATTGTATTTATTTCTAAACACTCATTTTGTTCTTATGACATTCTTGTTAGTGGGTCTTGGAACCAACTCCCATATATCATTCTTCTCAATTTGATCCAACTCCTCATTGATAGCTTTGACCTAGGTTTTGTCTTGTGCAACCTCTTCAACAGATTTAGGTTTAACTTGTGAGAGTAAAGCAATGGCTCCCACAATTGTTCTTCTTATTGTAACTTCTGTTGATGGGTCACTTATGATCTGATTTTCTTGATGAGCACTGGTCAATATTTTCTTTGTCTGTCTTTCTTGCACGGTCTTAGTTATAAGAAGATCTCTTTCTTCATCTTCAAAATCACTCTTTTCTAAGTCTGAACTTACTTCTTTTCCCTTTTCTTTATGTTGGTCTGATTCTTCATCTATCTTGAAGTTATCTGCTTCACTATCCTCAACTTTTCCATTATGCATTGTTTTCCAATTTTCATTTATTCTCACATTACTGTAAGTTACCACTTTTTCCAGTTTATGCAAAAAAAAAAAAACTCTATAACCTTTTTTCTTTGCTAAGTATCCCACAAAGATGTCTTTATCTGACCTAGCATGGAATTTTTCCAAGTTTTGCTCCTTGTTCTTCACAAAACATGGGCTACCAAAGATTCTAAGATACTTGGTTGTTGTCTTCTTCCCACTCTATAGCTCATATGGAGTCTTATTAGTATTAGGCCTTAGTAAAACTCTGTTCAATAGGTACACAGCTGTAAATGTTGCTTCTGTCCAAAATCTTGTGTAAAGCTTGGATTCTAGCAGTAGAGTTCTTGTCATTTCAACCACAGCTCTATTTTTCCTCTCTACCACTTTATTCTATTGAGGTGTTCTTGCTGTTGCCATCTGATGGTGAATACCATGCTTCTCAAGGTAATCTTCAAAAGCTTCATTTGTAAATTCAACGCCTTAATCTAACCCCAAAACTTTGATCTTCTTTCCACTCTCATTTTCAGCTAATCTTCTATATGTCTTGAAGCATTTCAAAACTTCTGACTTGTTTTTGAGGTGCATGGTGCTAGAATAATCATTAACAAACAAGATAAAGTACCTCTCACCATTCAACCTTTTTGTTCTCCACACAAATCTGTATGTACAATGTCAAGCACTGCTTTAAAACTAAACTCTTTGGTCTTATACTGCTTTTTGACTTGTTTTCCTGTAGAGCATGCTAAGTAGACATACTCCCTCTCTCTTTTGAGGTTTGGAATGTCTCTGATTGCATAAAGTAGTGATCAGCTTCCTCATGTTCTTCTGCATTAAATGTCCCAGCCTCCTATGCCAGAGTTGATTTTCTTTTTCTTTTGTAAGTAAATAGCTGTTTGTCTTATCCTTATCAATCACATATAAATTTTCAACTGTTCTCTTCCCAACTGCAATAGTATTGCTTTACTCTTTACTTGGCAACCTATTTTTGTGAATATCACTTTATGGTCTTCATTACATAATTGGCTGATAGATGCTAGATTATATCTAAGTCCTTCAACGTGTAGAACATCTTTTATCTTTCCTTTTCCATTATTTATTGACCCTTAACCATTAATTTTAAGTGAATCATCATTGCCAAACTTGACTCTACCTTCTCTTGACGTGTTCAACTTTGATAATTTACTCTTGTCTCCTGTCATATGTGAAATGCATCTATTATCAAGAATCCACTGCTTATCCTGGTAGTCAACCTTTAGTACAATTTTAGCTATATTAGCCTCTGCCCTTTTAGCTTTATATTCCTTCTTTTGAACTGGCTTAAAGATAGCTTTCTCCTTTTTCTCAGCTTTGACTGTATCAATTTGTTTTACTATGCCATTGAGTGTCTTCTCTTACTTAGGGAGAAGTGTCATGCATCTCTTAGCATTATAGCCATCATGCTACCTTTCACACTGTTCCAAGTCTGCCAATATAGCAAACTTGTTCTTTGAAACCACTATTTTAGGCTTCCACCAACAATCCTTATCAGTATGTCCTAGCCTTTTACAATATATGCAAGAACTTACGACAGGCGTTCTCCTTTAAATTTTGTATTGTCTCCCCCTATATGCAGCATCGTATCTTCTCATGTTGGAAACATATATTGGCCTTCTCTACCAACATTTACTTGCCTTATGACCCCTGACTTCACAATAAAAGCAATGACCTTGAAACTGCCTCTTCTTGGGTCTAACCACAGCTTGTTTCCTTTTGTTCATTACTTGCTGTATGGGCACAGTTGTTGGCTTCTTTGCTTGTATGGCTTTCATTTTGGTCACCTTCTTCTCCTTCTTTGTTCAGTCATTGCCCTTGGCTAGCTGACTTTCTTTTCTTCATTTTTGTTTGCAACCCTAGGTTGCTTCCTCAAATCTTCTTTATTTTCAGCCTTCACTGTTCCTAGCTGATCAGTCTTTTCTTTCTTAGATGTAGCAGCTATGGGCTGCTGCTCTTTAACCACGTACAACATTTTTGGCCCTGGCTTTGGTTTGATAACTATCTTCTCTTCTTCAGTTATCTTCTCCTGAGTCACAGCCTTCTTTTTCAACTTCTGTGGCAAAGTCTCATTCTCTTTAGGTAGTGTAGCATCAGATTACTGCACTTTCTCTTCATTCTTCTTTTCTTTACAAAGCTTATTTCTCCTACCACTTCAAGCTTCTGCAAGTTCTCTTCACTCTTTTTGAATTGTTGCTGGAGTCTCAGTAACTCTATCTTCATTTTTTCAATTCTTGAAGTTTTTGAGGCAAGCTCCATTGTAAGATCTTCACATATTGATCTATTCTTCAAATCTTCTCTTCAAGTTAATATGTTTAGCCCTTATTTCATCTTTTTGATTTTCTACTTCCTCAATCTTTGCTTCAACTTGTTTTATATGTGCCTTTAACCTTCTTATGGTTCTACCCCTTCTGATTATCTCCTTTGAAGCTGCTTCTAACTCAGCTTCCAGATCTAGTTCTTCTTTATTAATCTCCTCTTCCTCTTTAAAGTTCAAACTACCACATTAAGCTAATGCCATAAAGGCATGCTCATCTGATGAGTCTACATCTTCTTCCTCACTGGCTTCTTTTGTCTGGCTCACATAACTCTTGAATGAGCCGCTCTTCTTCTTCTGTGGGTTGATAGTCTTCATGCTGGACTTCCTTGACTTAAATGATGGTCTTCTCCATTTTGAATGCTACTTATCATCACCATCCTTATCTTTATCATCATGTTTCACTTTGCACTGAGAAACAAAGTGTCCATTCTGCCCACAATGATAACATCTCAAGGACGATTGTCCTTTTCCCTTCTTAGACCCCTTTGTGAATTTCCTTGTGAAATAAGCCAACACTTTACCTTCACTTTCTTCCTGATCATCCTCACTGGATGATTCTTCCTCTTCTCTTATCTTCAAGTGTCTCATAACGTTGAAAGTTGCCTCATTTGATGAGCTTTCAGTTAACTTTATTCTCATCTCATATGCAATGAGATTGCATTGAAGATCATATAGAGACATAGAATTAAGATCTCTACTCTCCTCTATGGCTACCACCTTTGAAGCAAATCTCTCAGGCAGAATTCTCAGAATTTTCTTCATAATAGATTAGTCCTTCTTGTTTTTCTTATGACTTCAAAGGTCATTTACAGCATCAATAACCTTGGTGAAGAACTCTTGGATTGTCTCATTTTTTTGCATTATGAGGGATTCACATCTCTCCTTGAAAACTTGAAACTTGGCCTCCTTCATTATGCTATCACCTTCATAGACCTTCTACAATCTGTCCCATATCTCTTTAGTAGATTTACAGTCCATAACTTTAGCATATTCAGCATTTGTTAATGCTGAAATGATGATATTTAAGGTCTTCCCATTAATTTCAAACTACCTTAATTCCTTTGATTAGATCTTTACCTTCTTTTGGAGGCTCAAAACCCTCCTGTATAAATTTCACCACGTTTATGCCCATAGTTGCAAATACCACCTACATTCTTACTCTCCATATATAGTAGTTAATTCCATTAAAGATTACAACCTTCTTACTGTAAGTAGTACTGATGCTGGTACTGACATTCATTTCTCAGTATGTTGAATAAGTTAAAACTTTTGAAACCCTTCAAACTAGTACACTAAGCTGTTAAGTTTCAAACTGGTGAACCTGTGCTCTGATCCCAATTAAAGTTTCTAACTTTCCCGTAGGATCTACTAGTCTGTGATACTGAGAGGGGGGGTGAATCAATATCACACCCCTTAAAAAAAACTCTGATAATTTAAGCCAAAATATTCTACTTCTTTAATACTTTAGCTCTCATCAATATGCATGTATATGAACAACTTCAAACTCTTCTCAAAAGTGAAATCTTTCTCAAATTCAATTAAGGTAGATCTATTGTTACTGAATTTTCCAACTTCACCCTAGGATCTACTAGTCTATGATACTGAGAGGGAGGGTAAATCAGTATCACACTCCTTAAAAAAACTCTAATAATTTAAGCCAAAGTATCCTACTTCTTTAATACTTTAGCTCTTGTCAATATACAGGTAGGTGAACAACTTCAAACTTTTCTCAAAATCAAACTCTTTCTCAGATTCAACTAAGGTAGATCTAATGATACATACTAATCACAATAGTCTTCAAAGTTACCTTTCAAACACCTTGCCTATTAAACAGATTGGTTGTTCTTGATTAGGTCTTCTTTTAGGTTATAGGTTTGATAATCATTTAGTTATGTTCACAACTCAATTCAAAACACAGAATATAAATTCAAAGTAAAGACACAAGAGATTTACATGGTTCCGCCAATGTGATGTACTCTATAGTGGTAGGGATTCTTCCTCTACCGAGACAATCCACTATATTTGAGAACACCAATGTGGTATCCCCTATGATTACAATGGATGTCTTAATCTTTTACTCCTTTCACTATTGCAAATACAAAGCAATCACAATACAAAGAGTCTCACTTACTGCGTCTACCCTTCTTCTAACATGTGTTGCCTCTGTTTGATTTGAATAAGCTGCTTCACTACCACTTAGAAGATCACCAAAACACTCTCTAACCTCTCTTGAAGAAATCTAAAAATACATTAAGTTCTCTCAAATGCTACACCAAATTTCTTCTCTAGGTTGTCTCACCCAACTCCTGGTCTCACTGTCTCTTAGCCTACACTCACGCTTCAAGTCTGCCATTTCACGTCTTACGACCTACCTCATGCTACTAGTCTGTCGTTTCGCATCTCACGGACTGCCTCACACTTCTGGTCTGCCATTTCACGTCTCTCGGCCTGCACCAGCCTCCTGGTCTATCGTTTCACGTCTCTTAGCTTGCCTCATGTTTCTAGTCTGATGTTTCACGTCTCTCATTCTAGTATGTTATCTTCTCTTTCGAATGGTCTCACGGATACCAGGTCTGCTGTCTTCTCTTCCAAGTGGTCTCACGAATAACAGGTTTGCTGTCTTCTCTTCTGGGTGGTCTCATGGATACCAGGTCTGGTCTGCTCTATCTTCCGGTGGCTCCGTTAACAAAGAGATAAGTCTTGGTTTATATACTCCCTTCTATGCAAACCTTAGTAGGATTTACTGGAACTGTCACAAATTTCCTTTCTTGCCCTGGCTTCATATTATTGTTTCATTCAAAATGCAGCATTATCCTCCTTCTTAATTTATTTTTCTTTCTCTTTTCTTTCTACTAGAAAACTCATCCCTTGAATGCTTGAATGAGCCACTTCTGCTTGCACACTTCAATCTGGTTAACAACAATTACAACTCATACAAGGCTGTGGGAACAATAGTTATCTATTAATCACAATAATCCCCAAAGTTACCTTTGAGACACCTTACCTATTAGATAGATTGGTTGTTCTTGATTAGATCTTCTTTAGGTTATGGGTTTGATGATTCTTTAGATGTGCTCATAACTCAATTCAAAACATAGAATGTAAATTCAAAGCAAGGATACAAGATGTTTACGTGGTTCCATCAATATGACGTACTCCACGATGGTAGAGTTTCTTCCTTTACCGAGACAATCTACTATGCTTTAGAATACCAGTATGGTATTCCCTATGATTGCAATGTAGTTACAATAGATGTCTTAATCTTTTGCTCCTTTCACTATTGCAAATACAAAGCAAGTACAATACAAAAAGTGTCACCTGTTGTGTCTACCCTTATTTTAGCTTGTCTTGCCTTTGTTTGATTTGAATAGGTTGCTTCACTGTCACTTGGAAGATCACTAAAACACTCTTCAACCTCTCTTGAAGAAATCTGAAAATACATTGAGTTCTCTCAAATGCTTCACCAAACTTCTTCTCTTGGTTGTCTCACACAACTCTTGGTCTCACCCACCTCACGGTCTCACCCGTCTCTTGGTCTCACTGTCTCACCATCTCTTGTCTCACCGTCTCCAGGTCTTGTCTCACTGTTTCATCGTTTTGGTCTGGTCTCACCTAGTCTCACTTCTCACAAGGTCTAGTCTCACGTCTCACTTGGTTTGGTCTCATGTCTCACCTGGTCTGGTCTCACGTCTTCTCTGGTTCGGTCTCACCAAGTCTCACGTGTTACACCCTTTTTTGGTCTCACCCATTTCTGATCTCACCAATTTTGGTCTTCCGATATGTTCTGGTGTCACCTGTTTCCCTCTTTTCTAGTCTCACGTTTCCAAGTCTCACCTGGTCTTACTGTTCTGGTCTGGTCTCACATCTCCAGGTCTCACATGGTCTTACCGTTCTGGTCTGGTCTCACGTTTCTAAGTCTCACTTGGTCTCACTATTCTAGTCTGGTTTCACCGTTCTGGTCTGGTCTCACATATTTCAGGGTTTCCAGGTCTGGTCTGCTCTAACATCTCACCTTCTCCAAGTCTCACATTCTCTCTTTTTGGTTTGCTCTCACGTGTTTCAAGGTTTCTAGGTCTAGTCTGCTCTAATGTCTCACCTTCTCTATGTCTCACGTCCTCTCTTTTTGGTCTGTTCTCATGTGTTTCAGGGTTTCCAGGTCTAGTCCGCTCTCACATCTCACCTTCTCGGGTCTCACTATCTTACAGTGGTTACCTCACAAGAGATAAGTCTTGGTTTTTATACTCCCTTCTATGAAAGCCCTTGTGGGGCTTACTGTAGTTGTAGCGGATTTCCTTTCTTGCCCCTCTATGTGACTTTATATTACTATTTCATTCAAAATTCACTGTTATCCTCCTTAATTTATTTTTCTTGCTCTTTTCTTTCTACTAAAATCTCATTCCTTGACTACTTGAATGAACGACTAGGATTGCCCATGAATAGTTACCACCTTGTCACGCTGTCACACTAAGACTTAAGCAATGCTACACTCCCTTTACAAGTTCACTGCAATGAGATTACTTTACGAGGTTATTTGACATGCTAGTCTTATCCTGTTATGAGCCATTTTTACTTGCACACTTAAATTAGGTTGACAACAATTACAACCCATAGGCTGTGGAAACAACAAAGTTGGAAAAAGAGATAAAATATTTCAAGAAGTTGTATGAAAATTCTGCTATTAATGAATCTAATCTCCAGGTGAAAAAAAAAAAGAGTTTAAAGCAAAAGAAGATAAGTATTTGAAGAGGATTAAGGAGCTAATTATATTTGAGGCAGAGTAAGGAAAGATACATAAAGATCTTGGCATTAAGGTGCTTACACAAGAGCAAGAGGTGTTAATTTTGCAAGTTAAGCTCCACCAGGTCGAGTTTGAGTTAAAAAAAAAAAAGCATAAAGAAAGCTTTATACAAGCCATGGAAGTGAAAAAAGAGTCATTATCAGCAAATTTCATCAAAAAGGATGCTACTAGAAAGTCGAATGAGTGTCTAAGCAATCAAAGACCTCATTCTATGGGGAAGAAAGGACTTGGTTACACTGAAAAGTCGAGTGACAAGGTAGAAGAAAAGAAGAAAACTGTGTTTGTACCCAAAAGCAAGCATAATGACGTGATGGAGAAGAGAGACCAACCCAAGTTTAAATGGTTTAGGAAATATGTGGTACAGACTCCCATCCATAGGTGACAAACTATCAAAAATGGAAAGAAGATTGTCACATTAGCTACTAAAAGAAGAAAATCCACATTCAAAGGATTTTGCTAGAGCTGTGGTAAGTATAGGTACAAGGCTAATGCTTAATGGAATACTCAACCTATAATAAAAAGGACAGTGAGGCAAGAGTCTAAGAGGAGACTCTATCAAAAAAGGAGATAGTCTCAAGTGGAAAAAAGTTATTCCATTCAAAAATAGGTTTAATGTGCTGGGAGAGATTTGTGGAAGATGTGAAAGGATTGGACACACTACTAAGGATTGCTTGACATTGCTACTTGGTCAAGAACTGCAAAGGAGAAAACATCATCCATTATTTCCTAGTCAAAGAATGGAAAGGAAAACACCTACACATGCTTCCACATTCGACCAAAGAAGAAAGTGGAAAATAAACGTCTATGGTTATAGAAGTAGCCTTAAAAGCTTCCAAGGAAAAAAAAACTATGGATCCTAAATAGTGTCTACTCTTCACACATGACAAGAAATTCTAAGATGTTAAAAGGAGTAGCAAAACATGATTGAGGGTCCATCAAATTTGGCAATGATAGTGCCTTAAAGATTTAAGGTATTGGTGTTGCTGAAATTGTAGAAAAGCTGAAATCAAAAAAAGTGCTTTATGTTGAAGGGTTAAAACACAATTTCATCAGTGTTAGCCAGCTTTGTGATGATGGACATGAAGTTACTTTCAACAAGAGTGGTTGTATATTAAAGAGACTAAGAGATGTTGCTATCCTTACTAAGGGTGAAAGAATAAATGGAAACTTATACCAAGTTTCTAGAAGTAAGAACACATGCTATATGAGCACAAATGATAAGAATTTGTTGTGGCATAGGAAACTGGGACATGTTGAACAAAAGAGGATAAACTTAAGTATTAGCTATCCTTTAGAGGTCAAGGTATCCTCCATCCATTCTCCCCTTCCTTCTTCTATTATTCTTTAGATTTATTGTCAAAGGGGGAGATATTTTACATAAATCCAAAGAGAATATATATTGATAAAAAGGGGAAGTAGCTTAATGGATAAAGATAAGAACTTGTCAAGGGGGAGAAGCAAAAAGAGGGAGTTAAACTAGGTTAAGAGAGATGCATGTTTCAGAGGGAGTTTTAAATGACAATACAGTGGGAGCAGTAAATGTCAATAATTGTTATATGTACATTATTGGATTTAATGTGTTACAAACAAATCTAAAAGGGGAGATTGTTAATCTCATCTTTAATGGCTAATGTTGGATTTATTATCAACATCATCTCACGTGGTTATATGTGTTGATTTGATGTTGTGAATACCGTTGAGATGTAGTGAAGTCATTGGAAGAAACTGGTGATGACAGGTCAACCTTAGCGTTGAAAAGTCAATGGTGACCGTTAACCCTAAATTTTAGGAGTCAAGATTAATCGTTGACCATTTACTGTTGACCCTAAATTTTAAAAAGTCAATGTTGACATTGACCCTAAATTTTAGGAATCAAATATGGTCATTAATTTTAAGCAACATGTGGCAATTAAAAATGACTATTGATGATCGTGTAGCCCTAATACCAAGGCTCTATAAATACCCTTAAGTGTCTTGCAAAAAGAAAATGAAAGGCTGCAGAAAGTTGAATGAATAGCAACAAGAGAAATGAGCGACAAACCTAGGGAAAAAAAGGAGGTGAATGGCAAATAAGAAGTAGTCACCAAGTAAGGTGCAACCGACCAAGAAAGAAAGAAAGAAAGCAAGGAGCAGCCAGCCAAGAAGACTGTAGCAGCCACCAAGGAGAGGCATCGAGGCACCCAGCCAAGGAGAATGTAGCAGCCATCAAGGAAAGAAGGCAAGGCAGCTGACCAATGAGAGGAAGAAAGATGGCAAGGCAACTAACCAAGGAAAGAAGGAAAGAAAGCAAGGTAACTAGCCAAAGAGAGGAAGAAAGAAGGCAAGGCAGCTGGCCAAAAAGAGAGCAACAACATGTCTAGGAGGCTTCCTAGTAGTAGTAACATATCCAAGAGGCTTCCCAACAACAGCAACACATCCAGAAGACTTCCTAGCAATAACAGCACGTCTAAGAGACTTCTTAGTAGTAGCAGCAAGTCCATAAGGGTATACTAGCACCAGCAGCATGTCCTTGCACATCTAAGAGAGTATATTAGAAACAATAGATGTCCCTACAGGTCCAAGAGGGTATACCAACACCAGCAACATGTTCTTGCACGTCTAGTAGGGTATACTAGCAACAATGGCACTTCCCTGCAAGTCTAAAAGGGTATACTAGTACCAGTTGCACCTCAGGAGGCTTCCTAGCAATAGAAGCACACTTAGGAATAAAAAAAAAAATCAGAATGTTCAGCAACAGGTTCGGGAATCAACAGCCACCTACAAAAAGTGTACCAGTAGGTCCAGGAATCAACTAGAAAACCAATAGCAGTGCAAGAAGACAGTTACAATGCGTGGGGATAGTAACAGTGGCACAAGAAAATTACTAGCTGCGCAAGAAAGCAACAGCAACACCTATGGACAGCAGCAGTCCAAGCCGATAAAAGGAGTAGCACATACAGATATTAGCAACAGCGTGTGCGGATAGTAGCTGTAATGTGCACAAATAACAAGTGCAAAGACTATAGACAATAAGAGTAATAGGCATAAATAGCAGGCACAGCACGCGTGAACAATAGTCGCAGAGACCATAGACAGCAAGTATAGCTTATATAGACAACAAGCACAGCATGTGCAGCAGACAACAGGTATAGCTTGTGCAGACAATAGGCATAACTTGTAAGGACAGCAGGCACAACACATGTGGACAGTAAGCATACGCGGCAGCACGAATGAATAGTATTAATTATGCACACAGACAACAGTAGATAGACACGACAGTGCGTACGAATAGCAATAACAGTGTATATTAATAGTATTAATTGTGCACCCAAATAGCAGTAGACAGATGCAGCAGCGCGTATGGACAACAATAGCAGTGCATACTAACAGTATTAACTACGCAAGCGGATAGTAGTAGACAAACACAACAGTGCGTACAAATAGCATTAATAATGAGCACGGATAACAGCAGCAATGCATGTGGACAACAGTGGCAGAGCGCACAGGTAGCATCAGCAGCAGGTGAAACAACAACAACAACGAAGGAAAGAGAAGATCTATATTCTGCTTTAGCAATTTGTATACATTGAGTGATCATTCTTCATGAAAGATTTTAATTACAAACTCTTAATAAATGTGTTGAAAAAAAGTGGAATACTCTTGAAGTGATCAGGAGATCGTAAGTAGTTAAAGAGTAGTCTTTCCATAAGTGGTTAAGGAGTGATCCTTCCATAACATACCTGTATCCCTTGACAACAAGAGTGGATTATGTGAGTTAAGAGTGATCCTTCCACACTATACCTATATCCCTTGATAACAAGAGTGAATTATGTGATTTAAGAGTGATCCTATCACACCTTGGACATAGCTTACACACTATGAATGAACTATGTAAAAATTAGCATGTATCCTTGAGTGCTTGCGCATTAATTTTTATTTGTAAAGTCACACTCACATAAAAGAGAAAATTAAAAATTGGATTATTGGTTCTAACAAGTTACAAAGGTTAAATCCAAATCAATTTATAAAAAAGGATGACTTATACTAATTCATCTCCCTCTTAGTGTGAGATCTACAACAATCCTCATCAAATATTTGATTGAACTCATGTTCTTGGTTTCAAAAGTTCTAATACCTCCTCTAAAAATTATATAATCCAAAAAGAATAATAATTGTTAAGATTTAAAAAGAAATCATCATTAATGTCTAATAAATTATCCATTAAACTCTAACAGCAAGAATATTGATTATTATCCAATAACATTTTAGAATTTTATATTTATTTAAAAATTTAAATAAGTAGGTAGTAAAGTCATTTAATATTATAAATCAAGTTGGATTTATACTCTTCATGCATCATTGACATATATTAGAGTCAACTAGCATGTTGAATAGCAAAATTGAAATAAATGTAGATAAAAACCTAGTTATCATAGGCATTGAGCAGATTGATCAAAATTGAACATAATGAATGAGTTGAATGTGACAAATATAGACAAGATGACGAACCAAACGTAATAGATTGTGATCAAATTTATAAATATTATAAATTATGTCTTTATATTTGACTAATTTAGTATTTCATATTCTCAATCATTACAATGAGTTTAAAGATTTTGTCTTTGAATATAAAGCTTTGGCAATTTATCTGAATTGACTCTCAATAATGAACTTAACGTAAAACATGCTGATTTTATTGTTACGCATAGTAGGGATTGATACCTTTATGTCTAAAAACTTTTATTCAATAAGGGCATTGTCGATTCATTGTTGCTGGACAGGAAGACCCGGCGGTGGTCATGATCCGTGTTGAACTCCACTTGTATACATGTTTCTGGAGGTCCGCTGTGGGCTTTACATATCCATAACTTGCCCTCGAACAAAGCATCATGTTAGTTCACTTCCATACTTGGCAGTTGGGGATGCTCATTTACATGTCTCAAATCTTTGTTAATGCAGGCTCTTGATTAGGGTAGAAAGCATTTATACATAAAGGTTGGCACAACTGCCTTCTTCCCATCAATTTTACTGTTACCTAGCCATGTACTTTCAGGAAGTTGGCCTCAATCACTGTTCCACCATAAATAGTGGACGAACTCCTGTTGCCTCTAATGCTAAACCACTCCCACCACCAACTACATCCTCATCCCCTACGTTCAATTTATTTAAGCTCACGGTTCTATGAAATAGACATAGACTTAAAACAGGTTGGGAAGTTGGAAATTGAACCTACTTGGCCACCTACACTGAATGTGTATTGTTTGTCAGGATTTAAAATGATGCTAACATGGTGTGTTTCCTGCCATATTTGTGGGCTGGCGGTACGAGTATAGTCATTCATAAAAAAACAAAAAACCAAAAAGAAAAAGTGGGGAACCATATTGTTTGGGTGGGCAGTCAGCACAGTTGAGTAGATATAATGCGAAAGTGATGGAAGCAGAAACACACGCCTCACTTCCGAGAATAAGATCACTACTAAATGAGGTGAATAATGGTCTCAAATGATTAGGGCCACATGGCAGATTTTCCAGTTTTTCTACAGTTGAAGGTTAAATTTTTTAAGGCTCAAAATATTGACAATATTTGGTGTCAATTAGTTTAGTTTAGTTTTCTCTCTCTCTCGGTACTGTTAACGTCAAAGATTAATTTAATTTTAGAGCCAGCCTCAAATTAGAATTGACATGTGTCGAGAACTTGGGTTCCAATGTCATTTCTGTTATAAATGCAGGACCATCTTGACTGGCAAAGTCATGTGGTATTTGTTCTATGGGGTCTAAGGTTGAATTCTACTTACATTTTTCAATTGAGAGAGGTGTGAAAAAGAGAGGTTGCCGCTTGCAGACCTCAAAACCTGCTGTATCTCTAGGAAATGGGGGGGGGGGGGGGGAATGGAATATTGATAGTAGTAATTTGCCGATTAATTTGAAAGTTGGCAGGGTATTAGCATCTATCCCTGAGAAACAACGGGGTTATTAGCGGCTAGCAATGTTAAGTTCTTGAGAAAGCACCACTGGTTAGAAAATAATTTACAGAATAATATAATGCTACAACAAATTATGAATTAGTAAAAGATATCACGTTTAAAACATGCATAAATTTGTTTTTGAAAATAATTTTTTTATAGATAAATTGTAACAATACAATAGATTATATCAACTATTTTTTCAAGATAAAATAAAATTTTTTTACTAGTTTATATTTTATATAGTGAAGTAACAAAACAATTCATTTATTTAATTAATCTAACAATATGTCATAAATTATTGAAAACAATACACCTAGTTAATTAACATTGATATATTCATTTAGCATAGCAAAAATTTCACTATAAAATATATCATAGTTCATGATACTTTTTAAATATTTTACAATTTTAGTCAAAATACTTTACCGATTCTAGTGTTATAGCAATTGTACCATAGCTCAAAGCATGTGAGTGAAAGCTATTGATCTCTAAGGCAATCCCAAAGGAAAGGTGAATTAAGTTTAACTTGTATGGTCACTCAACTTATACTTAATCTCAAATTCAAAGAGAGATAACAAAATAAATAATAACAAATATAAAAGGAAACAATATAAACAACTAAAAATAAAAAGAGGTAAGGGAAGAAGAAGTATGTACACAATAATATATAATGATTTAATTTAACCTATGTGCTTACATCCATTCATTAAGGTTCCTCCTTTAAGAATTTAATTTCTTTATCATTTCCTTCTTTTATAAGATAAAAACAATTATTTATACTTGGTCACGTGGACTTTAATTATAACAAATTTTTTACAACACTTAAAGACCTATTTTCTTTTTTTTTTTTTTACTTGAGCACTCTTATTCTTTCACAATTTTAACTTTTCTCACTTAAAGCTCGTGTTTTTTATTTTTCTTTCTTTTTTCTTTTTTTCTTTGATCTTCACTAAACATAATGCAATCTTTCAAGGTTGTACTTGACTTTACTAGGCCTTACACAAAAGAATTTTTAAACTCTCTTATAAACCAAATACAAAAAATTAGTTATTTGACATTGATTATTTTCTATAAGCAAACCCTTTTAAGAAATCATTGTTCTTAAACTTAATAAGTAAATTTAACCTAACAAGTCTACCAACATACACAGTTCTCTTTTTGAAATTGTAAAAATCATGAGTAATATTATAGGTTTTAAATTAAGAAATATGGTACTTTGAAGTTTTTAGGTTTTATAAAGATGAAGGACTTATTGTAATGTTAGGAAACAAAATATTCAAAAGAAAATAAAAGTGAAAATTACATAAGAAACTTACATCATTTGAAACCTAAATGTTCTTACATCCATAATCATATTAAAGTTTCACTATCTTAAAAGTTTCAAATTACATAATAAGTATTTTCTTTTGAAAAAAAATTACATGTTTACTTTCCATATAATATTAATTAAGTTCAACTTGAAGTTCCCAACTTCTCCATAGAATCTACTAGTTTGTGATACTGAGAGGGGGGGTGAATCAGTATCACCACAATTCATAATTTGCAGGAAAGTGAACAACTTCAACCTTTTCTTAAAAGCGAACTCTTTCTCAGACTCGACTAAGGTGGATCTATTACTACCTATTAATCATAATAGTCCACAAAGTCACCTTTCAAACACCTTACCTAATAGACAATTCAGATGTTCTTTTTTAGGTCTTCGTTAGGTTATGGGTTGGCTGATACTTTAGCTGCGTTCACAACTCAATTCAAAATACAAAACGTAAAGCAAATTAAGGACACACGAGATTTATGTGGTTCCGTCAACATGACGTACATCCATGGTGGTAGGGACTCTCCCTTACCAAGACTATCCACTATACTTCTAAATACAGGTTACAATGGATGTCTTTAATTATCTACTCCTTTCACTATTGCAATTACTAAGTAAGTATAATACAAAGAGTATCATTTACTGTGTCTACCCTTAGAAGTTCACTGCAACATTCTCTAACCTCTCTTAAAGAAGTCTGAAAATACGGTGAGTTCTTTCAATGCTTCGCTGAATTCCTTCTTTACGCTGTATCACACAATTCCTGCTTTTATCGTCTCACTGTCTTCCCATCTCTTTATCTCACGGCTTTACTGTTTTACAGCTCACCTATCCTTTTCTCTCTCTCTTGCTGTCCAACTAGATTTCTCTCTCTTATTGCCGGATTTCTCTCTCTTCACCAGATTTCTCTTTTCCATTCACCCACTTGGCCGGATTTCCTCCCTTTTCTGCCAGTGGTCTGCTTTTCTTCGTCCGATCATCCAACCCCGTCTAGCCATACCTGATTTTCTCTCCCGTCGACCCATTTCTCTGTTTTTCCGACCATCTGTTTCTCTCTCCCAATCTGGTCTCATCTTACTCGTTCCAGCTCGGATCTGGTCTCCCCGGTTCCTAATTTGGTCTTATCTTACCCGTTTCTCCCTCTTATCGTGTCGTTCCCTCACCGACCGGTAGTGTGCTAGTGGTCTAAGTCACGCACAGGTTTCTCTTTCTTTTCTACCAATGATTCCATTTCAATGGTTCTCTCTCTCTCTTCCGTGACGTTCTGTCGTCGCTGGTTTTGTCGTGTTGGTTTTCTCCTCCGGATGGTGGTGGCTTTTCTTTGGCCTACTGTCTAGCCCCTCTTCGGCCTTTCACCACTTTTTCCCTCTTCCTGCCGTCCAGTCGTTCACTCTTCTCTAGGCGTGTTTGGGTGTGTCAGTGGTGTGCCATTTTTCTCTCCTATCTCCGACGATGGCTGTTCTTTGTTCAGTTCGGCCGTCGATTGTCTCCTCTTTCTCTCTCTCTCTCTCTCAAGTTACATTGTTTACGCCGGCTATAGTTCACTCTCTTCATCCATCGGCTATACTATTCACTCTCTTCATCCTTGCTGGTGGTGTTCTTCTGTGTAGGGTTTAGTGTTCTCTTTGGTTGTCGATTGTCTAGGTTTTACTGAATGCTCAATATTGTTGACTCCTTGTTCTTTGTCTTCCAAGACCATTATATACTCTACTCCATGAAGAACTAATAGGGCTTACATGGCAGATTTACTTTCTTGCCCCTCCATGTGGATTTACGTTCTTACCCTTCTATATGGATTTACCTTCTTACCCTTCCATATGGCTTTACTTTCTTGCACACTTAAACCTAGTTAACAACAATTACAACCCATACAAGGATGTGGGAACAACACAACTCCTATAATAATCTATCATTTATAAATTATTATCAAACTAGTAACTATCATAATGTAATTGAACTTCCATGAAATTCATAACTTTAATGCAAAACCTCTTCAATAATTAAACATGGAGGTCAATTGAGGCTATGCATAACTTGAACTTCTTTATAACTACTAACTTAGTTAACATGCCAATGAGATTCTTTATACCATATATCTTTTCCCAAGTCAATGTCTTATTATTTAATAAATCACACTTAAAGTAATTCTTCAATTAGATATGCTTTGTTCTTGTATAAAATATAAGATTCTTAACAAGATGAATTATACATTGAATAACACAACAAAATATATTACTTTTATGTGACTTGCCTTGTTTTTCTAAAAAGTTCTTTAACTAAAGTAATTCCTTACTAACTTTAGTAATGACAATGTATTTAGCTTTGATAGTTCATAGAGTAACAATCTTTTGTAGTTGAGATACTTAACTCATAGCAATACCATTTAATGTGTGAACAAAACATAGTATGCTCTTTTTACTATTAACGTCTCCACCAAAATGGGCATCAATAAACCCTTGCAAGTTAATATTGCTCTTTCTAAAACATAATGCTACATCTTTGCTATCCTTTAGATAGTCAAAAATCCACTTAACAATCTCCCAATGTTATTTACTAAGATTAGCCATGCGCCTACTTATGACTTCCATTGCATATGCTATATTAGGTTTGGTACAAACCATAACATACATAAGACTATCAACTACTGAGACATAAAGGACTCTTCACATTTACTTGCACTTCTCATCTATCTTTGGTGATTGTTCCTTTGAAAGCCTTAAGTGATTTTTCAAAGAAGCGTTAACCAACATTACTTCTTACATCTTGAATTAGTTTAACAAATTTTTAATATAAATAACCTCTAATAGTTTTATGATACTAGTCACTTTATTCCTTATAATACTTATCTTAAGAATTTACTTCACAACTCTAAGATCTTTCATTATAAATTCAATAGATAATTCTTGCTTTATATTATTAATCTCATCAATAATAGAACTTGTAATGAATATATCATCTACATATAAAAGCAAAATAACATGACAATTGTCAAATTTCTTAAAGTAATAATAATGATTCATATTACACCTCTTAAAAGTGCAATTGCATATAAAGGCATTAAATTTATTGTATTATTGCCCAATAACTTATTTCATAACATACAAACTTTTACTAAACTTGCACATAAGATTTTTCTTTTTGAGAATTAAAAAATCTTTTAGTTTCAACATGTAAATATCTTCCTCTAAACACCATGAAGAAAACCTATTTTTACATCAAGCTGTTCTATGTGCAAATTTTTGAATGCAACAATGCTTTGCACTAATCGAATTATTGATATCTTCACAACTAAAGAGAAAACTTCATATAGTCAATATCTTCTTTCTACTAAAATTCCTTTAAAACCAACCTTGCCTTATATCTTTAACTGTCATCATGTTTTTCTTTGACTTAGCAAATTTATTTGTTATTCAATGCCTTTTTGCCTTTTAGTAATTAACTCTTATATATGATTTTTCTATAATAAACTTATTTCTTCTTCTTTAACTAACTTCTAATTAACATAATCTTTAACTTATATTATTTCATCAAGCATTCTAACTCACCTTTGTCAATTAATAGTAAATAATATAAAGAAACAAAGTACTATAAAGGTTTAAATATTATACCAAATTTCATCAATTGTGTAACTAATGTAGAAGGATTTAACTATATTGAGATGTTTTTAAGAATTTTTGATAATCTTCTATCTATATCATCTTTTGAAATTTCCTCTAACATAGTTGTTCTCTTTTTTAGATATGTTTCCCCACACTATTAGATTCTGTAACATGTCTATTTTGATAAACAATATTCTTATTGAATATAATTTCTTTATTTCTAATGGTTTTTTTATCTTAATCATCCTAAAAATGATATTTTTATTCATTAATTCCATACATATAAGAGATGCAACCAAAGACTTTCAAGTGTGAAAGATTTACTACTTTATCTATCTAAACCTCTTATAATAGTTCTCCATCTAAAAAAATAGATAGTCTTCAATTAATCAAATAGGTTATAGTGTTGATAACATCATCAAATAATGTATTTAGTAATCTAGCATGTATTTTCATTCTTTTGGCACACTTATTCAAGCTTTTATTCATATGTGTAGCAATATTATTCTATTATAGCATCTTTAAAATTCTTTTCTCCATTTAAATTGCATTAGCTAAACAAAAATTCCTAAATTTTTTACCATCATACCTACCATTATTATTAGATATCAAGCATTTTATTTTTACATTAGACTTATTTTCAACCTAATTCTTCCATTTCTTAAAAGTTATAAATACATTATATTTATTTTTTCCACAAAAAAAAACATCTAATTAAAGTCATCAATAAAAGTGAAATACTAGAGTCAACCACCTAAGAATGCTACTAGAGTTAATAAACATTAATATGCATAAGTTTCAACAATTATGTCTAAGGTGTCATTCCAACTTTGAAGAAACTGACCCTTTTTTACTTTCTAAAAACACAATCCTCACAAAAATTAACATTCATAATTTTTATAACAAATTATTTGCACTTTGCTGCAAGTACTTTCATTCCTTTCTCACTCACATGTTTAAACCTACAATACCAAATTTTGGAATTAATACTTAACTCAATAATTTTCATTAAATTCTTTATACTTGAAATCAAGGTTATAAAATGTATTTCTTCATCAAACTTCCTTATAAAGATCAAATTCATTTTCAATCCTAAAATATATCAAACATCTTTCAACTTTAACACGTATGCATTTGATGCCTTAATATGAACATTACCATTTCCTACTATATCTAATAATTCATCGTCAATAAAATGAACTTTTTTAAAATTACCAATAACATGATTCTACATGTAATTTCAATATGAAGTTAAATGAAAGGATGCTTTAGAGTTTAGAATCCAAAACTCCTTTTGATTATTAATGCTTAGAATTAAAAAGTTGGAGATATCTTTAATTATTATATTCACAAAATCTTCATCTTAAATTGTTTTCTTTGGCTACTTGTAGTCTTTGTCAAAGTGACCCTTATACTTGCAATTCTAACATGTTGTGCTAGATTTTGATTTACTCCTTTTCCTAGATTTTGATTTACCCTTATTGTTATAAAGTTAAGTTATTCTTCTTTTATTTTTCATACTTAAGGTAAAACCAATGCTACATGATACATCCAATTCTCTCCTATAAATTGTAATTGCTACAAACTAGATGAACTATTTACTACAATTATATTGATGTTTTAACTTTCTATCAATAAGGACAACATAATTAAAGCCTTCAGCTTTAAATCAAAATTTATATTCTTTGAATTTGAACCCATTTATATGATTTATAATAAAGGTACCTTCTTTCATCTTCAAATCAAATAATCTTTTCATCAGATACACCTTATTGGAAATAAATAGTTCCTTATATGTAAGAGTTAACGCCCTCGTCAATTTAGCAATGGCTTCTTCGTTTAGATATTGAAAGCAATGTTTTAAGCCAATGTTAATTGGATAACTCCTGAGGCTAATCTATCTACTAACTCTTAATATTCTTTGCTTATTGATTATGGTTTCTTTTCTTAAAAAAGGTTGATGTAATTTTTTTAGATATAGATAATCTTTCATTTGTATCTTTTAGAAATCAAAATCAGTACAAACAAGCTTATTGATCCTCACTTTTCCTTCTTTAAATATCATCGTTCCCGTTACCTCATTAACCCTTTTAAAACTACAATTTTGTTACTAATTGTTGGGAAACAAATATTTGAAAGAAGTAAAAGCGAAAGAGAACACAAGAAATTTATATAGTTTGAAACTTAAATGTTCTTACATTCATAACTACATTAAAGTTTCACTATTTCAAGAGTTCTAAATTACATAATAAGAATTTTTTTATATATATGTAATAGGGCAAGTTTTATATAAAAATAAATTATATGTTTACTTTTTATATTATTAATCAATGTCTGCTTTTACAACATATATATGCCATTTAAGGTTATGGAAAAGGTGATGAAGTCATGCATGGTGCCACTAATGATGATAAAGGTGTCAAAGAAGTTTTTAATGAAGATAAAGACATTGGTTTAACACTTTTTGATTTTTCATTTATATTTCTCCTTAAATCATTTTTGTTCTTTTTATTAGAGGATGGTATAAATCTCTCCTCAAAGGATTTGTAAATAGAAAAGGAACATGTTTGATCATTGATGATGAAGATTCAAATAGTGTGGTGATGATGAGAACTCAAGTGTCATAGTTGGTTTTAGTGGTCAAGTCATCAATGGTGTAGTGATGACACTTCAAGTTATTGAAATTGAAATCAATTTTCTTACTTTAATCCTTCACTTCTTTGATCTAAATCCAAATTTTGGTGTCATTTGTACTAGTTTTACGAAATTAATATCTTAAGGTGTATTAATTGCACTCAATTGAATGGAAATTTATAGATTTAAGGTTTAAATTTGAAAAAGGAAAGAAATCTCTAACAAAGATGAATTTTTGCATTCTAGAAAAAAAAAAAAACAAAAAAGAGAAAGTGACCTTTCAAATACCATCAGTTGATTGGAGTAAGTCATAGGTCGATTACTCACATTAGTTAACATTTGTTTTCATTCTAGTTAATTAATCCCTCTTAAACAAAAAGAAACTTTCTTTTTTTAAGCTTAAATCATTAAGATCAACGTACAACATATATATCATATCTATAAACACATATAATTATGCCTTAAACACATAAAAATAGATCAAATCACAACAATCACATAATCAAAAGATCAATCAAACTTAATCATGTCCAATTTCTTTATGATGGTAACAAATCTATTCTTATACAAAGGTTTGGTAAAGATAACAGTCAACTAATCTCTGATGTTCAAAAACTTTAGAAACATATCTCACTTAAATACATTATCCCTAATACAATTATGTCTTAGGTTAATGTGTTTAGTATGGGTATGGTATATAGGGTCTTGGTCATATTAATTATACTTATATTGTCACACTTAATAGGCATATAAGAATAACGTAATCTAAAGTCTTCTAAAGTTTGTTTTATCTAAAGCAATTAAGTACATCAAGCACTAACTACTATGTACTTTACTTTAGTTGTAAAAAGAGCAATTCAACCTTACTTTCTATTACATCATAAGACTAAAACTTGGTGAAGGAATTGATATGTATATGCAATACTCTTGCTTTTAATTTTATCTTCTACAAAGTCTAATTTTAAGTAACTAAGTTAAAAGTTGATTCTCTTAAATACTAAAGTCCTAAGTTCATGGTTCCCTTCACATGCCTTAGTACTCTCTTAAGGGCAACTAAATGACTCTCTTATGTTAGATTAAAATCTTACACATAAACAAATAACTAAAATCAAATCTAGTTTACATCATACTTTTATATTATTTTTCATCCATAATCTTATCATTTACATCATTGTCTAGTTTTAGGAAATTAGTCATTAAAGTACTATATGATTCAAAATAATTTATTCCAAAACTTCTTTAATAACTCATTTACATACATGGCTTAATTGAATAAGATTCCATCCTTTGTTTGCTTGATTTGAAGTTCAAGGAAGAAATTCAATTCTTCCATCATACTTATATCAACTTATGTTTCCATATTACTAACCAATTTTTTACATAATGATTCGTTTATAGCACTAAATATAATATCATTAATATAAATGTGAACAATTAACAAGTCCTTGCCTTTTAATTTCGTAAAAATAGTAGTATCAACTTTATCTTTTGTAAAACCTTTATCAACCAATAAAGAACTTAATCTTTTATATAAACTCCTAATGATTTCTTCAACCCATACAAAGTCGTTGAAATCTTATAAACATGATCCAAAAATTCATTACTTTCAAAGTCGAGAAGTTTATTAACAAAGACTTCCTTTGTGATGTAACTATTAAGGAATGTCCTCTTAATCTCCATTTGATATATCTTGAAATGTTTATGCATAGCAAATGCAATTAATGGCATTTAGTCTAGCAACTAGGATGAAGGTCCTATCATAATTGATCTCTTCTTCTTAATTATAGCCTTTTAGCAATTAACTATGCATTATTTTTAATAATTTGACTAATATCATCAAGTATGTTTCTAGCAACTCACTTGCTTATGATAATAGGATGATTACTAGGTCTTAATTTCAAAGTCTGACTTTTATTTTTCTTAAACTAGTTAAACTCATCCTTTATTACATGCATCCAAGATTAGTCAAGCAATGCATCATCTATATGTACTAATTTTACTTAAAATTAATGCTAAGGTCCCAATCTTTCTACATGCAAACCAAGATCTTAAAGGGTTAGAAAGGCTACTAATAATTTGATTCGGAGATACCTTTTCACTCTTTTGGAACTCATTGAACAATACTATTAAGGTTATTATCCTTTGGAAGATTGGACTTATTCACTTTATGTGTTTGCTCCTTTTGAACATTACTAAAATATTGTTGTTACTTTGATGATTCATTTGCATTTTTTAAGCTTTTAATTGTACCTACAAAGTTATTTAACTCTTCCTATTTAAAAAAGATGGGGTTAAGTTCATCAAATACAACATATATGAACTTTTTTATACAGTGCGTAATCAAGTTGATAAAATCTAGTAGAGAGAGATAAATTGTTATAACTCTTAAAAGATAATCTTATTATAATTGAAGCCCATATAAAGATGCATACTAATATGCACTATAGTGAATGCAAGATTTTAGTGGGAGATTACCATATCAATAATTATTTTTCACTATTTAAACATCAATGAAATTATTTTCTCACTTATTTAGGTCATGCAAAGTTATTAAGCAGATTAATCTTATTACAAATCAATTTGACTTACTAACAAGATCAAAAATATATTATCTTTCATATTTCTTACTTGAAGAAGAAATTTAGTAATAATATAATTGCACTAAGCCATTTACCTGACATTATTTGTATTAGAGATATTAATGGTTGTTGTTCTCACAGCCTTGTATAGGTTGTAATTGTTGTCAATTAAGTTTAAGTGTGCAAGAAAGTAAAGTCACATGGAAGGGCAAGATAGCAAATTTGTCCTATTAGGGTTTCATGGAGTATATAAAGGCCAACATAAGAGAGTGAACAGTAGTCATCAACAAAAAGAGAGAGAAAACAAAGTCGTTGTTGCAAATAGGAGAGGTCGGGTTGGCAAATTGAGCAAATCAAAGCAGACTGGCAAAAGGAGAGAGAAACCCGACGGCCAAAATAGACGGTTGGTAAAAATAAAGAAATGCATGAAAGGGGCTAGACAACTGGACAGAAGATCAGAAAAGCGAAATGGCAAAATCCTATTTGGCCAACCAAGACCACCATCAGCAAAATAGGGAAAAAGAGGGAGAACTAGAGATGGCCAAGAAGTGAGCAAAACGACAAATACACCACCGGGAAAGCAAAATGGCAAAATCAGAGTGGACGGCAAAAGAAAAGGGAGTTGGACAGCAAAACAAGCCGACAGCAAAATAAAGTAAACGGTGTGATAGATCCGACTGGACGATGAGATAGATCTAGCTAGACGAAGAGACAAAGACCGTTGGCAGAACACGAAAGAAAGAGAAAGAAAAATTGAGACAGCCATTGGAAGAGAGAGAAAAGAGGTATACGGCTAAAACAAAGAAGTCGATGGGAAGGAGAGAAAAAGAAACCCGACAACCAAATAGGGAAGGAGAGAAAAATCCGATACGACCAGAATAGAGGATGGATAGCCGATGAACAATGACCAACAAAAAAGGGAGAAAATCTGATATGGACAAAAAAGGTGTGAAACAAATAAGGGCAAACTAGAAACGTACATGAGGCGAACCGTGAGATAGTGAGATTGTAAAATAAGAGATGGGTGAGACCGTGAGATGGTGAAAGTAGGAGCTGTGTGAAACAACATAGAGAAGAAATTCAGTGAAGTATTGAAGAACTCAACATATTTCCAGATTTCTTCAAGAGATGTTAGAGAACATTACGATGAACTTTTAAAAGGCAATGGAGCAGCCTTTCAATTCAATAGCAGCAAGACAAGATAAAAGAAGAATTGACACAGTAAGTGACACTCTTTGTATTTTACTTGCTTAGTAATTGCAATAGTAAAAGAAGCAGAGAATTAAGACATCCATTATAACTAGAATTTTTAAGTATAATGGATATTATTGATAAGGGAGAGTCCTTACCACCATGGATGTACGTCACGTTGACGAAACCACGTAAATCTCATGTGTCCTTAATTTGCTTTTCGTTCTATATTTTGAATTGAGTTGTGAACGCAGCTAATGTATTAGCCAACCCATAACCTAATGAAAACCTAAACAAGAACATCTGAATTGTCTATTAAGCAAAGTGTCTAAAAGTGACTTTAGGGACTATTGTGATTAGTAGATAGCAATAGATCTACCTTAGTAGAGTCTGAGAAAGAGTTCATTTTTAATAAGAGGTTGAAGTTGTTCACTTACCTATGAAGCTTTATAACTTGGTGTACCAGTTTGAAGGGATCTAGAAGTTTGACTTATTCAGCATACTAAGAAATAAAAGCCGGTACTAGTACTAGCACCACTTACAATAAAAAGGTTCCAATCTTCAACAAAACCAACTACCATATATGGAGAGCAAAAATGCAAGTGGTATTTGCAACCATAGGCATGAACATGGTGAAATGCGTACAAGAGGGATTTGAGACTCCAGAAGAAGGTAAAGACCCAACCCCAGAGGAGTTAAGGCAGTTTAAGATAAATAGAAAGGCCTCAAATGTCATCATTTTAGCATTGACAGATTGTAGAAAGCCAAGCTTCAAGTGTTCAAGGAGAGGTATGAATCTCTCATAATGTAGAAAAATGAGTTAGTCCAAAAGTTTTTCACCAGGGTTATTGATGCTGTAAACAACCTTAAAAGTCATGGGAAGAACAAGAAGGACTCATCTATTATGAAGAAAATTCTGAAAATTTTGCCTAAGAGGTTTGCCTCAAAGGTGGCAGCCATAGAAGAGAGTAAAGATCTTAATTCTATCTCTACATAATCTCTAGTGCAATCTCATTGCATATGAGATGAGAATAAAGTCAATTGAGAGCTCCTCAACATCAAAGGTATCAAAAGAGGCAGCTTTCAAAGCTATAAAGCACTTAAAGATAAAAGAAGAAGAAGAATCATCCAGTGAGGATAATGATGATGATGAGGAAGAAAGTGAAGGTGAAGTGTTAGAATACCTCACAAGAAAGTTCAAAAAGGAGTCTAAAAAGGGAAAAGGACAGTTGTCCTTAAAATGCTATCGTTGTGGGCAAACAGGACATTTTGTCTCTCAGAGCAAAGAGAAACTTGATGATGAAGATAAGGATAATGATGATAAGCAGAATTCAAGAAGGAGAAAATCATCATTCAAATCAAATAAGTTCAACAAGAAGACTGCCAACCCACAGAAGAAGAAGAGAGGAAGATGAGGAGGAAGATGACTTATTAGATGAGTATGCCTTTATGGCATCAGCTTAAGGTGGTAATTCAACCTTTAAAGAGGAAGAGGAGGTTGATGAAGAAGAACCAGATCTTAAAGCTTAGTTGAAAGCAGCTTCAAAGGAGATAATCAGAAGGGGCAAAACCATAAGAAGGTTGGAGGCCCATATAAAACAAATTGAAGCAAAGTCTGAGGAAGCTGAAAGTCAAAAGGATGAAATAAGGGCTGATTATATTGACTTAAAGAGAAGATTTAAGGAACATATCAAAACATGTGAAGACCTTACAGTAGAACTTGGCTCAAGGGCTTCCAAAATCAAAGAAATGGAGAAAGAGTTGCTGAGACTTCAGCATCAACTCAAAAGTAGCAAAGAGAAAAGAGAGAAGAATGTAGAGAAAGTGCAGCAATTTGAGGCTACATTGGCTAAAGAAAATAAGAATGTGCCATAGAAGTTGAAAGAGAAGGTTGTGACTCAGAAGAAGATAGCTGAGAATAAAAAAGATCTTACGAAGCAACCTAGGGTGGCAACAAGAAGGAAGAAAAGAAAGTCAACTAGCATAGGGCTATGGCTGAACTGAAGAAGGAGAAGAAGGTGGCTGAAATGAAAGTCACATAAGCAAAGAAGCCAGCTACGTTGCCTACATAGCAAGTGATGAACAGAAGAAGACAAGCTATGATCAGACCCAAAAAGAGACAGTTTCAAGGTCATTGCCTTTATTGTGGAATTTGGGGTCATAAGGCGAGTAACTACTAGTGGAGAAGGCCAATATATGTCTCCAACATGAGAAGATATGACGTTGCATACAGGGAGAGACAATACAAAACTCAGATGAGAACACTTATGAAGTTCCCAACTTTTCCTTAAGATCTACTAGTTTGTGATACTAAGAGGGGGTGAATCAGTATCACCATAATTCGCAATTTGCAAGTAACTGAACAACTTTAACCTCTTCTTAAAAGTGAACTCTTTTTTAGACTCGACTAAGGTAGATCTATTGCTACCTACTAAACACAATAGTCCCTAAAGTCACCTTTCAAACACCTTGCCTAATAGACAATTAGAATGTTCTTGTTTAAGTCTTCGTTAGGTTATAGGTTGGCTGATACTTTAGCTACATTCATAAGTCAATTCAAATTATAGAACGTAAAGCAAATTAAGGACACACGAGATTTACATGGTTCCATCAACATGACGTACATCCACTGTGGTAAGGACTTTCCCTTACCAAGACTATCCACTATACTTGAGAATTCCATTTACAATGGATGTCTTAATCCTCTGCTCCTTTCACTATTGTAATTACTATGCAAGTACAATACAAAGAGTGTCACCTACTGTGTCTACCCTTCTTCTAACTTGTCTTACCTCTGTTGAATTGAAAGGTTGCTCCATTACCGTTTAAAAGTTCACCACAATGCTCTCTAACCTCTCTTGAAGAAATCTGGAAATACGTTAAGTTCTTTCCGATGTTTCACTGAAATTATTCTTTATGTTGTTTCACACAACTCTTGCTTTCTCCATCTCACGGTCTCACCCGTCTCCCTTTCTCATGACTCACCTCACATTTCTGGTTTCTGTTCACATTTCTCTCTCTCTTGCCGTCCTGCTGAATTTCTCTCTCTTACCATCTGGCCATTCACTCTTCCTTAGCCGTATTAGATTTTCTCCCTTTACTGTCGGTTACTATTCATCAACTGTCCACCCTTATTCGTTTCTGGTTTTCTTTCGTTGATAGTCTGTTTTTCTTCGTCCATCTCTCTCTCTCTCTCTCGATTTTGTCAATGGTTTCTCTCATTGTCCAATTGGATCTATCTCACTGTCCAGTCGGATCTGATTTTAGTTGTATCGTCTCTTTTCCATTCACCCACTTGGTCGTTCACCTCTTTGTCTTGCCATGCTGGTTTTAGACGAATGTCTCCTTTGACCAGTCACTCTTCTTTGTCGATTACTATGTGTTTTGGCCGTTCCTTTGTGTTTTGCTGTCCAGCCTTTGTGTTTTGTCGTGCTCCTCTTCTTTTTGCCATGTACCACCTTCACTGAGTACTGTGTTTTTTTGGATGCTATGTTTTTCAGAGTACTATTTGGCCATCTGCTCTCTCTTCTCCTTAAACGTTCTTTTTCAGTTTTGGTCCTCTTTTCTCTTTCGCCCAACGACGGCTCCAATTTGGTCGTATATATATTTTTCCCTTTTACTCTCCTTCATCCGACAAATTCATTTTCTCTCTCTTACTTTTTTCCGACGACGACTATTGTTCTTCGTTTTGCCCCTTTTTTGGTCATCTTCTCTTTCTCTCTCTCTCAACTAACAGCTGTTCTTTGTTCAGCCCAACCGTCTCCCCTTTCTCTCTCTCTTGATGTTGTTCCTCATTCAGCCTGGTTGTCTCCCCTTTCTCTCTCTCAACGGTTGTTCTTCATTCGGCCCAGTCATTTGTTTTGGTTGTTAGGTTTCTCTCTCTACCTCTTTGTCGTCACACGGTTTGCTCCAATTTTCTCAATTTGCCGACCTCTCTTTTTCTATTTTGTCACCCCTTGTTCTGTCATTCTCTTACCGTGTGCTTTGGCCATATGTTGTATTTTTCTCTTTTCTCTAGTTGGCTGTCCACACACTTTTTGTGTTTTGCCATATATTTAATTGTGTTGGTCTTAACCTAATTTTGTTTTTTAAGGTCTTTATATACTCTCTTCCATGAAATCCTAATAAGGCTTACTTGCAGTGAATTTACTATATTGCCCCTCTATGTAGCTTTTACGTTCTTGCCCCTCTATGTGGCTTTTACCTTCTTGCCCTTCTATGTGGCTTTACTTTCTTGTACACTTAAACCTAGTTGACAACAATTACAACCCATACAAGGCTGTGGGAACAACAATCTCTCCCTTTGTAACAATTTGCAATACTCATAACAAAAGCTACTATGCAACAGTTTCAACTTCCCCTAAATATGCACTTCCCCTTTCTTAATAGCTCCCCCTGCACTGTTGCTTCTCTCCCTCTTTGCCAACCAATTACAAATCTGAAAAGCTCGCCAAGTAAAGATGGAGGATTCACCTGATTTTCAAGCTTGAGGAGCCATTCGCACAGACAAACTCATTCTGTGCTTTTCAAACAACTCTGTGGATAGAGATTTAGTTAGATCTTGTGTAGCCTCTTTAATAGATTTAGGTCCAACTTATGAGAGTAAAGCAGTAGCTCCCACAATTTTTCTTCTTGTTGTAACTCCTGCTGATTGGTCACCTATGATCTGATTTCTTGATAAGCACTGGTCCACATTTTCTTTGGCTTTCTTTCTTGCACAGTCTTAGTTGCAAGAGGATATCTTTCTTTATCAATCACATACAAATTTCAGCTATTCTCTTCCCAACTGCAACAATATTGCCTTCTTTACTCTTTACTTGGAAAATTATTTTTGTGAATATTACCTTATGGTCTTTATTGCATAGTTTGCTAACATATGCTAGATTATATCTAAGTCCTTCATCGTGCATAACATCTTTTAGCTTTCCTCTTCCAATGTTTACTAAGCCTTGACCACTGATATTGAGTGAATCATCATTGCCAAACTTGACTCTGCTTTCTCTTGACTTGTTTAGCTTTGACAATTTACTCTTGTCTCTTATCATGTGTAAAGTGCATCCATTATCAAGAATCCACTGCTTATCCTTGTAGTTAGCTTTGAGTGCAATTTTAGTTATATTAGCCACTTTATATTCCTTCTTTTGAACTGGCTAGAAGATAGCTTTCTTTTTTTTTTTCTCAGCTTTGACTACACCACTTGTTTTCACTATGCCATTGAGTGCCTTCTCTTGCTTAAAAAGAAGTGTCATGCATCTTTTGGCATTATGGTCATCCTGTCTGCACCTTTCACACTGTTCCAAGTCTACCAATATAGTAAACTTGTTCTTTGAAACCATTGGTTTGGGCTTCCACAAACACTCCTTGTTAATGTGTCCTTGCTTTTTACAGTATATGCAAGAACTCACGATAAGTGTTCTTCTCTGAATTTTGTATTGTCTCCCCCTGTATGTAGCATCATATCTTCTCGAGTTGGAGATATATACTAGCCTTTTCCACCAGCAGTTACTCGTCTTATGACCCCAAACTCCACAATAAAGGCAATGACCTTAAAACTACCTCTTCTTAGGTCTGATCACAGCTTTTCTTCTTCTATTCATTACTTGCTATGTAGGCAACGTAGCTGGCTTCTTTGCTTGCATGACTTTCATTTCAGTCACCTTCTTCTCCTTCTTCTATTCAGCCGTAGCCCTTTGCTGGCTGACTTTCTTTTCTTCCTTCTTGTTTGCCACCCTAGGTTGCTCCTTTAAATCTTATTTATTCTCAGCTATCTTCTTCTGAGTCACAACCTTCTCTTTCAACTTCTATGGCACATTCTTATTTTCTTTAGCCAATGCAACCTCAGATTGCTGCACTTTCTCTACATTCTTACCTCCTTTTGCAGAACTTGTTTCTTCTATCATTTCAAGCTTCTGCAAGTTCTCTTTGCTACTTTTGAGTTGTTACTGAAGTCTCAGCAACTCTGTCTCCATTACTTCAATTTTTGTTCTTCAAATTTTCTCTTCAAGTCAATATGCTCAACCCTTATTTTATCCTTTTGACTTTCAGCTTCTTCAGACTTTGCTTCAACTTGTTTTATATGGGCCTCTAACCTTCTTATGGTTTTTCCCTTTCTGATTATCTCCTTTGAAGCTGCTTCCAGCTCAGTTTCAAGATCTGGCTCTTCTTCATCAACCTCCTCTTCCTCTTCAGAGGTTGAGCTACCACCTTGAGCTAATGCCATAAAGGCATGCTTATCTGATGAGTCTTCATCTTGCTCCTCATCAACTTCTTTTATTTGACTCACATAACTCTTGAATGAGCCTCTCTTCTACTTTTGTGGGTTAGCAGTCTTCTTACTGAACTTCTTTTATTTGAGTGATGATCTTCTCCATCTTGAATTTTGCTCATCATCACCATACTCATCTTTATCATCAAGTTTCACTTGGCACTAAAAAGCAAAGTGTCCAATCTGCCCACAATGATAACATCTTAAGGACAATTATCCTTTTCCCTTGTGAAGTTAGAATACTTCACCTTCACTTTCTTCCTTATCATCATCATCATCATTCTCATTGGATGATTCTTCCTCTTCTTTTATCTTCAAGTGTTTCATAGCTTTGAAAG
Source organism: Ceriops zippeliana (assembly GCA_037897445.1). Classification (NCBI taxonomy): domain Eukaryota; kingdom Viridiplantae; phylum Streptophyta; class Magnoliopsida; order Malpighiales; family Rhizophoraceae; genus Ceriops; species Ceriops zippeliana. Next base: position 5,089,557 of record JBAPLH010000018.1, on the reverse strand, counting down.
CTGCCTCCTTTAATACCTTCATTGTTGTAGAGCTTTTAGCTGACTTTATCCTTATCTCATATGCAATGAGATTGCACTGGAGATCATACAAAGACATAGAATTGAGATCTCTACTCTCCTATATGGCTACTACCTTTGAGGCAAACCTCTCAAGCAAAATTCTCAGAATTTTCTTCACAATCGATGAATCCTTTTTGTTCTTCCTATGACTTCTAAGGTCGTTTACAACATCAATAACCCTGGTGAAGAACTCTTCAACTATCTCATTTTTCTGCATTCTAAGAGATTCATATCTCTCCTTGAACACTTGAAGCTTAGCCTCCTTCATTCTACCATCACCTTCATATATTTTTTGCAATCTGTCTCATACTTCCTTGGTAGATTTGCAGTCCATAACTTTAGCATACTCAACATTTGTCAATGCTGAAATGATGACATTTGAGGCTTTCCCATTTATCTCAAACAGCCTTAACTTCTCTGAGGTTGGGTCTTTACCTTCTTCCAGAGCCACAAAACCCTCCTGTACACATTTCACCACATTCATGCCCATGGTTGCAAATACCACTTGTATTCTTGCCCTCCACATATAATAGTTGGTTCCGTTCAAGATTGGAACCTTCTTGCTGTAAGTGGTGCTAATGCTGGTATTGGCTTCCATTTCTTAGTATGTTGAACAAGTCAAACTTCTAGATCCCTTCAAACCAGTACACCAATTTGTTAAGCTTTAAATTGGTGAACTAGTGTTTTGATACCAATTGATGTTCCTGACTTCTCCCTAGGATCTACTAGTTTGTGATACTAAGTGGGGGGTGAATCAGTATCACCACAATTTGCAATTTGCAGGTAAGTAAACAACTTCAACCTCTTCTTAAAAGTGAACTCTTTCTCAGACTCGACTAAGGTAAATCTATTGCTACCTACAAATCACAATAGTCTCCAAAGTCACCTTTCAGACACCTTACCTAATAGACAATTTAGATGTTCTTGTTTAGGTCTTCATTAGGTTATGGGTTGGCTGATACTTTAGCTGCGTTCACAACTCAATTCAAATCACAAAATGTAAAGCAAATTAAGGACACGTGAGATTTACATGGTTCCATCAACATGACGTACATCCAAGGTAGTAAGGACTCTCCCTTACCAAGACTATCCACTACACTTAAGAATTCCAGTTACAATGAATATCTTAATCCTCTGCTCCTTTCACTATTGTAATTACTATGTAAGTACAATACAAAGAGTGTCATTTATTGTATATACCCTTCTTCTAACTTGTCTTGCCTCTGTTGAATTGAAAGGTTGCTCCACTGTCGCTAAGAAGTTCACCGCAATGCTCTCTAACCTCTCTTGAAGAAATATGGAAATACATTGTGTTCTTTCTGATGCTTCACCGAATTTCTTCTATACGTTGTTTCACACAACTCCTACTTTCATTGTCTCACTGTCTCACCCTTCTCCTTGTCTTACGGCTCGCCTCACGTTTCCAATTTTCCATTCACATTTCTCTCTCTCTTGCTGTCCCGTAAAATTTCTCTCTCTTACCGCCAGATTTCTCTCTCTTACCATCTAGCCGTTCACTCTTTTTTGGCCGTATCAGATTTTCTCCCTTTACTATCGGTTACTGTTCATTGATCGTCCACCCCTATCCGGTTCTGGTTTTCTTTCGACCGATGGTCTGTTTTTCTTCGTTCGTCTCTCTCTCTCTCAATTTTGCCGGTGGTTTCTCTCTCTTCGTTCAGCTGGATCTATCTCATCGTCCAATCGGATCTGATTTTGGCAGTATCGTCTCTTTTCTGTTTACCCACGTGGTCATTCACCTTTTTGTCTTGTCATGCTAGTTTTGGTGGTTCCTTTGTGTTTTATTGTCCAGCCCTTATGTTTTGTCATGCTTCTCTTCTTTTTGCCGTGTACCACCCTTCGTCGAGTACTGTGTTTTTCTGGGTGCTGTGTTTTACCAGGTACTAATTGGCTGTTTGCTCTCTCTTCTCCACGAACGTTCTCCTTCGTTTTTGGTCCTCTTTTCTCCTTCGCCCAACGATGGCTCCAATTTGGCCGTATATATATTTTTGTCTTTTGCTCTCCTTCGTTCAACAAATTCATTTTCTCTCTCTTCCTCTTTTCCGATGATGACTATTGTTCTTTGTTTTGCCCCCTTTTTGGTCGTCTTCTCTTTCTCTCTCTCTCAACCAACGGATGTTCTTTGTTTAGCCTTGTCGTCTCCCTTTTCTCTCTCTCTTGACGGTTGTTCCTTGTTCAGCCCAGCCATCTTCCCTTTCTCTCTCTCGACGGTTGTTCTTCGTTCAACCCAGTAATTTGTTTTGGCCATCAGGTTTCTCTCTCTACCTCTTTGCCGTCACACGGTTTGCTCTGATTTGCTTAATTTGCCGACCTCTTTTTTTTTTATTTTGTTGTCTTCTATTCTACCATTCTCTTGCTGTCGGTGTGCTTTAGCCGTGTGTTGTGTTTTCTCTTTTCTCTAGTTGGCCATCCATACACTTTTTGTGTTTTGCTGTATATTCAATTGTGTTGGCCTTACCCTAATTTTGTCTTCTAAGGTCTTTATATACTCTCTTCTATGAAACCCTAATAGGGCTTACTTACAATGAATTTACTATCATGCCCCTCCATGTGGCCTTTACGTTCTTGCCCCTTTATGTGGCTTTTAGCTTTTTACCCTTCTATGTGGCTTTACTTTCTTGTACACTTAAACCTAGTTGACAACAATTACAACCCATATAAGGCTATGGAAATAACAACCTATCATGAGTTCTTGCACAAATTGTAAAAGGCAAGGACATACTGACGATGATTGTTGGTGGAAACCCAAACCAGTAGTTTCAAAGAACAAGTTTGCTATATTGGCAGACTTGGAACATTGTGAAAGGTGCAGGCATGATGACCATAATGCCAAGATTTGCATGACACTTCTCCCTAAGCAAGAGAAGGCACTCAATTGCACAATGAAAACAAGCGGTGCAGTTAAAGCTGAGAAAAAGGAGAAAGCTATCTTCCAAACAATTCAAAAGAAGGAATACAAAGTAAAAAGGGAGGTAGCTAATATAGCTAAAATTGTACTAAAGGCTGCTTGCAAGGATAAGCAATAGATCCTTGACAATGGATTCACTTCACACATGACGGAAGACAAAAGTAAATTGTCAAAGCTAAACAAGTCAATAGAAGGCAGAGTCAAGTTTGGCAATGATGATTCACTCAACATCAATAGTCAGGGGTCACTAAACATTAGAAGAAAAAAGCTTAAAGATGTTCTGCATGTTAAATGACATAGATATAATCTAGCATCTGTCAACAAACTATGCAATGAATACCATAAGGTAATATTCATAAAATCAAGTCGTCAGGTAAAGAGTAAAGAAGGCAATACTATTGCAACCGGGAAGAGAATAGTTAGAAATTTGTATATGATTGATGAAGAAAGAGATCCTCTTACAACTAAGACTGTGCAAGAAAGAAAGCCAAAGAAAACTTAGACCAATGCTCATTAAGAAAGTCAGATCATAGGTGACCCATCAGTAGGAGTTATAACAGGAAAAAGAATTGTGGGCTCTACTGCTTTACTCTTACAAGTTGAACCTAAATCTGTTGTAATTGCTACACAAGATCTAACTAAATCTCTGTCCATAGAGCTATTTGAAAAGTACATAATGAATTTGTCTGTGCGAATGCCTCCTCAAGTTTGAAAATCAGGCAAATCCTCCATCTCTACTTTGCGAGTTTTTCAAATTTGTAATTGGTTGACAAAGGGGGAGAGAAGTAACAGTGCAGGGGAGCTATTAAGAAAGGGGGAGTGCATATTCAGGGGAAGTTGAAATTACTGCATAGTGGCCTTTGTTATAAATGTTGCCAACAAATTACAAAGGGGGGAGATTGTTGTTCCCATAGCCTTATATAGGTTATAATTGTTATCAACTAGGTTTAAGTGTGTAAGAAAGTAAAGGCACATGGAAGAGCAAGAAGGTAAAAGCCACATGGAGGGCAACAATGTAAAAGCCACATAAAAGGGCAAGACAATAAATTCTCCTTATTAGGGTTTCATGGAGTATATAAAGGCTAACATAAGAGAGTGAATAGTAGTCATCGATGAAAAGAGAGCGAAAACAAAGTTGTCATCGAAAATAGGAGAGGTCGGGTCTACAAATTGAGCAAATTGGAGCAGACTGGTGGAAGGAGAGAGAAAAACCCAACGGCCAAAACAGACGATCGGCAAAAATGAAGACACAATTGAAAGGGGCTGGACGACTAGACAACTGGACGGCAGATCAGAAGAGCGAAATGGTAAAATCCTATTCCACCAACCAAGACCACCGTCAGTAAGCAGGGAAAAAGAGAGAGAACTATAGACGATCGAGAAGTGAGAAAAACGGCAAAATTAGAGTGGATAACAAAAGAAAAGGGAGCTGGACGGCAAAATGAGTTGACAACAAAACAAAGTAAACGGTGAGAGAGATCCAGCTAGACAGTGAGATAGATTCGGCTAGACAAAGAAAGAGAGACCATCGATAGAACATGAGAGAAAGAGAGAAAAATTGAGACAGCCATTGGAAGAGAGAGAAAAGAGGCACTCGGCCAGAACAGAGGAGTTGACAAGAAGGAGAGAAAAAGAAACCCAATGACCAACTAAGTGAGCACGACAAAGCACACCACCGACGAAAAGAGAGAGAACCCGATGGCCAAACAAGGAAGGAGAGAAAATTTTGATACGACCAGAACAAAGGGTGGACAGCCGATGAACAGTGACTGACAGAAAAGAGGGAAAATCTGATATGGCCAAAGAAAGTGTGAAACAAATAAAGGCAAACCAGAAACGTACATGAGGTGAGCCGTGAGATAGTGAGATCGTGAAACAAAAGATGGGTGAGACCGTGAGATGGTGAAAATAGGAGCTGTGTCAAACAACGTAAAGAAGGAATTCGGTGAAGCATTGAAGAACTCAACGTATTTCCAGATTTCTTCAAGAGAGTTCACTTTTAAGAAGAGGTTGAAGTTATTCACTTACCTGTGAATTGCGAATTGTGGTGATACTGATTCACCCCCCCTCAGTATCACAAACTAGTAGATCATATGGAGAAGTTGGGAACTTCAATTGGTATTAAAGCACAGGTTCACCAATTTGAAGCTTAACAGTTGCCCTCGATGGCAAGATCAGCATACAATAATCCCTTCTCCTTGGCAACTGTTAGGGAGAAACTAGGATTACCTTGCTCTGATACCTCTTGTCACAAAGTTAGGCTTTAGACGTGCTAACCTGCGCGGCACTTAGTCAATCTTGCAAGAGAAGACACTAAGTAACCTAACGCGGTCCATCACAAATGAAACAGGGTTTAGGAGGATTAGTCGAGTTATACTTACCCGTAGACTTCTTCTTATGCTTGGTGTACTAGTTTGAAGGGTTTCAGAAATTTTAACTTGTTTAGCATACTGAGAAATGGATGTCAGTAGTAGCACCAGCACTACTTATAGTAAGAAAGTTCCAATCTTCAACGGAACCAACTACCATATGTGGAGAGCGAGAATGCAAGTGGTATTTGCAACCATGGGTATGAATGTGGTGAAAGCCATACAGGAGGGTTTTATGGCCCTAGAAGAAGGTAAAGATTTAACCCCAGAGGAATTAAGGTAGTTTGAGATAAATGGGAAGGGTTCAGATGTCATTATTTCAACATTGACAGATGTTGAGTATGCTAAAATTATGGACTATAAATCTACTAAGAAGATATGGGACAAACTACAAAAAGTCTATAAAGGTGACGGGAAAATGAAGGAGGCCAAGCTTCAAATGTTCAATGAGAGATATGAATCTCTTATAATGTAGAAAAATGAGACAATTCAAGAGTTCTTCACCAGGATTATTGATATTATAAACGATCTTAGAAGTTATGGGAAGAATAATAAGGACTCATCCATTGTGAAGAAAACTCTGAGAATTCTACCTGAAAGGTTTGCCTCAAAGGTGGCAACCATAGAGGAGAGTAAAGATCTTAATTCTATGTCTCTACATGATTTTCAGTGCAATCTCATTGCATATGATATGAGGATAAAGTCAGTTGAAAAATCTGCAACAACAAAGGTATCAAAGGAGGCAGCTTTCAAAGCTATGAAGCACTTGAAGATAAAAAAAGAAAAAGAATCATCTAGTGAGGATGATGATGATAATGATGAGGAAGAAAGTGAAGGTGAAGTATTGGCTTACTTCACAAGGAAATTCAAAAAGGGATCTAAGAAGGGAAAAGGACAATTATCCTTGGGATGTTATCGTTGTAAGCAGACTGAACACTTTGCTTCTCAGTGCAAAATGAAACTTGATGATGAATATGAGGATAGTGATGATGAGCAGAATTCAAGATGGAAAAGATCATCATTCAAATCAAAGAAGTCCAGTAAGAAGATTGTTAACCCACAGAGGAAGAAGAGAGGCTCATTCAAGAGTTATGTGAGTTAGATAAAAGAAGCTGATGAGGAGGAAGATAAAGAATCATCAGATGAGCAAGCCTTTATGGCATCAACTTAAGGTGGTAGTTCAACCTCTGAAGAGGAAGAGGAGGTTGACGATTTATGTACTATCCCTTCCTTTTGAAAATATGGAGTTAGGGTTTGATTGAAATATTCCCTAGCATTATCTGACCTAAACCTTTTGATATTAATTCCAAATTTATTTTTAACCATGGAGCAAAAATTTGGGAGAATGGTAATAACATCTGATTTATGCTTGAGTAAAAAAATTCAGGTAACACGAGTACAGTCATCAATAAATGAAACAAACCATCTTGCCCCAGAAATATTAGGAATAGACGTAGGACCCCAAATATCACTATGAACAAGATAGAAAGGAACAGAACTCTTTTTGTTACTGGCTGAAATTGGTATACGCTTATGTTTAGCAAGTTCACATAACTCACAATGAAAGGTTTGAACATTTAGATTTTTAAACAAGGAAGGAAACAGAATTTCAATAACTCTAAAAGATGGATGTCCAAGTCGGCGATGATGGAGCCAAACTTTCTCTTTATTGGATGAAAGATTTTCTAACATAAAAGAATGGGATAATCTGCCCTTAGTAATGTTTAACTAACTTAGTGCTTCAAGGTAGTCGTGAAATTCACAATAGTCGTGATGAAAAACCACATTGCAGTATAAATCTTGAGTAAGTTTTTGTATAGAAATCAAATTTGTGGACAATTTAGGGACATGGAGGACATTTTTTAGGATCAGTGATGGACCTATTTTAACATTCCCTAAACCGGCTACAGTGGTCACCGAACCGTCTGCTGTGGCTATTTTCCTACTGCTTGGACATGGGGAATACGTGGAAAAAATATTTGGTAAGTGAGTCATATGGTCAGTAGATCCTGAGTCCATGACCCAGGAGTTGGCAAAGGTTGTACCTGAAACATTTAACCCAATGGAGAATGGAAACTCACCTGAATATGCCAAAGAACAAGTACCTGAGGGTTTTTCAAGGTTGTTGATAAGTGATCCTGTCCTCTCGATCACTTCTTGGTTAGGACTGCCTATCTCCTTTGGTGTTGATTCACTTAGTTGTACTGTAGCAACGTGAGCCTGCCTATAGTTCCTTGGTTGTTCTCCTTTCTGTCCCCATTCTCGACTGGGAGGCTTTCCATGAAGCTTCCAACACCTTTCATGAGTATGACGTGCCTTATTACAATAGGTGCACCACAAGCTGTCATGGTTTTGAGCTTTTGGTTGATTAAGCTATCCACTTCCAAAATATGGTGCTCTTTCCATATTTGTGACTAATTTGTTGTCACCCCTAGCTATCATGACTGAGTTATCCATCATTTGTGATTCTAGCATCAGACCTCTTCTACTTTCCTCGCTTTAGATTATTGCCACCACCTCATTAAAACATGGAACTTCTGACTTGCCAAGAATTTGGACCCTTACTTGATCAAATTCAGGGTTAAGTCCAATGAGGGACTCATAAACTCTGTCTCGCTCAATGAATGCCTTTAGAACCCCTGCATCATCTGGACATTTGGTTTTTATCACCCTATAATGATCCAGCTCTTGCCACAAGGATTTCAATTGATTGGCATATTCAGTGACTGTTTTGTTTCCTTGTTTTGCTTTCATTGTCTTTACCTTGACACATATACTTGAGTTGCATCTCTAGCTTTAGAATAGGTTTGTTGAATTGCGTCCCAAATATCCTTGGCAGTGGTTAAGATCATGCATGTGTCACTAATTTCAGGGATCATAGAACTCCATAGCCATGCCATAATCATGGAGTCTTCTTCATCCCATGCCTCAAAACCCAGATCTCCTGGCTTAGGTCCTGTACCCATAAGATGATTGATCTTCCCTCTTCCTTTCAGCACTGTCCGAACCAGTTGAGACCACTTAAGATAATTTTTTCCATCCAACCTATATGCAGCTTGGATACTTCGTAGTTCTCCAATTTGTTGAGATCGAACCCCCTCTAATTGGGTTGTAGAACTTGTCTCTACAACCTCAAACATCTTTTATGGAAAAAAAAATAACAATTCTAAGGCAATTAAGGCCTTTCACGTGAAGTAGAGATCACCAGCAATAAAGGCTAGCAATCTGATTTGATGTCAGAAAAAAGAAAATAGAAGGAAGAAGACTAAGAAGAACAAAGGCTCTGATACCATGTTAGAGATTGAAAGAGTAATAATTCTTCTTCTTATTCTTAACGATATATTAGACAATAACTTTATAGATGCTAGACCTAGTAAAAAAAGGAAAGTAATAAAAGGTAAAAATATATCAAATCCCATAACTTATGGGACCTTAAAAAACTTACCTAAATTAGTTTATTTCTAAAGATATATTCTATAAATAGCTAACTATGCACAATATAAGCCACTAATCACGTTACAATAGAGTTTGTTGAATAACATATCAAAATATGTGAAGACCTTACAATAGAGCTTGGCTCAAGGACTTCAACAATTGAAGAAATAAAGATAGAGTTGCTGAAACTTCAGCAACAACTCAAAAATAATGAGGAGAACCTGCAGAAGTTCAAAGTGGTAGGAGAAACAAGCTCTACTAGAAAAAAGAAGAATGAGACTTTGCCACAGAAGTTGAAACAGAAGGTTGTGACTCAAGAAAAGATAACTAAAGAAGATAAGACAGTTATCAAACCAAAGCCAAGGCCATAAACGATGTATGTGGTTAAAGAGCAACAGCCCATCAGTAGCCCATAGCTGTTATGTCTCAAAAAGAAAAGAAAGTCAGCCAACCAAGGGCAATGGCTAAACAGAAGAAGGAGAAGAAGGTAGCTGAAATGAAAGCCACACAAGCCAAAAAAACCAATAGCCTTGCCTACACAGCAAGTAATGAACAAGAGAAAACAAGTTTTGATTAGACCCAAGAAGAGGCAGTTTCAAGGTTACTGTCTTTATTGTGGAGTTTAGGGTCATAAGGCGACTAACTGCTAGTAGAGAAGGTCAGTATATGTCTCCAACTTGAGAAGATACGACACTGCATATAAAGAGACAATACAAAACTCAAAGGAGAACACCTGTCGTGAGTTCTTGCACATACTGTAAAAGGCAAGGACACACTGACGAGGATTGTTGGTGGAAGCCCAAACCAGTAGCTTTAAAGAACAAGTTTACTATATTAGCAGACTTGGAACAGTGTGAAAGGTATAGGCAAGATGGTCATAATGCCAAGAGATGCATGACACTTCTCCCTGAGCAAGAGAAGGCACTCAATGGCACAATGAAAACAAGCAGTGCAGTCAAAGCTAAGAAAAAGGAGAAAGCTATCTTCCAAGCAGTTCAAAAGAAGGAATATATAACAAAAAGGGAGGTGGCTAATATAGCTGAAATTGCACTAAAGGCTGACTACAAGGATAAGTAGTGGATCCTTAATAGTGGATGCATTTTACACATAACAAGAGACAAAAATAAATTATCAAAGCTCAACAAGTCAAAAGAAGGCAGAGTCAAGTTTGGCAATGATGATTCACTCAACATCAATGGTCAGGGGTCAAAAAATATTGGAAAAGGAAAGCTGAAAGATGTTCTGCATGTTGAAGGACTTAGATATAATCTAGCATCTGTCAGCTAACTATGCAATGACGACCACAAAGTGATATTCACAAAAACAAGTTGCCAAGTAAAGAGTAAAGAAAGGCAATACTGTTACAGCAGGGAAGAGAACAACTGAAAATTTGTACATGATTGATGAGGATAACACAAATAGTTGTCTACTTACAAAGAAAGAAGAAAATCAGTTCTGGCACAGGAGGCTGGGACACTTATCACAGAAGAATATGAGGAAGCTAACCACTACTCATGCAATTAAAGACATTCCTGACCTCAAGAGAGATAGAGAGTATGTTTGCTCAGCATGCTCTAAAGGAAAACATGCTAGAAAGTAATATAAGATGAAAAAGTTCAGTTCTAAAGCAGTGCTTGACATTATGTATACTAATTTGTATGGACCGATAAGAACAAAAGGGTTGAATGGTGAGAGGTACTTTATCTTGTTTATTGATGATTATTCAAGAAGTACCTACATCATATACCTTAAACATAAGTCAGAAGTTTTGAATTGCTTCAAGAGATACAAAAGATTAGCTGAAAATGAAAGTGGAAGGAAGATCAAAGTATTGAGGTCAAATCAAGGCACTAAATTTACAAATAAAGCTTTTGAAGATTATCTTGAGAAGCATGGAATTCATCACCAATTGGCAGCAACAAGAACACCTTAATAGAACGGGGTGGTAGAGAGGAAAAATAGAGCTGTGGTCGAAATAATGAGAACTCTACTGCTGGAATCCAAGCTTCACACAAGATTTTGGACAGAAGCAACATTTACAGCCATACATATACTAAACAGAGTATTACTAAGGCTCAATACTAATAAGACTCCATATGAGCTATAAAGTGGGAAAAAGACAACAGCCAAGTGTCTCAGAGTCTTTAATAGCCCATGTTTTGTGAAGAACAAGGAGCAAAACTGAGGAAAATTCAACACTAGGTCTGATAAAGGCATCTTTGTGGGATACTCAGCAAAGACAAAGGTTACAAAATTTTCCTGCATAAGCTGGGAAAAGTGATCACTTCCAATGATGTGACAATAGATAAGAACTGGAAAACAATACAGAATGGAGAAGCTGAGGACAATGAAGAAGATAACTTTAATGTAGATGAAGAAATAGACCAACCTAAAGAAAAGGAACAAAAAGTAAGTTCAGACTCAGAGAAGAGTGAGTCTAAAGATGAAGAAAGAGATCCTCTTGCAACTAAAACGGTGCAAGGAAGAAGGACAAAGAAAACATTGACCAGTGCTCATCAAGGACCTTGTATGGTCTTAAGCAAGCTCCAAGAGCATGGTATAGTAAGCTGGATGTGTACTTGAAAAGGTTGAACTTCAGAAAAGGAACAGTTGATAATAACCTATATGTGTTCAAATCAAAAGGTCAGCTGATAACTATAGTATTTGTAAATGACATCATCTTTGGAAGGGATCACTCTAAGTTATGCCAAGATTTTGCACAGAAGATGAGTGAGAAATTTGAGATGTCATTGATTGGACAAATGACATACTTTCTTGGATTAAAGATAAAGCAATGTGAAAAAGGTATCTTTATTTCTCAGATGAAATATGCCAAAGAGATGCTGAAAAAAATTTGGCATGGAGGATAGCAGACCTGTCAGTATCCCTATGACAGTGGGATGCAAGTTAACAAAAGATCAAGAGGGAAGGAGTACAGGAAGATGATAGGGAGCCTTCTGTACCTTACAACATCAAGGCGCAATCTTATGCAAGCTGTATGTGCTGCCAGTAGATTCCAAGCTAATCCTAAGGAGTCTCATGTGTTGGCAGTGAAAAAAATCCTAAGGTACCTCAAAGGAACACTGGAAATGGGTTTGTGGTATCTAGCCATGGATTCTATTAAACTACAAGCATACACTGATGCAGACTGGGCAGGAAGTATAGATGATAGAAAATCAACCAGCAGCTACAGCTTCTACTTGAGTTCAATGTGTGTTGCATGGTTAAGTAGAAAGCAAAACAGTATTGCTTTGAGCACAGCTAAGGCTGAGTATATGGCTGCAGCATGTACACAGGTGATATGGATGCTAAAATAATTGGCAGACTTGGGTATTGAAGTGAAGTTACCAGTAAGTGTACTTTATGATAATCAAAGTGTTATTGATCTTAGCAAGAATTTGGTTCAACATTCGAAGAGCAAGCATATTGATATCCAATATCACTTCATCAAAGATCAAGTGGAACAAGGTACAATTCAGTTGGAGTATGTTGGCACTAAAGATCAAATTTTAGATATTCTAACTAAACCTATATCCACAAAGCTGTTTAAAAAGCACAGATTAATTCTATCTGTGCAAATGTCTCCTCAAGCCTGAAGTTCAGGTGAATCCTCCATCTCTACTTTGTGAGTTTTTCAAATTTGTAATTAGTTGGCAAAAGGAAAGAGAAGCAACAGTGCAGGCGGAGCTGTTAAGAAAGGGGGAGTAGATATTTAGGAGGAGTTAAAACTACTGCATAGTGGCTTTTGTTATGAGTATTGCCAACAATTACAAAAGGGGAGATTGTTGTTGCATAGTCTTGTATGGGTTGTAATTGTTATCAACTACGTTTAAGTGTGAAGAAAGTAAAGCCACGTGGAAAAAAGTATATAAAGACCTTGGAAGACAAAATTAGGGTAAGGCCAATACAATTAAATACACGGCATAAACACAAAGAGTGAGTTCGGCAAACACAAGAGAAATCGTTCAACCAAGGGAGTTAGCAAAAACCTAGAGAGAAACCATCTAACACAAGAGAGATTCGACAAAACACAAAACGTTGGAGGAGCAACTGGCCAAACTCGAAATGGCAACACACCATTTGCAAAAGAAAGTAGAGATGGCAAGAGAAAGTACACGAAAAGAAGAAAGGGAAACCATCTAAGGAGAAAAGACGTCCAAGCAAGGAGACAACCGGCCAAACATAAAGGAGGAACTATCCAAGCAAAGAGACAACCAGCCAATACAAGCTAAACGACAAAGGGGATTCGGCCAAACAACCCTACACGACCAAAGGTGAACTCTAGGCAAGACAAGTGCAAACGACAAATAAAAGTGAACAGCTGAAGGAGGGTACACAACCAAATAAGGTGAACATCCAAACAATCCTACATGGCACAACACAGCTAAAGGCAATGGGGTGGATAACCAAATAGAGAAAATAGTAAAACACAACACACAGCCAAAGCACACCATCGGCAAGAGAGACCTTGGTGAAACAAAACCCTACAACAAGAAAGAAACCACTGGCTAGACAGCAAAGAGACAACACAGGAGAGTTAAACGCACAAACCAGAAAAAAAAAAACATGAGAAAGCAGTCATCGGGAGAGCTAAATAGATACAAACCAAAAAAGGAGGCACCCACCACCGTAAGAGAGAGAAACCCACCACCGGAGGAGTGCAGCAAAACCGTGATAGAGGAGTGCAGAGTGCAACAAAACCATGACAGAGGAGTGCAGCAAAACGTAAAGGAAGAGAGGAGAACCATGAAAGAGGAGACCACCAGGAGAGCAAACCAAGCTGCCTGGAGGTGTGAAACGGATAAAAGAAAACCAGAAACGGATAGGTGAGGCGTGAGGCGTGAGACCACCAGCTTGAAGAAAACCAAAAACAGATGGGTGAGGCATGAGGCGTGAGACCAACGAAGAGGAAGAAAACCATAAACGTATGTGAGATGTGAAACGCCAAACCAGAAGCATACATAAGGTGTGTGACCAGCAAAGGGTGCAAACTAGAAATGTGCGTGAGATGTGTAACGTCAAACCAGAAACGTGAGGTAGGCCGTAAGACTTGAAATAGGAGACGGGTGAGACCGTGAAACGATGAAAGTAGGAGCTGTGTAAGACAACCTAGAGAAGGAATTCAACGAAGCATCAGAGAAAACTCAATGTATTTTCAGATTTCTTCAATAAAGGTTAAAGAGCGTTGCGGTGAACTTCTAAATCGCAATGAAGTAGTCTTTCAATTCAACAGAGGCAAGACAAGATAAAGAAGGGTAGACACATTAAGTAAAACTTTTTATATTGCACTTGCTTAGTAATTGCAATAATAAAAGGAGTAAAAGATTAAGACATTCATTGTAACTGAAATTCTTAAGTATAGTAGATAGTCTCAATAAGGGAGAGTCCCTGCCACCATAGATATACGTCACGTTAATAGAACCACATAAATCTCATATGTCCTTAATTTACTTTAAGTTCTGTATTTTAAATTGAGTTGTAAATACAACTAAAGTATTGGCCAACTTATAACCTAACGAAGACCTAAACAAGAACATCCGAATTGTCTTACTAAACAAGAACATCCGAATTGTCTATTAAGACAGGTGTTTAAAAAGTGACTTTGAAAACTATTGTAATTAGTAGATAGTAATAAATCTACCTTAATTGAATTTAATAAAAAAAATCACTTTTAAAAAGAAGTTGAATTGTTTATTTACTTACAAATTACAAATTGTGATGATACTAATTTATCCTTTTCACTATCACAAACTAATAGATCATAAAAAGAAGTTTAGGAACTTCAATCTTAAACTATGCATGAAAATCTAGTTAGACGCCGGACCATAACTCGAGAAAATTAACAATTTATCGTCTTAAAGGACAAATACTGAATAAAATTCCCTGGAATTCTACAGAGGGGCCCCCGTTGACTTGCACCGACTCTTGTTGGAAATAACTCTCGAAGCACAAAATAGGTGAGCATAAATACAAAATAACGTTAGAATTGTCAATCTTTAACCACAAGAAGGGCAAAATCTTTTCACTAGCACGTGAGGGTTAATGGGGGAATACGTATCTGTTCACCTGTTGTTTAGCCTTTTGTTAAAAACAAACAAAAGATTAAAAAACCTGTCATCACTTGGGCGAAAACCTGTACATTTTGATACAAGAATAATGTTATACCTCTTAATCATGATTTGAAATCCGAAAATTTTATGTAAACTGTCCATCAAAACTGCTTTGCTGCTGCTGCTCTAAATAATATTTGATGGCTTTTCATTGATCTCGCCTTTTCTGTCAGCTGGCGACTCATTATTCTCGAAAGGTAGCACGACTACAGGCGCTGCAGGCACCATGCCCCAGCGCTCCTTCAAAATGGCCCTGAACTTCCTAACCATTTCCTTCCTGAAATTAAGCTCCCGTGTGAATAGATCAAAAAGAGCAAAAGCAATAACATATTTGAAAGGCACGGTGAGGAGAATCGTAGCAAAGGATAGCAACACAAGTGCAACCTCTGTCGTAACCTGACAAAATGTAAGTCATGAAAGCAGAGACTCAGCATGGACGAGAGCAAACACAGAAAAAGAAAACAGTTGGAATATCAAAAGCACAGAATATCAGCGGAACTTCAGCATATATCACTTATTGGTTTTAAGGAAAGCATTCAATACTACTTGCAATGGCAAAACTATTACAAAATCATTAGGGCTAATGACCCCATTAACATAAGAAAATAGATCAACAAAAAACTTGAAGCCCAATTTTGGATTTTCTCTACATTGTGGAAAAAATAAAGAACAAAAAATACAGAGAGAGAGAGAGAGAGTCCAATTTTGCAACTTACAGATTGAAGAGGAAAGAAACATATTTGTGGGAAAGAGCATTGAAAACCAGGATACTTCTGTGTCTCTAACATTGACAAATATCTCTTTCATCTTTAATTTTTTTCTTAATCCTTTTTGAAGAATTAGACAACAGGTGAATCATGCCATTTCAAGTTTCTTAATACCATATTTCAGATCCTTATTTGTTTGAATGGTATTTATACCATAATATGTATAAATTTATTGGACTTGTAAAGCACTGTGGGGAAGTGTCTTTCCATTTAAATATATAATAAATAAACATACACATACTTAAAGCATAAACACAGAATATTTTGATGTTATTTTGTCATGTAAATTTTTAGTATTCTTTTCTTTTGCTATGTGGACAATGGGTACCACTCAGTGGTTTATAACATACTCAAAAAAAAAAAAAAAGGACCTGATTGTCTAAGAAACAGGAAACCTAGTTTTTCACAAAGTTGAGAAATCTAGCCATAAGCTCAGAAAAAGATAACCTCGACATGTCATTTTTAAGTGACCTATTTATTTAAAACCAGAATAATCACTGCAGCAGGCGTGAGAACTGCTCTTGGGTAATTCATTGGTTACTTAAATGTCACAACTACTTGCCTATCAACATCCATAAGTTTTTTCCCACGATACAAGCACTTGGCATAGGGAAGCTTAGGGCAGTTGCAAACAGCAAACACAAACTGGCAAGTCTATTTGACTGTTAAGGAACTCTCGTAAGTCATGACAGTGTACCTGAGCTTGACCACAAAGGATGATGGTCCGTAATTTTAGAAGTGAGACATTCAGATTCTGGAGATAATTCTCTACATCACGCATAGCATCTTTGACAGCTATGATCTTTTGAATTGTATTTGAAGGGGGTTGATCACGTATGGTAACAATGCCAAATGACCTTCCCAAGCGGCCTTGCTCCCTAAGTCCTTTCAGTGTTAGCATCCCCACCGCCAAGACCATCAATGTTATGGGAAATATATATGAGGTAGTTCCTGAGGAAGAAAGTAAACACCAAACTTCAATGTTGAACATAAAAGTCCACTATTTAAAATATGTATGTATATTTTAAAAGATGTACTGCATCAACTTTTGACAGAAACGAAATATGATACAGGTTTCCAAAATATGATATCTACTTCAATTATGGGCATCAAAGTGCACAAGACTTGTTTTTTTGGGTATGGAGAAGTTTGAGTTATCTGTAACTCATTTTTCTTTTAAGTACATATAACTCAGATATGCAACAAACGTCACCCTGTTAGGGGAAGGGAGAGAAGCAAGGAAGAGAGAAGAAATGGGAGGGACTAGATGCAAAATAGAAGCAGTAAATGACATAGGACAAGAAAAAAGAAAATAATGTGGGAATACACTAGAAAGATTAAAAAAAAAAAAAAAAAAAAAAAGACAACGGAAATGCACCCACATACATGAGGGAATCTACCTAGAACTAAACGAACACTCATTTAAACTCAATATTCATAACTAGTCTCTCTGATGAGAATTACACTAAGACATCTTTATAGAGATAGCTAAGGAACTGAACAGGAAATAACAAAACTATAATAGGAATAAGATATATATATATATATATGGGGGTCAAATTAAAAGACGGCCATCTGCTATTGTCATGCCAGAACATTTGAAGAAAATGTCTTATCTAAGGTATATGACCAAAGATTAATCCAGTTAAATGCACCCAGTTTGATGCTGTGGAAAATTATGTGCATTTTGAAGAGCAACTTAACAAAACCATAGATGCCTAACCTCAGAATTTAATCACAAAACAAAACGGACACCATCATATGAATTTCAAATTCAAATTCTCTTCAACAAATTAGCTTATTCAAGTAAGTCAACAATTGTTCAGACTTGATAAATAATTCACAAAGCAAACAGATTTACAAATGAGCATTTTGAAGAATCAAAATCTAAAAAATTGTCCTTCAATTGAAACCTCATGTGACACCAAACCATAGAATATATCAACTGCAGAAAAGACAAAACAAAGGCAAAATAGGCAAAATCATTACAAGACATATGTAGGTATTTCCTGATGTTTAGTGACCGGAAAATGGCTTTAACAATCTACCTGAAAATAATTAAATATGCAAACACAAGAAATGAGATGGTCTGATGTGGATCCTCCCAGTGTCGCAATTTCTCAAAATTCTTGGTTGCCACCGTCAGAGGAAGTATCAGCTCCTGCAAATAGCCCAGCTTAGAGTTTGTTAACTTTTTCCCTTAATTTATGCAATTATAACTCAAAATGCAAAATCAAACAATTTCAAATTGAGAAAAAAGAAAAAAGATAAAAATTCAATTAACAAAAATGAGATTCTAGCCTTGGACAATTCTCTGGAACTTTTTATCAATCTAAAACAGCAAAAAGGTTGGAATACATAAAACCATGTTTTTTAAAGATGTCTGTCAAGAAGCCATTCTACCAAAAAGCTTAAGTTATTAAGTGAGACGATAAACACTGCTGCACACTTGCCAAACAGATAGCTTGTCTAAGGTGGTGCCAAGGAAAATGAAACTGTATTTGTATGGAAATCACAATAGTATAAAACAATCAGCTAAACCTTGAAAAGGTCAATGTTACTCGGTATGCCTTTTAGCATTGCTGCATCAATTGTTGCTTGTGCTCTTTCAACCACTTGGAATTTTTCTCTGCATGTAATTGCTGCCTTTTCTACACAAGTAACGTCAGCCACAACATGATTTTTACTTAATACCACCCCTTGTTTTATTGAGAAGTTCCTCCAGAAGTTATAGAAGCACTAGAAGACCAAGATGGAGATCTCATCCACCTCCGTAAGTAAACACTTCCATCTATGTCAAACACATGATTACTAATTTCCAATACCCCATCAGAAGGCATTGCTCCCTGAGCTGTTTCATACTCTGTCCTGGTAGATTTTGTCAGTAGTGGTCCAGCCCAATAATTTACAGCTAGAGTTTGGGAAACAACATCCCCATATGGTGCAATTTGCAAATAAGAAAACTGAACTAGTTTGATAGGATCATCAAGCAATTTTCGCATAAATTGAAGAGCTTGAAGTCTGGCAATGCTATTAATAGCACTGATGGTAGCCTTTTCCTCCCCATTTTGAGCACCATACACTTGATACATTGATGGATCAGCACCACCTGTCCATATTCACATATGAACTTATGTAAAGCAATTACTTCATTGATAAATGCATACCAGACATCTCGTCTCAATTCACCACCCAGGTCAACAAATTCTAGCACCCATGCCTCTGACCTGACAGAAAGGTTGACACCTAGTGTATTAATTCACTATGAAATTAAAAGTTAATAACAGACGTAAGAGAAACAACCTAGGCATCACCAAAAAGAGATTTTATTCGTGAGAAGTGATAACTAAAAGCCTGGACAAGCTAATTTACAATGCTACAATCGTCAATTTTGAATGAAGACATACAGGCATAAGCAAGCAACAAAAAAGGTAGGCCACTTGAGAGATCCTTAAAAGTTGTCAGTAAACTTTGTCTCCATGGAATTTTGACATAAATGCTCTGCTTTTCACTAGTTCACATTAGATATTATGGTATAATACAATCTTTCTACAGAAAATATTGCGAAGTGCAAAACTCAAGAGTCTAAGGAACACAAGGTTTGAACAGCCCAAGCATGACAAGATAAGGACCTCTGGAGAGAACCCAACTCTGCTCATTTACACTATCAAATAATAATATATGAGTTAGCAATTAATTGATTACAGCACTCATTAATTTGTGATTTTGCTAATGCAAGGAAATAATTGACTAGTGAAGATTTAGAAGACTAGTGCTTACCAAGATAAGAGAGTAACAGATGTTCACTCAATAAGTTAATCAAACTATGTGAAAATTTACTAAATCATGTGTTAATCAACAAATGTGCACTTCTCGAATGTTAGCTAGCACCCAAAAAGAGAGGGAAAAAAGTGCAGATATGCTAAATCAATATTACTTAGTACACTAATGTGAAAACAAAGGGCACATTTAGCTGGTAAGTTCCAAGCTTTTCCCTCAAAACACTCTTGCGCATATTATTAATGGATAGTCTCAGTGATAAAGATTGAAGATAGAAATAACAACCAATAATCATATAACTTACATAACTCCCAGCACTTTAAGTACAATTGCTGCAAGCCACATTGAATCCTTACATGATCTGGAGAGGGTCTAGCCTCTAGCACATCATACTTCAATGAAAATTAGTCCTAAAAGCTGAGTTTAAACCTTTGATTGACTGTTGGCTTACTAGAACTCCCTCCTTTTACATGGAAAAGATAATGTCCAATTCCTTTACATAAAAGCATTAATTGGCCAATCCCATTAGGTTAACAGTTATCTCTCATGCTAAAATAAAAGCCATAGGCAGCTAAAGCCCTGGTCTATGGTCAGATGCTTGACACATGAATGAACCCATTGCTCAAGCCATCTCATGGATACAGGTTTGAAGAAGTTTACTCACTCAAGACCAAAGGAAACAGAGACAGCAGAATCAAAAAGCTGAGAACCCATAGGCCCAACTTTAGTCTTCTCCACCTTCAAGCCAGTTTTTGTAAGATCAAGCCTTCTAGTATCTTTATGCATGAACAAGCTAGCTGCCTGGCACATAGGAATAAAGGGCAAAGTTATAACTCTTGAGTATAGGTACTGAAACATGAAGTAAGGCAAATACAAAAAGTTTGCAATTACAAAACCAGCTTTTGCAATAAATTTTCAATTACTAAGAACTAGCATTGCCAGGTCCAAGTGAGTCTTCCAACAGATAGCCAAATAGGCAATAACCATTAAAGAGACCAAGCTGACATTTGATCACTCTATCAATGTCAAAGAGTAGCATATTGCCATGGAATACAACTCAAAGTGATGATAAGATCCCAGAAAACAGAAGGTTAAATCCATGCATAGGCATGTCCAAGTGAATATTCAGGGATGCATGCAATTTCCTTCAGATTCCTATGCCAATTCATGAAAAGCATCATGGCTTCTAAATTCTAATCAATGCTAATTTTACTTAGATTCCATGCCCATTGAACAACATGAAATGTGTTTTTCATTAAACCCCTATAATGTGGATTCCTGAAACTACTAATCCCTGTGGAAAACAGATTTCTCAGCTAATTAGGAAAATACTACATAAATATAAATAAAAATCATAATAAAGTTAACAAGAAACTTGAAGCCCTCAAATATATTGAAGGAATGGCAAATCAGAGCCAAATTAGTTATAAAAGCTACTAATCTATTACGACTAAAGCATATTCTACAGCATTTATATGAAATCAGGACCACAGTTCGAAATATATTATTCTCTGAATCTTCCTTCTTTTTTAGAGCCAATTGATGCCCACATCAACACGACAGGGATATGCAATAAGCTAGTCCTAATCTACTTGTAGTATACGTATAAAATGAAACACAAAGCTTTCAAGTAATTAATTGGTAAAGTGACATGAATATTATTAATTTCATAATTAGCAACAATAAGTTGTGAAAGTTATCAAAATGTAAAAGCATAAAATATCCAATGTTCAGCAATACCCAGATGGAAGCATTTAGTGTTAGCTCATACTAAATTTATGAGTTGAAGGCCCAACTGCATCAAATTGAGCATCTCCCAGACTCTAGTTTGCAAACACATGCACTGGACCAGCTCAAGGCCAAGGAATGGTTAAAAGGGGAAGTAGAACTCAGATCCCAGTAGGAAACAAGATAAAGAAAGTGAATAATAAAACAATTATAAAGGCACAAAGAGAAAAAAAAAGAGAAAAGGGCAAGAAAACCCATCAATACTGGGGAGAGAGAAAATTAGAAATAGCTGAGACAACAAAATTGTTGCTGGAAGGAAGATCAATCCAGACAAGATGAGCCTAACAAAGAAAACTATATATAAAGTTCAAATGAACATCATCAGAGGAGGAATTGTTATCTCAGATCCAAGCATTCCACACTGATTTGACCTCCCCTTTTAATCTCCTTATGTGGAGAGAGTTTAATGGATCCAAAAAAAAAGTCATGGCTGGAAAGCTCAAAGTACAATTGAGCATCACACACACTGTTTCATGTAGCAGGCATCAACCTTCACAAATGAAAACCACAATACAGTAATGGTTAAACAAACAGGCATCCATTCCTGATACAAAGAAAATATACAATTACTTTGATTTCATAGTTAAATGAGCTAAAATACAATTGCATTATTTTCACAGCTAATGGTCCTATGGTCATTATTAAAAAAGTTGTAAAATGAACTATATCAAAATGTTGGTAGTTAGCCAGTCAACTATAATCTGGGATTTCCTCTTAGAAAGAAACTGTCTAACTGAAAGTGAATTCAAAACCAAAGTAGAAAGAAAGAACTAGTACCTCGAAGTAGAGAGCTTTGTCAGTTAAAATAACTTTTCCTGGCCATGCCACGTTATGCTCCCATTTCAAAACAGGCTTTTTCCTGCTAGATCCAACACACAAGATTTGCTCCTCTGAAAACTTAGGGCTTTTGTGACTCTGGTATAATTTCCGTCCTTCATGCACTCTACACCAAAATCATTAACCCTTAAGCTTTCTCAAGATCTATCCATGCATGAGACGAACATGTTTCTCAAACATACAAAGACATATCTATGCATTAGATGAACAGTGGAAATATTAAAGCCATATCCCATATACAGTTTATTTTTTCCAATCTAAAGCCTATTTTAGTGTTTACATAGTGTCGAGCTTTATTCCATAGCACTGTCACATTTTCTATAGGGGCCTCACTCTTCCTCTTCACACGGCATAACTTGCAGTTACTTGCATAGCACATCAAACACTCACTTTGAACAAGTTGTAGGCTCCATATGGTACAAAAGATCATTTCAAGCTTGCTGGCTACCACTCGCATTATAATGTGGAGGGTTACTTGGGAGAGTGTATTTACAACTTTGGGAAGAAAGCAGCCCTCTTTTTCAAGAAATCCTGCTTTCCCATATTAATAGATTCATGAAAAGGAGTAGATCACAACCTAATGAATAATGTTGGTTAGAGTGCCAACTGGTCATGCCATAAGTTACAGGTTCAAACCTCATTTTCCCCATGCAGGAGAAAGAAGATTGCCAACCAACCACAATCATGTGCACTTGCTCTATGATCAATAGGGATTGAAGGCAATCTATTCTAGTTTGAATCTCCCTGTCCACAACAGAAGGACAGTGCACAGAAGATAAAAATACCACTTTTGTGATTGATGAAAATTCCAGTGTCAAATGGGGAACATGACAGCAATATAATGGCAATGCTTTGGACTGCTTCTCAATCTTTCTTTGTAGTTATATCCCTGTCCATGAGAAACAAAGATTGACAGGACTGTAGTCTGTGCATGCACCAACAGATAGGCCTTTGTTCAAGTGCAGTGATTATTCAACCCCCTTTCAAGAGGATTCCTCTGCATGATCAGTAGGCCTGTGCCTCAACCTGCTTGCTGCCATGATTGGCATGAGCTAACAATAGCTCAGCTATCAATGTGTGAATGGGAAGACCAATCCATCAAACCCCTCAGATATGTTTCTATTTCTTCTGGAGAAAGAGGGAAATACTCTTGGAAGGGGCTTAAGGATAAGGAAGGGAAAAAAAAAGAGAGAGAGGGATATGAACCCCATTAAGCTGTAAGATGCAGTTGTATCTGGCATCAGTGATTGAATATCCCCCAATGCCAAAAGTAAAATTGAAGTCAGAAAAAAGAGAAGAGAGGAGGAAATAACAAAAGTAGAGTAGTAAAGATAGAGATTGGATAATCTTGAAAGTTGAAATAGTCACTCTGGCAACCATCTCTTTTCTCAATCAAAAGAACAAACTTCTATATCATTTGGAAGTGAATCCTACAACACCATAATATGTGATTATTAATAATCGATACTTCTACATGTGTAGGCAAAGGGTTCAGATAGCCACCAAAAATTGGGCTTTTAGACTTGTATGCACAACTTAGAAAGCAGAATCTAAGCAGAAGGTCCAAAAAATGACCACATTTTTCTTTATTCCTAACTTTATCTTTGGCCTAACATAATTCAAATCTGACCCTCTTAGACTGTGTTGTATCAGAAGGGACTGATAAGCATAGACCATAAACAATTGACCATATGTCTTTGTCTTTCTAGAAATTAATAGCTTGCTTTTTGACCTCATATTATCAGTACTAATTCAACTTATATATCAACAAAAAAGTACTAAAAATGTGAGAGCCACATGCAACCATAAGTTAATTTCAAATAATGGTCATGGCTCATGAAGAAGTGGAAAAGAGGAAGATAAACTCACTTCAGAAGTTCATCAACATAAGTTAACCACAGGCCCAGAGAGATGCCCTGTTCATCCCCAGCAATAGCCCTGAAAAGGTTATGAGCTGTGGAGTGATCCGCAACACCTGAAATAGCAGGAGCAATTCGTGCAAAGGCCTCTTCTCCTATGAGCTTCCCCTTCAATGCCAACAAGGAATTTATATTAGTTTTTTCCCAACCATCATTCAGCAATTCTAGTCAAGCATGCTGAAAGGGAAAAGTAGATATTACAGCGTGTCAAATGCAGCTTAAAAATGATTTAAATATTATGATACAGAACAGACTTGACAGAGTAGGGAAGTAGATCCCATAAGAGAGAGAGAGAGAGAGAGAGAGAGAATAGGGAGGAAAAGACAAATATTTAATTGAGGGAAATTAGAGGACATGAAGGAAACACAGGGAAAAGTGCATTGAACTAGAAAATATTTGCTTTTTGTTGAAACAGTGACTACTCTATTGTCATTCATCACTTTGGAGAAACCATTCTGCAGGTGCAACAAAATATAGTGAGGGAAACCATGGTGCAAGAAGTTTTGGACCAATTAAATGGAGAGACTGTGAAAAAAGAACCTTGAAAGACGCTTCATCAGAATTAATTTCATTGCGGTAAGGATTTTCCCATGCAAGCATTGTGATGAAAATAAGTCTTTGGAATGCTGGCTCCTGTAAATATATAAGATTCACATCAAAAGTTCAAAAGCTTACAAATAACAAATGGCTCTTTGACATGAATGAATGGTTCACTGAGAACTAATAGGCAAACCCAAGTTGACTCAGAGATAAATGCAATTCAATTCTATTATGCCCAGAAACCTTAAGGCATGGATGGATGGAGGAGCTATCCCTAGACAAGAACCTAAAGCAGCAGTACTCCACCAGATTACGAGCATTATTATAAACAGCTTCAGCAGCAAGTGCTTTAAATATCTTCTGCATTTTATCACCAGTCAACCCATTCATCCTGCAAATCTTAATTAAATGATTCAAATCAGTCTAATTCACAGATAAATCAACTTGCACTGAAAAAGCTGAGCATTCTCATAACACACATAATAAAAACTGTCATCAGAATGAGATTAGAGTGCCAATTGTCAAAGATTCAACTTAAAACAATTATCCAGGTGATTGTTGTCTGAGCTGATACAAATGCCAACTTTTGACTGATGAGGGATGAGACATTTAAAGAAAGTTCATCCCATTGTTCACCTTTAATCCACCTAAATTTCTCTTCACTTTTAGCAGCGGGCATATTGTTTCCTTTTAGTTTTCTGTTTCCTCTTCAAGCAGAAGTGTTTTCAGAAAACAAAAAAATTACAGTATGATAATCCGTGAAAGCAAGCCTTAGGACAACACTAAGGTTGCTCATTTGTCCCATTAGGTCATGAGTGAAAGCCTTGGAAACAGCCCTTTTGCAAAATGCAAGGGGAAAGATGAAAATCCCCCTAGCCTTGCAAAGAGAGGAGCCTCATTAGTGCCCTGCTCTGGTTTGGCAATCCATGTAAAGAAAATTGTAGAGCCATCCCATCCTACCCCTCTACACAAGTCAACCTCACCGAAAAAATTTTAAGATTCACAAGAGAACCAATTACACCATACAGACCTATAAGAAACTCCAGAACAGAATAACCAAAATACATAAATAAATAAATAAACAGATCTACCTACTAAATTGCTCAATAGATACTATAGCAGCTAAAGAGAGAATCCCGTTCTTTGTGCTAATGCCAATAGTCTGTTCCATGGTAAATATTTCCTCCAGCTCTTGAGCATCTATCATATTTGCAGGATCAGACTTTCCAATCTGAACAGATTCCACCTTTGGCAGAGTCAGCACATTCAAAAACTTTTGGGCACTAGACATCCATGAATTCAATCTCTCTTGCACTGCATCTGAAAAGAAACAGACAGATGTATAGCTGGATCTAATACACAGCAGAAGTGACAGCATAATATCCCAAACATAATGACATCGTTAGCATATTGTGACAGGAAACTTATGTGTGCAAAATGTTACTCTTTTCCTTCACATTATGGAAATACAAACTGGTCTGCAGGTAGATCAATCTAATAGACAGTTAAAAGTTCACATTACTAGGTTATGAATGCATTAATAACATGCAGTTTTTCCCTTTGCTCAAAGCACAAGTACCAACATAATGTAGGCATGTATTTGCATAGATGGAGACTCTACCTTCCAGAACACAAAGGAGAAGGCAAAAGGGTTTTGATGTCAGTACTTAAGCACATGGATTGGATGGGTAACCTGTGAAGCTAATATTGTATTCAAAATAGATCTAAAACTTAGGCCTCAAAATGAGTGAAATGGAGATAAAAATACTTAGATGGATTAGGGTCAATCTAGGAAGAACTGAATAAGAAATGTAGATATTCATAGCAAAGTAAGCATAACAACAATTGGAGATAAACTGATGGAGTAACGATTTAGACATGTCCAATGGATACCTACGAATGCTCCAATTGATAGAGGTGACTAAATCTAGCTAGATAACCAGACGAGAGGAAGAGGAAGACCTAAATTGACTTAAGAACCTTGAATCATGTATCTCACAACAACCACAGCCACAGTTCATAAAAGATTAGAATGGCAATAAAGGATTCACGTAGTTAAAGCCAATTAAATTTGGGACTAAGGCGTTGGCGTTGCTGAATAAGAGATTTACTCTCTTGGATTTCATATATCAACCAAGCAATCACAAATACCAATGATCTGAAAAACAAAAAACTGGTTGCAATTCAGGCGGAAGAAGAACATAGATAGCCAGAAGACTTCGCCCCATGAGTTTTTTTTTTTTTCTTTTTCTTCTTTCTCCTCTTAGTGAGCAAGAAAGAATTGGACCAACAGATTAAAAAGTTCGAAAACATAACCTATAATGGCCAGCCTAACTTATTAAAAACGAAAATGAGTAAGATGAGTGCTGAGAAAGAAATGAATTTGCATGGTCACCTGTTTAACAAAACAGCTCGTCGACCAAAAACAGTTTTTTAAAAAAATAATGATAATAAAAGAAAAGGAGGAGAGAGGAAAGTTGATAGTAAAAGGGTGAAATCTTACTGGGATCAATGTGGCCAAGCTTCCATTTGTCCCCCGGAGACTGACCCACAAGCTTAAACCTCAACTTGTACACTGTAGAATTCCTTGCAGAATACCCAAACTTGTGAAACTGTGTTTTGCACAAAATCAAAGGCTTGGTAACATCCAGTGCTCCTCCTCCGTTCAAATTGGAAAGTGGATGCTTTGATATCATCTTTCTAATACCTATGTATAGTATATCATAGACTTACTTCTTTTCACCACCCCCCCCCACCACGACTTTTCTTTTCTTTTCTTTTTTTTTTTTTTTTTTTTGCCACTCTTTTCCCGGTTCTTTCTTCTTAACTTTCACGGGGTTAGGAGGAACACACCAATAAGCAAATTTAATTTTAAAGGAAAAATAAATATATATATATATATATATATATATATATATATATATATAGAGAGAGAGAGAGAGAGAGAGAGAGAGAGAGAGAGAGAGAGATTGGTCCAGTTGGGATGACAGAGGATGACAAGAAGATTGTGTTCGGTAAGAGTACTGTGGGGGGAGGGGGAAGAAGGGGCTTCGTCCTCCTTTGTAAGGTTAAAAACGTCTTTGTCACATTCAACTCACCATCATTCTATGGTGGGTTACTACCACAGCAAATATGAATTGGCTGGCTTTTTTCTGAGAACTCTTACACGGTCGTTGGCTTATTATTGCTCATAATTTTACACACCAAGAGAAAAAAAAAATAGTTTTTTAATTAATTATTTGAATAAATTAAAAATAAGTAAGAAAGAAAATAAATAAATAAATAAATAATTTTGTTTGGATGTGATGAGAAAGTAGATTAAAGAAAAAAATGTTTATAAAATTCTAATTATACATATTATATTTATTTATTTATTTATTTAATCAAATTTAATGTATAATTTGAGAAAAAAAATTCTGTAAATTTTATTTTACATTTACTTTTTTAATCAAATTTAAAAAATTCAAACACAAAAAAATGTTTAAAAAAGAGAATTTCAAAATACACAATTACTAAATTATTTATGTGCTAAATATTATGTAAATACATTTTTATATTGAATAAATAATATTTTATGTAATAACATATTATTAATAATTATTAGCAATACCTTTTATTATATATCTTCTTTACTGACCCTTTGTTTTTGGTTAAATTTCTTTTTATTTCTTTAAATCAATAAGTAAACAACAAGAATATAAATAGTATAATCAAAAAATTAAAATGAAAGGAGGCATTATAAAAAATAACTTCAAGTTAGCCATCAATTTTCTTATCAGTTTCTCATCCCTTTTTCTTTTCATAGGGGTCTTTCTCACCACTTTCCTACAGTCCAAACAAGTAATTTTATATATGGTGTTTGAATAAAGTAAATTTGCAGTGACTTTGAGCGACAGAATTTTTATCCAACAATTATAAAAGACAGAGAGTTTTGAATTACAAGGGATTTAAATTTGTACTTTTAATCAATTATTCTCTTTTTTTTTTTTTTGGAGATATCCAAGTGTTTGACCGTCGTGAAGTTGAAAAGCTTCCGATGAAGTCTCCATCCATGTTCAAGGATGTGGAAGGAATTGCCATTCAAGCTAAAGAAACTTTGGTGGGAAAGAGGTTGAATTGTGGGATTATACTGCAAAAGCTAACCTCCACCTTGTTTTGCCGTGTCTCTGCTCATCGTAGTCGCCAATAAGACTTTTGATGCTAAGAGCAGTGGTAAAGATACTAAGTCTGTAAAGACATGCTAACTTGGAAATTAATTTAGGTAGTAAAGCCTCCTTTGGCGTTATTTCAAGAGATTTGAGTTCAAATTTCAGCTGCACCGGGTCAGTCTAAGAATCTACGAGCCAAGATTAAAAGAAAATAAAAAAGTTTCTTTTGTTGAAAAAATAATTAATAAAATAATATCATATTCTTATAAAATTAATTTATATTTAAAATGTATTAAACATTATTTTTAAAAATAATTTTCATATTTATAAACAAATTATTAATATATAGTAATTAAGTTATAATAGTTATTCTTTTAAAATATAATAAATCTTCTCATTAATGTATATTTTTAATAATGAGTTAACCAAAACATGTTGATTTGTTAATTAACCGAGCATTAAATAATATCTAATTTTTAAAAAAATTAGAGAAAGAGACTAATTTATATTTGTTATTATTTAATACTTTATAAAATAAAATAATGTTAAATATAAATTTCAATAATAATAAATTGTTGGTGTTATCATAATTCATAACAATTACTAACAAACATATAATAATTATTAAACGGTTATAAAATGATTAATGCCACAGGTATAAAATAATTACTTAGCCAAATCTAAAAGCTTAGTAATTAGCTTTTGAAAATACATTAATTTATAACAATCTTCTAATATTTTAAAAAATTAATTTCACTAAATTAATCAATAAAACTATAACACATTATCTTTGTTATTTTTCAAATTATAAGACCATAATGTACGAGTTTTAATATTTAAAAGTATAACAAAATAAAATTTTCTATCAACCATAATTTTTTTATAAATATTATTGAAATTGTATTTATATTATATTTTTAAAGATCATGTTGCTTAATGTAATTAAGCGTTACTAGACCACTCGTACACTTGGTTTATTTTCATGAAAATTTTAAAAATTTTATTTAAAATATCATAGAAATACCTTTACTTTACTTTACTTTTAGAGAATTGAATCTATCAAATGTGTATTATAGAATTATAAAATTCATTAGGAGAATTTTAGTTAACCTCAAATATTAGAGTCATTACATTATCTACACTATAGAAAAGGACTTATAATTTTAATAACACATATAAAGTCAATCAGTAACTTATTATTACTCATGTGAATTTACTTCATGTAATCTCCTATCACATAGATTAGGTTTCCATCACTTTTGATCATATCTTATAAGCATTAATCTTATTCTTGTAAATGTAATTTGCATTAATTTTTTTGCTTAATGATTTAGTTAAAAGATCATTTTAGTTTATCTGTAACCAAACAAAATCAAGTGATCATTTAATCACTTAGCAATTTACTTTATTAACTTGTGAGTTAAACAAACATGTTTATTTTTTGCATTATATAATTTGTTTTGACATAAGTAATAGAAAATTTTGTGAAAAAAAGGTTAAATTAAAGGATTATACTACAAAAGCTGACTTCTACCCTTTTTTTTTTTTTGTCTTTGCTCGTTGTAGTTGTCATTTTGCTTTTGATGCTAAGAGTAGGGGTAAAGATACTAATTCTGTAAAGAAAGGTTGACTTATTAGGATTCATAATAACTAAAACAAATACAAAACATCCTATCCAACAATTATAAAATAACTAATTTAACGGTAATAAAATGATTGATCCAACAATTATAAAACAATTAATCTAATAGTTATAAGACAGATTACTTAACTAAATTTTAAAGTATAATAATTAACTTTTAAAAATATTAATTTACAACAACTCTGTTGCTGAATTGGAC
Organism: Ceriops zippeliana; assembly: GCA_037897445.1. NCBI lineage: Eukaryota > Viridiplantae > Streptophyta > Magnoliopsida > Malpighiales > Rhizophoraceae > Ceriops > Ceriops zippeliana. Next base: position 5,059,037 of record JBAPLH010000018.1, on the reverse strand, counting down.
TACCCCAGAAAAATGAAAGCATACCGAAGCAAGAGCTACTACACTCTGGGTTAGGGATAAATTTAGAATTTCGACTCCTTCTATAGGTTGTTCGCCTGACCACCAAAATGAACAGATTTGAAGCCAGACAATGCCCCCCCCCCACATCGAGACTGTATCAGCAAAATGCCACGCATCTGCATTTGCTTATGTTTACCATATCAAATTTCAAAAAAAAAAAAAAATTTTTTTTTATTAATTTTTTTACCTTATTTATATAATTTGCCCTCTTAAAAAATTATTCTAAATACGTTACTAAACACTCCTAAATTTTGAATTATTAATCTTATCTTTTCTTGCATAACAAACCTAATTTATCATGTATTTGCATTTGATAAAATGCTTTGGGAAGGAAAAAATGTGAAGGAGAAAATTTTTATTTATTTTCCTAATTTATCAAACCTATTCCTTAAAAATTATTGAATTTTTTATAATTCTTATTAAAAAACTTTACTACTTTTATCATGTATATATAGTATTTTTATTATTATAAATAAAATTGATATTTACGTATATGGTATTTTTTCTCTCATTTTTCATTTTTTTAAAATATAATTTTTTATTACCCTTTATAAATATAAAAAGTTAAAAAAAATTAATTTCTTCTCTCTCTCTCTCTCTATTTTTTTTTTTTTTTTTTAAACCTTGCTTCTCTGAATAACAGAACAGAGGTAACGGGGAGTAAAAGAGAGAAGGGTAGAACTCAAAACAACAAACCACACGGGAAGGGCATCCACGTCATCCCAAAAAGAGCCAACCGGCGAAGCTAGATGTCACGGGCCATTACCCTCTCCTTAAAAGGCTAACCTGTTGGAATGTGCGAGCTATTATCCTTTTCTCAAAAGGCTAACCTGTTGGAATGTGCAACGTTCACGTTTATAAGGCCCATGAATTCCCCTCACCTTTTCGATGTGGGAGATGTGGGATCCGTGACATTTTTCCCCACCAAATCCATCGACGTCCTCGTCGTAGACCGGGGTCCCCCTGCCTACTCCCCCTATTTTCGGGCTTAGAGCATTCGGCGGCGGATATCGGATTTGGGATGAGCCGGTTCTGATACCACTTGTCACGGGGTCATTACTCTCTCCCAAAAAATTAACCTGTTGAAATGTGCAGCACCCACGTTTATAAGGCCTTCGATTCCTCTCACCTTTCCAGGAGACGTGGGATCCGTGACATAGAGCTCTGAAAAGGGAAAAAATAACAGAAAGAAAGAGCAGAAATAGAAATCAGAAACAGAGACAGAACAAACACAATAAACGTGAGTCGATACGTCTTAGGAAAATAGAAATGGTGTTTGGTCGGCTGGAAAACAAAGAAAACGGAGGAGAAGAGGAAGAAGAGAGAGACTGACTCTGCCTCTGCCTCTGCCATGGCCGCGTCGCTTTTCTCTCCCGTCTCTCATTCGCAAGCCTCCAGCTTTTTCCGTTCTCCATCCGTCAGCTGCTGCTCACTTCCCCCGCTTCGCCACACATTAACTTTCACTGCAAAATGCTCCGACGGAAACGGCGGCGAAACAAGTAACCCCACCACCGAAATCCCTCCGCCGCCTTCCGACGAGAAAAAGTCATTTGCAGTGGCCACCGGGGAACTCTTCTTGGGAATTGCCTCGAGGCTTCTTCTGAGAAGCAGCAGCAGCAGCAGCAAGAGAAACACATTTTTTAAGAATAATAATAACAGTAAAAATAATAGCAATAGTAATGGTAACCGTAGTTCTGCTGGAAATTCTTCTTTGTTAGAGAGATTAAAATTGAAATCGAATTACGATAATGATTACGAAAAGGATAGGATTGGGGCCGTGATAGAGGATGAAATAGAGGCTGCAGTGATATGGGAGCAGAGGGTTAAAGATGTGGAGGCTGAGAAGGAACGGCGCGTCGTGACAAGCCCTGGTTTTAGTTTCTCTGCAGCTGGGCTTCTGTTTCCATACCACCTTGGCGTTGCTCAATGCCTCATTGAGAAGGGTTACATCAAGGTCCCCGCCAAAATTCTTAATTTTTAGTTCATTTTATGCTTAATTTATTAACATTTAGTTTCCATGAATTGTCGATCTTTTTGTTTTTTCATTAATTGGATCTCTTAATATCAGTATGATGGGATCACTAATCATCGTACAATTAGACAAGTTGGATCTCAAAGTCATGTTAATTTAATTGTTATGGCTGGAATTATGCAGTTTATAGATGTAACCTACTGAATTGTCAATTTTTCATTTGTTATTTTCAATCATTCTTAGTTTCTGTAGTTTTATACGCATGTCCAATTTTGAAAATTTGATATGTTGTCTTCTGTTATTGTTTGGACACTTTGGGTCTTGTGAACACTTGCTTTAAATTTTTAATATATAGATTGAATTGGTGGAGAACATCTTGGTTTCCTGTTTACGTACATTTCTTTCAATTCTTGCTTTTGGTTGAGCTCCCTCATATAATGTCTTTACAATATTATTGAAAACTGTCTTATCTGAATTTTATTGGATCTTCAAAGTCATTCGGCTGTGCCAGATTCCAATGAGATTAAATTGGCAATCAGTTGTTTAGACTGGTTCAAAATCAGTAAAGGAAGCTGTTGGTGCCTTTAGAAAATTGGCTTTTTTTGCTTGGATAACCTACATCTCTGTACTCTTCAAACCATTCGGTTATCTTTCCAAGAAATTTATATTTGAAAATCCCAGAAAACTATGCTGAAATGCACAAAGTAGGATGGGCCAATTTGATATAGTATTCTTCACTTATTTGTCTGCCTAGGTAAACCCTGAGGCAAGCATTCTTGCATTTTTTAGTGCTAAAGATCAAACAATCTCATGGGCTACTTGTTTACTATTATTTTATGGGGTGTTTCAACTTGTTCATTTGAGGAATAGGTTAGTCAGCTGAGGAGAAACTAGTAATAAAAAATTAATGCTTCCCACTTGGTTATATGATTGTGGTTTTATGTGCCAATAAGTTTTTGGTTAAACTTGAGATGCAACAATAATCTGTTGATCAAGCTAATGTACTTACTTGTTTCTCTTAACATTTTTCACGCACATTAATGCAGGAAACAACACCATTAGCTGGTTCCTCAGCCGGTGCTATAGTCTGTGCAGTGATTGCCTCTGGGGCTAGCATGGAAGAAGCCCTAAAAGCTACCAAGATTTTGGCTGATAATTGCCGGCAAAAAGGGACTGCATTTCGGCTTGGTGTATGTTTCTTTTCTTTAGCCCAACAATTTTGATATGCCCATAGTTCCAAAGAAAGTCAAATGGCTATTTAGTGATGAGTTCATATCTGATTCACTGGTTACCAATCATTGTGGCATGTTGAAATGTGAAAACATAGTACTGTTAGGTGACTCATACTTCTGATCCTATATTGTGCCTATGAGTCAAATTTGATTGCAACATAGAGCAAGGTAAATTCCTTTTGTGTGTCAATAGCCGTGTCAGATTCCTTTTTAGTTTTGTTTGTGCCAGACTTCGGAGCTTTTTTCAGCATTGTTAGTTCTTTAGTTTGTGGCAGATGGAAAACAAACTTAAATTCCCATCTTTCCTGTGCACAGGCTGTTCTTCGGGATGTGCTTGAAAATTTTCTGCCTGATGATATCCACATTAGATCCAGTGGAAGGGTTCGTGGTGAGGATGATTTTCTATCCCTCCCCTTTTCCTCTTGTTTACAGATTTGTTTTAGTTGGAGATATTTCTTGGATGTTTGAGCATATGTAAATTATTTTTGCTACATTCAAGTAACTAGACTAGAATAGCTATTCTGACAAGCAAGCAGTAGCAAGCATGTGAGAATGAGGAGAAGGTCGAGAAACAAACTAATCAGAATGTAGTGGAAGACTTGTCTTTTCCTCTTCTACTCGCCACAATTTCTTTGGGTTGGGGAAGATTTGAAACAAAATTTTTAACAGGCTTCTGAAAGCATAATGAAGTGCCACTTGTGGCATAAGTAACCTCTCCAATTTCAACTCTATAGAATTTACAAGATTGCAAGAAGTCATGGAAACGAAGACTGATGTTTTGTTCATTTGACTCTTATGTTGCGCAACTATCCCTAAAGGGCAATGACAAATATTACGAATTAATATAGGTATAGTTTGGTGTTGTTAGTATTCCCTACTTTTATTTACTGATTTTCTTCCTCCTTCATAGAGACCTTTTTCAAACTGAAGTTCAGAAGCTCAAATATCTCCCCATCTTTGACCCCAGGGAATTGGCCCGAGTGGAAAGGGAATGTACTGGTTTGGAATAAATAATAATTTTAGTACTGCCATCAAACATTGGAAAATGAAAAGGGAGAGGAAATAGAAGGGCTATGAAATTTTTTGCATTTCATTGAATATTCTAAACTTTGACCATGGGTAAAAAATTCTTTGGTAGCTCAGTTGTACTTGTGAGACCTAGATATTAGCTCAGTTTTAAGTCTAACTCAACAAGGGTGTTTTTATTTTTGCTTATTTGTTTGGGGGAGGGGGTTCATATGATTTGTTCAAAATTATTAAAAATTATTTCTGAATCAATAAAGTTGGGACCAGGTCATTACATATGAGATCCTACAAGAAGGCCTTATCAGGGTACTATTCTTGTTTGGACGAGGTATTGGTTGTCTACAATTGGAGGCACCTCCACCCAACTTTATGGGCTATTTGATGTTTTCACCTATTGATTCTCATGCTGATCATGCTTACATTTCTGTTGAATTTCAGATGTTTCATTACTCTATTTAAATTTACAGCCAGTAATTATATTTTCCACAACAGTTGCTGTAACTCAGATTCTGTGGAGGCCCAGGGGTTTACTGGTGGATCAATATGACTCTAAGGAAGATCTCATAAATGCTGTTATTACTTCTTCCTTCATTCCAGGGTGAAAAGATAGTATAAGTTATACCTTTTTTCTTTTCATTTGTTGGTTGACTGAACACACACACACTCCATATGTGAGATATTTTAATGATTTTTATAATTACTGTTTTATATTGGTTGATGTTGAACTAAAACAAGTTAATGTGTGCAGATATCTCGCACCAAGACCTGTCACAGTGTTTCGCAACCGCCTTTGCATTGATGGGGGTTTGACATTGTTTATGCCACCAACATCTGCTGCACAGACGGTAATTTCTTCAGATATTGTGGTCCTATGAATCTGCATGTCTTTGTTAAGTAAAAGAACCTTTTCTCCTTATGCCATTGCTGCCTTAGATATAATCTAATCATGGTTTATCGAACATATAGTTGAATGGATTTTCATGCTTGATAACTCAATTGTCAAGGTATGTTTGTCAAAAGCTGTGCATTCTAGGCTGAACTAAAATTTGGGCTATGGTGAGGGCCTAAATATGCAGCCTTTTTTTTTTTTTAATCAAAAAAGCTGCAAGTAGTTGGGAAAAGGCAGGTAGACATTAAAAAGAGTTGTAAATGTAAAACTACAAATTACATAGGTGATAGATGATGAATGTTTTAAATTTCCAAAGTGTGTTAGAGAATGCTTCAGCTGCATTCCACTCTTCTGCAGGTTCGTGTTTGTGCCTTCCCAGCCACTCGATTGGGACTGGAGGGAATTGGGATTAGTCCAGACTGCAACCCCAAAGATAGGGCCACACCAAGAGAGGTAAGTTTGTAACCCTGGACTTGATTTTATTCTTGTTTTCTTCTTTGCTTTTCTCTCCTTTTTTGTATTCTTGTTGGCAATATTTTATAGGGAATCTTGAGAATAGAAGAATAGGCAATGAAACATTTCTGTTGTCAACCAAATACAGCTATTTAACTGGGCACTGGAGCCAGCAGAAGATGGCGTTCTTGACAGCCTCTTTGAGTTGGGATACTTGGATGCAGCAGTGTGGGCCAAAGAGAACCCAGTTCAGAAAGTAGTTAAGGATGACGCTCCTTTTGCTGGAAATGGAAATGGTGCTGCAAAGTAACTAATCACAAATTGTAGCCCGATTTCACATGGGATGCATAGTCAGGGACTCCACTCTGGTCCATCGCCAGAGCTTTGAGAGGCCAACTAGGTGAATTTTCAGACCTCAGCGCTCAGTAGTATAGAAGATTTAAGATAAAACATTGACTGTTATGCCTCAAAGGGATCGATAAATGGAACTTAAATTAAATGTCCTGTAATCCAAACAGTTCTTATGGTCCGAATTAAACCTTGATTTAGCCATGTTCAATGATAATCCAGATTTTAGTTATCAAAATCTTCCGTTGCTTTATTTATTTATTTTAATAAAAAAATATTTTAGTCTTTTAGAGACCATGGTTAAGATGAAAAGTTCATGCATGAACGGCAAAGCAATTTGAGGATTATTTTCGTAATTATTTACGAAAAACTTAATGATACGTTTGATTCTAACATTTGCAACAAAGTAGTTACTTAAACGCAGGAGTCTTGTGAGTGGTGAGATGCTTTTTCCGCCAATCCAAGTGACATATCATTCAGATTAACATTTTTTCATCTCAAGCTGAAAGTAGAAGAGAAAATTACATTTTCAAGTTCTCAAATTCAGACCTGGTACCAATTTGCATGCCTGCTTTTCGCAAAGTCGCGTTTTACATTCTATGACCTTCCATCAATTAAGACAGAAATTAATTATAATAAAGACATATATGTGCTCATAATTTAGCCTCAAGGTCAAAGCAAAAACATTTAACAAACTTTGATTGCTTTTTTTTTAGTATTTTATTTTCAGTTGATATTTTGGTAGAAAATTGTAAGCAATTACCGGAGAAAAGGTGAAGGCCTCATGATCTTCGAACTGGTAGTGATTGTGAAGTAATTGTTCAAGTAAGAAGTATTGGTGTATTTTAGGGAGCATTTATTTTATTTTTATTTTTATTTTTTTGGGGTGGAGACGACTTACATAGGATAAAGAAACAAAAAAAAAATTCTCAGTTTCTTCTCGACATATGGGGTGGGAAGTGCGCAGGTGATGATGGGTGCCGAAGGTTGTCATTTCATTGCTCGATAGTGAAATTTTAGCTTCTTTGTGTGATAAAAGATGGAGCACACAATGCGCATAAGGACCCTGTACATGTTTCTACGTTTACCACGCTACATGGTGGGAGGGCCTCTTTCTATTATCTGTCCTGAGGTTGTCGTATACTTTTTGGCTGTTGCAGCGTTGCTCAATAATTTCTGCTTTTCCCATACACAAGAAGGAGTCGTGTTCTATTACGCCAAGACATCACAAATATTGTTCTCCAACCCCAACACATGATAGGAACCAAAGAAGTTGGAGTTCCTCATTGTCTCCTGCTCGTGAATCTTCAAGCCCAACAACTCATGGCCTGTTGGATCACAAAATTTTAAATGGAAAATTCACAAAAGAATAGGAAGAGGAGAAAAGGAGGTATATCAACTGTCAGGCTTCATAATTCACAAAGTTAATTTTTCTTCCATTGGCTGTTTTTGTACTCTAGATTTTAGGATCCATAATGTCTCTCTTTAACTTGTGGTCATATTTCATGTCTTTACGTAGATGTTGACGATTTTATAGGGGAGTTGCTTTGTTCGTGAGATATAGCCATCTTATGCAACAGACAATTCATATTCCACCCACTTGGATGAGCAAGGGCCTCCAGGCCATTTAGTTAATGTATGCCTTACACTTTAACATTGAGACATTAGGTTCTCAGTTGCTAACTTCCCTAGCTTATAGACATGCTGTACGTGCTAAGAATGTATTCCACTGTTGAGGTTTGAGTGTTTCAACGTTGGTTTGAAACTTGCAGCAGGTTACTTAACACTCTTCTCCCCAGGCCTTTCTGAAGGATGATACCGCCATAGTCTAATTTTATTAAATTAATTAATATGAATGATCTATATTATTTAAAATATGACTTTAAATAAAATATCTAATATAATGATCGGTTAGGTATAACGGTAATTTGGGTCATCAGATTTAAAATCTCTCCACTCTCCCTATTAAGAATAAACATTACAAGAAGAGAAGTATATTTCTATTTAAGATGATCGTTACAGAAGAGTAGGATTTTTCTTAAAAGATAACGGTTATAGAAAAGAAATAATATGTGTGTATATATATATATACTATTACAGACCTTTCCTAAGATCTCAACCATCAGAGAGAAAACATAAAGAAAAGAAAGGAAAGAGTAAGAGAAAAGAGAGAAGCATTCAGGAACGAAACAGAAGAGAATTCTCATCTCTGCTGTGGGACATCAGTATAATAGATAAAGGTATGTTGATTTCAATTACAGTTTTATTGCTAGTATTTGCATAAAGAAAGATCCTGTATTATAGAATTAAGAATTTCATAAAGAGAAATTCTAGAAAAGTCCAACAATTGGTATCAGAGCGGGTCAGCGAATACTGCAATTTATTTTACTTTATTTGTTTACGTTGAACGATTGTTTCCTTTTATGTTTTGCATCGAAGCGGAAAACGGTGTGCATTTATTTTTCTCTTTTATTATTTGTTGCGTTTCACGGATAACGAAACGGCTGATGTTGAAAGGAAAAAGGAAAGCCGACACGAGGACGGTACGCCGCCGGACCCGAATGGATCTGGGTACGGCTGAATCGGCCTTACCGTGTAGGCCGTGCTTCCGGGTACAGCTGCCGGACCCGAATGGATTTGGGTACGGATTGATGAAGGCTATATTTCGTTGTCGGTGGGAGACCTGAATCGATCTGGGTTCTCTCTTTCGGCTAACTGGAGACACAGATTGATTTGGTCTTGTAGGTATGGCAGAACGAGGAAGAGTGTTCTTCGGGTGACGCTAGGATCCAGGTTGGTCGGGTAGGTGCGGCAGAATGGTCTCCCGAGGAATCGCGATTTTGAGTGTCGCTGTGGACCCAGAGCGCTTCAGAAATCCGACCTGAACAGGTCGGTTCGTCCCTACGTTTGTCCGTCAGAGGTAACGTCGGGAAGAACCAACGCACGGGGGTTGGTTGCTGACAGAGACCCCTTCAAACGATTGGATCGAGCGTGGGTCTAGACTGCGACGCAGGGCTTGTCGGTGAGGGATGTGTGCCAGTCACTGGACTCTGCACCGGTGGTCAAGCAGGGGCTTCATTGACCTGTCTAAGACAACCCGAAGGCAGCACGCGGGCGACACCCGTAGAACGGTGGTGCTACCACCGAAGGTTGCTCGAACGGAGGCAGTAGTACGGTGGTGCTGCCTGTGTCGCTTGACCGGAGGCAGCAGTACAATGGTGCTATCGTCGTGGGTCCCTAGTCGGAGGCAGCACGTGGGTTGAGTTGCCTGTAGTATGGTGTTGCTACGGGTCCTTGATCGGTGGTGGAAAAGAAATTTTCAAATGGATATCACCGTGTATAGTGGACCGGTTACTGGAACAGTACACCAATGCAGACAGTGTTGATTCCTACATAAAAGATAATTTAATCTTAGTAAGTGAAGATTATTGAATTCACGTCAACATGAGTCAAATATTAAAAGCTTGTTCGTCACCAAAGTGACCTGGCTTTGAATGGATTTGAATAGTTGATTGTGAATTTTAATTGTTCATTTTTTGGATGCTAATAAAATGTTTTAAAATGAACAATTGTGGTTATTAATTATGAAACTAAGAGATCATCCAAAGATAGATCATTGCTTGTAATTAATGACACTAAAAGGGATTAATTGATATACTGGGTAAACGTAATTGTATATTTAAAGATGACATTCATGTTAACTCTAGTATGATTAATTGATCTGTTAAAGTATATTTAAATTAGCATCATTATTGATTAGAGTTATGTATTTAAAGATCACCCAAAGGTGAACTTAAATACATGATTAAAGTTTGTAATGTATTTGAATCCATTAGAGTTTACTTAAAGCATTAACGTATAAATTTGGATTATGTTTGCAGCTTTCAATAATGTGTTCGCCTTAGACAATTCGATGATCAAATTCAATGGGTTGAACTATATAGAATGGTCTGAGCATATTCAGTTTCATTTAGGTATATTGGGCTTGGACTTAGCAGTCATTTCGGATGAAAAGCCTGCAGCCATTATAGGGACCAGTACAGAATCTGATAAGTCTTTTTATGAGGCTTGGGTACGGTCTAATAGGCTGAGTTTGAATTTGATGCGGATGACGATAACTGAAAACATTAAGCCATCAATGCCTAAGACGGAAAATGCGAGGAAATTTTTGATGAGAATTAAGGAATACTCTCAGTCAGATATAACTAATAAATCCATTGTAGGAACCTTAATGAGTGAGCTAACAACCAAGAAATTTGATTGGTCATAGCCCATTCATGATCATGTGACTAGTATGGCTAATCTAGTAGCAAGGTTGAAAACAATGGACATAGATGTGAGTGAATCATTTTTGGTTCAATTCATCATAAACTCACTGCCTCTTGAATTTGGCCAGTTCCAAGTGAATTATAACATTATTAAAAAGAAATGAAACTTTTAAGAAATTAAGGTCATGTTAGTTTAGGAGGAAGAGAGATTAAAGAAGATGAAGGATCACTCAATTCATCTCATCATTCGTAATGATGCTAGTGGTAGCAAGTCTAAACCACATAAGAAAAGTAAGAAGAAGGACAAAACCTCTATAAAAGTCACTGAAGGTCAGATCCAAAAGGATAAAAAATGCTTCTTTCTGCAAAAGGATGGGTCATTTCAATAATGATTGCCCAAAAAGAAAGGCTTGGTTGGAAAAGAAAGGTACGTACTGTATATCAGTATGTTTTGAATCAAACATAATTGAAGTGCCCAATAATACTTGGTGGTTAGATTCTGAAGCTACTATTTATATGTCACATATTATATAGGGATTCCTTTCAATCTAGCCTATAATAGGAACTGAGAAGTTCCTCTATATGGGAAACAGAATGAAGGTACGAATAGAAGGAATTGGGACGTACAGATTGATCTTGGACACTAAGTGTCATTTGGATCTAGAAAAGTGTCTCTATGTTCTTGAATGTGCTAGAAATTTAATTTCTGTTGCAAAGTTGGATGAAGGAGTATTTAACCTTAAGATTGGAAACAGTGCATTTTCATTGTATAGACATTCGTACTATTATGGATTTGGTATTTTGATTGATGATTTGTACCATTTTAATCTTGATGCTATGTATGCTGATTCCATATTTCTTGATGAGCATAGTGTAGGTAACAAACGTAATGTACATGATGAAAGTTTTACTTTTTTATGGCATCAAAGATTGGGTCATATATCCAAAGAAAGGATATTGAGGTTGGTGAAAGGTGATGTCCTGCCTCAATTAGATTTTATTGATTGGGATGTATGTGTTGATTGTCTAAAAGGTAAACAAACATAACATACATTAAAGAACCCAACCATGAGAAGCAATGAGCCTTTAGAATTGATATACATTAATATTTGTGGCTCGTTTGATATTCCAACATGGGGTGGTGAGAAATATTTCATTACTTTTATAGATGACTACTCACGATATTGTTACTTGTATCTACTGTATGAAAAGTCCCAGTCAGTAAATATCTTAGAGATGTTTATTAATGAAATAGAAAGGTAGTTAGATAGAAAAGTAAAAGTGATTAAGTCAGACAGGGGTGGTAAATATTATGAAAAATTCAATGAAAGTGGACAATGTCCTGGTCCATTTGTGAAACTTCTTGAAAGTTGAGGCATATGTGCACGGTATACAATGCTTGGTACACCACAACAGAATGGTGTAGCGAAAAGGTGGAATCACACACTTATGGATATGGTTAAGAGCATGTTGAATTACAGTATTGTACCCTTATCCTTATGGATGTATGCATTAAGAACTGCTGCATATCTGCTGAATAGGGTTCCTAGTAAGGTTGTCCCTAAAACTCCTTACGAGTTATGGACAGGAAGGAAACCCAGTTTGAGACACCTTCATGTTTGGGGTTGTCCAGCAGAAGTAAGGATATATAATCCACATGAAGGAAAGCTTGATGCGAGAACCATTAGTGGTTACTTCATTGGCTATCCTGAAAAATTCAAAGGGTATAGGTTTTATTGCCATAATCATAGTATCAGTTTATTGAAAATGGCCAGTTCAATGGGAGTAGACAATCACGAAAGGTGGATTTTAAAGAATTACAAAAGGAAAGATCCACAGTGAATACTCTTACTCACGTCGATATCCTCACACCCAGTATTTCTACTAAAATTGTTGTTCCTTATGTTGCATCACAGTCATATGACATGCAAGGACAACAAATCGATACTCGAAACACACAAAGTGAACACATAAGAGATGAACCAAGTGACAATGTTCAATTTACAAATGAACAAGTGATACCACAACAAATGGCATTACAGAGGTCTACAAGACAGAAAAGGCTAGCAGTTTCAAATGATTATGTGGTTTACTCACTTGAGTATGAATCAGAATTGAGCATTGATAAAGATCCAGTCTCATTTAAACAAACTATAGAATGTAATGATTCTGAAAGGTGGTTCAATGTCATGAAGGAAGAGATGAAATCGATGGATGTAAACCAAGTCTAGGAACTAGTAGAGTTACTTGAAGGATCAAAACGAGTTGGCTATAAGTGGGTCTTCAAGACTAAGCAAAACTCGAAAGGTAACATCAAAAGGTATAAGGTCAGACTTGTTGCCAAAGGTTTCACTCAAAGGGATGGTGTTGACTATAAGGAGACTTTCTCTCCAGTTTTTAAGAAAGACTCCTTAAGAATTATTATGGCTTTGGTGGCTCATAATGATCTAGAACTCTACCAAATGGATGTAAAGACTGCCTTTCTGAATGGTGACTTGGAAGAGGAAGTGTATATGGACCAACCTGAAGGTTTCATCATTGCCGGGCAAAAAAATTTGGTGTGTAAATTAAAGAAATCGATATATAAACTGAAACAAGTCTTCCGATAATGGTATATTAAGTTCAATAATACTATTACGTCATACGGTTTTGTAGAATACTGTTGATCGGTGTATCTATATGAAGGTCAGTGGGAGCAAGTTCATTATATTAGTCCTATATGTCGATGACAATCTTTCGGTTGCTAATGACATAGGTTTGTTACATAATGTAAAGAAATTTCTCTATGAAACTTTTGAAATGAAAGATATGAATAAGGCATCCTATGTGATAGGAATAGAAATATTTCGTGATAGATCACAAGGATTGTTAGGATTGTCTCAGAAATGTTATATCAATAAAGTATTAGAGAGATTTAGAATGGAAAATTGCTTAACAGGAATAGTTTCAATTCAGAAAGGAGACAAGTTCAGTGAATTACAATGTCCAAAGAATGATTTGAAACTGAAAGCGATGGAATTAGTTCCCTATGCATCACTGGTTGGAAGCCTGATGTATGCACAAACATGTACTCGACCAGACATCAGTTTCGTAGTTGGAATGTTAGGCTGATATTAAAGTAATCCTGGAATAAATCATTAGAAAACCGAAAAGAAAGTACTTAGGTACTTACAATGCACCAAATATTACATGCTTACTTATAAAAGATCAAGTCATCTTGAAGTAGTAGGCTACTCAGATTCATATTATGTTGGATGTGTAGATTTGAGGAAATCTACATTTGGTTACATGTTTTTCCTAGCTGGAGGAGCAGTTTCCTGGAAAAGTGGGAAGCAGTTTGTCATTGCTACTTCCACTATAGAGATTGAATTTGTAACATGCTTTGAGGCTACTGTTCATGCATTATGGTTGCAAAATTTTATCTTAAGGCTTGGTTTGGTCGACAATATAGAAAAGCCATTAAGTATTTACTGTGATAATTCCGCAGCAGTCTTCTTCTCTAAGAATGATAGGTATTTTAAAGGTGCGAACTCTATGGATTTGAAATACCTATCTATTAAAAAAGAAGTGCAAAACCAAAGAGTGTCCATTGAGCATATTGGCACTGAGTTGATGATAGCGGACCCGTTAACTAAAGGTTTGCCATCGAAAATATTTACTGGACATGTTGATCGAATGGGCATTATGGACAGGTCCTCATATGCTTGAAAGCCAATATTTAGGATGCTCATATCATTGTGACACTTGTGAATTCAATTAAAGTTATGGTTTTACTTATACTTTGTTATCTCTGTTTAGATGTATACAATTATAGTTTGTGAGATAACTAATAGCATATATGAGAATGATAATTTAAAGTTTTAATGTTTCTCAGTAAGGTTATTATGAATTATGATGATTATGTGATATATGGAAGGAATCATGTCGCTATAAGATGTGTGACCGCCATGATCCAATCATTTTAATTCAATCAAATATTGTGATTTGATGATCTTTAAGAATTGTGCGTACTTAATTGTTATTGATTCATCAAGTCATAATATGAGTTAAGTGGGAGATTGTTAAATTAATTAACATAAGTGGCTCATATTATTTAAAGTATGATCCAAAATAAAAGGCCTAATATGATGGTCGGTTAGGCATAACGTTACAGAAAGAGAAGTATCTTCCTATTTAAGATGACAGTTACAGAAGAATAGGATTTTCCTGAAAATGTAATGGTTATAAGAAAGGAATAATATGTGTGTATATATATATACACTATTACGGACCTTTCTTGAGATTTCAACCATCAGAGAGAAACGTAAAGAAAAGAAAGGAAAGAGTAGGAGAAAAGAGAGAACCATTCAGGAACGAAATAGAAGAGGATTCTCATATCCACTGCAGGATATCAACATAATGGACAACAGTATGTTGATTTCAATTACAGTTTTATTACTAGTATTCGCATAAAGAAAGATCCTGTATTATAAAAATAAGAATTTCATAAAGAGAAATTATAAAAAAATCCAACAAACTTATTATATTTGATGATGAAATGGGATGCCTCGTTTACCAACTGTTCACAAGTTTTTTTTTTTGGGGGGGGTTATCAGGATTGATTAGAGGCATACTATATATTTCGTCATGATGCATAAGCATATGTCTGGCACCTTGTCAGGTTGAAGGTTAGTTTGCAGTTTCATATGGCTAATGAAGAGTGAAAAGAGAAGGGCAAATAAAAGAGAGGGAGCTTGAAATATCAATTGCCGTTTCAGTTTGGTTTTCATGCCGATGCAAGGACAATCGGGAGTGAAGGACAGCATAATTTTACACTTTTAGTTGACTGACTGACCATTTTCTTCGTTAACTTTGTTTTTCATTTTATTAGCGGGCGTCAGCAGGAAGCAGAACTAAAAGCTCATAGGAGAAGAGATGACGAAGAGGGTAGAAGAAGCAATTGGAAGGAAAGTCGAAGAGGGTTTGGACTCCGCAGAGATCAAGCTGGAGATACAGAGGCATTTGGAAGATGGAAGAAAAAGACTTAGAGAAGAAGTTGCTATTGAAATTGAGAAATAAAAGGAAGCTGCTATTTTGGAGGCTAGACAAAAGCAGGCAACCGCTTTTATTTGAATTTACTGTTGGGATTGCATCGGTTACAAACAGTTAATACATTTCTTGGTAGGGTTTCAACATTCATTGATATCATTTCCGAACACTTTAAAAAAGGTTTAAAGAACACTTTCATTGATTTACAAAGATTATCACTACTGCTTTAAATCTCAATAAAATATCACCGTAGATGTTAGGCTAACTTGAAATATATAACTAGTAATAATAAATTTACCTGTTTTTTTTTTTCTTAATCGAACGTACGATTGTATTAAATCAATAAAAGATACTTTATTTATTATTTTTACAATATGCCAATAAAATTGTGGGAATTGAAGATGATAATGAAAATAATACTTCAGTCTTATATGAGATGGTGAACATTAGTCAAAATTGACTGCGTACTTGAGATTGATATTGCATAAATTTTATAGCACCAATATAATAATTATGTATACCAAGATTTATGTTTGCTCTAATGTCTTAAGAATTTATAAAATTATAACCTTTTGTATTAAAGTGCATGCTTCGACCTTCTTTTTTTAATATATATTGAAATATACGCTTTAACTTTTAAGAAAATATTAAAAATATAATGTGTCTTATTCATTTATTACTAATATATTATATGGATAATAATTCCCTTAAAGCTTCTTGTTACTAATAATAATAATAATAATAATAATAATAAAATTACAAATACAACAAACAACAGAGAAAACAGACAATACACAGCAATGACAACAACACGACCAACAACCAAAAAAAAAAAAAAAAAAAAAATTAACAGTCAAGAACTAATCAAATGGACCCTAAAGGTATCATAAAAGTCAAACGGCCTATGAATGGCTACTAAATACTAACATTTCTGAAAATATATGGTTCATCACCGTCTCATTTCTCCCATTGTTTTCTCTTTTGTTTTTTTTAAAAAAAAAAAACAGAAGAAAAAAATAAGAAAAAGGAAAATGAATAAATAAATAAATAAATAAAAGCTAACAACCCCCACCCCCATGTCTAAAAGGCATTGAGATATGTCTAGCTATAAGTAACAGCTCGGACATCATCGTCCCCACCTATACGTAAATTTTGTGACATTCAAATGTCACTATACAAATGTGAAGGCAGATATGTTTATTTTTGCAAATAAATACAAAATATATGGTTACAAAGAATACTGTTCTGAAGCATGCACAAGGAAAGACTACATTCATGATCAAAAGAAAATGATCCCTCACAACAGCAGCCCCCCCCCCCCCCCCCCAAAAAAAAAAAAAAGAAAAGAGAACAAATGGGAGAGAAAAAAAAAAAGCATTTTACTGAAACACACAAGACTTTGTCAAGTTAACTCGGGAAAAACTTTCTGTAAGAAATTGATGAAACGTTTGGCATACATCCTGGGTTCAACGGCAGATATTGTCAGGGGGTCAAACTTCAATGACTTCCATGCATGCTCAACTTTCTTTTTCACATTGTATTGCTGCAATATATCTATTATGCCCATAAAGAGGACAACATCATATACCTCAAAAAGCTCAACGTCAGAGGAATGAACGTTATCCTGCAGAAGCTTGTGACTAGCCTGAGCTGGCATGTTTACTCCTAATTGCACCCGCAACCTGAGCACAAATGCAATTGGTCAGCAGTTCATTGGAATAATTCATCCACAAAGCTAAAAAGCAGATGTAGCAACCTAAATAAGAGCGCTAAGATCTCAAATATCCATGCAAACACATTTGAAAATTGTTTCCCATCATATCCTGGCGGCTAGAAGAAAAAATATTAAAAAGGACACCTCCATGCACGAGACTCCCACATTGTAAGGTCAAGAGAAAGTTCAGACATACATATCCTTATTTCGTTTTTTAACAAAAAGGTTTCTTCCACAACTCAAGCTCATGACCCCTAGATCAGAATAGTTACACCAAGGCTTGCCCATCCCAGAAAAATTATTGTAGGAGAAAAATTACAAACAGAAAATGGTGATGGTTCACGATGAAAAGGGAGCCTATAGGTGAAGGTAGTGGCATGGAATCAAACAATGCTTAAATCAAAGATGAGTTTCAAATGGTAGTTTGAATCCAATGAAGTTGATAGCGAACAACACAAAGAGCATCAGAAGGGCCTGGAGAAATGTAGATAACAAATGGGCCAAGCTAGACATGAATGGCAAAACAAGTCTTATAGCCAGACTAATGTCCCAATTAAGTCTGGATCATTGAAAAACTGTTATGAATTTTCATTCACATTTCTGCTGGTGAGATAGCTTTTCAATTTCTACTAAATTTTCAATGAATAAGGTTACATAGAGGTTATCTCTAAAGCCAACACGCCACAGCTAAAAGATTTGGGAATTATATGAAGATTGCGGCTGCCATTCAAGGAAAAAGAGCTATACCACACCCAATCTTAGTGACAATGAGCATATATACGTACCAAGCCAGAATCTTACTACTCTCAAATCTCAATATCCCTTAAAATTTGCTTGGCCCTACTAGCATGTCACCTGGGAGAACCTGTAGTAATATAGTTGCCAAACTAGAACACCATTCCCAAATACATGTGGCACTTGTACCATGAAGGAAACATCTTGCCTTACCCATAAGCTTAAATTATTTAATGGTGAATCCCATGACTATTCTAATATTAATTAATATGCATAAAGGTGTTGCTATTATAAGCTATAAACCATATTGTACTACAATCACCTCAAGTATAGATGTAGGTTCTGCCCTTTTCACAACAAAAATTTTTGTGCTTATTTGGAATATAAACGGTACCTTGCGGTTCCAGGCAGTAAGAGATCAACTTCCTTCTCTCCTACAGAATATGCTCTCAGTGTGTTTCCTCGAATATGAGGACCTGGTGCTGTATTGACAAAGTTGGGTTCATGGGTGACTAGAAGCAGGCTTTTGGGGGGAATCAGGGGCTCTCCTAGTGGGGTTGCACCTACTGGAAACAAAACTCTAATCAACAAAGTTACAAAAAAATCAGGTTACTGCCTAACACACTATGCTGGAAGTTTATGGAGACAACATAAATCGATTCAAATTGGCCCATAAACATGTATCTTAAATAGAAAGCTAGGCAATCAGGCATTCAAGCTGGAAAATTGAACTTGATTACCATAACATAGCACAGCATGCAAGGTGAAATTTTCACCACCAATCAAGCCAAATCCAAAAGGCTTTCACACTTGAGGTTGCTTGGAGTGATAACTAGTCATAAAAGCATGAAGAACATTTTTATGCCTTCACATACTGACCAAGCAACCCTCGGCAATCAATTCCAAAATTGAATCAATGCTTACTAGTTTCAGTTCATTTTGGGGTGCATGCTGCAGAAAGGTCAAATACAGTATGTTCCATCATGTGCAAAAACAATGGCCAAAGGGTAAGCAAGACATTTCAACCAAATTCCAGGGAAAAGTCATAAAGGGATGCTCCCAGTGTGCACTAATCTTTAAATTGGGCCATTTATTTCTTGTAAACAAATTATAAATCATCTACACAGCAAATGGAAGCATTTTCCAAAAGAATAGGACATTATAGTATCACTCCTCAAAAGCACAGAATTAATTTTTTAAGTGCCAAAATTTTTCAGTAACAGGTCAGTAGAAATTTGCATGTTCCAAGAGCAACAATGCTTTCACGTTCGTTTTTCAGAAACCTGCATCACAGAGATGTCATTCATGAAGCCAGTTTCAGGGGTGAGATTGGGGCAGTGTGTGTGTGTAAGAGAGAGAGAGAAAGCAATGCTAAAGATAAATAAATTTCCAAAATAAATCAAACTGAGTGCCATGATTGCCATCATCTTCTCATTTTAGATTTTATTTCTGAAGAAGCCATCATTCATCTTTTCATAAAATGAATCAAGCAGAAAAAAAACAATAATAATGAAAAAAAGGTGCTTTTCATTTTTCTTTTTACTAAAATAAGACTGAAAGGAAATGGACTACAAGACCGCCAAAAAATAAAAAAAAGAAAAAAAAAAGAGAGAGGAAAGGTATACAAGTACAATGAACAAAAGCTCATAATCAGCAAAAGGAGTGCATTTTGTTTTAAAAAAGGTGATCAATAGTAATCCCATATAACACTGGTTCCACAACAGCATATAAAAACCTGACCTATGCTGCTCTGCAGGATCCAAGGGCCTAAATAAGCCTTTAGCAGAATAACAGTATCCTCAGGGAAGAAGATTTCTCACATTGTCATTCAGCTAGAAGTTCTGCAATCAGCAACCTGTCTTGTAGTGCAAGAGCAGGAGTCAGGGCATTGGCCCCTGCACCCACTTTTCTCCTCACCTTGATTCAAAATTTGATTTCTTACACCTTTTTCAAGGCTTTTGCCAGCTATGAAACTACGGAAATCAAGTATATTCTTTATGCCAGTGGCCTAAGTAAGGTGGTGCAACTACAGAAGCTGTTTATAAAATCTTCACTGTCTATGTCAGGCATATGGTCTGGAAATATTTCATTTCAGATACAGTGGGTTATACTAATGATTAAAAGAGATGGTTAATCATTTAATGCAGGTCTTCCTCTTTTCTTCCCCCTTTTATAATTATTTTCTGTCTCGTCTTCCTATCATCATGCCCCACACAGTGCAAAATATAATGGTGTGTTGCCATTTAGCAGAATTGACAGAAGCTTCCAATATGTAGGATAAAAGGCCATACCAGTTCCTGACTGTGCAGTGGTGGAATGAAGTAAAAAAAAAATTCATTGGCACATGAACTATTTCCCTTAGCTTCTGTTTGACATGAAACAAAGTTTCAATTTGAGTGGTCATCCCAGAAAATTTTCTTTAGATGACTTCATGACCAGCATAAGACAAACTAATGCCTTAAATACTGACAAAGAAAATTGTGGCAGTCAAAGCAACCATAAACAAATATATGTGCCACAAAGGAGAAGAGGAAACATCACTTAGCAGAACAACAACGTCAGCAATTATCTTAAGCTATCCAGGGATTTGAAAGGTCTAAATCCTTAACTACAGAAAGGAAAGAAAAAAAATCATAGAATAAAGTTTACCTGCCGATATAATCTCGTGAACTGGCATGGCAGCAGGAGGTTCTAATAGGGCTTTCAAATGCTCAGGCGCCCTAAAATGTAACCCCAAAAGAAGGCTATAATCAATTATTTGTTGAGACTCCAGGAATAAGCAGTCTAGAGAAAGTTGTCTGCATAGAAAGATACATATTTCTACTGATAATTAGGAAGTGGACATAGTTAAGCAAAAAAAAACAAAAAAATACTAGTGAAAAGGAAATATTTATTCACCAAAAAAAAATTGGTGTCAACGGGATGCATGTTAAAATACAAATGAAAAGTACATTCTAGCTCTTGAACTTGACAATATTATTCATAGATACTCATAATCCTAATATATATTTTTTTAATTGGGCCTTATGCTTGCAATATTGCAACAATCAAATCCAATTGAATGCTTAATTGATCACACAAGGCACTATAAGAGACATCCCTTAACTCCATCATTCTTGTAATAAAGCACTGTTAAACAGTTCATGTCCTCAATCATTCAACAACCCCTATCAAACCCCAATACAAAAGACTATTAAGCATAAATTCATGACATGGATAGTATGATAAATTTTTACTCTAGGAATGACAAAGTAATTACATGTCAACTGTCATTTGGAGCTGTGCCATCTGTAATAATTATCTCTAGTTGATTTTAATGCTACAGTGTAGCAATGCAATAATCGAATTGAACAACTATAAAATGCCAGCATCTATATGGGTAATTTGGTAAAGCTTACAGGTTTAGATATGCTTTTGTCAAAACAAAGCAGTAAAAATAGGTTCCAATAAGTTGAAAAGGACAAATGCACAAAAGAAAACAAATAAACCAAGTGGAAGAGAAAAGGGGCAAATAAAAAGTAGAGCAAAAATGGCAATAGGACAGGAGGGACAGTGGCGGCGATGATGCTTTGAAGTTATAGAAAATGTATGAACAGTACAAAATTGGAATTTGTTGGGGCTAGATTCCAACCATGAACTAAGCTATCTGGGGACATGGAATAAAGAAAGAAAAAATAAAATTTATTATGATCATTCTGGTACATTCCAGAAGCTTCTCTTAGGTAATCTGAACTTCTGGACTAGAGTTTGTTTCCACATTTGTAGGATACTAACTTTCAGTAAGTAGTCATACACTAATGGACCCAAGATCAAATCTAGTCAATGACATAAAAGAACCATCAAATTTCACAGATTTTTTCAAGTACAAAAACCTTTGTTTTTTGTGAAAGTATAAAACACACTTTGACTTGTTGCAATGTTGTATGTAAAATTTAACTTTACTTCAATCTTTGCATGCCATGACAATAAAATTGCCATTTGCCTCATAAGAGAGCATGTTGATTATTGTGTAAGAACTGCCTCTGCTTATCACCAACTCCCATCCCCCAAAATAAAAAAATAAAAAATAAAAAAAAGGGAAAAAGAAGAAGAAAGAGTAGCATGCTACATATCAAACACCAGATGATATGGAATTTAGAGATTAGAAAATCACCAACCAAAAAAGGTTCAATCACCGTTAAGAAAAGTTAGGTAAAATTGAAAACAAAAAAAAGAGCATAAACATTATTTAGTTGGTAACCATAAGCAAATCAAAATTTTCAATTCCATGTTTCTACAAGTTTTTTCAACCACAAACAAATAATTTTAACCTCAATATATCTCATGGCTTTGCCTAAGCAGTACAACACAACCAAATCCTTTGACATTACCCTTGGGATTTATCAATTCATGTAAACAATCAAAGAGCATGAGACTTCAAAACTAAGAAAATATGAAGTCAAGAGCACTTACTTGAAGAGGGACTCTCGCAACAATTTATCCATATGGAATTCATATGCTAGATCAAGGTCTTTTAATGTGGTTTTATTTTCAATTTTATCTTTATCTGTATATCTTCCTTGGGAGGAGCCCTTCAGATCATAGCGACGATGAATACTTAGTTTTGTGCAAAACATATTCCCCATCACAACAAACCATACCTATAAACAAAAGGAGAAACAAAAACTTTAACTAATACGAGTGACATGGATGCAAAAAGTATTGTATGGCCATATGATAGATGTAGATACCCTTCTTCCACCTCTTAACGTTATTTGATGAAGGCCAAAAAATTTCGTTATTAGAGTATTTTCATGCTCCCCTACATGAAGATAATAGTTGGGCAGCATCTTCAGAAGGGACTGCATGGGAGAAAAAAAATATAAACATGGTCACCTTCCTTGGAAGCAATGAGAGGAAAATGAAGATGTCATCGAGTAGAATAGGATTTGATCAATCAAAGCAAAACCAAAAAAGGCAGAGTAGGAGTTAACTATTTCTATTGCTAGTTGGTTTTGGTTTCATTATTTGGAAGTACTTTTCCTTATTTAGGAAAGGAGTCTTCGTCTCATCCATCACATATATGTTTATGTCCTACACTTAAGTTAGCAAACAAACAAGCTGACTTTCAACATGATAAGATTGATCAAGTAGTATCAGAGAGAAAGCTTTTGAGTTCAAACCTTGAGTTCAGATTTCTTTAATGTCTTGATTACAAATCTATCATCATGAGAAAGATAGAAGATACTGCCACTTTTCCCCGGAGAAGGAAGTTCCCTCAGACCGTCATCCCCACATATGGACATCATGTACTCAGCTGCATCCAACTTAAACATCTCTCTCAGATTCCTGAGATTATGGTCCCACAAATTGAGTAAGTTATTAAGACACCCAAGGGACATATGCCAAAACTATTGCAATGCATATAACAGCACTGAAGGATAAGATATGTGATTGAAAGAATCAGTATCCATGTGGAATAAGAAACTTACTCGTACAAAAAGAGTAGATTAATTCAAAAGTCTCATGACCATTAAAAATCTTACCTTGCAAATATTGCATACCACATTAGAAAAGAGGAAATCATTCGAAACACAAAAAGAAAAAGGGCATGCTGAAAAGAACAAAATTTTTCACAACATAAGTGTACAAGTCTGATTCTGACAAGCCAGAACTATAAAAGAAAATAATAATAAAAAACTTGCAGCAGTAATATTAGTCTTTTTTCTTTTTTGTTCGTTCAACAAAGCTAATAGAAGAATGCAGAAAAGAAAGTTGAAGATCAGCACCAGAGAAAAGGAGAACCAAACAAAGGAGACAAATGTAGAGTTAAGATAGCCTCTCCCCTTCCATATTTTATCATTTCTTCTGTGGATGGGCACCAATAAATATGCTAGAAGTTGCAAACTCCTATGATCTCTTTCAAGGTAAACATCATGAGGAAAAAGTGGTCTGAATCATTGCCATTCCCATAAAACAACCATCCATAAATGAAATCCAGTATTCACATCCGATTAGCTTGGCACCTAATAGTATATGAAATGTCTTGGATTTCCAGGATTGATCTGGATGATAAATCCAAGTATTCCCTTATGAAGAAACAGAAAATCATGAAAAATCTAAGACAGAATCCATTCAAACCTCATGGTTGATTGAAATGGCTTTTACTAACCCAAAATGACTTAAACATGCAGTGTTAGATCAAATTTATTCATCTTAGGTCACAATGTTGTTGCTGTGTGGCTAAATGGTATAGGCCATCCACAAAATGCAAGGTGTCACAAGTGCTACTTTTGAAGCCAGGCAAGAAAAGTAGAGGAAGAGGAGGTATGCTTCCCCCCTTATGCTGAGGGTTTGGAGGAATTTCCTCTGTTTTCATGTATTCTGCAATTCATAGGCCTTGCAGTTAAGGAATCTTGTAAGCATTAAAGTAAGTTTGAGAAGATAAGGGCAGTAATATGTTTCTCTGAAAATGATATATTAAGAGACTGAAAATGACACACACACACACACACACATATTTGATGGGCCTCTAATTATAGTCAAGACCAAAAAGTTGAAAAACAATGCAAACTTCACCACCAGTCCCATGGTCTCATGGTCTAGTGGTAAAGAGCTCTTTAGTCCTTGGTATATGGTTCAAATCCTCCCCAAAAGACAAAATTAGAAAACTACAAACTCTTCTAGAATATTCTAATACTTGAAAGTCATAAGAATCCTGTTAAGCAGATTCACATTAATATAAGGGTTGTTTCATATATCAATATTGAGGTAAAATAACCATTTGGCAGAACCAATGTTCCCTTAAACTTATTTTGGACAATTCTTCCATTTGCGATAAGCACTCTAGCCACCTTAAGGGTGTCAAATGCATGCAACAGTTATGTTTCAAGATTGGCAAAATAATGTAGGAAAAAGTAATATGCAATGATAGGCATTTGGGGTTAAGCTAAAACAAACAGCAATCAATCAAGTAGAAATCCATATAATGATGGTGCATGCAGCTTGTAATGTCAAATGATTAAGATGCATGCTGCTTGCAATGCCAATTTCTTTCTAAAGTTGAGCAAACCATAGCACAATAATTACCTAAATACCATAGGGCAATAATCTTTCCAATAGAAATCAATTGAATAGTGTGGAGGCGTAAACCGGGATCCCTTTCTAGGGAAATACATCCCTATTCTAGCTCGTTCTCCAAAATCAGAAGCTCGAATTTCACGCATAGGCACGGGTGTGATCTTGCCAACAGTGTACCTGTGAGCTTCAAAACAAGCATTTTTTTTCACAAATATACTGATGTCCAATTATATGCCATAAAAAAAGGAAGAAACATCAACAAATAAAATCATAAAAGGAATATCAAGGATCTTATCCATGGCCAAGAATAATTCAGCAATGTTTTCTATTCCAAATAAGAGAGCACCAATGAAACAAAAAACAGAAACTCGTATGATTTCATGGTATTCACAGCCCAAAAAATTTCCAATAAAAAAGTGATAATACAACCAGAGAATACTCACAGTAAAAGTGACATCTTGAAGAAAGAATATCAATAACAAGAGGCCACTCGTGTACTAGAAATGTGTTTCAAGGAAGTCAAGTTGGCATGCTGACAATTACGTACAATGTCTTGCAAGTATCATTTAAAATAAATAACAGCATATATAAATAAGGATTTGGTCCTATATCCATGACCTCCAAAATTCCATTAAATACCATGATGACTTGAGATAAATGTGCTGATACACCCAGCTTCAGCACATATGATGAATTAGTGTGCATGCAACAGACCATATTTTAATGAGCCTTTGCATGACAATATGTGAGAGAATGATGTAAAAAAAATTTGCATTCCCCAGAAACCTCCCAAAGAAATACATATGTTTTTGAGAGACGTGAGAGACAACAGACAGGGCAAACTTTGAGGATCCTATCCACTTACCTTATACCAAGCTGCAAATTGAGCATTAGATAGTAGCTCCTACGGCCTTTAAAAATGTCTACACACTTCCACTTTGCTTTTTTCACATAAAATTTATTTTTCTGTTTAGTTCTGCGTGGTAGTTCTGCATTTCTAACTAGCTCTTTGATGAGAACTCCCTGCATGTATTCCCTTTCATAAACAACAGTATCTTTGTCCTGGATTTCATCTTGGCCTCTGTCAGTTGTGTGGGAAAGCAAGTATGACGGTTCATTGTATATAGTTTCTGTAGGACAATGAGGAATGCTCCTATCTTCATTGGTGGACATTTTCTCAGAAAGACTGCGCATGACACTTGGTCTTGAAACACTGCCTTCCTCTGAATTTAGCGAACTATAGGATAATGAAGCACTTCCACTATCACCAAAAGTTAGAGAGCTATTCCACCTCCTTAGAGACGGATGCCTGGTTCCAGCAGGATAGAAGGTTCCTTTTCCATCCTTTAAGCCCTTACTCCACATTCCAAAGTAATATCCTCCATCAGCAAATCTATAAACACCAGACCCATGTCTAAACCCACTCAACCAAGCACCATCAAAAATATCCCCATTCACCCATCTCATAACCCCTCTACCACATATTGTTCCACCTTTCCAATTTCCAACATATGTATTTCCACTATTCCAAGAATATCTACCACTACCTTCACGTACTCCTTCCTTCCAGGAACCTTCATAAATATCTGAATTAGAATACTTTTTTCTCCCAACCCCATGTTGTAAATTCATCCTCCATGCCCCACTATATTCAGATCCATTAGGTGCTACAAAGGTGCCAGATCCATGAAGGTAGCCACCAGAGAAATCACCTTCATATTTTGCTCCAGATGGCCAATGTATCTGACCCTTTCCAGACATTTTGCCATCTTCCCAATCACCCTCATAAACTGTACCATTGGACCATGTATATTTTCCGTTTTCACAGGGAAGTGCTCCCTCAAAGTGACCAATACATGTCTGTCCATTCCAGAAGGCCTTCTTGTCCATCCTATAGGAAGATGAAATATACAAGTTGAAACAAAAATGAATTGTAATCTGGTGCAAGTAAAGCAATATGATAATACTGACAAAAGAAGGAAAAAAAAAAAAACAAAATGGCAGAAAAATAGAGAAAGGTGCGGTGAGAAGAATACTTTACAGTATCGTCCAATTGAAATAATTGCCGTAACAACACCATTTGCGGGGTCTGTAGTCCCTGAAATCCCACACAATAAAGTTTACCATGTTAACAGAGGATGGTTCTAATCAAGTCCTTCACGCTTCAAACTATTCACACACACACACACACACAAAAACATCCCTAGCACTTACGATTAAATTGAAAATTTGCACAACTCACAAAATACAAGAAGCAGCCTTAGGTATTGCTAATTACAAAATAAAATAAATCGCCTAGCTACTGCGGATTACAAAATATACAATAAGTAGCTTAACTTTATCCTAGCAACCGCTAATATTTGCCAAGCCAAGGGAAAAAAAAAAAAACAATGAATACGATTCTACCTCAAATTTCAACTACTTTCCAGCAGCAACTCAACAATCTAAAACACACGCACACACAAATTAAATAATAAATAAATAAATAAATAAAAAGAAATTAAAGTCACCAGTGACAAAGAGGAAAAATCAATCCATCCTCCAACAGCAAGCAAGCATAGTAGTTCGAAGAAGAAGGAGTAAAAGAGGAGGAAATTTTAGAGCCAAAGAAAGGAAAACCAAAGCGGCAAGATGAAGAGAGAAACAAAAAGGGCGTATATATCTTATGCCCCCCCCCCCCCCCCCGGTCCCCATCACCCACCACTTTGCATAAAAGACAGGCTCCGGCACCTACACATTACCAAATTTTTACATGTCTTTGTCTTGTCCTGTCCTGTCAACCCTCTCTCTCTCTCTCTCTTTCTCTTTCCTCGACATAATTTTTTATTATTATTATTTTATGAGACTAACTACTCCTTCATACTTTATTCGCAACTTTTTCCTTTTTATTTTTTATTTATTATTTTTTTGAAGTAGTGCGTGTCTTTCTCCTTTTCAAATAATACTAATCAAAATTTTAATAATTAATTATGCCTATTCTCTTATTTCCCAACAATATATTTCATAATTAAGAGCCAAGCCACTCTATGATCCTAAAATATTAGTCAACACAAATAATTACAAAAAATAATTATATTGCATTTGAAATAGAGATATATTATCTCGTTAATATTTTATACAATATAAAAAATCTCATTGTACACAATATATTATTATAAAATTATTTTATATTCTGTAAAATATGATTTATTTAATATAAAATATTTTGATTGGTCATTTATATTTCTTTAATTTTGCATACTTGGAATACGTGGGACCCACCGATGCCTGGCCTGACGCCAACGCCCCACGTGGTTGTGGGAGTGAACAGAGGAGAGAGAGAGAGAGAGAGAGAGAGAGGCGCGTGAAGGGACATATGTTGTTGTTTCCGCTGCTGCTGTTGGAGAAGTACCTGATTCATATGAAGTGAAGTGCGGTGGTTTCTAGAGTGTCCGAGGAGAGAGGCACGGGCGGGCGGGGGGGAATAAATTCCATCCAGGTGGGCGGGGTTGTTGTCTGCGTGACGACCGCACGAATAATTCCATTCTCCCTTTTATTTATTTATTTAACTGTTTGGAATTGGGGGCACTAACCCGATCCGTCCTTTCTGACAACCTAAATAGAAAACGAGTTGCCTTCCTGCCAAATCTTTGGTAGAAATATAAGCCCTCTCATTTTGAATCAATTTAATTTTTATATTTACATGAAACTATCATTAAAATTTGAAAATTTTTAAAATTATATTCGAACTAACTAATTAAAAGTAAAAATTAATCAAATTGATATTAATAGTTTTGAATTTATTTAATTGATTTACAAGTTTGAATTATTTACTTTTTTAATTATTAATTTTTTTAATAAACAAAATTTTTTGTAACTAAACATTAATGTTTCAAGCATTAACAAATAGAAAAAGTAAATTTTCAAAAAAATAAAAGATATTCAATTAAATATATAATAATAACAAATATATGAACAATATATTTAATGTATTGAGTGTGAGAAAGTTGTGAATTATAAGTGATGGTTGAGATTTTTTTATGACCTACATTTCTATAAAATGAATTTTTATGTTTGAATTTCTAAAATTGATGTAGAATGCAAGTGAGAAAAAAATAGATAAAAAAAGTCAATACTCTATTAAAATTTTAAATAGAATTTTTGAAAATTACCAAAAATTTTAAAACAAATCAAAATTAAAAAGAATTATTTAATTATTCATATATATATTTTTAAATAATTTAATTAAAATTTTTAATTAAGTAAATAGATTAATATAAATAAGTAAATGAATTATAAAATATAATTTATAAGATAATAAAAAAATAATTTTCATAACATGTCATATGTTTGACCTTTCCACTTGAAAGAAATTTATTTTCGAGTTGATAACGAGGAATTCAATCATGGTAACAAATATTTTGAATAAATTAATATCTTTAACATAAATTAATAGTTTCTTTTATGAATTTTCATGTGAACAATGATATTAACAAAGAATAATGCAAAATCAACAAATACAAAAGGTAAAAAATTAACAAGATCTTGGTGCCTATAAATTATAAAATTATCCTTTAATTTGATAATGAGATACTTTGACCTATGAGTTATATATTCAATTTTTAAATTGTACTTTTTAAGTTGAGAGAATTTAAATTAATTTTTCTTTTATCATAATTTTCAAATCTATCGATATCTCTCTTAGAAATCATGAAATCAACTTAATAATGATCTGTGTTTCTTCTCTTCTTTAAACCATTTATCCTTGATTTATTGATATTAAGCAGATATATTATAATGCAATTCTTTAGTTAATAAGAAATAAGAATTAAAGTTCCTTTCAACCTATTTCAAAATTTTCTTAAATTTATTAATACAATAAAATTTAATAGCTAATAATTTGTTATTTTTATTTATGATCAAATTTTACATTCATTGTATTTTAACCAAAAATATTAAGTATCATTTTACTATTTAGTTACATCATCTCGAAGTTTAAAATATATAAGAGTCATTTTCTCCTTCTTAAATATATCATTGTATTTGAAATGGACATCAATTTTTACTAATCATTATACAAAGTCTTTAACAAAGATATCTCCATAAAAAAATATTTTTGAAATTAGGAACATATATATAAATATGCTAATTGCAAGCAATATCTCTAGTATAAGATAGGTTGTATTTATGATTTGTAAGATTACTTTAAACAGAATCTTTCATTCACAATTTTTGTCATTAAAAAGATTGTTTTGAATTCCATAAAATAACATTAATACAAGTCAAAATAGCACTTAACGTATATAAAAAAATCCTGAGAAAGTAGATAATAGAAAGTCAATAATTGATTAGGCTTTTAATAAAAATTTTAAAATTTACTAAAAAATATAACTCTTTCATAAAACAAAAATGTCAGGACATTCTTATAATTAAATTTTATTATTTGTCTAATATTTTAATTATTAGACTTATAAGTGTATTTAAATGATTTAATTAATTGAAAAAATAATTTAACACAAATTAAAAAAATCTAATGAGATAATATAAAATAAATCAAAATTAGAAAGAATTTCAAATGATTCATATATACTTTTTAAATAATTAAATTAAAATACCATAACCAAAATAAATAAATTACAAAATATAATTTACAAGATAATAAAAAATAATTTTTATCATATGATCTATATCAAAAACTATAATCAATTCATTAAATATAATTTACTTAAATTATAAATCATATTTTGATTTATTTTAATCAAATAGATCAAATTGAGTGAATTAGACAATTAATGAGTATCCTTAGTCTTCAAAAGTCAAGTTGTCTCGGCTTCCTATAACTCATATAATGAATTTATATAGTTTTGTTATCAAATCTTCATTTCTCTTACAAAGGTTCACTCATTAAATTAAAAAAGAAACAAACATTCTCAAGCTTACGGTAACGTATGCAGACTACTCAACTCCTACATCGTTGAGAAAGAAAGAGATCTTGGGTCATATAAACGTGAGTCCTGTCCACCCTAACAAGTTACCTTTTGAGAGAAGGTAAGGGTCCCGTAACAAGTAGTATCAGAGTCTACCCTTGTCTACCGTGGGACCCTTGTCTTGGCTCAAAATGCTGAGAACCCTCAGTTTCACCAGTTCGGTACGTGTTTAAGAACATTAATAAGGACGTCGATGAATTCAGTGTGGAAAAATGTAATAGGTGCACACTACTCAATTTCCACATTGTCAAGAAAAAAGAGGATCTTAGGTCATATAAACGTAGGTATTACACACCTTAATAGGTTGTCTTTTAGGAAGAACGTAATGACCCCGTGACATTACGGTAGTTATCAACATTTAATAACAATAATAAAATTTTAATCTTAACTAATAATTTCAATTTGTTGTTCATGGACGGTACAACTTTTGCATGCAATCATATCCAGCAGTTGTTGGGTCAACATGAAAGAGCCTATGAGCAGAAAAAAGATATATAAAGAAGTCACAAAAAAAAATATAAATATGTCAAGACTTTCTTTTAGCTGGAATGTTGGAGAGAATTAAAAAAATGCGTTACAGGTAAGTCTTGGTACAAGGGTAACAAAAAGGTCTAAACTCTATGAAAGAAACTGGCCTATTGGAAGGAGTAGTGTTCTTGGCGTGCAGGGCAAGAAGTGTCGCTTAAGGCTATAATTCAAGCGATCCCTACATAAAATGATAAGTTGCTTTCGATTGCCCCTTACCCTGTGTTATGATCTGACAGCTGCAGCGAATAAATTTTGGTGGGGAAGTACTCAAGACAAAGACTAAGATTCACTAGTCCTCTTGGTCGTGAATTTGTTGTCCAAAGGAAAGCGTGGGGCTTGGCTTCCGTGATTTTATAGCTGTTTTAACCTTCCCATGTTGGATAAGCAAGCACGGCGGCTGACTCTCTTTAGCTCATTATTGGTTTCTTAGGTTTTCAATGTCCGATATTTACCCTACCAGCACTTTTGTTATGGCTTCGGTTGGGCATAGACTAAGTTTTGTGTGCTATATAATTGTTAAAGATCTTAAATACGAGTTTGTGAGTTATAGGATTAATAAATTTTATATTAAAAATAAAAAATAAAAAATTTTAAATTTAATATTTTAAAATTTTAATTTAGTAGCGTATAAATAGATATGTCCACTAAACCTTTTCTTGTCCGGCACGGTTTCGCTATTTCTGATAATTGCAGCGACAAGGTTGAGACCACTTCACATGCTTCCATGTGTTGTGCTTGTTTGGTTTCCTTGTCTTTTGGGTCTTCCTGTGAGTTAAAAAGTGTGTTGTACTCCTGCTATATGTGTAATTAAAATCAGATACTGTTGCTGCTCTTCTTCCAACTAAAGGGGATTTAGGGGTTGTCATTCTCCACCACTTAGGGCAAGTAATTTTTGCACACTCTGTACATGTGATGAGCAGCTGAAGCGTTGAAGTCCTTGAGTTAATGGCAACGAGCTTGGGGGTTCAAGCTGTAACAGACATGTTCTTATATGAAGTTGTCATGGAATCCGATTGCCTTCATGCTGTTCAAAGTGATAAAAGGGCCACAGCCAGAACCAACCGTGTTGGCCCAAATTGCCAGCAGGCGGATGCTGCCTCTCTTTTAAAACTTCACTTGTTTTGAAGTATAATTTGTGCACAGGGAAGCAAATGTAGTTGCTTAAGGCCTTGCTAGGGCTTGTGATTCCTTCTCTGGGTAGCAAATTTGGATGGCGTATTTTCCTTGTGATATTTGTTCTATTGTACCAGGATTGTTGTAATATTGCTTATAATGAATGAATATGTTCTATTATACCAAACAATAATAACAATAATAATAATCATAATCATAATAATAAAATCTTAATTTTAAATTTAATTACGAATTTGTATAAATCATCTCTTGTTATATTATTTTATTCCATTATAATCTAAGTTTGAAGTGATATATAATTATTTTAAATCATTTTTAATTAAGGAATATCGAATAACATGAATTTGGCCAAATCTTTTAATTAAAATAGTTGTAATTTTATATTAAAACATTCAAACTAATGCAAATGTTATTCACTTAATTCATTATCAATTGGTGATAAACATTTTTTTCTAAGAATATCTTAATATTCAATCTCCCTTATAATAGTCACGAATTTACGTAAATATTTTTATTTTGATCACACTTATTTTTTCAATATACTATTATTCACATTCTAGTACTCACTATTGCACAAATGAATTGTTCTTTGCACTTCATGTGAATTTTAGGGTCATATAAAAATCTAGTTTGTGACATCTTCATTTTAGCTGCCGTCTTTATGCTGCGCGATATTTCTATTCCTCTTAATAATAATAAAGACTAAATAAAATGAAATCGGTTTTGTTGCACCATCTAGGCTAATAGTGTAGCCTAAGACTCCTACAATATTACTAAAATTACGGTGCATATATTTTGATTTTGTACATCTCAAGGCAATTCAATTAAGCCAGTTAGACGCAAAGCAATCGTCCACATATGATAGAGAAGTTTAAAGATAGGGATGCCCTCTCTCCTACGGTTGGTTCGCAGAAAATGGGGTTGCTCTAATGGCTATTGGGTCCCTCTGGACTTATAGTTTGCAGCTTAATCCCTTTCCCAATGCCAATATCATCCTTGCAAATACCATGCACCACGAGACCTTGCCCTGACGATGACCCGCCAATTCATTTATGTAGGGCTGGTGCAAATACAAATTGTGAATGAAACAAGTCGGTTGTCTCACTTCCTGCTGCCCTTAAGCGGATTGACATCTTTTCATACAAGTATCCCACTAGATTACAACATGACGTGGGAATTTTTCTGCAACTCATTGCCCACCACGACACTTGCCTACGAACTTGATCGTTTGGTTTTTTCTATATCAATTAAAATCATGTTAACAATTTTTCTTTTTTTTTTTTTAAATCAATCCAACTATTATTATGCCTACTTATGAAGATAATGAAGTTGATATATACTAATTGTGATGAAATTTCATGTCAAATAAATAAAAGAGATTTTAGATCTTATAAACGTGACACCATACACTTCA
The DNA here is from genome assembly GCA_037897445.1 of Ceriops zippeliana. Classification (NCBI taxonomy): domain Eukaryota; kingdom Viridiplantae; phylum Streptophyta; class Magnoliopsida; order Malpighiales; family Rhizophoraceae; genus Ceriops; species Ceriops zippeliana. The sequence continues at coordinate 5,025,211 of JBAPLH010000018.1, read as the reverse complement.
ATATATATAGTTGAGTCTTTCTTTTAATGTCTTTTTTAAATATTACATTTACTTTTTTGCAAAATTTGACCTCTCTTTGTAAGTATGAAATTGAAGTTTTTTCATTTTTTTTAATCAAATGTTTTTTTTTAACTTGTGTGTATGAAATTATTTTGTTATACATGGATCTTACCTTTTTCAAGCTTGATCTTGGGTTGAGGACAATAAAATCAGCGTCTTACCTTTTTTGTTTAATTGAAATATGAATATATTTTTTTAACTGAATATCCAACGACAAAATATCATGCTCTGATGGGTCAAAAGTTGAGTTGAAGGGTCAAAAATCTTTTGTTATTTTGAGTGTGCAAGCACTTCGACTCCCCGGGGTGTGGTGGGGGGGGGGGGGGGGGGGGGGGGGGCCCCCCCCCAGAGGAGGAGGAGCGGGGCAAAGCGCTTCAATTCAGTCTCATTGTTGAATTGAATTTATTTAAATGAGTTTATTTTGTTATTTTATCTTATTTTATTTATCATTTTAATCGGTAACCAATCTTATAAAGATTTTTTATCCAATGATAAACAAGAAAATTTGGAGATTTAATAATTACAATTGAATAGATATTGATGCAAAACATTTTAGATTCTTACACCGTAACTTTGTGCATGTAAATAAAGGAGTTCGTTCTTCGCCTAAACTATCAAGAACAATTGCTTGCATTCTAACACACAACTTATTTATGACTTTAACTACACATAAATTATGTATTAATTGTTAGATGCACATCAATTTGTCCAATCAATCAAGAATTAAGAATTATTTTAAGTGAGTATTGTATACTTTTATTAAATATCATATATAATCTATGTATTGTTAGGTGTATGAATTTTATGTAATTTGTAAATATTTTGAAATTATATATTTATATTTATTATTTTGATTAAAGAAATAAGATTAGCATTACAATACATATTATTTTCTCTCCTCTTACAATTTTTTTTAAATTAAAGAATTTATAATTTTCCTTGCTCATATCACTTTTTCCTAAATATTGAGAAGATAATTTTTTTTTTTGGTTGGCCCTTTTACTTTTAATTTCTCTCACTCTCCTTCTTTTATTTATTTTCATTAAAATTTTTATTTGATTCTTGTAAACTAAAATTTAATATTAAACTTCATTCATTAATATATATATATATATATATATATATATATATATATATATATATATATATATATAATTGGTAGATTTTGAAGGTAGTTTTTGTTTTAAAAAAATTATTATTTAGTGGCTTAATTAATTCTACTTTTGGGAGAAACTAATTGCAATTTGTGAGTCAGCCTACCATTCACAAAGAAGAAAAGAAGAGTTACAAAAATCAGTTTGAAAATTGGATTTTAAAAAAAAAAGTTAAGTGACGGGATATTATCCCATGTTTCCAGGAGTATAGAACAGGATAATGTGGTAGGTGATAAAGTATCTTAGCAAAATAATATTTATTTATTTATTTCATTGAAATTGTAACAAACTACTAGTGAAAGTTCATGTCTTTCACATTGTGTTGATGTTTTCTTTTCGTAAAATCAGTGATGTTTGTGTTATTGGATTTGTGGCCAAGAGGTTATTGCCCATCATTCTCACAGGTATGCCACAAGCTGCAATTCAGACATTTGAATATGCTAGTGATCTAAACCAATGGGCATGTGCTTTTGATGCTGCAAAAAGCTTATTAGAGATTTTATTGGATTCCCTTTGTAAGGAATGGCACGTTAGAGTGGCAAGGGAGTATTTTGATAGGATAGGGAAACTTGATCCCTGTTGGGTTCTATTTGTACGGATGTGTAACATTCTACTAAATGGATGGTTCCGATCAAGAAAGCTTAAACATGCAGAGAGACTTTGGTGAGAAATGAAGGACAGAAAAGTGATGCCAAATGTTGTAACCTATGGTACCATGATTGAAGGGTACTGCCAGATGCGTCGTGTTGAGAGGGCCATCGATTTGGTGCAAGATATGAGAAAGGAAAGAATTGAACCTAATGCAATAGTGTATAACCCAATTATTGATGCATTAGCTGAAGGAGCTAGGTTTAAGGAGGCATCAGCAGAGATGAAGCATTTTTTGTTGTATGAATCAGGCCTCACTATTTCGACTTACAATTCTTTAGTGATGGGTTATTGTAAGGTTGGAGATCTTGAAGGTGCCACTAATATCCTAATGATGATGATCAGTAGAGGATTTTTTCTAACAACTACAATGTATAATTACTTCTTTAAGCATTTTGCAAAATTTGGTAATATTGAAGGAGGCATAAATCTTTACACCAAGATGATCGAATCTGGATGCAAGCCTGATCGACTTACATATCATCTTCTGTTGAAGCTGTTGTGTGAGGATGGGAGGTTGGAGTTGGTAGTTGAAGTAAGCAAGGAAATGAAAGCTAGATGATATGATTTGACTTGGCTGCTAGCACCATGCTAATTCATTTGCTTTGTAAAATGCACCGATTTAAGGATGCCTTTGAAAAGTTCAAGGAAATGCTACAGAAGGGTATACAACCTCAGTATATTACTTTCCACAGACTAAATGATGAACTGAGGAAATGAGGAATGACTAAAATGGTAGACAAACTGTGTGATATGATGTCGTCTGTTCCCCATTCAACAAAAATGCCCAACACTTATAATGCAGATTCAAACGCGTCATGGCATGCAAGAAGAGCATTGATATTACAGAGGGCAGAAGCAATGTTTGAAGTGTTAAAGATCAGTAAAAATCCAAAAAGAATTGTTGAACTAAGAAAATCATTGCAGAACCTTGTGTTAAGTGCAAATCAGTTGATATGAGGGATTAGCAAAAAAGTAAAGGAGACGTTAAGCTGAATGTCGTAAGCATTCTCATGCTATACTTTAAAAGCAACTCAAAGTGAGAGGACTAGGCAATTAACTGGGTAAATACACAGAATTTCCTCTTCTAATTTTGGTTGCCTTTTATCTTTATCTGGTTGTTATTCTAGCAATGCCATAAAATATTTCCATTCAACCAATGCAATCCTAACATGGTTAGATGGAGACATGGTTACAGATCTCCATCTAACCATGATTAGTTTTAACTCAGGATTTTGTTATGCAACTTTCTAGCCATTACCTGTGCACCTTAATGTTACTTTCTTTCCCTGTCTCATTCATTCTTCCTCTGTTATGTAAACGCTAAAAGTTTATTTCATGAATTTCTTTTTGGGAACTTTACTTGTCAATAATTTTTCTGTAGACATTGGTTTCTTTGGCTGTCAAATACTATTCTTTGGAAGCTACTTGACACTAAATTTTACCTACAATTTGAGATTTATGAATATGTCTCATCATTTTCTTCTTCTCTTCTTCTTTTTCTTAGTACTTTCTATTTCATGACAATTTTGGCATATTTGACCTATGCATGCAACAATAAAATGTAATTGTTTGAATTGAAAATTTTTATTCACCAAGGATTTTTTTCTCATAGACTATTGCCTAAGGGTGAGGTCCACAAGTTTCATTCTTTTTTCCTCCCTTTATTTTGATAGGGAAGATGAGACTCTTTTCTAATTTCCTCTTCATTGTAGATTTTTTTTTATCTAATTTGTTTGAGAGCTTTTGATTGTGATATTCTTGTTAAAAGAAAAAGAAAAATAAAAAGGAATCGTTGCCAAGGTTGATCTACATTTCTTACGGTTGATGTTTTAAATTTTACTAAATAATTTAAAATTTTTAATATAAGATAAAAAATTTATAATTAAATGATCATAAATTTGAGATTAATTTGATCACATTTTTAATAACTTAAAGCTTGACTACGAAACAAAGTTAAAATGACGATTTTTTGAGTTTGAATTTTTGAATGGTAAAAGGACAGTTATGATCAAATTGCTTGTAAACATTTGCAGTTCATCACTTTTTTTCAATTTTATTTACGAATTTGTCAATTTTTTGCATGGTTTAGTTTTAGTTTACTAATTCTACAACTTTTATTTATCACAAGTTTATAATTGTGATAACTTTTGGATTAGTTACCAAGAGCAGTGCTTGTCTTCTTGATTTAGTTATAGTTGTTCAAGTAAAATTTTAAAATATTTTACACTATATATATGAGAAAAACAAAAAAATGAGGGACTAGAGTCAATAAAAAATTTTCTCTTTTAAATTTTTATTTAGTTAAATTAAATTTATACACATAATTTTTTAAGTATTTATGTAAGTTAATTGAATAATTAAATCATAAATTAGATTTAATTTTTAATATAATTTTAATTTTATGAATAAATTTTATTTAATTCTTTGTTGAGAATAATTTGAAGAAAAATGAACAATTTTTTTCAGTTAAATTTGAGTAAAAAATATGCATACTAATATCATTATAAATTTTAAAAATAAATGTTGACTTCTCGTCATAAATAAAATGAAATGAAAATAAAAGAATATTGAGATTTTCTTAAATTATTGTTGTCGATTATTAAGTGATATTTTTGTTCAAGTGTGCAAATTAATCTAAAAAAAGCTGGATACCCTAAACTCGTTATCTATTTTTCCCTGAAAAAACTTAAAATCCTAAAAGCCAAAACCCTGCTGATCAAGCTTTAACTACTAGAACAATATCCCCCAATCAGAAGGCCCTCAGCCGCGTAACAACCTTGTCCTTTATGTTTACTTCATTATCGTCTTTGTGGTAACCTACCAAACCGTCTTTACTTCAATCTCTCCGGTGCAACCACTGCTGATTCTGTTGCATTTGTCACTCCTTTACCGTTCTGGGTAATACCCATTTTTCTTAGAGTACCCCCCTTTTTTTGTTTAAATTTCTTTCTTTTTCACTTGTTTTATTGAATCTGATTTTGATGATGTTGATGTTGTTGAATGGCTTGTTACAATTATTTTACTACATTTTGAGGTATGTTATGTGAATTATTTATCGCCATAAAACAATTACCTGTTCTTAAACTGCATATTAGGGTGTCCTTTAATTGATGTCTATTATACTTCTTGTAGCTTGAATCTAGTCTTTTTCGATATATTTTTGTTAATCCCGTGCTAAATGGTAAACGGGGCGCCCCAATGGGCAAGACTCCTTCTAGAGCCCATGCTAAATAGTTTTTACCCAACAAATGAGACTTGAAGGGATTTCTTCGATCAGTTTGGTAGCTCTTTTCAACAAGGACTTGTGACATTGGGAAGTTAAAATACCAAAGTTGTCGCAGTGTGAAGTATGATTGAATATTTTGTAGTAATGAGATAAAAATCATCAAAAGGAATATGGGTTTTCTTTGCTTTCTCAAAATTTTTTTCCTACTTATATTGGCTTTAGCAGTGACCTTGTTCCTGATTCATGTCTGTCTGTAACAATTAGTATTTGACACGCCGAAATGTATTTGTTGTCAGATTAACGTGTAAACAATACTGACAAATTAGCCCAACTCATTACGGATATTGGTGGGTGTGCTTAATAAGTCTGTATGGCAACCTCAAATGTTCTCTTAACTGTTGACATATACAGAACAATGATGTTCTCTTAGCAAGTGTTGTGCTTAATAAGTCTGTATTTTTTTTTTCAATAAAAATGAATCACTTGTTTCGGGCTGCCACCATCATAACATCTGTACCGTTAAAATGCCTAAATTTCTAACAACAAATAGAAAATGGATCAATGAGCATAATAAGGCTGCTCATAACACAAGGGCAATGCAGCTGCAGTCACATATTTGACCCCAATTTCTCCCATAACAAAAAGTAGACACTACACAGCCCGCACCGTCTTGCAAAATCGGTAACTTGCAGTAACTTCTGATGGCATATAAGTTTAACCCTTCTATTAGCTATGAATATTAATATTATCCACAGATAACTCGGAAAAGAACCATAATTATGACCTGAAAAGGAAATGTATCTAACAGAAATTTCATTTCCGATACATTCCAGGAGCACGATGAAAAGTAATGAACCATTCATCTGTCCATCCTTTAAAGCTCTGATGGTTAGCATTTCCCAACCAAACGGTAACAAACTTAACCGCTAGGCAAATGGCAGTGTTCATTTATAGGTCTAAATGCATAGAATATCCAGATAACAAGCTCTAGGAAAAAAAATTTCAGCAGCTGCAAGCATTTGCTTCCTTGCCATCCATTACAAAAATTATCAACTATCAAAGATGCAAAGAATCCAAGCTACTTGTGTTGAAACTCGAGCAATCTCATTATAAAAGTCTAATTTCAGCAGGTAGCTATTTAGGATCCTTGTTAGAAGATGAAGCCTTTTCAAATGGTGCAGTAGGTCGTGAAGTCCCCTTAACTGATGTAGCAGGTGGTAGAGTGCTTTGGCCTGATGAGGCAGAGCTAGCATGCTCTTCCTTTTCAACAAGTTCACGCAGGCTTTGATGAAGGGCTCGCACTCTCTCTTCAGTCTTGCGAAGTTTTCTCCATCTGTAAGTAAACCAGAGGCCAAAACCACCATATACAACGATATAAGAAGCCCACACATAAGGATACGTTTCTGCATGCTCTTTGATTTTTCGATACCGTTCAAGTACCATTTCTGAGAAGCCAGAAGGGGGACTCAGAGCTTGCTGATCTCTTGTTTGCTCAGAAGCCATTTCTTTTGATGCTGACATGTGTAATTGACTTCCGCGACAACTGCAAAAGTCAATAAATCAATTGAAACATGCTGTTAAAGCATTGAACAAGATCAAATTCATGTTTACAGACATGAATCAGGAACAAGCTCACTGCTAAAGCCAATATAAGTAGAAAAAAAATTTCGAGAAAGCAAAGAATACCCATATTCCTTTTGATGATTTTTATCCCATCACTACAAAATATTCAATCATATTTCACACCGAGACAGCTTTGGTATTTTAACTTCCCAATGTTACAAGTCCTTGTTGAAAAGAGCTACCAAAATGACCGAAGAAATCCCTCCAAGTCTCATTTGTTGGGTAAAAACCATTTAGTATGGGCTCTAGAAGGAGTCTTGCCCATTGGGATGCCCCGTTTACCATTTAGCACGGGATTAACAAAAATATTCCAAAAAAGACCAGATTCAAGCTACAAGGAGTGTAATAGACACCAATTAGAGGACATCCTAATATGCAGTTAAAGAACAGGTAATCGGTTCATGGCAATAAATAATTCACATAACATGCCTCAAAATGTAGTAAAATAATTGTAACAAGCCGTTCAACAACATCAACATCACCGACATCATCAAGATCAGATTCAATAAAGCAAGTGAAAAAGAAAGAAATTTAAGCAAAAAAAAGGGGGGCACTCCAAGAAAAAATGGCTATTACCCAGTACGGTAAAGGAGCAACAAATGCAACGGAATCAGCAGTGGTTGCACCAGAGAGATTGAAGTAAAGACGGTTTGGTGGATTGCCACCACAACGGTAATGAAGCAGACGTAGAGGATGAGGTTGTTACGTGGCAGAGGGCCTTCTGATTGGGGGATATTGTTCTAGCGGTTAAAGCTTGATCAGCGGGGTTTTGGCTTAATCTATTTTATTTGTACAAAAAGAGATAGGTGCGCATGTTAAGAGAGAGAGGAGGTGCAAGAGATGGATATTTGACACAATTCTAAGCTGCTTGTGTGATTTTGTCATGGCAACTTGCAGAAGACAAACTTGGACTTTCGTTATAATGCCAAGGCTCTATTTGGTTAAGCTGGTTTTGTTTAAAGAGGCAACAGTTTAAGATTCTATCTCTTGCTGTAGTATATGCTACTAGCATTAGCTATGTTTGGTAAATTCCCTTGTTGGCGTATTTCAAGAGACCTGGGAATCTTATCTAAACTTGTGAAGGGAGATTTAATGGGTGGGGAAAGCTATCCTCTATTTTGTGGCCAATTGTCTTATTGGGCTGCAGACTGCCAGGGCCATGCCCTGCACCAAGTTTGGATAATGATGAAGGGTAAACTATACTGATAATCTTGAACTCGCTGCCAATTTTATGTTGGGCACAAAATTGTGTTGTTTTCGCAACATCTAATGTGACATTATTGTCAGTTGAATTTGGAAAAGCTTAACCACCAAAATTGTGTAAAAAGTTGTGAGGCCAGAAAGGCGGCTTCAATAATGGCCATGCCTGTATTTTAATAATTGTTTTTAGCGAGACTAATGACTGGAATGCAAGTGAATTTACAGCCGATCAAGATTAAGATAGCCCAAATGCTATCTGTCTCAAAATCCCAGTTCAAGAGGAAATCTCATCGAGGGCCACGAACTAAAAGGATCAGATATAGAATAAATTAAAATTGGAATCTACACAACAAACAAATTGAAAACCAAACGTTTACAGAAACTGAAATATGCAAAAGCTTAGAACACCAGCAAAGAAAGTTTGTTACTTAATCTTTCAAACTCCTCAAAAGGGTGTCTCAAATCAATATCAGGTTAATCTCATAAGACAATTATCCACCCTTGCATCAGATAAGAAGCCCAAAGACAGAGAGACAAAACCCAAACTTGTCTGAAAATGAAAAAATCGCATCCAATAAAGACCAAAGACACAAACTTTAGCAGATACCTATGAATAATTTCTTCTTATGGATCACTTAAACACAAGAGAAACACTAAAAAAAAAAAAACAAAAAACAAAATAGTGAAAACCACAAAAACCCACCTGGGAGACTCCCTCCACCTGCTCCTTTTGACCTTCAGAGCCAAGCCAGAAGAGAATATCAAGCACAAGTAAACTACTGATATTAACAAAGTTCAAACCTTTCTCCTGGACAAGACTCTTTCACCTTATTTTTATATTTCATTTACAAAGTATAAATGAAGGGAGTGGTCGTGAAATTTTGTCGAACATCTAGAATGCATAAACTAGATAGGAAATGGAGGATAAGACAACAACGCCCCATTCTGAGCAATATTGAGTCGATGACATGACTAAGCTGATCGCTCCTAAAAAAAAAAAATATTAAGTCAACTAGTTGGTGATCCTAACCAATTCAGTACCCGCACACACAGAGAATAAAATGACTTGCACTCAAAACTACTGAATTGTCCAGTCCTGATCGGTATCCAGTGAGAAAAAACCGCAGATGACACTACAAAGCAATAATCTGATATGCGAATCTATAAATTATATGTGAGGTCTGGGGACCAAACCCGAGATATCGCCCCCAAGTTTCATGGACATTAACAGATTGCACAGTTTTAATGTCCAATCCAAGTTAAAACCTGGATTGACTTAGCAGCCTTTTCAGTCATCAATCACAAGCAAAATTCAATTAAATGTAATAACTTGCTGATGCTGGTAATTAGACATAGAAAGAGAGTTTACCGATCGAATCGAAGCGTGAGAGACAACCAGGGAGTGGTAGAGAGCTCTCGCGAGAGTGAAGTGATTTTGCTCAATGTCCCCAAAGAGATTGAGATCCTCGAGCAGTGCTCTCCCTTCTTCGTGATTTTCTGAAAACTAGCTGCTCTTCTTGTTTTCTTTTTTTCGTAATTTCAGGTTTCTAATATATATATATATATATATATTTGCGTGAGTAATAAGGATAAGATTTATTTTTAAGCCTCGATTTTTGTGTGAGTAATACTTAAATATATATATAAAAAATTATTATAAAATTATTATTTTTAATAAAATTAATAATTTTTACCAATAAAATCTTTAAAATATTTAAAAATTAGTATTTCATGGTAACTTAAAATATTTTTTTAATATTTAATATTATTCTTTTAGTAAAATTTTTTTACATATTATAAAAAATATTTATTATAAAAATATTAATTTTATTAAAGATGTATAATTTTTTATTAATAAAACTATAACATCAAAAAAATATTTATTTTAATAAAAATTATATCTGGTAAAAAATTTAAAAATTTGTTTATAATATTTAATATTATTTTTTAAATGTTAAATAATCAAGTAGAAGATCTTTGTAAGAATTAATCAATAATTATTAAAAAAATTTAAAAAATAAAAATAAAAAATTTAATTAATTTACTTAAAAATAAGATTAATTTTTATAATATATATATATATATATATATATATATATTAATACAAAAATATAATAATATTACAATATACGTTTACATATATTAAAAATATCATAAGTAATAAAATTTAAAATTTAATGTAAGATAAAAATAAAAATTGATTAATTTAATATAATAATAGATAAAAATAATTTACGTCAAATTGATCTTAACCAATATTGATCCAATATTGGTGATACAAGTGCAATAGGTTGGCTCTCGGTATTCAGCCTACCTACATCACAAAAACTGAGGATGAATCATATTTGGAAAATTGATAAATATTTCATTATTTTAGAAAAATCATTTATGCCAAAACAGAAGACCTGGTACATTATAAATGTTGAGATGATTAAATTTTTACATTGATTTTTAGTCCGACTATACTAGGGAACAATGGATGCATTGAAATGTCAGACACGGAATTCATTTGTTTATTTATTTTGCTGGCTCAGTGTAAAGGTGAAACTAAATATCATAGAGTTTCACAAAATCTGCTACAATCTAAGCTTTTAGTTAGAAGATACTGACAAGGAAAGCAATTTCTGTCTGTATGCATTTAAAGTGAGCAAGTATATGCCTAGCAACAAGAAGAAAGGACCAGCTGATAGGGGCCATATCTTCTGTACTTTTCGCACATTGCCGTCTCCTCTCAGTTTCTGCTATGGTATTACTGCAAACTTGTTGAGTGCAAAATAAATAGCTTATTTTACTATTTACAAAGAACAATGTTTGATATCATAAATGTTAGAATATTTTTTGTATTTTAAATTATTCTTTTATCTTTATCTTATATCCTCTATATATAGATATAATAGGTTTATGAGATTTAAAGAAATTTTAGAGACAAATCACACTCTTTGTATTTTATAATATACTCTTTCTAATAATAAGAGTATTTTTTCTATCTTTCTGGTATGCGTTACATAAATGCCAAATTTTGATTACTGTTTGTTACAAGCATATTTGTTCTTCCAATTGGATCAGTCCTATCATCGCTATCTTAACACATATGAGGAAAAATGCAAGGGTTTTTTTTTGGGGGGAGGGGGGTTGGGGAGTCAGCAGGAAGGGCTTGGAGACCTACCATCCCAGTAACTCCGCCAAGTAATAAAGGTCTCCTTCCAAGTCTATCAACAGCAACAACAGCAGTTCCAGTCATATATCAACTGAGCAATAAATCCCCATGTCAGAATTCAGCTACTTACATTAGAATGCAACGCCAAAAACCTTTTGAAGGTAAAAGTAGTTTGTACAACGCATAGAACAAAAAAGGGTATAACAATTACATTTGCTTAACACATGAAAAATAATGTGAAAACAAATTAAATGGAAAATAAGAACAAGATTGCATTAAACATGTTTGCTTGAAGCAAAAAATGAAAAAGAAAAAACAAGAATACAACACATGGACTGTACAAGTTTAAAATTTAAATGCAATGAAAACTATTTTCAAAGCCAGGAAGATAATTAAAAAAATTCTAATAACTGGAAGACTTTCATCCAATGTTATGCAGGATTATAAGTTGCATCTATGTATCCAGAGAAACACTCCAGTTGCACCACTGTCACAGTATGATGACTATAAAACAGAACCTAGCACAAATCGTGAAACCATAGAACTAGAACAATAATAGTGCCATAAAGTCCCAAATCTAGCAACAGAACAAGAAGCAATCTGCTTGCACAAAACCTCATGGAAGTGCAGCTAAAAGGAGAAGCAGCTCATAAAGAAATGTACTAATTGTTTTAATAAACCCAAACTTATAGCACCACAATTATACGAGTCTACCAACCAAACACAGTTTTAGCCTCTAAGTCTTGCCTTTAAATATGAGACCATGAATAAATTGCAATCCACATCTAAACCATGTTTCCACATCTTTCAGACATTAGACATGTTCATAAGCTGCTTTTGATGCATGATCAATATAATAGAAACCCAACCTTCAATAATCCAAGTAGAATTGAGACCCGTGTTGCATCAGATGCTGTAGAGAATCCTGCATTCTACCAGATTATCTTTTGTTAGGAAGGAATTGTGCTTCTTCTACCCATACCTCTTAAGATAAAGTCATCTAATGCCCAGGTAATTAACTAGGCTACCTGAAGGATTTTTGCAGCATAATATAGAACACTTGGCTGCCCCGTGATCTGTTATTAAAGTTAACAATATATAAGATAAAAGGTCAGTAGTTAAGTGCTTTATCCATCTTTTCAGGTAACAACAATACCTATTGGAACAAAACTAATCCCCCTCCAATAATAAGAGCTTTCAAGCATTTTCCTCTGAACATTTCCCTTAGGTTTGCTTCCTTCTCTTCACCAACAAAAGCAAGTTCAGCAAGAATTTCATCTACTTTCCTGGGGGCAGTGTCACCAATAGCTTCGCCCCTGAGCCGACACAAACAATTTGTTGCAATTTCTTATAGATCCTCCATATGGCCTTTTCCCTGTATGGCACGTAACAGCAGCCCATCTAGGTGATGGTGGTAGCCACCACATTCCAAGTCCCATGATCACTGCTAAAGGTGTACTTGCTCCATATATGTAGCGCCAACCAGCAATAGTATCAACTAAAAGGCTACCAATTCCACAACCTGCCTGCAAAACAGTTTGGTTGTTTATTACTTTCAAACATGAACGTAGACAAAAAAAAGCTAGTTAGTTAAGACAAGGCTTCAAACCCCAGATGTTCTTGCCACAGAAACTTGTAAACTCTAAAACAAATTTAAGGTCTTCTAAACAGATCAAGGAACTTACAACCATCCCAAGGACTATAAAGAACTCTTTGAGAGAGATTAGCCGACCTCGTATCCGACTTGGAGCTGTCTCAGCAATGTACATTGGAGCAGAATGCATTGCCTATAAGCAGAGAAACTTCATGGTTTATGTTCCCCATAAAGAAAAGTATTAAAAAAAAAAAAGAAAATCATAACAAAGCTCTGATACTTTAATTTATAAATTGCACCTACTTGTCCTAGGTCTACTACATTTATACATAACCATGTACCAAATTGCAGACTTCTGTTTAATGATATCTATAGACAAATAATTGTGTTAAACAATTACAGAAGGTAGTATTTTAGTTATTAGATACTAAATGATAGGAATGCATGAATAGAGAAAGAGCATTATGTCTTTTACCAATCCTATGCCGATACCAAACACAAAACGCCCAATCACCATAACAGCCAAGTCAGGTGCAAGAGCTGTGACAAGTGCTCCCACAAGATACAACAAAGAAGCAAGAATCAGCTCCCTTCTTCTTCCTGCAACCCAAGATTTTCGCCTTGACAAGTGCATTGTCATTAAATCTATATTTGTAGACCCGAACAGAAGCAAACTAACCCCGAAAGTCAGCAATACTAAAGGCTAAGACAGAGCCAATCAATGGCCCATACAATGAGCCACTGGTCTGCAAAGAAGGAAAAAAAAGTAGTCCTTTATTCAAAACAATAAAAACAAGAGGGCATTCTGCTAAGAAAATTGGGAGGCAGAAAACTGCCAAACAAAAAGTGAAAGCACCAATTGCTGTAAACTCACAATGAGGCCAAGTTCCACAGAAATGGTGCAGTAGGTGGTGAAGTCCCCTTAACTGATGTGGCAGGTGGCAGAGTGCTTAGCAAAATAATATTTATTTATTTATTTCCTTGAAATTGTAACAGACTACTAGTGAAAGTTCATGTCTTTCACATTGTGTTGATGTTTTCTTTTCGTAAAATCGGCGGTGTTTGTGTTATTGGATTCGTGGCCAAAAGGTTATTGCCCATCTTTCTCGCAGGTATGCCACAAGCTACAATTCGGACATTTGAATATGCCAGTGATCTAAACCAATGGGCATGTGCTTCTGATGCTGCAAAAAGCTTGTTGGAGATTATTTTGGATTCCCTTTGTAAGGAAGGGTACGTTAGAGTGGCAACAGAGTATTTTGATAGGATAGGGAAACTTGATCCCTGTTGGGTTCCGTCTTTACGGATGTGTAACATTCTACTAAATGGATGGTTCCGATCAAGAAAGCTCAAACATGCGGAGAGACTTTGGTTGGAAATGAAGGAGAGAAAAGTGATGCCAAATGTTGTAACCTATGGTACCATGGTTGAAGGGTACTACCAGATGTGTCGTGTATGGATACAAGCCTGATCGACTTACATATTATCTTCTGTTGAAGCTGTTGTGTGAGGATGGGAGGTTGGAGTTCGCTGTTGAAGTAAGCAATGAAATGAAAGCTAGAGGATATGATATTGACTTGGCTGCTAGCACCATGCTAATTCATTTGCTTTGTAAAATGCACCGATTTGAGGATGCCTTTGAAAAGTTCAAGGAAATGCTACAGAAGGGTATACAACCTCAGTACATTACTTTCCACAGACTGAATGATGAACTGAGGAAACGAGGAATGACTAAAATGACAGACAGACTGTGTGATATGATGTCGTCTGTTCCCCATTCAACAAAAATGCCCAACACTTATAATGCAGATTCAAACGCGTTAAGGCATGCAAGAAGAGCATTGATATTGCAGAGGGCAGAAGCAATGTCTGAAGTGTTAAAGATCAGTAAAAATCTAAAAAGAATTGTTGAACTGAGAAAATCATTGCAGAACCCTGTGTCAAGTGCAAATCAGTTGATAGGAGAGATTAGCAAAAAAGTAAGGGAGATGTTAAGCTGAATGTCGTAAGCATTCTCATGTTATGCTTTAAAAGCAACTCGAAGTCAGAGGACTAGGCAATTAACCTGGGTAAATACATGGAATTTTCTCTTCTAATTTTGGTTGCCTTTTATCTTTATCTGGTTGTTATTCTAGCAATGCCATCAAAATATTTCTATTCAACCAATGCAATCCTAACATGGTTACAGATCTCCATCTAATGTCTGAAAGATGTGGAAACATGGTTTAGATGTGGATTGCAATTTATTCATGGTCTCATATTTAAAGGCAAGACTTAGAGGCTAAAACTGTGTTTGGTTGGTAGACTCGTATAATTATGGTGCTATAAGTTTGGGTTTATTAAAACAATTAGTACATTTTTTTATGAGCTGCTTCTCCTTTTAGCTGCACTTCTATGAGTTTTGTGCGAGCAGATTGCTTCTTGTTCTGTTGCTAGATTTGGGACTTTATGGCACTATTATTGTTCTAGTTCTATGGTTTCACGATTTGTGCTAGGTTCTGTTTTATAGTCATCATACTGTGACAGTGGTGCAACTGGAGTGTTTCTCTAGATACATAGATGCAACTTATAATCCTGCATAACATTGGATGAAAGTCTTCCAGTTATTAGAATTTTTTTAATTATCTTCCTGGCTTTGAAAATAGTTTTCATTGCATTTAAATTTTAAACTTGTAAAGTCCATGTGTTGTGTTCTTGTTTTTTCTTTTTCATTTTTTGCTTCAAGCAAACATGTTTAATGCAATCTTGTTCTTATTTTCCATTTAATTTGTTTTCACATTATTTTTCATGTGTTAAGCAAATGTAATTGTTATACCCTTTTTTGTTCTATGAGTTGTACAAACTACTTTTACCTTCAAAAGGTTTTTGGCGTTGCATTCTAATGTAAGTAGCTGAATTCTGACATGGGGATTTATTGCTCAGTTGATTATGACTGGAACTGCTGTTGTTGCTGTTGATAGACTTGGAAGGAGACCTTTATTACTTGGTGGAGTTACTGGGATGGTAGGTCTCCAAGCTCTTCCTGCTGACTCCCCAAACCCCCCCTCCCCCCCAAAAAAAAACCCTTGCATTTTTCCTCATATGTGTTAAGATAGCGATGATAGGACTGATCCAATTGGAAGAACAAATATGCTTGTAACAAACAGTAATCAAAATTTGGCACTTATGTGACCTATGTTCACGGAAAAGATAGAGGAAATAATCTTATTATTAGAAAGAGTGTGTTATAGGATACAAAGAGTGTGACTTGCCTCTGAAATCTCTCTAAATCTCATAACCCTATTATATCTATATACATAGAAATATAAGATAAGAGTAAAAAATAATTTAAAATATAAGACATATTTTAACAGTATTAACATTTATGAATAAAGTAAAATAAACTATTTATTTTGCACTCAACAAGTTTGCAGTAATACCATAGCAGAAACTGAGAGGAGACAGCAATGTGCGAAAAGTACAGAAGATATGGCACCTGTCAGCTGGTCCTTTCTTCTTGTTGCTAGGCATATACTTGCTCACTTTAAATGCATACGGACAGAAATTGCTTTCCTTGGAAGTATCTTCTAACTAAAAGCTTAGATTGTAGCAGATTTTGTGAAACTCTATGATATTTAGTTTCACCTTTACACTGAGCCAGCAAAATAAATAAACAAATGAATTCCCTGTCTGACATTTCAATGCATCCATTGTTCCCTAGTATAGTCGGACTAAAAATCAATGTAAAAATTTAATCATCTCAACATTTATAATGTACCAGGTCTTCTGTTTTGGCATAAATGATTTTTCTAAAATAATGAAATATTCATCAATTTTCCAAATATGATTCATCCTCAGTTTTTGTGATGTGGGTAGGCTGAATACCGAGGGCCAACCTATTGCACTTGTATCACCAATAGTTTCAGTTTCATTTGCATGATATTAAATTTATTTTTTCTTTTGTGGTTCCTTAGTTTGATTCTATCCTTCTGATGTTTCCTCAAAAATAAAAATGAAAATGAAAATATTGCAATGTTTGTCTTTATGGTTACTTGCCACTTATTTCTGTTTAAATTATCAAAGACTTTATAACGATGGAGCAATTGAAAGTGGAGTATAATGATAATCTTTTATCCTACTGTTTACCCTATGCAAAGTATTAACCGTGCATGATGTGGAAGACTTTTGCATAGCTCTCTCTCTTTCTTTCTTTCTCACCCCGCCCCCTTCTGTTTCTTCTGCTTTTCTTTAATCATCAACTGGAGTCAAAATCAGTCTCCTAAACTGGGTATTCTTCAACAACTGGTACAAAGATTAAGATGCTTTGTGAACTGATCATGTATTTGCAGGCATGGTTGGGAGCTGGAATTTTATTCTATGTATTTGGCGTAATAGCTGTAATTGCTCTCTTCTTCATATTCTTCGTTGTACCGGAGACCAAGGGGCTTACCCTGGAGGAAATTGAGGCTAAATGCTTATAGATTGCCACATCCAATTCACCTTTACCAGCAAGCACATTATTATAGCAAGTTTTCTCCGGTATACTTGGACTTTTTGGTGTCCAATATCCCTATACTTTTGTATTAAGTTGTTAGCTGTTCTTTGCCTATGTATGTATTCTTCTCCTAGACATTCTATGATTACAGTACTGCCAAGTTAAAAGAATAAGCAATCGAATGTAGTCTACTTCTTTTTTGCCGATATTTGTGCAAATGGTAAGTTCATAGAATTAAATACCAGAAGCACAATTAAGATATGCAGTTGCCCCGCTTCTCTTGGTGAAAATATTAGGACTCAAATGTCATAATTATTAGCCCTGTTAGTTAAATGTCGTTTTTCAATGTCAAAGAAATTACTGGATTGATGGACAACATATGGAGTAGGAAAAATACCCGTCTATTGTTACCCCGACCAAATTTCTCTCGAGTTAACAATTCATTAGCTTATAATTGATCGGTTACGATGCCAGTTAACGAAACGCTAACAGAGGCATTAAGACCACAAAAACTGAACAAACTACGAATACAAATTATCAGGGTAATATTTGACAGAAATTTAACCTTACTTTCCTCATCCTAAGCAGCGAACGAAAGCTCACATCTGGGGTCAGGCTTGCAATCGATCCCAATAATTTTTAGGACCATCTTAGACCCTAATAAACTTCAAAGCGTGAGGCAACTGCACCCTAATTGACCAATTAGACTTCGTTCTTTCCAAACACTTCGATCCTTGAAGCCCTGGACAGCCCATTTCCGCCCTCAGTCTATAATTTTGGTTCCAAGCCCTCTAGACCTTCGGGAACACCAACATGTTTCCCCTTTCTTTTCTTTTCTTTTTTTCTTTTTTTCTTTTCAAGGACAATCACGACAGAGAACTGCAGAATTAGACCACATACACAAACTGGTTGAGACCGAAGAGAACCAACAAAAATGTGAGATGGGTTGTGGAGATCGATGCCAGAAAGTGTGATTATGCTTTTTTAACCTTAGATCACTAACTTGGGCCTCAAGTAACGTTGTGGGGATATATGAAAAAGTCGAGGAGGGCTTTTGATTTGGTTTCGGGTTCCAAAGGTTGTGTTTAGTTGCAGTTGACGCCGATCTTCAAATTACGAGTATACTTTTTTCTTTTTCACATACATACATAATTCAATTTCTTGCCTTCTTGCAACTTATTGCCCTATGTCAACCTCTTATTGTTCTTGTTTTTTTCCTTTTGTTGTTGTCATTATTATTGTTATTATTTTTTCAAAAGTATCTAATTGATAATTACAGTTGACCACGCAACCACGTAACAAATTAAAAATTGTATCTAATAGTATATTCTTTCATCGTTGGATTGCAGGGTAAGGTTCACATAGCCAGTGTTTCATCAGTGGTACCTGGAAGCACTGTAACAATTAGTATTTGACACGCGGAGATGTGTATGTTGTCAGATTAACGTGTAAACAATATTGACAAATTAGCCTAACTCATTACGGATATTGGTAGTTGTGCTTAATAAGTCTGTATGGCAACCTTAAATGTTCTCTTAGCTGTTGACATATACAGACCAACGATGTTCTCTTAGCAAGTGTTGTGCTTAATAAATCTGTATTTGTTTTCAATAAAAATGAATCACTCGTTTCGGACTGCCACCATCATAACATCTACACCATTGAAATGCCTAAATTTCTAACATCAAATAGAAAATGGATCAATGAGCATAATAAGGCTGCTCATATCACAAGGGTAATGCAGCTGTAGTCATATATTTGACCCTAGTTTCTCCTATAACAAAAAGTAGACACTACATAGCCCCCATCGTCCTGCAAAATTGGCAACTTGCAGTAACTTCTGATGGCATATAAGTTCAACCCTTCGGTTAGCTATGAATATTAATATTACCCACAGACAACTCAGAAAAGAACCATAATTATGACCTGAAAAAGAATTGTATCTAACAAAAATTTCATTTCCGATACATTCCAGGAGCATGATGAAAAGTAATGAACCATTCATTAGTCCATCCTTTAAAGCTCTTATTGTTAGCATTTCCTAACCAAATGGTAACAAACTTAACTGCCAGGCAAATAGCAGTGTTCATTTGTAGGTCTAAATGCATAGAATATCCAGATAACAAGCTCTAGAAAAAAAAATTCAACAGTTGCAAGCATTTGCTTCCTTGCCATCAATTACAAAATTATCAGTTGTCAAAGATGCAAAGAATCCAAGCTACTTGTGATGACACTTGAGCAATCTCATTATAAATGTCTAATTTCAGCAGGTAGCTATTTAGGAGCCTTGTTAGAAGATGAAGCCTTTTCAAATGGTGTAGTAGGTCGTGAAGTCCCCTTAATTGATGTGGCAGGTGGCAGAGTGCTTTGGCCTGATGAGGCAGAGCTAGCATGCTCTTCCTTTTCAACAAGTTCATGCAGGCTTTGATGAAGGGCTCACATTCTCTCTTAAGTCTTGCGAAGTTTTCTCCGTCTGTAAGTAAACTAGAGGCCAAAACCACCATATACAAGGATATAAGAAGCCCACACATAAGGATACGTTTTTGCATGCTCTTTGATTTTTCGATACCGTTCAAGTACCATTTCTGAGAAGCCAGAAGGGGGATTTAGAGCTTGCTGATCTCTTGTTTGCTCAGAAGCCATTTTTTTTTATGCTGACATGTGTAATTGACTTCTGTGACAACTGCAAAAATCAATAAATCAATTGAAATATGTTGTTAAAGCATTGAACAAGATCAGATTCATGTTTACAAATATGAATCAGGAACAAGCTCACTGCTAAAGCTAATATACGTAGAAAAAAATTTTAAGAAAGCAAAAAATACCCATATTCCTTTTGATGATTTTTATCCCATCACTACAAAATATTCAATCATACTTCACACTAGGACAACTTTGGTATTTTAACTTCCCAATGTCACAAGTCCTTGTTGAAAAGAGCTACCAAAATGACTGAAGAAATCCCTCCAAGTCTCATTTGTTGGGTAAAAACCATTTAGCATGGGCTCCAGAAGGAGTCTTGCCCATTGGGGTGCCCCGTTTACCATTTAGCATGGGATTAACAAAAATATACTGAAAAAGACCAGATTCAAGCTGTAAGGAGTGTATAGACACCAATTAGAGGACATCCTAATATGCAGTTAAAGAACAGGTAATCGGTTCATGGCGATAAATAATTCATATAACATACCTCAAAATGTGGTAAAATAATTGTAACAAGCTGTTCAACAACATCAACATCACCGACATCATCAAGATCAGATTCAATAAAACAAGTGAAAAGGAAAGAAATTTAAACAAAAAAAAAAAGAGGGGCGCTCCAAGAAAAAATAGGTATTACCCAAAATGGTAAAGGAGCATCAAATGCAACGGAATGATACGATCCTTAATAGGCGGGATTATATCCCTAATAGGTGGAATTGTCTTTTATTTCTGAATTTATTATTTCCGAATTAGTAGGCAGGATTATATCCCTAATAGGTGGAATTGTCTTTTATTTCTGAATTTATTATTTCCGAATTAGTAGGCGGGATTATATCCCTGATAGGGGTCTGTCAAGTCTATATAAGTGTATTACCCGTGACTTTTGAAATCAACTCAGCAATAATATTCTTAAAGCATTTAGCTTATTGGAGGCCGATCCCCCTCGAAGTGATCCTCGAAGCGATTAATCCTATCCCTTTTATTTCTACAAAACTCTTGTTTTCAATCTCTATTTCCCAATCCCTATTCAAAATTCCTTATTCCAAAACCCTAAGTTTTCAACATTTGGTATCAGAGCGGCGTTCTTAGGGATCTTATTTCTATTTCATCCAAAAAAAAAAAAAAGTTTTATGCCCCTTACCTGACAGCAAAAGAAAAATTTGGGGATCACCAATTTGTAATCTTACAGTATGTCTTCACACAACTCTTCTGATTCTGACACCTGAATATCTCGAATTGAAGAATCATTATCTCTCATGCAAGTGTCTTTCACGAGGCTTGAACAGATGGTATTCTCTATTGCACAAAAGGAGTCAGGAGACAACACTTTCGGATTTGTTGACAAACAAAAAGAACCTGTGGAATCCTATAGAGGTACCAATCATAATTATACCCAACCACACACAAGGGTAGAATTTTCCTACTAGGATGAGAGTGATCCCGCAGGTTGGATCTCTCGGGCTGAAAAATATTTTCACTTTCATCGTACGCCAGAGCCCTCTAAAGTTGAAATTGCTTCTATTCAATTAGAAGGTGATGCAATCCAATGGTATGATTGGGTCGAAACATGTGGTGGAATTCCCACATGCGCTGAATTCACTAAAGTCTTCTTGTGCGATTTAGGCCCTCGGAATATCACAATGTTGACGGAGAGCTCGCAAAAATTTGCCAGACATCCACCATCCTCGAATATCAGAGTCGATTTGAACGACTCGCCAATCGAGCTAAAGATTGGTCCGAAAGGCAATTGGTGGGAACATTCATTGAAGGGCTTACTTCTGATATCTGACGAGAAGTCAAGGCTCGCCAACCACGAACAATGGTAGCGGCTATTTCCTTTGCTCGCTTGTAGGAGGAGAAGCTAAGTGCTGAAAATCGTCGACCATCTGCTAAAGCCATTAGCACACCTGTCGAAGGTAACACCAACTTACCTTCTCTTACTCGTCCCTTGAACACTAGACGTTTAACCCAAGAACAATTAAAAGAGCGAATGGCAAAAAGGTTGTGTTGGCACTGTGATGAGAAGTGGCATAAGGAGCACCGTTGTAAGCAAGGGAAGCTTTTAGTGATTGAGCTAGTTGAGGAGATTGAAGAAATAAGGAATGACCATACGAGCCCAGATGATGATGACACCTTTGTTGAATTTGTAGATGAGCCTGCAGTGCATGCTTTAGCTGGGTATTCGAACCCATAAACTATGAAGATTGATGGAGTCCTCAAAGGACGACCAGTAATGGTATTAGTTGATTCGGGTAGTACCAATAACTTTATGGATGAAAAAATTGCCAAAAAGCATGCTTTTTCAGTCGAGGATTGTGACAAGTTTGCTGTGAAAGTTGCAGACGGGAGAAATTTGACATGTCAAGAGAAGTGCACAAAGGTAAAACACGCGTTACAAGGTCAGATTATTTATGTTGATCTTTTCTTACTACCTTTAGAAGATTATGAAATTGTCCTTAGCATTGATTGGTTGCAAACCTTGGGAGATATTACTTGGAATTTCTCTAGGTTAAGAATGAACTTTCTATTGAATGGACATTCAGTGGAATTACACGGAAGACGCGGGGGTAAAGTTACCACTGTTAGTAGTCATCGAATAGAGAAGGTCCTACAGAAGGTAAGACAAGGGTTTCTGGTGCAATTGACAGGTGCAGAGGTGGCCAAATCACATTCTACACTAGGGAAGGAGGTTACGGCACTATTGATTGAATTCTCTAATTTGTTTGCTGAGCCTGCAGGTTTACCCCCACAAAGGACACATGACCATCGTATTCCGTTATTATCCGAGAATACACCTGTTAATGTTCGACCTTATCGTTATCCACACTTCCAAAAAGGAGAAATTGAGAAAATTGTTAAGGAAATGTTGGAAGCGAGCATTATTAGACCGAGTGTTAGCCCATACTCATCTCCTGTCCTTTTAGTAAAAAAGAAGGATGGTTCTTGGAGGATGTGCGTGGACTATCGAGCACTTAACCACATCACTGTGAAGGATAAATATCCTATTCCCGTGGTCGATGAACTATTAGATGAATTGGGTGGTGCTCAATTATTTACTAAACTGGATTTAAGGTCGGGCTATCACCAAATCCGGGTCCATAAGGAGGATATTCAAAAAACAGCTTTCAGGACACATGATGGCCATTACGAGTTCTTGGTTATGCCTTTTGGGCTTACCAATGGACCATCAACATTCCAAAGTTTAATGAACGATATCTTTCGGCCATATTTGCGTAAGTTTGTCCTGATATTTTTTGATGATATTTTGGTGTATAGTTCTTCCCTTGAAGCACATTTGTCGCATTTGCAAACTGTGTTCACTACCCTATATAAGAACTTTTTATTTGTTAAGAAGACAAAATGTAGCTTTGCTAGTCCAACAGTGGAGTATCTTGGCCATGTTATCTCCAAAGAAGGTGTGGCAGTTGACCCTTCCAAAATTCAAGTGATGCTGGATTGGCCAATTCCAAGGACGATCAAGGCACTACGAGGCTTTTTGGGATTGACTGGTTATTATCGCAAGTTTGTTCGTGATTATGGAAAGATCAGCGCTGAATTGACGACTCTTTTAAAGAAAGATTCATTTAATTGGAATGACAAAGCAGATGAGGCATTTGCTCGACTCAAGCGAGCCATGACCACTACCTCAGTTCTTGCCTTACCATACTTTAGTAAGGTATTTATTATTGAATCTGATGCTTTTGGAATTGGAATTGGTGCAGTATTAATGCAGGAAGGTCGCCCTATTGCCTTCACCAGTAAGGCATTATCACCAAAATATCTCAGTATGTCTGTTTACGATAAGGAGATGTTAGCTATTGTTCATGCAGTCTCGAAATGGCGTCTATATCTCATTGGGAGGCGTTTTCAAATTCGGACTGACCATAAAAGTCTGAAATATTTATTAGAACATCGAATCTCTTCTATGGAACAACAAAAATGGATTTCCAAATTGTTGGGCTATGATTACGAGATCATTTATAAAAAGGGGAGTGAGAATTTGGTAGCTGACGCATTATCTCGTATTCCTGAGCAAGCAGAAGTGGTGACACTCTCTATCCCTACCTGCACTACAATTGTGCAAATTAAAAAAGAGTGGTGGGAGGATCGTGAAACTCAAGAGATTATTGAGAAGCTACAGACAAATCCTAATTTAGTTGCTTATTACACTTGGGATTCTCAAGATTTCCGTTATAAAGGGAGATTGGTACTTATTCCTCATTCTTTCTATAAGGACACAATCATGCAAGAATATCATGCATCCCTGACTGCTGGCCATTCAGGATTTCTTCGAACTTACAAGCGTATTGGTAAGGAATTTTATTGGAAAGGTATGAAGAAGGAAATCAGAAGGTTTGTAGCTGAATGTGAGGTATGCCAACGTCACAAGAATGAATCTGTGGCATCGCCAGGACTTCTTCAACCTTTACCGATCCCAAAAGAAGTTTGGACAGACATTTCTATGGATTTTATTGAGGGACTCCCACTGTCCCAAGGTAAATCCACTATTTTTGTTGTTGTTGATCGCTTGTCCAATAATGCTCATTTTTGTGCAGTTAGTCACCCTTATACTGCTGCTAGTATTGCTCGGGTTTTGTTGCCAATATTGTAAGGCTCCGCGGTATTCCTAAATCAATTGTCAGTGATCGAAATAAGGTCTTCACCAGTAATTTTTTGGAAGGAATTATTCCGCTTGCAAGGGACGCAGTTGAATATGAGTACTGCTTATCACCCTCAGACAGACGGACAAACTGAGGTAGTCAATTGATGCTTGGAAAACTACCTTCGTTGCTTTACAGGCGACAAGCCAAAGGATTGGGTAAAATGGCTTCCTTGGGCTGAATGGTGGTATAATACCACTTATCATTCCTCTACAAAGATGTCCCCATTTCAAGCAGTTTATGGGCGAGTTCCACCTACTCTTACAAGGTATACAGCTGGATCATCTCACGTAGATCAAGTCGATAAGGACTTACAAGACAGAGATAGGTTGCTCCAACTCCTGAAAGATAACCTCATTGCAGCCCAAGCCCGTATGAAACAACAAGAGGATATGCATCGTACAGAGCGAGAGTTTTTAGTGGGAGATTGGGTCTACCTTAGACTCCAACCCTATCGGCAGTTATCCATCACTGTCCGCTCCTCAATGAAATTATCTTCTCGTTTCTTTGGGCCATACCAAATTCTAGAATGCATTGGTCCTGTTGCCTATCGTCTCAACTTACAAATAGGATCAAAAATACATCCTGTCTTTCATGTCTCTTGCTTGAAAAAAAAGTTAGGGGATGGTGTGGTGACACAAAGCTAATTGCCTAACATTACTTGCACAGGAGACGTCCACCTTCAAACGCAAGC
The DNA here is from genome assembly GCA_037897445.1 of Ceriops zippeliana. NCBI lineage: Eukaryota > Viridiplantae > Streptophyta > Magnoliopsida > Malpighiales > Rhizophoraceae > Ceriops > Ceriops zippeliana. The sequence goes on along the minus strand of JBAPLH010000018.1, from coordinate 5,000,014 downwards.
CATCTTAGACCGACGTATTGTCAAACGTGGAAATTGAGCTGTTGTCCAAATCTTGGTTCAATGGACTAATCTCCCTATTGAGGATGTTACCTGGGGGTTCTATCATTCATTTACAGATCGATTTCCAGACTTTATTACCAGTCAGCCTTGAGGACAAGACTATTTTGAAGGACATGGGAATGATACGATCCTTAATAGGCGGGATTATATCCCTAATAGGTGGAATTGTCTTTTATTTCTGAATTTATTATTTCCAAATTAGTAGGCAGGATTATATCCCTAATAGGTGAAATTGTCTTTTATTTCTGAATTTATTATTTCCGAATTAGTAGGCGGGATTATATCCCTGATAGGGGTCTGTCAAGTCTATATAAGTGTATTACCCGTGATTTTTGAAATCAACTTAGCAATAATATTCTCAAAGCATTTAGCTTATTGGAGGCCGATCCCCTCGAAGTGATCATTGGAAGCCGATCCCCTCGAAGCAATCAATCCTATCCCTTTTATTTTTACAAAACTCTTGTTTTCAATCCCTATTTCCCAATCCCTATTCAAAATTCCTTATTCCAAAACCCTAGGTTCTCAACACGGAATCAGTAGTGGCTGCATCGAAGAGATTGAAGCAAAGACGGTTTGGTGGTTTACCACAACGACGGTAATGAAACAGATATAGAGGACGAGGTTGTTACGCAGCAGAGGGCCTTCTGATTAGGGAATATTGTTCTAGCAGTTAAAGCTTGATTAGCAGGGTTTTGGCTTTTAGGATTTTAGGTTTTTTCAAGGAAAAATAGATAACGGGTTTAGGGTATCCAGCTTTTTTTAGGTTAATTTGGACACTTGAACAAAAATATCAGTTAATAATCGACAACAATAATTTAAGAAAATCTCAATATTTTTTTCTTTTCTTTTCATTTTATTTATGACTAGAAGTCAACATTTATTTTTAAAATTTATAATGATATTAGTATGCATATTTTTACTCAAATTTAACTAAAAAAATTGTTCTTTTTTCTTCAAATTATTCTTAACAAAGAATTAAATAAAATTTATTCATAAAATTAAAATTATATTAAAAATTAAATCTAATTTATGATTTAATTATTCAATTAACTTACATAAATACTTAAAAAAATTATGTATATAAATTTAATTTAACTAAATAAAAATTTAAAAGAGAAAATTTTTTATTTTGACTCTAGTCCCTCATTTTTTTTGTTTTTCTTATATATACGGTGTAAAATATTTTAAAATTTTATTTGAACAACTATAACTAAATCAAGAAGACAAGCACTGCTCTTGGTAACTAATCCAAAAGTCATTACAATTATAAACTTGTGATAAATAAAAGTTGTAGAATTAGTAAACTAAAACTAAACCATGCAAAAAATTGACAAATTCGTAAATAGAACTGAAAAAAAGTGATGAACTGCGAATATTTACAAACAATTTGATTATGACTGTCTTTTTACCATTAAAAAATTCAAACTCAAAAAATCATTCTTTTAACTTTGTTTCATAATCAAGTTTTAAGTTATTACAAATGTGATCAAATTAATCTTAAATTTATGATCATTTAATTATAAATTTTTTTATCTTATATTAAAAAATTTAAATTATTTAGTAAAATTTAAGACATCAACCGTAAGAAATGTTGATCAACCTTAGCAACGGTTCCTTTTTATTTTTCCCTTTCTTCTAATGAGAATATCACAATCAAAAGTTCTCAAACAAATGAGATAAAAAAAATCTACAGTGAAGAGGAAATTAGAAAAAAGTCCCGTCTTCCCTATCCAACAAAAAAAAAAGAGGAAAAAAGAATGAAACTTGTGGACCTTACCTTCAGGCAACAGTCCATGAAAAAAATCCTTGGTAAGTAAAAATTTTCAATTCAAACAATTACATTTTATTATTGCATGCACAAGTCACATATGACAAAATAGTTATGAAATAGAAAGTACTCAAAAGAAGAAGAAGAAGAAGAAGAAGAATGATGAGACATATTCATAAATCTCAAATTGTAGGTAAAATTCAGTGCCAAGTAGCTTCCAAAGAATAGCATTTGACAACCAAAGAAACTAATGTCTACAGAGAAATTAGTCACAAGTAAAGTTCCCAAAAAGAAAGTCATGAAATAAACTTCTGACGTTTACATAACAGAGGAAGAATGAATAAGACTAGGAAAAAAAGTAACATTAAGGTGCACGAGTAATGGCTAGAAAGTTGCATAACAAAATCCTAAGTTAAAACTAATCATGGTTAGATGGAGATCTGTAACCATGTTAGGATTGCATTGGTTGAATGAAAATATTTTGATGGCATTACTAGAATAACAACCAGATAAAGATAAAAGGCAACCAAAATTAGAAGAGAAAATTTCGTGTATTTACCCAGGTTAATTGCCTAGTCCTCTGACTTTGAGTTGCTTTTAAAGCATAGCATGAGAATGTTTACGACATTTAGCTTAACGTCTCCCTTACTTTTTTGCTAATCTCTCCTATCAACTAATTTGCACTTGACACAGGGTTCTGTAATGATTTTCTCAGTTCAACAATTCTTTTTGGATTTTTACTGATCTTTAACACTTCAGACATTGCTTCTGCCCTTTGCAATATCAAAGCTCTTCTTGCATGCCTTAACACGTTTGAATCTGCATTATAAGTGTTGGGCAATTTGTTAAATGGGGAACAGACAACATCATATCACACAGTCTGTCTGCCATTTTAGTCATTCCTCATTTCCTCAGTTCATCATTCAGTCTGTGGAAAGTAATGTACTGAGGTTGTATACCCTTCTGTAGCATTTCCTTGAACTTTTCAAAGGCATCCTCAAACCGGTGCATTTTACAAAGCAAATGAATTAGCATGGTGCTAGCAGCCAAGTCAATATCATATCCTCTAGCTTTCATTTCATTGCTTACTTCAACAGCCAACTCCAACCTCTCATCCTTACACAACAGCTTCAATAAAAGATGATATGTAAGTCGATTAGGCTTGTATCCAGATTCGATCATCTTGGTGTAAAGATTCATGCCTCCTTCAATATTACCAAATTTTGCAAAATGCTTAAAGAAGTAATTATACGTTGTAGTTATTGGAAAAAATCCTCTACTGATCATCATCTTCAGGATGTTAGTGGAACCTTTAAGATCTCCAACCTTACAATAACCCTTCACCAAAGAATTGTAAGTTGAAATAGTAGGGCCTAATTCATACAACAAAAAACGCTCCATCTCCGCTGATGCCTCCTTAAACCTAGCTGCTTCAGCTAATGCATCAATAATTTGGTTATACACTATTGCATTAGGTTCAATTCTTTCCTTACTTATATCTTGCACCAAATCGATGGCCCTCTCAACACGACACATCCGGTAGTACCCTTCAACCATGGTACTATAGGTTACAACATTTGGCATCACTTTTCTCTCCTTCATTTCCAACCAAAGTCTCTCCGCATGTTTGAGCTTTCTTGATCGGAACCATCCATTTAGTAGAATGTTACACATCCGTACAGATAGAACCCAACAGGGATCAAGTTTCCCTAACCTATCAAAATACTCCCTTGCCACTCTAACGTGCCCTTCCTTACAAAGGGAATCCAACAAAATCTCCAACAAGCTTTTTACAGCATCAGAAGCACATGCCCATTCGTTTAGATCACTAGCATATTCAAATGTCTGAATTGCAGGTTGTGGCATACCTGCGAGAAAGATGGGCAATAACCTCTTGGCCACGAATCCAATAACACAAACACTGCCGATTTTATGAAAAGAAAACATCATCATAATGTGAAAGACATGAGCTTTCACTAGTAGTCTGTTACAATTTCAAGGAAATAAACAAATAAATATTATTTTGCTAATGAAGTTACTAGCACGAGAATATCTTCTGATTAGAATAGCTAATGTATCAGCCGAAACCAATGCGCCTGTTCCCTCATCATTGCCAATCGTCATCTTATCAAGAAGTAGACACCAAATGGTGCAATAGGTCGTGAAGTCCCCTTAACTGATGTGGCAGGTGGTAGAGTGTTTAGCAAAATAATATTTATTTATTTATTTCTTTGCCATCCATTACAAAAATTATCAGCTGTCAAAGATGCAAAGAATCCAAGCTACTTGTGTTGAAACTCGAGCAATCTCATTATAAATGTCTGATTTCAGTAGGTAGCTATTTAGGAGCCTTGTTAAAAGATGAAACCTTTTCAAATGGTGCAGTAGGTCGTGAAGTCCCTTTAACTGATATGGCAGGTGGCAGAGTGCTTTGGCCTGATGCGGAAGAGCTAGCATGCTCTTCCTTTTCAACAAGTTCACACAGGCTTTGATGAAGGGCTCACACTCTCTCTTTAGTCTTGCGAAGTTTTCTCCATCTATAAGTAAACCAGAGGCCAAAACCACCATATACAAGGATATAAGAAGCCCACACGTAAGGATACGTTTCTGCATGCTCTTTGATTTTTTGATACCGTTCAAGTACCATTTCTAAGAAGCCAGAAGGGGGAGTTGGAGCTTGCTGATCTCTTGTTTGCTCAAAAGCCATTTCTTTTGATGTTGACATGTGTAATTGACTTCTGTGACAACTGCAAAAGTCAATAAATCAATTAAAATTTGCTGTTAAAGCATTGGACAAGATCAGATTCATGTTTACAAACATGAATCAGGAACAAGCTCACTGCTAAAGCCAATATAAGTAGAAAAAAAAATTTTAAGAAAGCAAAGAATACCCATACTCCTTTTGATGATTTTTATCCTATCACTACAAAATATTCAATCATACTTCACACCGAGACAGCTTTGGTATTTTAACTTCCCAATGTCACAAGTCCTTGTTGAAAAGAGCTACCAAAATGACCAAAGAAATCCCTCCAAGTCTTATTTGTTGAGTAAAAACCATTTAGCATGGGCTCCACAAGGAGTTGTGCCCATTAGGGCGCCCCATTTACCATTTAGCACGGGATTAAGAAAAATATACTGAAAAGGACCATATTCAAGCTACAAGGAGTGTAATAGACACCAATCAGAGGACATCCTAATATGCAGTTAAAGAACAGGTTATACCTCAAAATGTAAAATAATTGTAACGAGCCGTTCAACAACATCAACATCACTGACATCATCAAGATCAGATTCAATAAAACAAGTGAAAAAGAAAGAAATTTAAACAAAAAAAAAGGAGGTCCTCTAAGAAAAAATGGGTATTATCCAGAACGGTAAAGGAGTAACAAATGCAACGAAATTAACAGTGGTTGCATCGGAGAGATTGAAGTAAAGATGGTTTGGTGGGTTGCTACAAAGACGATAACAAAGCAGACGTAGCGGACGAGTTTGTTATGCAGCGGAGGATTTTCTGATTGGGAGATATTGTTCTAGCGGTTAAAGCTTGATCACTAGGGTTTTGACTTTTAAGATTTTAGGTTTTTTAAGGAAAAAATAAATAACGAGTTTAAGGTATCTAATTTTTTTATTTATAAATATTATTTTAAAAAAATTATTACTTAATGACCTAATTAATTCTACTTTTGGGAGAAACTAATTGCAATTTGTGAGTTCGCCCACCACTCACTAAAAAGAAAAGAAATTAGTTTCTCACGTGGATTAAACTTATAAACAAAAATTAGTTTGAAAATTGGATTAAAAAAAAAAAGAAGTTAAGTGACGGGACATTATCCCATGTTTCCATGTTTCCAAGGATATAGAACAGGATAATGTGTATATATGCTATATATATATATATAAACGTTAATTGCTGCGATGGAAGGGGAGACGACGAATGGAAGGCAGAAATGGAGATAACAATGATTTCTACTGCTTTTCACCATCAACGTATCCTCACTCTTCCAACGCCAACGCCCTTCTTATCATCCACCACCACCACCACCGTCACCGCCGCCACCAGAGCTACCAATTCTCGACGTATCTCCGCTACAACGTCAACCGCAGTAAGGCTACTCGTCAAAGAACCACCCGCAGTGCTTCCCCCGCCGCCGTCGTCACCACCATCTGTTGTAGCTGCTGGTCAGAGACGGCCTCACTCCAAGTCCTACTTAGATAGACAAGCTGCCATTCTCGAAGTCGAACAGTCTCCTGATTTGGATTCTGCTCTTCAAAGGTCCGTTGGAGTTGGTCCCCCTTTCTTCCTCCCCGTTAGGCTTTCTTTTGTGCTGAATTTAATGAATTTTGTATTATACATAGGAAAGATTGCTATGGGTGCCATGATTGATTTTTTTTTTTGTATGGATTTGTTCCTCTATGGTTACGTTGGTAATTGTTCTTATCGGGCTATTATGCAAATCAATTCTGACTAGCTGTGAAAATGGCCCACTTTGTTCTTATTCTATTTTGAATTTGCAAATGTCTTGATTTTAAGCTGTCATTTCTTTGGGACTCCTTTGTGTACTTGTAGGGTAATGGAGTCCTACTGCCTGTCTATGTTTATTGTCGCCATATGCAAGGTTTTTCTCTTTTTTAACTTTTTGTATGTTGGAATTAAACCTCTCATTTTTATGAGAATTTTAGGGAATTGAGGTCTGAACTCTCAGCCTGTCCCAAGAGCTTTGCTCTTGTAACCAACCAGACTAATCTGGTTGCAAGCATTAATTATTCACTAATTATATATTCCTCTGTGTTGTAGATTTCTTTTTGGCAAATGGGCATTTTGTATTTATTCTCCCATGATTTTGTGAGTGGACTTAGAACTTTCTAAATAGCCATGGGTAAATGTTATTTGAGCGGAGAAGGAGGAGGGGGAGGATGAGGGGGGCATTCGTAATGTCTTTAAGAACATGGCTTCTCCCCTGTACGTGCCTCAATTTATTCCAGTGATCTGACTCGGTTTATATAGCTTGAACACACCTCATGGGGAAAACATACTGAAAATTTTGTTGCTTTAAAGGCCAAAGTTTTCGAGATATCTTGTTTGTTAATTCTTCAAATTGAGGGATTCTTTTTTACAAAGATTCATTACTAAAGTTGGTTTTGTGTGGCCAAAACAATCTTTCAACTCTTCCTGCAGACTAGGAGGAGGCTTGAAGGTGCAAGACTTTAATGTCATCTTACGAAATTTAGGCAAGCAAGGACGATGGCAAGATCTTACTCAGGTGCATTCACTTTAAAATTTTCAGCACTTTGTATAGATATTGGTGTCTAATCTCACTAGTTCTGTGTCTACAAATGGGTGGTTGTGCCATATTTGTTATTCAGCTTTGGATACCTCCAATTAAATATTTATATGCATCTCTGGGTTTTGAAATTTAGTAATTTCCATTTATTTTTTCTGACAAAGCAATCTTTCTTATTTGCAGATCTTTACATGCCATGTGGTTATTTCCTTTAGGTCTTTACTTTTTAAGTGAAGTGTTTCAGAAAATATGTGATGTTCTTTCAATTTCTAGATCTTCCTCACCTTTTGATCCAAGATTATTGATTGCTATTCTGAGAAAATTTTTTCCAGTTCTATTGCAGTAGGGTTTGTATTTTAACTTAGCATGAGAATTTTCCAATCAAAATTCTGTTTGACATCTTTATTGAGTGCTTATTTAATTTGTTATTAGATACTTGAAAAATTGTGATAGTATTTCATTTTCTATATGATGCGCTTGTTTAAATTGCTACCTCACCCCCTCCCCCTCCTCCTCCTCACTCTTTTGTGTTTGTTTTGTATTATGCAGTTTTACTTCATTGATTGCCAAAATGTTGATGAATTTTAAGTATGTACAATCATATATAAATTCTCTCAAGTGCCGTGCAGAGAGACAATTTTTTATATAAAAAAGAGATGATTGTTGTACTTTCCACTGCAAGTGTCAAAGGGGAGAGATGATATATGTGAAGTCTGGAACATTTAACAATATAAAGAAGTGAAGAGTTATAAAGTTGCCAACAAATCTGTAAAAGTTAAGATGGAGCAAGATTCAATTTGTGGACTTCAATACGGAATGTATATCCGTTTGCTTCTAATTGGTCGAGTGATAATAGTATAAAGAAGAAATGTTACACATGCTTGTAATCATTTGAGTGATAATAGTAAATAACAGGAATGTTAAGGCCAGATTTATACAGTTTGATTTGGACATAACTGTCAGGTATCATATATTAATTGGTCAACTGAATATTCAACTGTCAGGTTTAAAGGCCAATGACTCAAAGATATTGAAAATAATTTCATTTGAGAACAGACATATTATTGTTGTCCTATTGCAAACAAGAAAAGAGATGGAAAAGTGCCATATGTTACTAGGTATTTAATCCTCTCTTCTTGTGGAGTTCCATGAATTCAAACTCAACTGTGTACTTACTCTGTATAAGCTACAGTTTGTAGTTATGGGCTTTCCACAAGGAAAAGTGCCTGAAAAGCTTCTTTAACAACTTCATTGAAAGTTTGAGCTGTATATGAGATATATGTGAAGAGTGCATTATTCCATAATAAGTAATGACTATGGTTGATTTTTTTTTTTTGGGTCTCCTAATCTTGAGAATAATTTCCTTTGTTTTTTTTCCCCTTTTTGTGATTATTGCAGCTTTTTGATTGGATGAGAGAGCATAATAAAATCAGTGCTTCATCTTATAGCAGCTACATAAAGTTTGTGGGAAAAGCCTTCAATCCTACAAGGGTGCTGGAAATCTATAATAGCATTCCGGATGAATCCTTGAAAGCTAAATGTCTTTATCTGTAATTCTGTTCTAAGTTGCCTTGTCAGAAATGGCAAACTTGATGTAAGTATCAAATTGTTTTATGATATGAAGCGTGCAGGTCTAACACCAGATACTATTACTTACAGCACGGTATGCCAAATGTGACTGATTTCAAATATATGCAAGCAACTAGTTAGATGTGTGTTTGAGTTTCACTGTTATTGATGATTATCATCTTTATCATTCTTAGCTGCTTGCAGGTTGCATTAAAGTTAAAAAAGGGTACTTCAAAGCATTAGACCTGGTTCAGGAACTAAAATATAATGGACTGGTGATGGATGGTGTGATGTACAGTACCCTTGTGGCAATTTGTGCTTCAAGTCATCAATGTGAAGAAGCACAAAACTATTTTGACCAAATGAAGAATGAAGGTCATTTGCCTAATTTATATCATTATAGTGCTTTACTCAATGCTTATTCTTCAAGTGGAAATTACAAGAAGGCTGAAGAATTGGTGCAAGACATGAAATCTTCCGGATTAATGCCAAATAAGGTCTGCATTTATATTGATAGAGCCTTACACTACCATACTTTAGTCTGTTTAGGTGTTAAATTTACAAACATCTCCATTTGGTAGGCATTATGGAAGAGTTTAAATCTTAGGCCATTAGTAGTATGCTTAGGGAAGGATATAATTAGAAAGTCTAATCAGTGGGTCAAATTTGCTAATCATAATAAAGTAGATGACTTAGGTTGATACATTGAAATTAGGCATGATGGGAATGTATGAGATTCTATTGTCATGTGAATAAGGGCAAACTAAATAAAAAGAAATATAAGGTTAATTTTTTGGTCCTCATGTGTTGCCTTACTATGTTGATAATGTCGAACAATAGTTATTGATGTTTTTTCATTTAATATTGTTTGTCCACTTTACCTCCACTTTCCTCCCTTTATTCAACTCCAACTTTATCCTTGGCTATTTAATGCCTACATCTTATCCATTTTCAGAAGTGGCCTTGTCACTTTAGTAATGCTTCCGTCTCTGTGTAGGAGCCTGAAAATTTTTTGACTTTAGTATTTATACCTTAAGTGTCAGGTGGAGGTGGCAAAAGGGGGAAAGGTTATTGGGGATCTTCAACATTCCCATACTCCAGTTATTTCATTATTTTTTTTCCTAACTACAATTAGAGCAAGGAAATAAATATGAAAAAAGTGATACCGATAGGATTATTTATAGGGTAGATGTATTGCTGTCTTCTTGCATGTTAAACCCTGTGTATGTTCCATGTGTGTTGCGTGTCAATGAATTATTGAGAAAATTAGCTGAGAATTTGACAAACATAACAGTTTGAATTTAACTGGAATATAAACTCAAAATTGTCTGCTTTGGAGAAACTGGGGAGAATATATAGAGAGGATGAAACTGTAGGAGAAAAGAAAATATTCTCATTTGGTTGTTTGTTGAGGAGTACAAGAGGTCAATATTTACAAGTGAGGAATCAATCTAAATTGTAGAAAACAAGCCCTACAACTAAGTAGGCATATTTACTTACTATATTTACAACATAATCAAAAAGGAAGTTGATTGTACTAAAGAGTTGGTTCTGCAAAGAATTGAATACTTTTGTAAGAACAGTTATACTGGATCGTGAGAGCAGAAAATACTATTGCCTAACTGAAAAAGTGACTTATGTAGAAAGCTATTGTGACAAATGTAATTGAAGGGTTCCTCTCAACTAGGTTGAAAATGGCATGATTGATTTTGAATTTATGACCAACTGCAGGAATTTGGTGCAGCCAAGGTACCTCTGAAGTAATTTCCAATAATTCAAGCTTTAGAATAGGCATATGACAAAGAACTAGAATCATGTTGTTATGTGTTTTGGACAAAGAAAATGGAACCCTGACTGAACTCATTATAGTCAACAAAATAACAGTTAGCATACTGAATGGAATTCATTCTTCAAGAAAGATCAAGGTTTTCTTACTAGTCTTGTTCTCCATGCTATTTGTTTATATTCATTCTATACAGTTTATATCTTAAAGCAGAAAGGTTCAGTGTGCTGGGATGTATCTCAACCCTATATATTTACCTGCATTCATAAACTTTTGTCACGATCCTTATGCTTTTCTCTTTAGTGTTTACCTTTCTTTCTCATTTAATTATTGTTTTTCCAAAGCCTTTTCAGTCCTTTTTCCACATAGAGATTATTGGACTTTTCACTTGATATCCATCTTTCTTTTAGCAATTGAATCATAATTCAACTTTTGTGATAGCATCACTTTTATTCTATCTCATTATGAAGATGTCTGCAGGTAATATTCACAACTTTACTAAAGGTATATGTTAGAGGACACATGTTTGAGAAATCCAGAGAGCTATTAGCTAAGCTGGAAGCTTTGGGTTATGCAGAAGATGAGGTAGACTAATGCTACATGTTATATGTATGCATTTGTACATACACACATATATGCGTATAAACACCAGTGTGATCAAGGTGACATTAACACACTTTTCATTTTCTTGCTTCAAATTTATACCAAGAGAATTTGGTTTACAAGTTTGGGCCAGATTTAGTAGTTTCTGGGCATTTGATTGCCTGTGGTAAAAATTTCTGCTTCTATGCAGCAATTTTAGGTATACTTTTGATTAACAGACGTTCTTACAAAGAAAGGAAAATTAACATCAAGTGTTGCTTCAATTCCCATGATGCCAGCTAATGAATCAATGTATATAAACAAAATTAACATCTGAAATGTTTTCCTACTAATTTCCTCTGTGGCTTAACAAAACTACTCATGCACTAATGAAGGTTAGAAAATTTTTCCTTGTTTTGTCCTCAACATGCTGACTTAATACTCACCTTGTTTCAGCAACCATATTTTTTGTTGCTTATTTTGCCACTGTACTACTGTAACTGGTTGCTTGAAAATCTGTTTATAGATGCCCTACTGCATAATGATGGATGGTCTTGCTAAGACCGGGCATATGGATGAGGCAAGAGCATTATTTGATGAAATGACAGAAAAGAATATCAGATCAGGTATATAATCTGTAAGAAATTGAACCTTCTGGCACAATATTTATTCCACCATTTGTCTTTCTAGTTGTTTTTCTACACCTTAGTTATGTTCAATTTATGTATTTGGTTTTTGTGTGTACTAATTGTTTACCATATTCATCTATGCTGTCGTGAAGATATGATTTGCAGTGGTATCTTCAATGCATACAATTGATATTGTTCTCACTTGCAGATGGTTATTCCCACAGTATTATGATTTCAGCTTTTTGCCGAAGTGGGCTTCTAGAAGAGGCAAAGCAGTTGGCCAGGGAATTTGAAGCCAAGTATGACAAATATGACTTGGTAATATTAAACACAATGCTTTGTGCCTACTGCAGAGCTGGAGAAATGGAGAGTGTAATGCAAATGATGAAGAAAATGGATGAGTTAGCAATTAGTCCTGATTATACCACATTTCATATATTAATCAAGTATTTCTGCAAGGAGAAGTTACATCTCCTTGCTTACAAAACAATGCAGGACATGCATAGGAAAGGCTACCAACCAGCAGAGGTATGCTTGCTTCACTTTCAATCTTCTTGCAAATACTGTTAGGTACAACTCTTTTCATTGGCTCAACTGTTACTTGATTTTCTTTCAAATACACCAGATTGTTTTAGCATTTGAAATCTGAAGTGATAATCCATGCTTTCCTTAAACCAGTCTTTACTTTACTTTATATAATCTCCTTTCCCTTTTGCATCAAGAAAATTCTTGATAGCATTAATGCTACTGCTCTTTTGGTGGTCTAAGAGTAGGATCATAACATCCATCTTTTCTGCAATTGGGGAAGAATTCTATCTGCTTTATGTAGAGTGATATCTGAATAAAATCCATTTATCATTTCAAGTGGCATTGGCTAATGGTATTGGTTATTCAAATTTGCTAAGCATGTTCTTTCCTTTAAAAACAAAATAAATATGCTTCTCCCTTAAACAATAATTAACTCTATACAGAACATACATATATACAAAAAACTATCCAGAATATCTGAAGGCTTTTAGCAACATGAGTATTTTGACAAAGTAAAGTGGTTGATTGGCTCATTCTAGTCTAGCAAGCAGGAAGGACAGCTCTTGACTTATGGATGCTAGAGAAATAGGCAAAATTCAAAATTTTGCAGGATGAGCAAGAGCATCATAAATAGATAATAAGCCAACACTACCAAAAGTGACATAAAAATACAAAATAGGCTGCAACAAACATACTCCAGGTAACACTGTTGATGAGTGAACGGTTGAATTCTTTTCTACAAGCTAGTGAAACTTGCTTATATCATAGCTGAAAGACCTTCAACATGTAAACTGCCCCATGTCACCAAAATCTCAGGAGTGAAAACTTCACTTAACATCATCAATCCTTAGGACTTCCAACTATGTCAAAAATAAAGATTGGGAAATGAAATCTGCCGAAGTTTTCAAAAGTAATTGCCTTCATGTGGGACTGATTGGCAGTTGCACAAATATGATTATATTCCACCTCTTTAATTTGATTCAGGATGCCTTTTTTTTATCTTTCACCATTGCAATCATTCTCCATTACCTTGAAAAGCAAACAAAAACAGTAGGAAAAACGTAGAGAGGGGAAGAGGGAGGGAGTGAGAGAGAGTGAGACAATGTGCCATTCACTGTCTTTATCCTATGCTTAAAGTTAAGTTCAGGAACTAGAAGCTCATCCTCACACAACAATATTATTTAATTTTCTAATGTTTTGGAAGTTTATATTCATTCAACTATGGCCATTTTTCCCATTGTTATTTGTTGGCCAAACCTTTGGTTTACTTATTCTATCACTAACAAGGATCTTCCAGCTTGCACTTATGAAGGTACACTGTAAAGTCCATTCACCGTGACTAAATTGTGCTGGGAAATTAAATTGAGGGAGTGTGAAAGTTATTTTGAAACTGATGCTGTAAGTTTGACTTCTGAATAGTGGCCGAAACTTGACAATTGATGTGCTCAGGTGATAGTTTTTTCCTTTGATACTTCTTGACTCCTAAATTATATTGCAGGAACTTTGCTCTACCCTGATTTTCCATCTCGGTAAAATAAAAGCCTATTCAGAAGCATTTAATGTTTACAGTGTGTTGAAATATGGCAAGAGAACAATCTGCAAAGCCCTTCATGAGAAGATTCTGCATATTCTTATAGCTGGACATCTTCTTAAAGATGCTTATGTTGTTGTTAAGGTGAAATATCTGCCCTACTTGATAGATGTTTTCTCCCATCTTGTGAGCAACTGTTCTGCTAAGTTTATATTTTCAGGACAATGTGGAATCAATCTCTCGACCTGCCATAAACAAGTTTGCAAATGCATATGTGACGTTGGGAAATGTCAACATGGTAAATGATGTTTTGAAGTTTATTCATGGTTCTGGGCTTAAGATTGATCAGGTAAGCAATAATGAGCTTAGATGAATAGGGACTCATTAAATTATTGGTGCATTCTGATTAATTGACAAACTTGCAATGGAATTGGGGTTGAATTCTTTTTCAACAATAGCATGATCTCATGGTGGATGTTTGGTAGTAACCCCCATCTAGTCAAGTCTTGGACATAGATATATTGCTTTCAGATTTGTATTGTTATGCACAAGGCATGGACAATGCCTGCATTTTATTATAGACAAGCACAACAAAAAAGGAGTGAAAAATACTTTCTTTTTTGGTTGACAGTTGACACCCCACTGGTCTTGGTTGAGGTGGAAAAATAAAATGATGGAAGAATGAAAAAGAGAAAATGAACAAAAGCTTTTTTATTTAATGAAAAAGGGCTTTTCTATGATCTTTTTTATTATATTTTTTTTTTTTTTGTTGTTACATAAGAGGTCTCGGGGCCTTAATTTTAATTGCTAAGCCAAGTCTCTTTGATGTGCCTTCCAGGAGTATGTTGCATTTTAAAGCTAGTACAACCTGTTGATAATCAGTTTACAAATTCTTCTACCAGTGTAGAATCCGTATTTTAGTACTTGAACTTTGAAGTTTCCTAGACTTTTCTGATTTGAATTGTTAATTTAATTTTAATGCTATATTTGAACTTTTTTCCAATCTAGCCTTTCTATGGATACGATAAATGATGTGTGGCATTTACCTCATATCTGTACACCTTCCTTTTGTCTTCCTTACTAAAATTCAGTTTGCTGCAAGTATAATCCTTGTTTTATCCAGGGACTATTTCAAGTGGTCATATCACGCTATATTGCACAATCTGAGAAGAAGGACTTACTTCTCAATTTGCTACAATGGATGGCTGGCCAAGGATATGTTGTTGATTCATCAACTAGAAACCTAATCCTTAGAAATTCTCACTTATTTGGTCAGCAGCTCATTGCAGAGATCTTGTCCAAGCAGCACATGATGTCAAAAGTCTTGAAATCTCATTAGACAATTAGTACACATGGACTTTGCAATTGAGATACAGGTATCAAATTTGAAAATTATGATCCTTTCACTTGGGAATTTAACACTCTGAACTCATTCACTCCTGCAGTGTATTCATTTTCCAGCTGGTGCCTTGTTTTTTCAGTAATTCTTTTTTTTTTCTTCATAATTTGCTTAGGTCTCGCTTGACGGAGATTAAAAGATTTGATGCATACTAAATTCATGTGATATGTTGGAAATTTATAACAGTAGTTTGTTTTATTATAACTAGCATTGTGCATGTGCATAAAAAAGAGATTTGTTGGAGAAATTATGTGGTAGGTAGACAAGATAACACTAAATGAATCAAGAATTTATGGGAGAAATCAACAATAGACTCTAAATGCTAATACTGTAAATATTTAATTTTAACCAATAACTTTTAGTTCATTCAATTAATTTTGTCTCTTTTGATTTCTATATATAAGTTTTGTTTATACATTGATGAAATATAATATTATTCAAAATTATTAGTATGATTTTTTATCTGTTTTAAATAATAATGATGTATTAGCTATAGTAATAATTTTTATAAATAATTTGCTTCTATAAGCCTCCTTATATACAAAAAAAATTGAGTAGTAATCTGTTTTTGTATTAAAATTAAGAAAACCTAAACCAATATGGAATCTAAGCTCAGTGTAAGTCAATATTAAGTTTTATCCAAAAAGAAATTGTCATACAAAAAATTAAGAAGGTTATTTTAGGCAATAAACCTTAGGAGATTATGTGTGTGTAAAGAGAGAGAAGAGAGAGAGAGAGAGAGAGAGGTTATTTTTACAATTCTAATTCTACATGAAATAAGAAAACATAAAGTAATTTGAGAGCTCTAAATATCAGAACCTAAATTGATAAATGTTCCAAACTTGATTTGGACTTCAATATTATGCACCATCCAATGAAAATTTGCCAGCTAAAAACTATAATAAATAAGGACTTAATTTCTTGCAACTCTAATGTCATGTTTCTTCCAATGAAATGTTGCCACTTAATAATGTAACAATTATTAAAATGAGTTGATAAACTTTTAAAAAGGGAAGGTAAAGTAAGAAAAGCTTGTGACCCATTCTAACTTTTATATGTATTACAAATAAGGGACCTTATGGTCTTTTATGACGTCAAATTGCATCAAGAATTAGAGTTGATTATTAATCAAATTGTTTCATCTAATTCTGCAGGAATAATGGCTATGCTTGGTTTTTCTTGATGCTTAATCAAATAAATTGGTGCAAAAAGGGTTTTCACATGATGAAGCCTCAATGCTAGTAGAGAGTTGCTCTATCATGACTTGGATATTTTTGAATTCATTTCATGGAAACAACATTTTTACTAAAGTAAGAGAAAGGCTTCATATATTTGACCTATGCTAGACCTTGCAATGTTGGAGCATTGTGCACTAAGACACTCATTTGGACTGTGACATCAATTCCAGGATGTGCTTGTGTATTCACAGACTAAATCACAATGAATGCTTGATGCTAAATTGGTGGTCTGACTGGGTGCTTTGCATCCTTTTTTTGGCTTATGCCCTAATTTTGTATTTATGTTTTGAAGAGTTTTTCAGCCAATGATCTTACTTTTGCGTTTGATGCACTTTCACTAGAGAATTGCTTAATGAATTATTTCTTGCAGGGTCCAGATTTGTTTCAACGTCATTCCCATGCTATATTCGTCAAAGTCTGTGCATGGACTGTAGCACTTGGTCTGTTGGAAAGGAATTTGGCCAGCTATTGCATATCAGTAAAGCGTAGTGTATCTCTCTTTCCCTCCCTCCTCCCCCCCCCCCCCCAAAAAAGAAATCTTTCTTAGGGGATTCTGTAATGATGCTGGCATTATATGTTTGTAACATTCCTGGTTCTTTGGGTCAAATGCATCGAACTTGGAGCCTCAAGTTGCATTCTAAGATCTCATGTTTCTCAATTTTAACAAATAAGCTCCTTTGTTAGTATGTTGTGCTTGTCTTACCTAATTAAAGTGCTTCTGGATTCTGGTTTGGTAGGAGCATTGAGGAGACATTATTGTATAGAAGTATCGATATGAAATGCATGGAAAGCTAAGGATATCACAATGAAGATGATATTGGTTCAAGGGGGTGAACTAGATGAAAATTTTAAAAGCTATTGTTTGGTGGTAAGGAATAGTAATGTTAGGTCTAACTTGTGTGTGAGGTCATTAGATGGTTACTTTGAGACTTCTTATGTGATGTCTCTTGAATGCTCCCGGCAAAATAGGAACAGAATTCTGACGGAGGGATTTTAATGGCCAAAATTAGAAAACATGGGGAAGAGTGCAAGTTGGAACCAACAGAGGTGGAATGCAAAGAGTTAAACTACAAAGGGGATTTGGTGCATTCCACCCTTGGTTATTTTCATCAAGTTGGACAATAGAGAGCTACATTCTTTATGATTGGGGTGCTTGTTTAACCCACTAAAGAATCCACACCGGTACTAGTGTTGAGGGCTTAACTTTGTTGTTTTGTCAAGCTAAGGTAGTGAGCATAGACATAGATCCTCCTGGAGTTATCATACATGTTGATCCAGTCTATGGATTATTACTAGGGGTGCAGAATGTAATATATGTGGATTTGCCAAACCAACCTCTCTCCTGCTTTCTGCTCAGCTAAGAGGATTGCAAGTTAGAGAATTGCTCAGCTAAGAGTAGATGCTTTCTGCCTCCCTCTTTTCAATGCTTTCAATCTACTTGGGATGTCCTTGAACATTATCTTCCTTCTTTTCATGACTGCATGTCCCAAGCTTCGGGTCATACTTTGTTTCTTCTTTTATTTCTGTTGATTTTTATGTGAGAATTGATTTCTTCCGCCTCTTTCCTTTATCCCGAAACTGTTGCACAGAGGAGAGACTTTTTCTCTTTTGTTTTTTAATGGCAAAGATGAAGCACTTTGTGGCCATAATATTTGGATTGAGAATCTCGGTCTAAGGACCAGGAACAAAAGAATCTTGAATAAATCAGTTGACAGAAATAAGATATATAGAGTTGGCTTTTCTCTTGAAATTTGTACAATATGTCCACAGGACAATGATGAAGCAATTCTTCTGCATTGTGGGGGATCTCATGTTTCAAGATGTCACTGCTTCTGATGCTGTGGATTTGAAGAACTGCAGAAGGGCGATGGACTTTTGAGACTTTGTACTGCCAAGTAATTAATTTGTGCGACTGCCTGCCAAGGAAGAATACGTTTTTGGCATCCAGATGCTCTATTGTGTGCAGTTGTAACGTTATATTTAATTGAGGATCCATTGGATCGGCTGGTAGAATCAACCGATAAGTGTTCACTAATGATAATAGCTCTGCATGCTCACTTGTACCATACAGCTATTTATTTAACTCTAGACGCTGTTGATTCAGACATCGTTATGCCATTTTTTAGGCCAATCAGAAGTGTTGATTTAGCTATATGCGGCAGTGAAACAATGAGAATTCATTTAGGCTTCAGCTTCTGGGGGTTCAGCAGAGCCTAAGTTGAAGGCCTCCCAAAAGCTGGGAAACGGTGTTTAAACTTATTTGAATTTTTATTTAAAAAAAAAACAAAAACTATTTTCAAATTTCTCTGTTCATATCAGGTACAATGCAGTTTATGTTCAGGGCATATTTGCCATCTTTACAGGATACAAATGAATTGTGTCTGACCAAGCATTTGTCTCATCTGGTTGGATATCTGAAATGGATTTCCAAACTGCACTATTGCACTTAAAGCCACTTCCAAAAGAGATTTGCCAAATTAGATCTCCCTTCTTCACCTTCCTCTTCGCTTCAAGGTAGCAGAGCTCATACCAAACTGAAGAAGAAGTATTACCAAATCTATACAATGTCATCTGTGAGGCTTCTCCATCTCCTCGTCGAGCTTGAGATTGTTCTTAACAGCATCGATTATAGCCTTACCACCAGCATGTATACAAAAATGCTTGAAAGCCTTTTTGAATTTTGGAACGTGCATTTCCTCTTGTCTTGCTCCTGTTGCCACAAACCGTAGTTTCTTGCAAGTCAAAAACCACACATATCGGAGCTGCTCAAAGCATAGTAAAACAAGTGCCCCAACTCAGATATATTGGTCCTTAGGCCATTGGCTGCTACATGTAAAAGCGCCCTCGATATTGAGACCCAAACGTTGCCATCTTCATCTGATTTTTGATAGACAGAAATGTAAGATTGCTCATCAAATCCCATGTGGGTTCGTACAAGATGTTGAAGCTTATAGTTGGCTATCTGCTTATGTTGCCTCTTGTTTGATAGCAGAACAGCAGCTCCACCCATGCGAAATATAGTGTTGGCAACGAGCATGGACTTAGTTTGACCCTTGTAACCACTGGGCGTTACAGCTTCCAGGCTCAGTACCAAGGCCAGTGAGTTGCCGTGAACTTTAAAGAGCTCTTTGACCAAGCTTATGGCCAACAGTCCAGCGCTGCAACCCATTCCGCTCAGGTTGATGCTCTTAACATTGCTTCGGAATCCAAACTTGTTTATAATCATTGACGTAATGGATGGGGTTGGACAGAAAATGCTACAGTTTCATATCAGAATGTCAATGCTATCAGGGTCTATTTTGTGCTTGGAAAGAAGATGTTTGACAAGTGTGAAGAGGACTTGCTCAACTTCTTCTCTGGCTGGGTTCAAAGTAGTGTGAGCTGGTAGTTGGTGCAATCCAGGAGGCATGCAGGCTTCTTCCCCAATCCCTGATCTTTCCAAAACCCTCTCCATGAAATCAATGCTCTCTCTGTTGAAAATACCGGATAGCTCGAAGTGCTCCACGAACTTGGGCCTTTGGGAATCGCAAGGCATCTGGAGGGACGTAACAACTGAAGTCTATGAGGTAGACAGTATTGGATAGTTTGGATCTGATGAAACCAATTACTGTGCAACAAAAAGCCAGTATAAGACTGGAAGCCACCACGAAATGTGAAAAGGAGGTGGGTGACCTTGGAAGGGAGAACATTCTCTAACTTGATGATGATCTCTGTTGAGATGAATGTAGGAAAAGCCACAGGCTACAGTATGGTGGTATTTTCTCATGCAACATATTGCAACCACCGCTAATAATATATCAATAGGAGAAGAGAAATTTCAAGATGCAACCTTTTGCCATCTCATCTGATATGCATTGCTTATCTTTCACACACTCTGCATATAATGCGGATCACACTACTTTTATCTCTTATAATAGTTTATTAATCGTCTTCACATTGAGTTGTTGCACTCTATTGGCAGCGCAGGTACACCTGTTTCCCCCAACCCCCCCCCCCCCCCCCTCCCACCTTTTTTTTTTTCATTTGTCTGCACAGTCATACCTTACGCATTTTGGAAACAAACTTCAATTTGCATTAGGCATAAAAACACTATTGGTTATTTGCGACTTACCCGCCAAAAAGAGGGCGAAGATGGTGGGGTTCTTCTGATTAGGAATTCCAAAAGCACATGTAAACCAGTACTAGTTTAAACACTGCAAGAGTTATGAAGCTTTTGGGATATTACACGCTTGGTTCTAAAATAAATTGTTACAACAATCCCCCGTCATAATAGAATTGGTTAACCTTTCGTCAGCGCTCATCATCATTCCCAAATATGTCAGCCATCATCTCTTTAAATAATCCTTGCCTTTTTGGAAACGGAAGATACAGTTGAAGTTTTACACGTCTACTGCATGATGTTTCAATGTTAGTTCAGTTTGTGAAGCATGCAAATTAGCAGTCTGACAATAACTCAATACAAAAGGTGGCACCATGTTATCCAAAACAATCCCGTGTCATCTAAATCAAAACGAAACATTATTAATGCCCAAATTATTTGACCACTCGATATATATAATTTTTTTTTCAGTTATCTGTACAACATAAAGAAATGATACAATTGAGACAGATTCCCATGGCAGAAGTACAAATCTATCGGTATGTTGATCAATAGTCCGATACTGCAGTCAGTAGGAACTTTGAAATGTTGGTATACATACATGTGTACTGGTTGATTAGAGCATGTATCCCAATTAAGATGAGTCCTCCACTGGAACACTTGTATAGGTACAAGTGCGACTCTCCACCTTTAAACCATTTTCCTTGAACTGGGTCCAAGAAATCTTCCACGTTTTCAACAGACTTATCCTGCATTAAAAGTGTCACACACACCAAAGAGAGGAGAAGATAACTCGCCAGGGGGGGGGGGGGGGGGGGGGGGGAGGGGGAATTCAATGTTGCACTCGGAACAATATGTTACTGAGAGGCATTTGAAAAAAACCACACAGCTACAAACAAGGGCGTTTGGCTAGAGAAAGGTGGAAAAAATTGATCCTATAATATGGCATTTGTTAAGATAATGCTGTAGATAGCTTAATCAAAGGGCCAATTTCATGAACATGCCATTAATTCAGCTACTTAATTATTTCTAAGCTAAATTAGGCAAGAGAAAGAATAACAAAGAAAAAGAAAAGGAGGTCCACAGATCTATAATCTGCAGAAACAGAGTCAATTAGAATATAACTGCAAGCAAACAACAAATAAAAGCTTTTCTCAACAAACAACGATGAAAAATGAATACTTTGACTTGGCCAAGGCTCATATTAAAAAAAAAAAATACTGAGGTACTACTAAACCCTATCTATCTGTTATACATAGAAAGTACATCCCTCAAACGTTACAAAGATTTCCACTTTTGCAACTATTTTGAAAAGCCCCAAACTCTTTCAAGTTTTAGTAGGAAACAGAGAGATTAAGAAATTCAATATCTTAAGGCAGAAAATGGGACAAACAACAGCTGTAAGGTGATAGCTGGTGAAGAAAGTATTTATCTAACTTTCATCATCATTAAAAATAGTCATCCCAACCATGGAAAGACAAAATGGAGAAAAATGACTGGGTTCCTGTATAATTGTGAATACAAGTTTCATCAAAATGCAATCATTCCAACTACGCACTATGACAGTCACTGCAGGGAAATAAAGACAGAGCATGTCATGAGACAAGCATTAAGTTGAGAATACTAAAATGAGTGAGAACATACAATGATAGATGAGGTAAAGAGATATGCCCACATGTGTGAAGGTAAAGCAACCAACAATAAAGATTGTCATACAAGAAGATCATTATAGTTCGTCTAGAGATATTCCATGCAGCTAATGGCAGCATAAATTGCAAAGGATTGACCAAATTTGACAAGAAGTGAGAGAACAGATGGATCTAAAATGACCAAGGCTAAAATCATGAAAAGAATTTGTTATTTTTACAACTCATAAAGATTAAGAATCCCACCATATAGCTAGTTTTGGATAAAGAATAAGTCGAGTTAGCCAAGTTACTAAAAGCCGTTTTACAAAAAAAAAAAAACGAAAAAAAAAAAGAAGAAGAAACAATACAATATCCTGCAGAAAATCTCAATCCAAGCACATAAATGACCAGAAAGAAGTGAAAAGATGCATCATGACAGAAAAGAGCAAAGAAAACCAATAAGAAAAAAAAAAGGAAGTTTATATGCTAAATTCCCTCCACAACAAGAGAGAAGTCTTCCCTTTTCAGCACATACTATGCTAGAAATATAAGACAAATACAGAGAACTTTTCCTATTTGCCTTAAGCTGATTTTTTGTCAACTCATTTAAGGCCAATTTTGTAATACAAAAGCATGCTCAGGTTGTCATTTAATACAGAATAAGTTAAAACCCAAATGAAATTAATCATTGTTCCCACTTCAAAAAAAAAAAAAAAAAAAGGCTTCCAAAGTGATTGTCATTTAAAAGAAACTCAAAAAGGTCCCTTTCTGTTGAAAAGAAACACCCCATACTATATTGTGCTTGTGTACTGTTTTCCAAAACAAGTGTGATCCATTTTACACCCACTCTGTGGACTAAAGGGATGGATAAAATTGGTTACACTTCCTAGGAGGTTATTTATTTGCTAAATGATTCTTTATGACCTCAGAACCAAGAGTGATGGCAGATGACTATCACAGTGCAACAAGGAGTCAAGGTGGCAGACTTTAGGAAATGTTGGACCAAGCAGGCAATATGTATAAGCAAGAAACATTATATAATTGGCCAATATGTACATTCTTCCTGGAAAAATAAAGGAAGAGAAATAAAATGTAAGCAAAACTTCTCTGTGTACAAGTGATTACAAGTTGACTGCATAATCTATTTCTGGAAGTCATTAATGCTGCTAGGGGCAACTGAAGGAACAAAGTGGAGCCACACAAGAGGCACTAGTGCTTTTTACAGACGAAAATATCCACATAATTCATGGTGAAATACCAGAACTCTCTTATAGTGATCTAAAGGGCAAAAAGCAATCAAGGGTCCAGAAAGAAACCTCTCTGTTTCAATACTCCTCTTGGCAAGCATAAGTGTTAAGAAGACAGGAACCATTGCAGCACATAAATGCTTAAGAGTGTGCCCACTGACAATATGATGAGTCCAATTATATATTGGTTTATCTGCTGCTTCTTCAACCTTAGCTAAAAGATAAAAGCCTGCATTTGTGGGCGCTAATAATATTCAGCATCACTGAGAGAACCATAGTTTCTTCCAGATAAAATGGAAAACACAAACCTGCAGCCCAAAGCCAATACGTGGAATGTGTGTACATTGGTGGCAATAGGATAGCCATCAGTGGAATAGCAATGCAAGGAACAAACTGGACGAGTGCATATGGGCGTAAGTCATCAAAAAACCTGTATAATTATGGAGTAGGTAATCAATTCCATTTAACAAGAAAAACTTATCATAGAAGCTTCTAGTCCTCCTTCTCTGGCAGGTTGTAAACTTGCTCAAGCATAGACCTCAATTATATCCATTCAAGAAACAGTTCAAAAAAAAAAAAAAAAAGCAAAAGCACGAACAAATGGTGGGGCATAATTCTATGGGCCAAATTGGTTGCAAAACCAGCTTATTACACGAGCACTCTAGAAGAACTATATTAGGTGACAAAAGACAAGTAAGACATATAATTCCATTAAAGTACTGTTTAGTTCTGACATCTTACATATATAGCACCTCAACATAAAACAGCCTGCTACATGAAGTACAGAGGATTTTCCTAACGCATATCAGGTTCACCTAGTACAAGTCAAATTTGGGCTATGATATATAAATCCTGAAGAAAATATCACAAATATGTTAAAAATAATGCTTACCTCCAGTATAAAATACTTATAACACCGGCCAAAAGTAGGGGTGCGATAGAGATTGTTCCCTTATGCCCATCAATCCTTTCGATGATAAAAATTGCCATGATTGATGTGAATGCAACAGTCATCTGCAATTTTGGCAAACAATTATCATTATGAATCCCAGATTGTGACGGTAATCCTGAAATGATACTAGCAAAAGAGAAAGCTCACAGGCAACCGATCCCACACAAGGTGAGCATCATCAGGCTTGAGATGATAGTAACCAGAGCCAAAAGCAACAGCAGCCACGCCAATGAAGAAGAATGTCCAACCCCAAAGCTCACCTCGCAAGCTTTAATTACACAATCATCAGAATATGACACAAAGACAATCATACACGCATTCATTCATGTGTACACAAGTACTTCATGCAGGCAATTGTAACAAAACACATACTTTCTGATGTAGCCCAATCTAGTGAAAGATCTATTGAATTTCTTTTTAGAAAATAAATAAATAAATAAATAACATATCAACCGTTAGATGAATTGGGCGTCCACCGCCCGTCTCTCATTGCGAGGCTACGGAGCGAAGCCCTATTATTATTATTATTATTATTATTATTATTATTACCTGAGCTCAAAATAATTCCCATGGTAAAGAAGGACAAGTCCAATGAAACCGATAACAAGAAAGGGGAAATTGGAAACAACATTGAGAGCATTAGGTATCCCTGAAACAACGACAAAATTAATCAATCTGAGATGAAATCACCACTAAGGGTAACTTTCATTAAAATAAAAAAGAAAAAGAGAAGAAATTAAAAAAAATAATAATTCAAGAAACATGAAATGGTGGTGGTAATGGTAACCAAGGAAGAGGCGCTGATCGGCGAAGTCGTGGTATGCTTGAGACTGAGGGATGGACGGTGTAACGACCATCAGCACCACGAAGCACAGGATTGCTACTCCCCATACGAATGCCGTTCTTTTCTTCATCTTCATCGTCATCCTCGTCGGCTCTCTCTCTCTCTCTCTCTCTCTCTGTGTGTACTGTGTGGGACCGCTGTTGTGCGTGTCAATTACAAATAGGGAGATTGCAGTCACCACATCCAGATACCGAGACAGACACAGGCTGGTTGATTTGATTGGATAGAGACAGAGGAAGGCGGCTCCAGCCAGCCATGCCTCCCCGAAGCAATTTCAGCTTAAATGCCCCCTATTTTTTTTCCCCCCTAATTTATTATTATTATTATTTTATTTCTAAAATTTTTAATTTATGCTATAAAACTTCTCTAATCTTTTATTTTGAAATTTCCTTAATTTCAAAATTCATTTTTTTAAATTCGAATATATTTTATATATTGTAAGATTATCTTTACTTTTAAAATATTTAATAAGAAATAAAAATGAATCCCAAGTAAAAGTTGTGCCGTATCTCGGGACTCACAGGTTGACAGGCAGGCTCTTCCGACCGAATTTAAGCCTAATGTCACCGGCCTTTTTTTTTTTTTAACCATTTATTGGAATGTTTAATATTTATATTTATATAAATTAATTTTTTTAATAATATAAAATTAAGTAATATATATTTATCAATAACCTCGATACTGAGCTGCATTTCGTACCGAGCTGAATTTTCGACATTCGACGCAAAAGTCGAGGGTATGGCTCAAGATTTGTGCAGCCTAGGGGTGAGGCCGTACTTGGTGCAAATCTGATATGGTCCGTCGATGCCCAAAACTGTACTCAGATCAGTCCACATCGGACCATGCCGAGCCAACGCACGAACCATCGGACCCGTTTTTACGCGTATGGACAAACAAGGCAGTAGCTCATAAACCACGCGCCTCCTTTGGAATAACGGTGGTCTCAACTCTTTAAGAGTTTGTAAATATTTTATTTTAAAAAAATTATTTCATATTCTATTAAAAACTATATTTGAGAGATTTATTTAAATTATATATATATATATAATTAATTAATAATAAATCTCATAATTTAACCCTTCGTGGATTTTGATTTTATGTTATTTTTAATTAATTAATTAATTATATTAAAGTAAATATTTATTATCAATTTAATTTCATAATTTTAATTATTTTTATTAATGCTAGAAATGATTCATTTATAAAAAGAAAAACTCGAAATTCTATCTATTGAATAATAATAATAAAAAAAGCTCATCGTTATTGAAGTTGGGGGTGCCACGACTGGGCTGGCTCAGAGAGAGAGAGAGAGAGAGAGTTAGCATCAACGATGAGCTGCTGCTGCTGCTTGGGTGGACCATCCACCACAACCGCCGCTGCCGTAGCCGCCAAAGTCACGACCGTAACACCGACATTCGCAAACTCAAGGCTCTCCTTCAAATCTCAAGCGCGATCAGACGCCGCGTTTTATGCCGAATACACTAATAACATTAACGACAACGACAACAAGACGAAGAAGAAGAGGAAGCTCGCTAATTCTACTGCTCTAATTTCATCGAACAATTGCTTTCGGTCTCTCATTGCCATGGCTTCTCTTTCATCGTCTGACCTCCCTCCTCCCCCCATCGATCCCGACCTCCGCGTATCTCTCTTTCTCTCCGTCTCTCTCACCCGCACACGCACACACGCGCGCACACACTTTTTTTTTTTTTGGGGTTTCTTCTTTTGTTTAGAATCTTGTAAAAGGGTAGGGCTCTTCGGGGCTCGTGAAATTTTAGCTAATACACATACAATTTCTTGTTTTGCCCTAAAGACCTGTAAAGTTCTTTGGCTGTGAGCTGTGAGCTTGGAAGTGAGTCTGAAATCCTCTCTTCTGACTTAACTCACTTCTTTGCAGCAAAAACTGACAGTGGAAGGTGCTAGGGTTTCAGAAGACGGAATCATCGAAACATTCCACAATGATGATGAGGCATTGGATGCTTTCAGTAATGGAGCTGTGGTGCGTATCCATCCAGATTTCATATGTTGTTGGAAAATTTCTTATTTTTGTAGCATTCAATCAAGTTCATGATTCTTGGAGGATATCCGACCAGCCTTCTGTAATGTTCAAACGTAGAGGGTTTGTAGTGTGTGAGATTCTTAGGTTGCAGTGTTGTTAGGACTGACCAGACTTACTTTTGTGGCTTCATAGTGTTAGAGATAATTTCAGCAGTCCCCAGCTCTTGACACATTGGCTATTTGACTCTTGGGTTGGAGTAGCCTACATACATAGTTGGACAATTTTCTGCAAATGTACTTTCATACTTGATTCTTTGCTTGTTACAATGGTAAATGCTTGGATGTGAAGTTTTGGTTTTTGATAATGTAACTGGCAGCTGGGTTATGGTAGAGACTGTCATACAGTGACATAGGTGGAAAATTGAAAGTACTGCTGGTAATATCCTGGTGGATGAGTTGTCTGGGCTAAGTGAATTTGAATCTAGATAAGTTCAGATTGTCTGCTACTTGGACAGGGATTGGAAATTGTCGCATATCTGCTCTGGCTTTCCTTAGGCTCCCTCCACAATGTTGACTTTGAAGGCTTGATTCTTCTTCCTAGTTTCTAGTTTCCAGTCATTGTACGTAACAAGTGCTGGAGAGTAGAGATGTCTCACTTTTACAGACCTATGTCTTTTGTGGGACTTCTTATGCTTCTGCATGCTAGATTATACTCTTGCAAACATTTTGCTGAACATTGCTTTAGTTTGGTAGAACAATTGAAAATTGTGCAACAATTCAAATCTAACATCATAACATTATTGTACTCTGCAGATTTACTCATTACTGATATTTGATTCATAAAATTTACATTATGTTTAGGAACAAAATGACTATTTCACTAACAGTCGCATTACAACTAATACTGTAATTTGACACTCTCGCTAGAAGAATAGAGTGATTGAGTATTTTCAATGAATAGGATAGATCTATTTTGTATAAAAAAATTGACTTTACAAATTCCAAGAACATGAAGGTAAAACTCTTTATGATTGTCATGATAGCTGGAGAATTGATCCCTAGAAATTAATATTACCAAAAATTCAAGATTTAGCAATCTGCCAAGAGCAGTGAATAGAAGATAGCTTTCTTTATCTGGAATGATTGCACAATAATTATTAGGATTATCTGAACTGATAAAGATATGGAATAATTTAGTTCTAGCTTCACATGGTAGCACTGTCAGAAAATTTTCATGTAGTTGCTATAGAAGGAATAAAAGCAATTAGGACTTTAATCATCGAACCTGACTCAGCTCTGACCTCTATATTATGGTCTGAGTTCAGACATTTACTTTTCATCAAGTTTTAAGTTTTTTGAGCATGTGGCTTTTATTTATCCCTTTTTTTTTTTAATGTTTTCCCTCATTTGTTTTCTGATGGATTAGGTTTCAGACCTTTCACATTTTGGACGAATAAGAGGTATGCATTCAGTACTTTAACCTTTCCATATTGCTTGTGATCTTCCATTTTCTAAATGCATTTGTCTAGATATCTGGAATGGTTGGAGAAATTCTTCAATAAAATCCTTTAAGCTTGAATGAATATGTTAATGATTTTGAAATCTTCACCATGGAAGTGAATTGTAATTTTCCCTTTCTGGTTGCTGAGTGGAATCCAAATATCAAAATTAGAATTGAAGCTACAGATGGGCTCATGTGGTCTCTGATTTCCATTTTATGTCTTCTTAATAATAATACTTTTTTTGAGAAGAAGTTTTCTGTAAGTAGCACAGCCTATGCCCCAGTTGGTGACAACAATTAATAGTTCATTCTTTCAAGCATTTTCTGTGCTGATTATTTTACTGGATGAAAAGCATAAAAAATCTCTTCTGCAGTTTATGACTTATCCAAATCTCAATGGGAAATTAAGATCACTTTCTGAATATGCCACACCAATACAGGCTTTGAAATGTAATATCTTGTACTGTCATGTGCCACACACCATCTTCTTTTCTCATAGTTCCTTTTCTTTTCCTCTCTGGTTTTATTTATTTATTTATTTACCTCTGAAGCGCTACTGTATTGTGTTGTGAAAGAATAAAGTGAAAGAATCCTTGCATAGTCCAAAATTGTTTCAAATATCAGCAATCTGAGAAAGTCCCATTTTTATGTGGTGCAACAACATTAGTGTATTTTGATTGTTGATTTGTCTTAGCCAGTAAATATGTCATACAGATGATTGAGTGCTTTAATATATTTTTGATGGATGCTTTGAAGAATATTTTGGTCCTTTTGCATAGCAATATTTTCCTATTAGATTAATGATTTTTTTGGTGTTTTTATCTCTCTCAAAGTCAGTGGAGATGACCGAATTCAGTTTCTTCACAACCAGACTACTGCAAATTTTGAATGTCTTTGTGAAGGAGAGGTAAAATCTAAAATGTCATAGCCACAATTATTTTAATTCGCTAGGACCAGACAGACTTGTACTGTGATATTTTATCCCTTTTTGATATTCACATATGTGATAATTGATAGGATTTGTTCGGTTGAAATCCATAGGGATGTGATACTGTTTTTGTTACACCGACAGCTCGGACAATAGATATTGCTTACACATGGATCATGGTAATCTCCTTTATAATGTGTTTTGGATGATTTTCAGCTTTCCAGCATCATAGTTATTCTTTTGGTTGTAACATTTGTTGATATGCCATTTACAGAAAAATTCAATTGTGTTGGTAGTCTCACCAGAGACACGTGGAAATATAACTCAAATGCTGAACAAGTATGTGCACCAGACTTTCAGACATGTTGGCATAATTTGTAACTGTGTATGTTTTCTGGTATAATGTTATGTGGTGTCAAAATGACTGATGCAAGGGAAGGAAAAGAGGGCGGAAGAATGGTCAGATTTGTAGGGACTTAGTGTGTGTGTGTGTGTGAGAGAGAGAGAGAGAGCAGGTACTGCCTGTCACCACAAATGCTAAAACCCTGAGTGGGGAGGGGGGAAGAGAGGGAGAGAAAACAGTTAGCATAGATACCAAAACTGGAAAGTCCATCCTACACTTCAATGGGCCTAGATTCTGATGTCCAATGAGAGGAACAACATGAGATGGGCAAAGAACATGAAAATGGGAAAGATGTGCAATAGAGATAGAAGGAAAAGGGAGAATACATGTACAATTCGAGCAAGTGGATAGCTAAATCACTTTTGTTCATCCATTATTACTGATCCAATGGATAGTCTTCTCTCAACAGCTTTCAGACCAATCTTCTTGTTCATTTCACTGTATTGACTTGTCTAAGGCATGGTTATGGTTTCCTAGCACATGCATAGGGATAAAGGTCCATGATCACTTATTTCTGTAATTGTGCTATCCCTATTTTATGCCACGAAACTGAAATATATTTAGAAATTTTACCTACAAGCGTGGACTTCTTACACTTGGCGTTGGGCTTTTGCCCCTGCAAACTGATATAGATGTCAAGCATGATACATGTTTACTTTATAGATCAGACCATAATGGTATAAGGATACTCAGCCCTCAAAATTGAGGTGATAGCTTCTTAGTTGAGTTTTTGAAAGCAGCTTTAGACTTACTTTTTCACCAACCATAGATCACCAAAAGATATATAAGACTTTGAGAGCATCAGATAGGAGAACTATGTGCATTTTGTCATATGTTTTTGTGAATTGTATTCTGTGTTATTGTTTCATAGGCACATATTTTTGGCTGACAAAGTAGAGATTCAAGATATTACTCAGAAAACTTGCTTTTTTGCTATAGTGGGACCAAAAAGCAGCCAAGTAAGTTTCTTATTAGAAAGTGAGTTTCTGCTTATTCAATGGGCTGTTCACTACTCATGGTTTAGAAACAGATGATGAGCAATTTGAATCTTGGTGATCTTGTGGGACAACCTTATGGACTACATCGTCATTATACTGTAAGATTTGGCAATGTTCTAGATTCTTTTATTGAAACTTTCTAGTTGTGATTTCTGTTTAGCACGTCATCCTCGGGTCTTTTCATTATGTCATACATATATGCCTTTGCCATCCAAATGATGCTTCAATTTTAATGATTTTCTTTAGTCAACTAATGAAGTAATATGCTTGTCTAAACCATGCATCTGCACATCTATCTGGCTATTAATATGATACTTGATGATGCATCTGTTAGACTGTTACATAGTTTACCTTGATTCATGTTTTTATTCCAGCTTTGCTGACTTGACATATTATCAATCTTCATCAACATATGAGCACACTTCAACCTAAATTTATGCTTCGCAATGTTTTGATGCTTTTCTTTCTCCCACTGAGTTCTTGTAAAAATCATTAACACATAAGACCTTTGAAAGTACACAAATACTTCAGTTTGATGACTCTTACTGATGCTACAGTATAGAGGGAATTATGATGCTTATACTGCAGTAAATGCTCCGTGTGGATTAATTTTAGTGCATAAAACAGAACATGTGTTTTGTGAATTCACAAAAAGGAAACAAAGCATTTTAATGTCTATCAAGTTCTGTTGATAACTTTATTAGTCCATATGTTTTGGACACTAAGCCTAGTAGCCAAGCAAAAATCATATGGTCCACTAACTTGGAATGTGAAAAATTCAAGTCAAGAAACTCCTTTAAGATTCTTCAAAAATAAAAAATCTAAGATGAATGGAATAAAATATGTTGAAAAATATTTTATACCAACAGGAAAATTGTATAGGCATTTGAAATAATTGTACTTGTACTCTGAAAACTACTTGCCACAATACAATTGCTTTTGGGGAAATAATTCTTGGTTTATTAGGTGAAGGTTTTCTAAAATGGTGTGTTTGGCTGGCAATTATTTAGGATTGTTTTTATATTCATTCAACAAAACTTTGGTAGTGGGAATATTTTTGTCATCCTATTTTGGTGTAATTTTGTCTGATTGGCAAGAGACAAACGTGATGTCTTTTTGCTCTTTTGCTAAAGAGAAATACTAAGTCTTATAAGGATAAAATGGTCTTTTCCAATCATAGTTAAAACAAAAAGAAAAGAAAATGTGCAACCTTTGGTCGTATGTTCAATAAAAGTTAGTAAATTATTTACCTTGCTATTGTGAACAATTTAAAATGAGCAAAAAACATTGATATGTAAAATCTGTAATGGGCTAATGAGTGGCCAGTGTGGAACCTATTATCAAATATACCATTTTCCAACATATTAGCTAAAACTGGGAACTTTTCTTCTATGCCAGATAAATGGAATGCCTATCACCGTAGGGGTGGGCAGTGTCATCACTGAAGAAGGTTTTTCAATGTTGATGTCACCTGCTGCTGCTCAATCTGTTTGGGAAACTCTTGTATCTCATGGCGCAATTCCAATGGGTTCAAATGCTTGGGAAAAATTAAGGATTATTCAAGGTGGTGAATTCTGACATCAATTTGGCTTCTATATAGGTTATTGCATTTAATAATCAATCATAAATGGTACCCATGTAGTAATTTTTTGGTTTTAACTTCCAACTGTTGGTGTTGGTTAAATGGTGTCAAACTACTTGACAATTACTGACTTCAATGCAACCATATAGGCATAATAATTTGTTTGTTTATAATAATTATAGTTCTTTGTTTTAAATTTTGTTTGTTGTTCATTTGCAAAATGTAATAGCAGAAGGTCAGAGTTTATTTCAGCAATATGTGACACTACTAGAGCAACAGGTCTATTATGGAAGCACAATATCTAACCATGCTTGAGTTGTGACAGACATATAATGCCTTCTGCCAGTCTTGACGCTGCACTTTCCTTTAAAGTACAGTCCAGGTCTTTTGGTGCTAATTAATGGCTCTCTGTTTTGGTTTCTAATCTCTAATGTTCATGGGATCTCCCAAATCAGTTATCCAGTATTCCCGTGTATATGGTTAAATTCTGAATGCAAAGCAAGTTGGAGGATGACGATATCTTTTTATTCAGTTCAGTTGTTGCTTGTACCTTATTTTTCCCATTCTTTTTGTTTTTTTCCCTTATTTGAAAGGATTATGCTACCTTCTCATACATAGAGCTTTTATTTTTTTTTATTTTTTCTTCCTCCAGTATGTGGCCCCTTATAGTAGATACTTGAAGTTGCATATGTGTGTTCCCTCTTTCATTTATACAGGAAGACCTGCTCCTGGGAAAGAACTCACAAACGAATTTAATGTCCTAGAGGCTGGTCTTTGGAACTCTATTTCTTTGAACAAGGGTAATGCATTCATTGCCTAAGAACACCCGGTCTTGGGATAAAATCAAATCTAATCTAACACTTGTCTTCTCAGGGTGTTACAAGGGACAAGAGACTATTTCTAGACTCATAACATATGATGGAGTGAAGCAGAAATTATGGGGACTTCATCTTTCAGCACCAGCAGAACCTGGCAGCCCAATTACAGTTGACGGGAAAAAGGTTTGAGGCATTTGCTTTTCTGATATTCCTTTGAATGTCAAAAATTTTGCCTCTTAGAGATGTCCCATACACTTTGGTCATGACAATTTGGGCATTGTAGTAACTTTTGTAATATTTGTGAAGGTGGGGAAGCTGACGAGCTGTATGTCTGGAAGAAAGGTATCTGAGCATTATGGTTTAGGCTACATCAAGAGGAGAATTTCGTCTGATAGCACTACAGTAATTGTTGGAGATAATGTCATTGGAACGGTTGTGGAAGCTCCTTTTCTTGCTCGGCAACGTGCGCCGTCAAAGTCATAGTCTCTCACAACCATGTAGATAAATGTAAACGTGAAATTCAACATAACATTTGATGTGTTATCAAACTCCACCTCCTGTGAATTGTTTATGGTCGCATTTGCAGAATATTCATGTTGTAGATGATTGTAAACTGCTTTTAGGGGGGACCGAGTAACATTTTATAGTGGAATTGTAACGAGTTTTTTGTTTTTTGTTTTTTGTTTTTTTTATAAAGCCTTTTCTTCAGATCGAGTAAATAGATTTTTTACCTTGAAGTTGGGACGCTGAGTTTGAGAATTGTTTTTATGTAAGCAAGGGTGAGTGTTTCCTTCAACTGAATTCGTATTTTCCACAGCTCTAGCAAGGCAGTAGCTTTGAAACGGCATCCACAGGCTTACCATCCGCAACATGATTGATAACAGAAAGTTTAACAAGCTCCGCGCGGTATGTGTTAGCTTTGATGAAAAAGAAGTATGTTTGACGCAAATGCAGAATGATATTGAGCATCCTAGTGCCCTTACTGTATGTGGGATCTTTCAGCGTTTCTTGGTCAGGTGACAGTCAAAACTAGTTGTCCAGCATTAATTTCCGAGTCATGCATCCTACTCCTGTTCCATGTCCTATCATTAACACTAATTTGTTACGGGGTGAGCCGTGGCATAATTGTTTCAATATTGGAATGCGAAGAGACTCGTGCAAGCTATCCCGGGATGTTGCCTTGAAGTAACCAAGCATAATACAAGAGTTTGTGTCAGTCGTCGACAAGTTCCTGCAAAGGGCCCGTTTGATGATTCAGGGGAGCTGTCTTTGCATGTAGTGGTTAGAAAACATGGTTCCTTTTCCATCTAGAGGAAATCACGTCAATTGTAATCTTATAGCTTTGCGATATGGTTACATGTTGAGATTGTATGGAGTCATCCCATTTGTTAGAAAGGGGGATCTAGCGATACAGCAAGAGTAGGATCGTGTAAGCTCGCCGGAACAGAGAATCCTGACATGAAGTCATCACCAAAAATCACAGCACCAGCAGCCAGAGCTCCAGCACCTGCTCCTACGGCGAAACCAGGCGGTGCTCCCCTTCTAGGTGCTGCTGTTACAGATGATGGCATGTTTATATAATCTGAATTTGGGAGAAAAGTCGGCGCATAGCCAACGTTGGTAGGTAGGTGCGGTGGTGGTGGAATCCTAGGTGGAGGATAGCCGGCTCCTCCAGCTGGCTGTTGGCTTGGTCCGCCCATGGAAAGATTGGAATAACCTGTTGGGTACGGCAATGGACGAGCATATGCGGAAGAATTCGACAAATGACTTTCTGGCCGAAGTGGAGCTTGAGGCAACTTTGTTGGGTAAGCTTGTAATGCTGACTCGCCTTCAGCAGACAGTCGCAGAGTCCCCCCCCTACCACCGTGATTCGTGAGTACAATATCCTCCCCATATCCTGTAAAACGGAATAAGTTGAACCCAATAATTAGTACATGCAATGAGTTGCATCAAACCCGCGGCCAAGGTGCTATCCCAGCAATTTTAATTCCATGCCAATGTCAAGAATCAAGCTTAACTTGGTACCTGGATGAGAAGAACTGAGGTAGTCCCTTTCTTCCGAGATACGAATTGAAATATCAATAAAACCTTGGGGTTTAGTGGAATTTCTTTTGCGCAGTTGGTAGCTTCCTACTTCTTCTGCTCTATCGCCTGCTGCAGGCGTGGAGGTCTCGGCAGCCCTCTTTCCGTACTTGGCCAGGAATTCTTTCAGGACAACAGTAGCAGTCCCCTCAAGTCTCTCCCGGAGGAAAATGGGTTCCCTGCTGTACACTTCGACATGCAGTGTCATATCATGGAAACTCGAATTTGAATCATCGATCAAGGTAGCAAACTTGGTTTTCCATGTGGAATTTTCTTTACCAGAGGCATCTACCTTTGTACAATATTTGTTGTTGGGATCAACCCACCCCACAGCAAACCACTGACGCTTCAAAAGTGAAGAAGAACGCCGGAGCCCCCGAGCTGACATGAGGCAAACTTCAACCCAGATTTTACCCATACCAAGAGGATCAAAATGGAGTACGCCGGTATTGGCTTTCCTTTCGATAAAGCAAAAAGA
The DNA here is from genome assembly GCA_037897445.1 of Ceriops zippeliana. NCBI lineage: Eukaryota > Viridiplantae > Streptophyta > Magnoliopsida > Malpighiales > Rhizophoraceae > Ceriops > Ceriops zippeliana. Next base: position 4,964,084 of record JBAPLH010000018.1, on the reverse strand, counting down.
AAAGGCGAAACCCTCTTTTGTTATTTTTCTGAAAGCTACTTTACGTTCACGTAGAGAAACAACAGAAATTCTTAGGCGCGGCTGAGTGGGAAACCATTTTTATCCCTATCAAACGCTTCACAGGTAGGCAAGAATATGTTCTCAAACACTGGTAGGGGCTCGCCAAAGGCTCTTGGGCACAGCAAGAAAACCACAGCCCATTTCGCGAGGCTGTCAGCACAATCCTCCCCCTGTAGTTTTTACCCATTTCGTGTGAAAAAGGGAATTACGGGCGCGACAACGAATGTAGTGGTTTAGTCAAAAAGCAGATAAAAAACAAGGGCCTCAGACAAATCTCAGGAATCTATATATATAAAAGCATCCAATGCACGCCGGATGCTATTTAGTCAATGAACCAATAGTTCCCCCCCCCACCCCCAACTCCATCATCATATTATTATTATTATATTTCTAGGAGGGTTATGCTGAGGTAAGTAAGATGTCACTCAATTTAAAAATGTTTTTCTTTTAATTTTTCATATTTATGTTTTTTTTTTTGGCTAAAAATACTAAATGCCTAATCAACATTACAAATAATAATTTATATATGTTGTTGATTCCACGTTCTATGACATTTAACCATTTCTATTTTATATATATATTTATATTTATGATGCAAGTGATGTCAATATGGTGTCAGTCAAATAAAATAAATTTTTTGAATTTAAATTTTTCGTCAAAAATCATCCAATCAATAATAAATATGACATAAAATATACAATAAAATTTCATTTTTTATTAAAAGTTGGTAATTGATTGTGTATTTATTTATAGTGAATGATTTATTATTTTTGTCCAACGAAAACTTTAAAAAAATTTTTAAAAATAATTACTTAATACAAATGATGTCATCTGGATCGAGAACCTGGCCAAACCAAACGCCTATCAACCTCCACCGTTATATATTGTACGGCGTGAGTTTGAATGGCATCATAATTTCTTGATGCTCGTTGGAAATGGAGGAACCCAAACTTAAAAGAGCCTCGTCATGATAGGATGAAGCAAGCAACATTTTAATAGGTTTTCAATATTACATTTTTATTCAAAACCTCTAGAGATTGAATTATGAGTTTTTTGCCTCCCTATATGTTGTTTTACTCATCCATTCCTTTCCCACTTTGCATTTTCTAGTTCAACACTTCTCCTGGAACGTTCAGTATTTTTTACATTAGACTTTTGCTCTTGCTAAAAGGGCCTAATCATTTCTATTTCATTGGGTCGTCTTCACTTGGGCCTTCTATTCAGAGTGCATGGCTCACAAATAACCACATCCATAAGTGACTGAACTTGAACCATTGATTATGATACCAATGGAGGGAACTAGTCTTAGAAAGCATCAACATGATAAATTGGAACAAGTAATATCTTAATGAATTTTTTATAACACATTTTTACTTAGATAAGTTTTTACCTTTCAAAATGTTGTTGTACTCCTCCAATGTAGGATATTAGCCTTTATTTAAATACTTAGCAATTTAACATAACCATTTTAGTTAAAAGTTGTTGAAGCTTTATTATCTAACCTAAAGATTGATTTGTAAAGCTCTCTCTCTCTCTCTCTCTCTCTCTCTCTTTTGTCTTTTAGTGATAGTAGTTAGTTGATCTCCATAAATAAATAATAGGTTGGTTGGACAACATGATTAAAGGATTCAAAAAGCAAATCGAAGTCATTAGGATATTTACCATTTTTATTCTCATTCACAAAAATAGCTTAAATTTTAGCCTAAAAAAGTGTATCATGTTAATTTGATAACCATAAACACAATATACTTTACTAAAGATATATATAGGATGACTATCATCTATTACTATAAAAAGCTAGTTGATTTATTAGATTTTTAACATATTTCATGCTAAATGTACTTGAGGTTGAAGAAAAAAAAAGGGAAAGTACAAAAAATATGGGGTATAATATAATTCCATTGTTCCTCTAACCCAATATTAGGGCAAGGTTAAGGCCATTTAATTGTTAAAATAGAGATTGTCCCCCCCCCCCCAAGGTGAAAAATGTAATAAAGTAATTTTTGATGAGATAATACTAAATTAGTTAATATAAATTTTGAACATCATACCATCTTTAAATACTAGATGTTGTAAATCTATGCATTATCAAATAAGCTATTAATAAGTTATTTTTTTTACAAGGATAGTTAATTTTATTAATAAATCAATTTGTTTAAAGTCGAATTAAGAAAATTACAAAAATTAGTAGAAGAGAAAAAAACTAGTCATTTAGACACTTTCAAATTTGATCAGTTTTGACAATTTAATTAGCCACTTGATTTGCTTGAGGTTGAATGTATTTTAATTGATAACCTTGACAACAATCTAAAATTTACTCACACTCTTCTATAATTATAGCTATCTGTCAATAAGGCTTTTTTTGGTTTGATATAAAGATGTTAGCAACTTGAAGTGCATTAGTTTTTATCACAGAGACCAGTCCATTGAGAGAGTTGGCTAATCTTGCAACATCTTAATGTTAGAACTTTTGCCACTAATGTTGAAAAGGACTTTTGGATTGAGAAGCAACCCCATACCATATTACCTTCTTCATTTCAATAAACTATTCATAAATTGGCTTCTTTATTAGCTTAATAATAAGAATTCATCACAATTGATCTTCACTTTTTTAATAGGCAGTTTCTCCAAGGTTGGCATTATGGTATTTATAGTGTTTGTTATACATAAGATTAGTTGTAATAAAAAGCAAACTGATAAAAACTCCCTTTTTTTATGCATCAGTCGCTCTTTGCATTATTATTCTTTGGGTCAATTAGAACTTGTTAAATAGAAATCATTTCTTGCTTTCTATAAGCATAACAAAATTGTCCCATTTTATGCAAAATTCCTTCATTTTACTTAAAAGTGTGTTGGATAAAGATCTTACTTTATTATTCCTCGACTATTTTCAACTTTATAGCCCATATTACTGGTAAACCTAGTGGCCTTTCTAACAAGAACAAATCTTTTATATATTTGATTTTTTTTCTTTTTTATTGTAAATGCAATATAAATGTGACCCAACGTAACCTTTTTTAGGTAGATTTTCATGGTTGCTAGAGAGTTGTTGATGGTTTTCCAAATGAAAACTCTTACTTTTGCTTGTACTTATAATTTCCATAATTTCCTTTCACAATCTTACGAGGAAGGCTTGCTTGAAGCAAATGCATTATTCTATTATGAAACATTTTCTAGGTTGTTCAATAGGAGACATCCTACTTTGATAATACATTCTTATTTGTTTATTTTTACCAAACTACCACATTAGGTTATCTTTTTATGACGTGCCTCTAATTGGAATTTATCCAATGGCGATGACCATAACTTTTCCTACAGAAAAAGTGCTAATTTAAGAGTTAAAGGTTTCATCTCTTACCATTATGATTTATAAGGTTTGCTACCAATATTACTTGGCTATTTCGTAGTCTTGGGATGCAATTCCAAAACTTGATAGTGATAGAATCCAAGCATGCTCCTAAATTTATATAACCTTCTTAAATTTCATATCAAGCCATACTATAATAGAGTCTTTGCCTTTAGTAAATTGCTTTATGGCCATGATACATTCCCTCTTTCTTTGGATGCAAAAATTCTATCCTTTTTAAGACCTTAGGCCATTATGAGTCTAGGTTTGTGATTAATCTCCAAGATTGCTTCCTTAACATAATTATGTTAAACCCATATAACCAAAGACAAAAAAGGTCAATTAGAGTATTAATAAACCATCAAAATCTAACAATAAATTTTATATAGCATGTACATTTAAATAAAAGCCAATCATAAGGAGCTAATTTAATTATACAAAAAGGGCCTTTATGATAGAAACATCTCTGAAGCATACAAAAAATATACCTAAATCATCACTCACAAGCAAGAAATAGGAGCCTTGTATATTGTTAAGGAAACAATCACTTTTATACTCATAAAAATAGCAAAACCCATAAATTACATTTGTAATTCTTTATAATAAACATAAGACTTACAAAACAAATCAAATTCAAAATAAACCATTAATAAATAAATAAATAAAAGCATATTTGAAATTAATGAGTAAAAGAATAAACCTAAATTGAAACTATGTTGGGTTGCCTCCCAACAAACGATTATTATAATCAATATCTTGGTTATCTAAACTTAAATTTTAAGGATATTTTAAAAGAATTGTAGAAAATAAAAACTCCTTAGATAATTGAAAAGTAACAGAAGTAATAGAGTAGATTTTCTTTTCTTTTATGATGTTGGGAGCTCAATAGTAAACAAATATTTATGATTTTCTAAAAATCAATTTAAGGACCATTAAACTGATAAGGAACAATTATAAGTTCAAATGATTATATGGAAATACCCATTGAAAGTTAGTAAGAGTATGTTAAAGGATACCCAAAAAATTAAGGAAAGCTTTAAATAAGCTAGAAAACAATCTCGTAGGAGAATACCAAGTAACACATAACAATCACAACACTAGTAAATAATTATAAGGATTGAGGAAAACACTAAATAGGCTATTAAACACTTACTTTTAATTTTATCTTTGCATTAACATTTGCAATAGCAAAAACAATCAAAATGAGGGGATACTTATCTTGTAAGAATTGTTATCGGCAGTGAAATTAACTCTGAAATCATAATTCAGACTTAGCATCATTGTCAACAACATTATTAACACCTCAAATTAAGAAAAAAAGGCAAAAGCATGTCAACAACATGAATATTGTCAATTTCAAATATTTGCATTTTCATGCATTGTGTATTTGGTTGCAAAATAAAAGTGATTTGCAAGGGAAACTAGAATTTTAATCTCTTTTGGCAAATTTTTGGTGATCAAAGCTAAGAAATGGCTATTAACTAAACATTAGAACCATTGTTGATCATAAAAATTTATAATCAACCACCAGCCTCCCTTCCTCCACACTATCATGATTTTTTGCCTCCATTAAAAAATGAAAAAAAAAAAAGAAAGACTAGACTTTCTCCTTCTATCCATCTCCATATTTGATCTTAAGCCGAATTCAACTCACAAACGTCGACTTGACAACTGAATCCCCTCTTTTAAGATGAAGCACATCATCCCTAAAATCAAGAACAAGAGCTATAAATGTGTTATTCTTCAAAACAAACATCAAATCCAAGCTCCAACAACTAAGCAAACTCAAAGCTCACAAAAAGGGATTAGGAAATTCAAAACAAACAAAGAATCAATTGCTAAGAACAAAACTAAAATTCTATAATTAGGGTCCATATAGTCGTCACACCCTAAATATGCAAGCCAAGCATCACAAACCCCTTAAAAGCATCTCTTCCATGAACAAAATATCAAAAAATAATAATAAAATGTGCAAATCAAAGGAGCTGGGGAATGCTTGGCCATGTAATCAAATTTTCAAATACCAAAAACTCAAAAGCTCAAAACAACATAGGAGGCCTAATATGCTTTCTGTCTAAAATAATGTAATTTGAGTTATTGTAGTGTCTATAGGCCCACATATGTGGTTACTGGCAAGTCCAGCACATGAGTCAATTTGGTCTATTTCCTTTTTTTTTTTTAATCTCAAAGTTCAAAAATTCCATGAACATAACTTAATGACTACATTTCTTATAACTTTAAAAATAAAATAAAATAAAGAGTATTAAATTTTCAAAATTTTTTTGAGCATGTGCATATTTTCCAAATACAATTTCTTTGTCATTATCTTTTCAAATTGTCCAAAAACAAAATCCATGAACATTTGCAACTATAAATTTCCAAAAATCTCCCATGGTAGTCATTTCAAAAATTCTAAAAAAAAAAGTCAAAAGTTTCAAATTTAGATATTTTTCCTAAACCCAAGCTTTTTGATTCCTAAAAATTTAAAAGATTGTCCTATGATCACTTAAGAATTAAATCGTGTGTTCAAATCTTTCCTTCTCATGATGTGAATATAAGACCTTTACCATAGGTACTTAAACTTTGGAACATTTGGTATTCTTTTGCAAGCAATACTTTTGTCTTCCTATAATTTGCTATAAGAAAATTTAGGTATATAATTGTGAATTTTCATTTCAAAGCTGTAGCTTTATGTTTTACAATTTGTTTTTCTTAATTGTTACTTCCAAATAATAAATATGAATATTAAGTCAAACATTGAAAAAAAGAGAGGATAATATAGTTCTATAGTTGAAGTCTGAATGTTTGGTTCTATCATTAACCTAAAAAGTATATACAATTTATAGTTTGCTCATTTCTTTATTTTATTTTTTTTAATTTTCTTTTCTAGGTAGAAAGCTCAATATTATTCATTTACTTAAAATAAATAGATTATTGTCAACATATTGTAGTATTATAATAGGAACATTAATTACAAACTATGGCTAATACAACATCATAAGTTGATGAAATAAAGGGAAAAATCTAAGACTTCTTTTCTCAATGCTTGGTTTTAATATTAAAAAAATTTTTGAAATTTATAATTTTCTTTTGAACATGAAAATAATATATTATCGTTATAAATGCAGTGCAAAATGTACTAGAATCGACAAAATCTCTATTTTCTAAACAAAAGACCTTATACAGCATTATACCTTAGCCCAATGCAAAAAATTGATAGGCAAATGCAAACTCTCTCTACAAAATACAAAAAAAAAAAAAAAAGTAAAATCACTATCACCCCTAGGATTACATCTTAAATAAAAAAAATTGACACCCACACAATGAAGTTGATATGTAATATTATTCCTTACTTAACTAGGCTAGTTAGAAAGAAATTGCATTAATGAGAATAAGATAAGGGGAATAAGATCCTTAGTTTTATGGGTGATATCATAGAATATTAACACAAGATTCCAAGGTCTTCTTACTCGGTCATTTATCCATACTATTATTATGTAGGAATCACTTTCAATATTAAAGGAGGGACCCTCGGCATCAATTGTTGTCTCTGTAGATTGACTACTTCCCAAATTACAAGGAGTTCCATCTCATTGACATTAGATGTCATTACTATCTTGGAAAAAGACATATCACTTTTTTATCATTCCCCAACAACACACCTTTAATACATGCCACTCTCAATGCACCAATCATAGCTTTATTTGTATTAAATTCACCATACCCCTCTAAGGCTCCTTCCATTTAAGACTATTAAGGCGTATTGACTTGTAGACAGACATCACAAAGATTAAGTAAGAAATCCTTATTTGTAAAATGAGAATTAGGTCACATTGCCTTTAATCGCCATCACATTTGGATATAAATCAAGTCACATGACTTATCAATTATGAAAGGTATATTGGTGAATATACACTCATTCTTGGCTAGTCAAATGGACCAAATAATTGTATAAAAGCACATTCACTAAATTTCCTTTGATTTTCCTCCTTGGCTTAACCCTGACCAAGCATCTTAGGCCTACTATACTAAAGTAGAAACCACCCATTATATGCCTCATCATTGCAATCATTTGTACCATAATGAATAAGTATATGAGAGACAAATTCCTTATGCATGGTGTAAATTGTATACTTAGTGTCTTGATTGACATAACTACTTACTAGACTTAATCGCACTTTGACCAGAGGCCACCCCCTTATTGCTTGTCAGCTAAAGATCTCTACTTTCAAGGGAGATAGCTGTTGCCATATTTAGGTGGATGCTATGTCATGCAACCTACAAAGATTATTTTGAAGGTCATAAAATGAACTAATTGTGAAAGCTTCATTCCTTTCCTTTTATTATATAAACTTGTCCTCTTTCTCTTATATCATACAATCATTTTTCCTTTTCATAAGGTGCTATTTTCATTCTTCACCCTCCACAACCACACTGTTAGTTAGCTTTAATTACTATCTTGTAACATCTTGATCCCCAAACTATTGTGACTTCTCTTTCAACATAAGAGGTCATATCCAAAATGATATATATGCCATTTTTAAGTCTCCTTTCCCTAAAAAACAAAAAATCTCACTAATTTTCTTAATTGCTTCTCCACTTATTTAGGCATGTTGAAAAGGTATATAAAGTACATCAAAAGTGAATTTAAATAGAATTTTAAAAGCATTATCCTTCTAACCTTGGAAAGCAATCTTACTTTTCAATAGGTCAATTTGCTCTCTATCTTATAAAAGATGAGATCCCATAAAGTTTTCTCTTATGGGTTCATTCTTAGTGGAGGATTGAGGTATTTCAAGGGTATTATCCAACACGACATCCTTAGAATTTAACCTATCTTTAAAGCTATGTTTCATTGCCTTTGACTCTATACAACATGATTTTGTCTAAATTAATTTTCAATTTTGCATAGCACTAAAAGTATCGAAGTATTTTTTTTTGCAATTCTTAATGGAATCATCATTTGCCTTTGAAGTTTCCAACTTCTTTCTAGGATCTACTAGTTTATGACACTGAGAAGGGGGTGAATCAGTATCACCATAATTTGCAATTCGCAGGTAAGTGAACAACTTTAACCTTTTCTTAAAAGCAAACTCTTTCTCAGACTTGACTAAGGTAGATCTATTGCTACTTACTAATCACAATAATCCCCAAAGTCGCCTTTTAAACACCTTACCCAATAAACAATTCGGATGTTCTTGTTTAGGTCTTTGTTAGGTTATGGGTTGGCTGATACTTTAATTGCGTTCATAACTCAATTCAAAACACATAACGCAAAGCAAATTAAGGACACGAGATTTACGTGGTTCCATCAATGTGACATACATCCACAGTGGTAGGAACTCTCCCTTACTGAAACTATCCACTATACTTGAGAATTCCAGTTACAATGGATGTCTTAATCCTTTGCTCCTTTCACTATTGTAATTACTAAGCAAGTATAATACAAAGAGTGTTAGTTACTGTGTCTACCCTTCTTCTAACTTGTCTTGCCTTTGTTGAATTGAAAGGCTACTCCATTGTCACTTAAAATTTCATCGTAACCTCTCTTGAAGAAATCTGGAAATACGTTGAGTTCTTTCTGGTGCTTCGCCGAATTTCTTCTCTATGTTGTCTCACACAACTTCTGCTTTCATCGTCTCACAGTCTCACCCGTCTCCTTACCTTACGCTGTCGCACATTCTGGTCTCACGTTGATGTACGTTCTGGTCTCACGTCGTCGTACACTTTTGGTTTGGCGTTTCACGTTTCACATATGTTTCTGGTTTGCACGCCTTGTTGGTCACATGCCTCACCTATCCATTTCTTTCTCTCTTACTGTTAGCCAGATTTCTCTCTCTTACCGTCGGATTTGTCTCTTCCGGTGGTTTTTGTTTTTCCCGTCTAGATCCTGTTCTGCCGTGTACCCCTTTTGGTTGGTCGAATCGGGTTTTTCAATTCACCTCTTTTTCACTCAACCGTTCTTCATTTTGTTTTTCTTTTGGCCGTTCGTGTTTTTCTCTTTCTTCCAACGACTGTATTTTTTCTATCTTCCAACGGTTGTGTTTTCTCTCTCTTCCACTATCTAGCCGCTAGATCTCTCTCACCCATTCCCGATCTGGTCTCGTCTCATCGGTTCTAGTTCGGATTAGGTCTCACTCGTTCTCGATCTGGTCTCTCTGTTCTGTCTTTCTTTTTGGCCGTTCCTTTTTTTCTCCTTCCTCGGTGGTCTGTTTTTGGCCTTTGTCGGATTTTTCCTCTTCTTTTCCGTCACTCTAATTTAGTCATATATTTCTTTGTCATACACCACTTTTGGCTGTCATGTTTTCTCTCTTTTTTGCCAGTCACTATTCTAGTCTGCCGTTTAGTCGTCCAACCCCTTCAGCCGTCTCCTCTTATCTCTATTTTTGCTGACCGCTGTTCTTCGTTCAACCTAGCTGTCTCCCTTTTCTCTCTCTCTTTCGACAGTTACACTATTCACTTAAAGGCTACACTGTTCACTACAACAACTTCTTTTTTATTTGTCATCCCTTGTTCTGTCGTTCGCTTGCAGTCGATGTGCTTTGGCCGTATGTTGTATTTTTCTGTTTTCTCTATTTGGCTGTCCACACACTTTTGTGTTTTGCCATGTATTCAATTGTGTTGGCCTTACCATAGTTTTGTCTTCCAAGGTCTTTATATACTCTATTTCATAAAACCCTAATAGGGCTTAGTTGCGACAAATTTATTATCTTGCCCTTATGCAGAAAATTTACGTTCTTGCCCTTACTTAGTGGATTTATTTTCTTGTCCTTCCATATGAATTTACTTTCTTACATACTTAAACCTAGTTGACAACAATTACAACCCATACAAGGCTATGCGAATAATAGGCTTGCTAAAAATAATGGTGTCATTGGTCAATTGCAAATGTGTGAGTTTGATATTGTCACCAATAGTTATGCCCTTTAGTAAACCCAACTCGAACCCTTTTTAAAGACTAAATTTAGGTCTTCAATCTCTAAAAGGTAAAGGAGTTAAGAATGGGTCCTCTTACCTTAAACCTCTCACCATCTTAAATTGCTTAGTAGCTTGGCTGTTAACCAATATGGATAGCTTGAGCGTCGATATGCACTCTTATATCCATCTTTGTTAACAATCCCCAAATCCTATAATATTCAACATCATGACCAAGAAATCCCATTCCATTGAGTCATAGGATTTCTTAAAGTTAAGTTTATCAGTACTCCCTTGTAATTGTTTCTTCATCTTAACATGTGTCTTATTAACTATGACGATATTATCAAGAATATTGTGATCTTTGATAAAGGCAAATTGATGTTTCATTACCACCTTCCAAATTACCGATCTTAATCTTTAAGATAATACCTTCATGAGAATTTTATAAACTAAACCCACTAATGTTACCGGGCAAATTTGGTTAAGTGACATTACCCCTCTCTATCTTCAATTTTATGACCAAAATCATAGAGACAATGGTTTAACATAATTTACCATTTGCGCCAAAGTCATGGAGAAAGTTCATGATATTTTGCTTCACCATCTTTTAGTAAGGCTTGATGAAGTTGAGATTAAACCCATGTGGACCCGGTGCTTTCTTGTTATTGTAGTCTTTGATCCATCCCACACTTTTACCCAATTTAGTTTCCCAAAAAATGACTCATCCATTTCTAAACATAACATTGTGAAGGTGCCTAATTGCTTCTTAAAATGAGAATAAATAATATTGTAATCTCTATTGGTTTTGAATATGTTCTAGCACCTTTGGTGATGTCATCGATCTTATTTTAACAATGTTGGTTTGAAGTCATAATCTGAAAAAACTTTATTCCTATCACCTTTTACCAACCACTTTAATTAGGATTTTTGAAACTATTCTTGTTCTTTTACGTAAAGTTCTATTCAATGCATCGTTCTTGCCTATATTAGATCTAATCACCTCTTGGTGGGAAAGCAATTAAGTTTCCTACTTCAAAGACAATTATTTTATCATCATTTCAGCTTTTTAGAGTTTCTATTGGCTCATAGCTTTTTCCTTCACACTCCAAGATTTCAAAAAACTTTTCACTTATTGTATTTGATCACATAACACATAACCAAAATCTCTCATACCAAACTACTATGAGCAAACACCTTTAATCTGTTCTAAAAGTCATTTATTGCCTAACTAATGATTGAAGAATCAAAACAAGGTAAGACCTCAATCCTATTCATCAACCCTAGAGCATAAACCACAATGATAAAAAAAAATTGCTATAGACACCCTACTAATGCAGTTATGATAATGCCACTATCCATTTGGCTTTAATTAGAAATTTGTCCACATGGCTCATGGATGGGTTTTCTTGACCATTGCTCCATATGAATTGATGTCCTTGCATAAATAAATCCACTAACTCTATATTATACATGAACTCATTAAAATGGTTCACGAATTGGTTATCATCAATGGCCCTCTAACATTGGTTTGTGGCTAACATCATATTGAAATCTCCCTCCATATACCACACTCCTTAGAAGTAATGTTTAATTCTGCCTAAAACTCTTATTAATCCACATGATTATTAGAAGCATAGACATTCACCAACACTGCCATTCTACCCAATGACAACACCATGCCAACCAACACTATAAAGTAACTCGCAAGTAATTGTGATTATAAATTAAAGACAATATCACTCTAAAGATTACTAAGCCCTCTTACACATCAGATGACTCAATAGTTATTGCATGCATACTTGGCCTGCCCCAAACCTATCTCAACATTAAGTTTAATGGGCGTCTCAAATTTGTTTCTTGTATAAATAGTATATCTAGTCTTACCTTATCACTTATCTATTAATGACCCTACATTTGGCAGACCTCCCTAATCTTCTGACATTAATTGTGCAAATTAACATAATGTTGGATTGAATCCTTACCATCAATGGCAACTAATAACTTATTGCCATTGGTATTCTCTTTTTCTAACTTGGGCTATCGTTATAACATCTCTTCCTTTCCCTTTGCTATTTTCAGCATTAAGGCCTAACCCACCTTTAGCATCCTCACAAATTCTCATTGAAGAATATCCTTATGGAACCAGATTTACTTATTAAATAAGTGTGCCTCATTGGAAAAGATCTCTTGAGCCAACTTGTTGATAAGTAATTTGTTAGGCCTATGTCGAGATATTGCAACAACGTGACTTCTTCCTTGTTGACCTTTCCTTTTGGTTAGCCTACTCAACTTTTCAATAGGACTCCTTGCATCTGGTTCACTTTTCTATGACATGCTAATAAAATTTTTTGCTTAAGACTGCCTCCCTTATAAGTTGCTCTACCTCTTATCGAGTTATTTTGCCTCCTTGCTTGTTCTTCCCTCACTTTAAATGGTATGATGCCATTACCTAACACCAATTATTTATCAATGCTAAAGATCTTCCTGTCATCATTGGCCTCTACAACGATTGTCCCATTTGTAACTTAAGCTACCTTACCCATTCTACTGTTCATTAAGATATGAGTGAATTTCTCTAATGCCTCCCATAACTTCAATTATAGGCTTAGAGAATGACTAGAGCCTATTCTAAAAAAGGGCGAGCTCTAATTATAACCCATGATTTCTTTTACAGTTAGGCCACAATAAGTTGACCCATATGATGGTCGTTAACATTAATTAGGCTTGCGTCTAGAACCTAATTGTATCCCTCAGAGGAGGGGTCCTTAAGTATTATGACCCTATCCTTCCATAAGCCCATTGGATTGACCTTATGACACAAGCTCACCAATAATGTCATCTCATTTTCTTTTCTCATATGTTGCTATTGTTTTGTGCAACTCTCCTATGCCTTGCTTAATTAGTCTTTCAACACTAGGAGCAATCCCTTGTAAACACCTTGGCCCAATTGAGCATTACTTAACATAATTGGATCTGAATATGCCCTGCTACTACCCACTGATTCTTATCGTGCAATAATGCTTGCCCTTCTTATCAATAGCATGAATTAACTAACCACTTTTATTTTAAGTTAAAGTGTATATATGTGGCTATTAATCTCTAACATTACAGATGACGTTATGGATATATCTAAACTTACTACTATAAGACATTGACATATATCCAAACGTCATTTCTAGTTCAAAGGGGTGTCCATCACCAAGAATACACCTTACCTCGTTTTTAGTTGTGACAAAAAATCCATAGACCATGCTTGGAGGTTTAGCCTCTGAAATTGAACCTAAACCTCCAATTACCACTTACCTTTTCCATTAACTATAGTGTTAAATGCTAAAATGTTTTTGAAATCCACTTATTACTCTCTTTAAGCTCTACCATCATATCTTTTTTAGACTCAAAAGTTAAAAGAACCTATGAACTCCCCATTATCATAACTCAGAAGGGGTAATGGTCACCCTATTGTAAACATTCTGTTAGATAATTGATCGAGCCCAAATGCCACACCACACCAATTGTGGTCCACTGTAACCACTTAACCTTAGCAAGCTTTATGCAGTAAAAGATGACAAGTGGTGGGCGATCATCATACATTAAGGGCTTTGATCTCTCCCTTACCTGGCAAGAACACCTTCCCTGTGAGCTCTTCACACTCACCTCCTTATATGACCACCTAAAAACCTGTTGCATTGTTACTCCCAATGCAGCCTCAAGTGATTGTAGATACTAGGCAATTTTATGTAATGGACTTAATTGACTTGTGGTCCTAGGTGAAGGATAATTGGTGAGTTTAACCCCTAGTTAATGCCTAAGTAATCACTTCTAATTAAGTCACCCAACTGTCTCAATTGCATCTTATCAGTTGGTTGTATATTTCACAAAACCAAATTGACTACCCACCCTGCTCCTTTTAGATAGTAAGAACACATTAATTACTTATCCTGAGTGCTAAAAAAGTTGCCATAATCCTGGGGATCTACACCCATTGGAAGGTTATTTATGAATAGGGGAGTGGCAATGGAATATATATTACTGGTTTTTACAAAATGTCTAATTAATCTAAACCTAAGCTAGTTGTTGCAATAGTGGAAGAATAGTGAGTTGACAATGAACAATGCACACCAGTAATGGACTATCGATAACAATTATGCCATTGAGAAAAAAGACAAGCATTTTGGTAGCATTATTATTTCTTCAATGGGAACGCAATGTGTCAGCAATTGCAGCTTATAAATTGGTGTTTTCTAAAATGAAGAATACTAGTCCTAAGCTTCAACGATGAAGGGAGGTGGCACGTGAGTGCGATGTACCAAAAAAGGATCCAGGGCATTTATGACCATCCTAATGGATTTAAGACATGTCAATGATAAAGCAAAATCAAATTGTTGTGCCTTTAAGAGAATGGCTTTGAATGACTATTTAAGGTAATGGCCAAAGATGACAACAATCTAAGGAGGTAGCATAATTAGGGATCCTTAGGGAACTTAAACCTATTACCAAAGTGAGGTAAGGACTCGTTAAAGATAGATTATAGATGATCATATTGGAAACTAAAATTGTCCTATGCTAACGCTATTGTTAAAGAGTAACATTGTTGGTAGTATAGATGTGAAAATTCAAATTTGTTGGTTTCATTAGAGATTTAACTTCAATTGTTTTTGTTAATATTTAAACTAATTAGTAAAAATAACGAAATTTTAAACTTGAAAAGGAGCAAATTAGCTTTGAACAATGTGATATGATAGGAATAAGACAACAAAATAGTTATTGTCTTCTATTTTTATTTTTCTTTTGATTTTTCATTAGCATTATTCTTGTAATTTATAAAATTAAATAGAAAATTTTCACCATTACATAGGTTGTTGTCCAATAAATTTCTTCATAGATTAATAAAAATAAAGGTAAAAAATCTAAATATTAATTAAGAATGATGAATGGAACATTTTATCTTGTGTTTTTAGTTCGAGTCTCAATCAACTTTAATTAAAAAAGAAAAACAAATGGAAACTTCAACTCATGCATGTGGGTGCATACTAACTTGAATAAAGATGATTTTTTGCATTATTGAGTTTAAGTGTTTCTATAAAAGTGATTTATACAATTTATTTGAATAAAAATTAATGAAAACATGATCAAAAGCTCATTGGCTAGATGAATGGCGACTAGAGATATTAAAGTTGGATGGATAAGTGTTCGAGGCCTAAAAATCAGTGGTGGTGACAGAAACTGAATGGAAAAATTTTGACTATTGAAAATTGGTGATGATAGAAGCAATATGAAAACAAAAAATAACTATCAATTAATTAAAATTTTTCATTATTTAACTAATTACTAATTTTTATTTTAATCACTTATCTTTAATTTTATATAAGATTATGACAGAGTAATTGAATGAAGTTATGCAGGTGCAGGGCCTCTAAGATTATGAATAAGCTATTCAATTTCTATTTTATTGAAGAAAAGACCTTTGGCATGATGGTGGTAGAGTAGTCGATCTCATCTTGAGCGCAGGCGGATAGAAATGCCTATAGATGAGGTAGGCGAGGATAGCTTGCAGGCAAAAGGCGTGTATGGCAGTACTTTTGTTTGATGATAACGGGAAGGGCAATTCAAAAAAGAAGAAGGCAAGCAGTCCCACCCAATTAACGATCAACTTTTATTTGTTTTTTTACAGTCTCACCACTCGATTAGTTTTACCAAAAAAACCCTAATGAAATGTAATGGATAATAATGTGACGCATCTAGGTAGAACTTTACCTTGTAAATTAACTTATAAGCAATTTTTATTTTTTTTTTGCTAAAAAAAGAGATTTGAAAGCCAAAAATAGATCCCACATTTTAAAACAAAGAAAACAATGAGAAAATGGGAACAAAATCATGTTCTTAGATCATAAGAGTATGTTTATATCAAGCATATTCACCTCTTTTAAGTTCTCACTCCATTTATTGTATGACATCTATTTTTACAACACTCCAAAAGTTTGGTAATATATTTATGACCCTAGCTAGTTATCTTATTGGTAAGGTCATTATACAAAATGCCCATTGGTATCACAAATCTCAACAAGACAAAAAATGTAAAACATATTGGGTTAATGCATAAAAAGTAGAACATAAAGAAAGAACTGTTGGCAATAGGTTATAAACTCAAATATAGCAACATCTAAAATTTGGAACACAAAATAAAAGAAAATGGAGCAGCAAATTTAGTTTGGTGAATGGGCACTACAATAAACTTGATATAGTTCAACGATTTATATATGGTAGACTAACTTTATTGCAATGGTTTAAATCATTGCATGAGAAAAATTGTCCATTCCTTTAACATAAGCATATTATATAGTGATTGTTTTGCCACAATTTTTGAAATTGTGATATATATATATATTATGTAATGGTTTAAATTGTTGTGGATTATGACAGTTGCCATAATTGGTTTTGAATAGTGGTTAGTTGTAGTAGTCACTTACTATTACACATATAAGAGTAGCAATTTTGAATGTGTTACCTACGTTATTCACTTTAATACCTTTTAATTGTTGTGATTGCCTTTTATGATTGTCTTTTAGGTTCAAGTGGACATCATTATCTTAATTGCCTTTTAACTAATTGTGTCTTGTTGCCTATTAATCATCTTTATCACATTCTGTGGGTCATGTAATCATCTTTTGCTTACTTGATTTGTTGTAAATTGTCTTCCTTTAAATGGCTTGTACTTGTTGTAACCCTTAATTGACATTGAAGTAAGTCATCTCATTGCTTTATGTTGTCTTTCACTAATTTGATGAATTTCCTTTATGTATTTTAGTGTTTTATTTGTCCTTTTGTTAGAAAGATTATTTTACTTTTATTGGCTTATTTTTTTTAAAAAATTATGTTTATGTAAGTAAGTGTGTCTACAAACCTATATTTTTCTATTTTTATGCCTATAAATGATCTTTGTATTTTCTATTTGGTTATTTATAATGTTGCTTTATTTGATGGAAGATTGCTTATTTATGGCAATTGTTTGGTTTATCCATTTCGTGTAGCCTAGTCTTTATATGCACATTTTTGACACATGAATTTGTTAAGCCCATTTTTTTTATAGCTAATGTTGAATTTGTTGTCAATAGCATCTCATATTATTTATGTTGATTTGATGTTTTGAATGTCATTGAGATGCATAGATGATGTGTCCCACATTGGTTCCTGAGGGGGTCTTTAGGCTGTTTATAAGGGTTGGGTCAACCCTCCATTCTTGAACTAGCTTTTGTGGTGAAGTTAGGGTTTAATTCCTTATCAGGTGGTATCAGAGCCAAACCTTAGAGGGTCAGTGGGTGCATGTACAAAGGTTTTCTGCCATCATGTCGATCGCCAACGAAGGCAGCACGGGGACGTGTAGTTTAAAGGGGTTGGGAATGATGTGTCCCACAACGGTTCCTAAAGGGGTCTTTGGGCTGTTTATAAGGGTTGGGTCAACCTTCCATTCTTGAGTTAGCTTTTGTGGTAGAGTTAGGGTTCAATCCCTTATCAATAGAAGTCATTGGTCAAAACCATTAATGATACAACTAAAGTTAATGAGTCAATATCGACCATTGACCCTAAATTTTAGGAATCAAATCTGAGCGTTGATTGTAAAACAACCTTTGAGAATCAATGATGACTATTGATGATCTTGTAACCCTAGTCTTAAGGCTCTATAAATAACCCTACACACCTTGTAAGACAAGGGTATATTGTAGAATTTTAAAAGAAGAATGGTAAACCTAATTGTAGCAGCCAACCAAGAGAGGTGCAACCAAGGATAAAAAAGGTGCAGCAACTGGCAGGAGAAGTACAGTAGTGGGCCACACCATGGAGAGGTATAACAACTGGTCACACTAAAGAGAGGTATAGCAATTGGTCACACTAAGAAGAAGGTGCAACAGCCAACCATACCAAGGAAAGCAGCAGTTGAAAAACCAAACCGAAAGAGAGGAGCAACTGAAAAACCAAACCAATCAAGGAAAGTGCAGCAGCCAGCCAAAAAAGAGGTTACAACAACCATTAACAAAGGAGGTAGCCACGTTAATCAAAAAAGGAGGTTCAATAGCTGACAACCACACCAAACCAACAAATAAAAAAGTGTGGAACAACCACACTAAATAAAAAAAAAAGGTGTGTAGCAGCCACACCAGAGAAAGTAAAAGGTATAGGTAAACTAGCAATTATAGATTACAAAAGCAGCAGTAAGGTTTGGGCAAAAGAAGTAACAGTAAGGTCCAAGCAAAAGGAGCAAGCAAGCCAGTAACTGCAAATTGCAAGAGCAGTAGTAAAGTCCAAGCAGAAGGTATAAGCAAACCAGCAAGTGTAGAAAAACCAACAATTGTGGATTTCAACACTAGCAGGACATCTAGCAACCTGTAGTAGAAGCGACCAACAACAACCACAACTAGTAATTGTAACAGTGGGAGAAAGCAAGGGTAGCACAACCAGCATGTATAAGCAGCGATAGCAGAATGTGCAGGCAACCATAGCGACATGTGTAAGTAGCAATAGTAGCATGTGCAGACAATAATAGTAGAATGGGCAGGTAGTGATAACAGTATGTGTAGACAACAATAGCAGCACGTGTGGACAGTAATAGCTGTATGTGCAAACAACAATAGCAAAAGTGCAAGCAATAACAGCAACACCTGTAGGCAGTAATAACAGCATATACAAGCAGAAATAGCAAATTGTGCAAGCAGTAATAATAGAATGTGTAAGCAACTATAATAGCATGTATAGGCAACAATAGCAGCAGGTCTAGTAACTTGCTGCTGCAGAAGAGAAAAAGTGCCTAGCAACAGGTTTGACAACTTGTAGTAGTAGGAGGAGAAAACTTGTTCCAACAGCAGGGCAAATAGCATCAGTTATACTAGCAACCTGTGCATATTGAGTGATCCTTCTTAGAAGAGTGTCAGTTACTAAAAAGGGTAGGATACCTTGGAGTGATCGGGAGATCATTATAAGTGGTTAAGGAGTAGTCTTTCCATAAGTGGTTAAGGAGTGATCCTTCTACAATATTGTTATATCTCTTGATAACAAGAGTGGATGTGATTTAGGAGTGATCCTATTACATTGTGAACATAGTTCACACATTATGGGTGAACCATGTAAAAATTTCTATGTGTTCTTAGGTGTTTGTGTTTGATTGGTATCCGTATGGCCACTCTCATATAAAGAAGAAATAAATATTGGATCATTGGTTCTAACAAGTCATAGAAGTTAAATCCAGATAGATTTGTAAAAAGTAAATATCTCACACTGATTCACCCTCTTCTCAGTGTGAAACCTAAATAAGTCCTCATTAGAATCATATTATTATGAATGCCCTTTTAGTTTACTTGCAAAATCTAATTCTTTCCCTTTTTTTAGTTTGTTTTCTTTTGTTTGGTAGAACTTGATGATGTTCATTGTGATGCAAACATGTTATGAAGCATAGTTATGCCAACTAACTTGGGATTTTCCCTAATAACTTATTTAACATTGATCACAAAGCTTCCCTTACCTTGGTATATTTTCACGAAAGTTAAAGAATCTAACACTACATGTATACTTAAAAGTAAAGTATAATAAGGTATATCTTTGATTGTATTTTGTCGCACTTAATAAAATTGCTTTCTTTATTGTCTGTAATGTTCCACTTTTTTTACTTAAGTGTAAGGAGTGTGATTCTAAACAATTCTTGTTAAACACCAACAATTTTCTTTTAGTTTGTAAGGTGTCTTTGATTATACTTTGACACTCTATAAAATTGTTTCCTTTATTGTCTATAATGTTCATTTTCTTTACTTAAGTGTAAGGAGTGTGATTCTAAGTAATTCTTGTTAAATACCACCATTTTTCATTTGGTTTGTTCTAAGGAGTTTGAACTTAATGGTAGAGCCTAAATCATTTCATGTGAGGATAGATTGAGGGAGTTATGAAAGGATAATGTATAAGAACTAAATGATTTAAGGTAAAGGATTGCTAAGTAGATCTAACTGTAATGATAATGATTGAAGTTTGTTTAACACAGTTGATTCACAAGATAGATAAAATGATAGGAATAAAATTTTCTACAATTATTATTGTCCTATCTATCATCTTTTTGTCATTACAACATGATTTTTCATTCAAAAAATTTATATTTGCTTTGTTTATGTTATTGTTTTGCTTATCTTAGAAAATTGACTTGTTTATTGTTATTCCCACAGCCTTGCATAAGTTGTAATTATTGTCAACTAGGTTTTAAGTGTACAAGAAAGTAAAGCCACATGGAAGGGCAAAAAGGTAAAAGCCATATGGAGGGACAATAACGTAAAAGTTACATAGAAGGACAAGATAGTAAATTCACTGCAAGTAAGCCCTATTAGGGTTTCATAGAAGAGAGTATAAAAGACCTTGGAAGACAAAATTAGGGCAAGACCAACATAATTGAATACACGATAAAACACAAGAGGGTGAAAGGCCAACACAATTGAATATACGGCAAAACATAAAAGTGTGTAGATGGCCAAATAGAGAAAACTAAAAAACACAACAGTAAGAGAACGAAATAACAGAGGGCAGCAAAATAGAAAAGAAGTAGTCGTTGAAAGAAGTCTTTGAGTAAATAGTAACCATTATCAATTGAACAGTAGCCATCGTGAATAACCATCGAGAGAGAAAGAAAAAGGAGACGGTCGATGGCCAAGTTGAATGAAGAACAGTCGTCGTCAGAGATAGGAGAGAAAATCCAACACAGCCAAAGAGGAGAGTGGACGACAAAGAAATATATGGCCAAATCAAAGTGATGGCGAAGGAGAGGAAAAACCCAACAAGGCCAAAAATAAACCACCGGGAAAGGAGAGAAAAAGGAATGGCCAAAAAGAAAGACAGAACAGAAACACCAAATCGGGAACAGGTGAGACTAGATCCAAATTGGAATGAGTGAGACGAGACTAGATCAGGAAGGGGTAAGAGAGATCTAGTCGCTAAACAGTGGAAGAAAGAGAAAACATAGCCATTGGAAAAAGGGGAAAAAAACCGGAATGTCCAAAAGAAAAACAGAATAAAGAACGGCTGAGTGAAAAAGAGGTGAACGAAAAAACCCAATTCGGCCAACCAAGAAGGGTACACGATAGAATTGGGGATGAACAAGAAAAACAAAAACTACCGGTAGAGAGAAATCCAACTAGACGGTAAGAGAGATAAATCCAACAATTAGACAAAGAAATCCGACTAGACAACAAGAGAGAGAGAAACGGACTGGTGAGGTGGGCCGTAAAACAGTGAGATCAGTAAGGAAAACAAGCTAGAAGAAGGGTAGACGCAGTAAGTGACACTCTTTATATTGTACTTACATAGTAATTGCAATATTGAAAGGAGTAGAAGATTAAGACATCCATTGTAACTTGAATTCTCAAGTATAGTGGATAGTCTCAGTAAGGAAGAGACGTACATGAGGGTTTTGTGGCTCCAGAAGAAGGTAAAGACCCAACCCCATAGGAGTTAAGGCAGTTTGAGATAAATGGGAAGGCCTTAAATGTCATCATTTCAGCATTGCTAGATGCTAAGTATGCTAAAGTTATGGATTGCAAATCTGTAAAAGAGATTTGGAACAGATTGTAGAAAGTCTGAAGGTGATGGTAGAATGAAGGAGGCTAAGCTTCAAGTGTTTGAGAGATATAAATCTCTTAGAATGCAAAAGAATGAGATAGTCCAAGAGTTCTTCACTAAGGTTATAAATGCTGGAAACAACCTTAGAAGTCATGGGAAGAACAAAAAGGACTCATTTATTGTGAAGAAAATTTTGAGAATTCTACCTAAGAGTTTTGCCTTAAAGGTAGCAGCCATAAAGGAGAGTAGAGATATTAATTCTATGTCTCCGAATGATCTCCAATGCAATCTTATTGCATATGAGATGAGGATAAAGTCAGCTAAAAGCTCTACAGTAACAGAGGTATCAAAGGAGGTAGCTTTCAAAGCTATGAAGTACTTAAAGATAAAAGAATAGGAAGAATCATCCAATAAGGATGATGATGAGGAGGAGGAAGAAAGTGAAGGTGAAGTATTGGCTTACTTCACAAGGAAATTCAAAAATGGGTCTAAGAAGGGAAAAGGACAGTTGTCCTTAAGATGTTATCGCTGTAGGCAGATTAGACACTTTGCTTATCAGTGCAAAGTGAAACTTGATGATGAAGATGAGGATGGTGATGATGAGCAGAATTCAAGATGGAGAAGATCATTATTCAAATCAAATAAGTCCAGCAAGAAGACTTCCAACCCACAGAAGAAGAAGAGAGGCTCATTTTAGAGTTATGTGAGTCAGACTAAAGAAGCTGATGAGGAGGAAGATGAAGACTCATTAGATGAGCATGTCTTTATGGCATTAAAAAAAGTGGTAGTTCAACCTCTGAAGAGGAAAAAAAGGTTGATGAAGAAGAGATAGATCTTGAAGCTGAGCTGGAAGTAGCTTTAAAGGAGATAATCAGAAGGGGTAGAACCATAAGTTGGTTAAAGGCCCATATAAAACAAGTTAAAGCAAAATCTGAGGAAGCTGAAAGTCAAAAGGATGAAATATGGGCTGAACATATTGACTTGAAGAGAAGATTTGAAGAACATATCAAAATATGTGAAGACCTTACAATAGAGCTTGACTCAAGGACTTTAATAATTGAAGAAATGGAGATAAAGTTGCTGAGACTTCGGCAACAACTCAAAAAAAGTGAGGAGAACTTACAGAAGTTTGAAGTGGTAAGAGAAACAAGCTCTACAAGAGAAAAGAAGAATGAGACTTTGCCAGAGAAGTTGAAAGAGAAGGTTGTCACTCAGGTGAAGATAAATGAAGAAGGGAAGATAGTTATCTAACCAAAGCCAAGGCCAAAAAGGATGTATGTGGTTAAAGGGCAGTAGCTCATAACTACTACATCTCAGAAAGAAAAGGAAGTCAGCCAGCCAAGGGCAATGGCTGACAAAAGAAGGAGAAGAAGGTGGCTGAAATGAAAGTCACACAAGTAAAGAAGCTAGCTACATTACCTATACAGCAAGTAATGAATAAAAGAAAATAGGCTATGATTAGACCCAAGAAGAGGCAGTTTCAAGGTCATTGTCTTTATTGTGGAGGTTGGAGTCATAAGGCAACTACTGGTGGAGAAGGCCAGTATATGTCTCCAACTTGAGAAGATCCGATGTTGCATACAGGGGGAGACAATACAAAATTCAGAGGAGAACACCTATAGTGAGTTATTGCACGTATTGTAAGAGGCAAGGACACACTGATAGGAGTGTTGGTGGAAGCCTAATCCAGTGGTTTAAAAGAATAAGTTTGTTGTATTAATAGACTTGGAGCAGTTTGAAAGGTGCGGGCAGGATGGCTATAATGCCAAGAGATGCATGATACTTGTCCCTAAGTAAGAGAAGGCACTCAATGGCACAGTAAAAACAAACGGTGCAATCAAAGCTAAGAAAAATGAGAAAGCTATCTTCCAACTAGTTCAAAAGAAGGAATATAGAGCAAAAAGGGAGGTGGCTAATATAATTGAAATTGCACTAAAGGGTAATTGCAAGGATAAGTAGTGGATCTTTAATAGTGGATGTACTTCACACATGACGAGAGACAAGAATAAATTATCAAAGTTAAACAAATCAAGAGAAGACAGAGTCAAGTTTGGCAATGATGATTCACTCAACATTAGTGGTTAGGAGTTAGTAAATATTGGAAAAGGAAAGCTAAAAAATATTCTGTGTTGAAGGACTTAGATATAATCTAGCATCTATCAGCCAACCATGCAATGATGACTACAAAGTGATATTCACAAAAACAAGTTGCCAAGTAAAGAGTAAAGAAGGCAATATTGTTTCAGCTGAGAAGAGAACAACTAGAAATTTGTACGTGATTGATGAAGAAAGAGATCCTCTTGCAACTAAGATTGTGTAAGAAAGAAAGTCAAAGAAAAAATGGACCAGTGCTCATCAAGAAAATCAGATTATAAATGACCCATTAATAGGAGTTACAACAAGAAGAAGAATTGTGGGAGTTACGACATTACTCTCACATGTTAAATCTAAATCTGTTGAAGAGGTTACACAAGATCTAACTAAATCTCTGTCCACAGAGCTGTTTGAAAAGCATAGAATGAGTTTTTTTGTGTGAATGCCTCCTCAAGCATGAAATCAAGTGAATCCTCCATCTCTACTTTACCAGTTTTTCAAATTTGTAATTGGTTGGCAAAGAGGGAGAGAAGCAATAGTATAGGAGAGCTGTTAAGAAAGGGGGAGTGCACATTTAGGGGGAGTTAAAACTGCTACATAATGGCTTTTGTTATGAGTGTTGCCAACAATTACAAAGGGGGAGATTGTTGTTCCCACAGCCTTATATAGGTTGTAATTGTTATCAACTAGGTTTAAGTGTGTAAAAAAGTAAAGTCACATGGAAGGGCAAGAAGGTAAGAGCTACATGGAGGGATAATAACATAAAAGTCACATGGAAGGACATGACAGTAAATTCACCGCAAATAAGCCATATTAGGGTTTCATGGAAGAGAGTAAATAAAGACCTTGGAAGACAAAATTAGGGCAAGGCCAACATAATTAAATACATGGAAAAACATAAAAAGGTGAATGGCCAACATAATTAAATATACAGCAAAATACAAAAGTGTGTGGATGGCCAAATAAAGAAAATAGAAAAGCACAACATACGGCCAAAGCACACCGACGACAAGAGAACGGCAAAACAAGGGACAGCAAAATAAAAAGGAAGCAACTGTTGAAAGAAGTCGTCGAGTGAATAGTATCCATCGTGAATAATGTAACCATCGAGAGAGAGAGAAAGAGGAGACGGTTAATGGCCCAGCTGAATGAAGAATAGTCGTTGTCAGAGATAGGAGAGAAAATCTAACACGGCCAAAGATGAGAATGGATGGCTAGACGGTAAGAGAGAGAAATCCGACAGTAAAAGAGAGAAATTCAGCTAGATAGCTAGAGAGAGAGAAACAAACAGGTGAGACGAGCAGTAAAACAATGAGATCGTAAGACAATGAGATGGGTGAGCTTATGAGACGGTGAAAGCAGGAGTTGTGTGAAACAACATAGAGAAAAAATTCGGTGAAGCATTCAAAGAACTCAACATATTTTCAGAATTTTTCAAGAGAGGTTAGAGAGTGTTACGGTGAACTTCTAAGTGGCAATGGAGCAGCCTTTCAATTCAATAAAAGCAAGACAAGCTAGAAGAAGGGTAAACACAATAAGTGACACTCTTTGTATTGTAAATGCTTAGTCATTACAATATTGAAAGGAGTAGAGGATTAAGATATTCATTGTAACTGAAATTCTCAAGTATAGTGGATAGTCTTGGTAAGAGAGAGTCCTTACCACCGTGGATGTACGTCACGTTGATGGAACCACGTAAATCTCATGTGTCCTTAATTTGCTTTACATTATGTGATTTGAATTGAGTTGTGAATGCAGTTAAAGTATCGGTCAACCCATAACCTAAAGAAGACCTAAACAAGAATATCTTAATTGTCTATTAGGTAAGGTGTCTAAAAGGTGACTTTGAGAACTATCATGATTAGTAGGTAGCAATAGATCCACCTTAGCCGAGTATAAGAAAGAGTTCACTTTTAAGAAGAGGTTGAAGTTTTTCACTTACCTACGAATTGCGAATTGTAGTGATACTAATTCACCTCCCCTCTCAATATCATAAACTAATAGATCATAGGGAGAAGTCGGGAACTTCATTTATGTTATTAGTTTATTATCTTAAAATAGTGTAATTACATTTACTTATTTGATTAAAGATTGCTTGATTAATATGAAGAATAGAAAACAAATGAATTTTGATAAATTGAGTAATAAATACTTGTATGAGGTTAATAATCTCTTAAATAAAGTTTTTACTATGTCTGCTAAGGGAGATGAAATCTCTTGCTTTTGTAGAAAATGTTGTTGTTGTTATTGGCATTTTAAAGATATAGTTTATGAAAATTTGATTGTTTAAGGATATATGTGAGATTGTAAGATACGAATTTTCTATGGTGAAAGACTATAATCAAGTAAGGTGATAAATGATGATTAAACTGAAGTTGATGATAATAATGATATTGATGGACTTTTACAAGACACCTTTAGGGATGTATAAGAACAATCAAAAAATTCTAATAATGTTGGCAAAGGTCCAAATATATAAGTAAGAAAGGCTTTAAAGTTAGTAAAAGAGGGACATTAAGAATTATACCTTCATTGTAATACCTTTTTTAAACTTTGTTTTCCAATTTAGACTATATCTTTTGAAGTGTTTCCATGGCCTTAATTGTGAAGGCATTTTGTGCTAATGTTCCTAATTCATTTAATAAAGCTAAAAATAGTGAAGATCTAGAACTTAACTACAAAAAAAAGTCATGTATTCCCAATGACTATATCATTTGTTGGAACAAGCATGAAAAGTTTGAGTTCTATCATATATGTAGGGCTTTTAAGTGGAAAAGAATTAAGGAAGTTAGAGTGGATAAAGTGTCTAATGTATCCTTAAAGGTCTATTGGATTTCGACCAAAATTTTGAGATATTTCCCTTTAATATCTAAGATTCAAAGACTTTTCATATAAGAAAATAATTAATCATATGGTTTGGCATGCAAAGCATCTACCTAAGGATAATGATATGAGACGTCCTACTAATTGTTAAGCTTGGAAATATTTTGATACGTTGTATCCAAATTTTGCCAAAGACTATAGCAATATGAGATTACATTTGGTTAGTGATAGATTTAATCTATTTTATATAATAAGCATTGCATGTAGCATATAACTAATTGTGCTCACTAATTACAACTTAACACTATGACTTTATATGAAACTACAATATATGATATTATTTATGATTATTCTGAGCCTTATTTCACTTGATAGAAAGATAGATATGTTTTTACAACCATTAATTGAAGAATTAAAAGAGTTATAAGAGTATGATTTGGAGACATATAATTCATTTAATAAGCAGTCTTTTCAAATGCACATAATCTTATTATGAACTGGTAATAATTGTCTAACTTATGCAATTTTTTAAGGTGAAGTTTGATGGGCAACTAGTATGTTAGTGATTTTCTTAAATGTTAACCACCTTTGGAAAAGAGATAAAAAAAAAATTTCAATGGTTATATAAAGTTCAAAACTACTCCAACTCATTTGTTAGGTTTGGAAATTATATTAGAGTTAAGTAACTTTAATAATCATTTTGGAAAAAAGCAAAAGGGCAGTTTTTGAAGCATGTGCTAAAACATCTATATTCTTTTGTTTTTCATATTAAAAGAGTAATAAATGTTGTCACTATTTAGATGTTATATATATATAGACAAATATTTATGATAACATTCTTAGGACTATCCTTGATATTCATGGTAAAACAAAGAACCAAGCAAAAGCTTGTTTTAATTTATAGGATACAAGGATAAAAAGTAAGAAACAAGTTTCAATCTATTATTTCTAATGATGATTATCATATTTATTTATCTAAAAGATGTTTTTCAATGACATCAAAGGAGAAAATCATGTTTTATACTATCATAAAAGGTGCCTAACTTCTTTAAGGTTATGCATATAATATATCTAGGTGTGTAAATGAAAAAGAAAAGAAAATTACTAGATATAAAAGTCATGATGCACATTTATTGATGCATTACCTTTTTTAAGTTAGAGTTAAAAAGGAAATACTAAAGTATATTGCTATATTCTTGATAAAATTATGAGTTTTTTAAATTAATATGTAATAAAGTTGAGAAGTCACATGACTTGGATCACCTATAACTAGAAATTAGTGAAACACTTTGTCAATTAAAGATGATTTTCCTTCTAAGTTGCTTTGATATAATGGTGCACTTATCTATCCACTTAGTTAATGAAATTAGGTTTGAAGGTCCTATGCATTGTTATTAGATGTTCGAAATTAAGAGATATTTATGTAAATTAAAATTGTACATTTATAATAGAAGTCATCTTAAAGGTTTTATTGTAAAAGGGTATTTGGTTGAAAAGTGTTCGGTGTTTTACTTAAGATATATGCATGATAGGATGAAGACTCATTTTATGAAGGAACAAATGTCTTTATTAACCAATAAAGGTCGTGCAATATGGGGTAAAGGGAAAAGGAAAGACAAGACTTTACTTTGTATTTTATTTTTCTCAAGCAAGCATATAGATATACATTGTTTAATTGAAAATATGAAGAAATATATTGAGTAAGCTAAATACTTTGAATTGTCATTTAATCTTATTTCCTTAAATTACCTATTGTATTGGTCATTGTTGTCTTTCTTATAAAAAGCATAAGCAATTGGTGAGTGACAACAAAGAAAGAGATTTTATAACTTGATTTCAAAACCAAGTTGCAAATGAGGAGGTTTCTCTTTATATTTAATGGTTATTTATTAGTCTTAATACTATGGTAAAGTGATACAACGATTATGTTATTAATGGCTATACACTTTACACGAGGGAATGATATGCAAAGTGTAAGATACAAAATAGTAGAGTTACTTTAATAATATTAATAAATAGCTTTGCTAGTTTTAAAGACCAAAATCTAGTAAGAGAGAAGTAACTCGTTATAGAGCAATTATAAAAGTTATTAAATTAGGCTACTAAAGTTAATTTAATATTATCTTGTTTAGATATGATTAGTTTAAGTTGGAGAATGATGACTATGGACTTACGCATGTTAATGTTAGCAAATTGTACTATACGAATGATCTTTCCATATCGGTATCGCAAGTTTACCAAGTTTTCTATGTAGAGATTTAATTGAGAAAGACTTTTATCATGTAATATCTAGGATTTCTAAAAAATTATTTGTGTTAGATAAAGAAGAAAATATAAATGTATAAGATATATTCTATGGGAGCCAAATGTAATCGCTTTAAATGTAAGAGCCATTAATGGTGTTGAGTGAACCAGTTTGATTTTGAAAAAAAAAAAAAAAAAAAGAAGAAGATATGTATTAACCTATAAACAAATGATCCATATTCTAAAAGAGAGTTTAAGCAATTGAATGATAATTCAAATTTTGATGAAAATTTTTGAGATTGGATGGATGCTAATAATTAAAGAAAATAGGTTAATAAGTCTTTTTTTATAATCTTTTATGACTTTACTAAATGAATAACTAATTTATGAAATTCATCTATGTATTAGATATTGTTGGATATCTTAATTTTAATTGATTTGTTTGAATTGCAATTAAAACGAGTTAGATATCACAAGTAACTCGCTACCAACCAAGCTAAGGTCTCTCTATATTTATTTTTCTTTTCTTGTCATTTAGTTATTTACTAGTTGTTTGAACTTTTCAATAATTAAAATGATAAATTGATAATAAATTAGTTTATTTAAGTTATGAAAACCATGCTAAATTAGTATAAAATGTATTATGTCAATATACAAAACAGTTATTTATCAACTTATTCAAAGTGTCTCTGAGTGCTTGATTCATTAAATTTATATTTAATTATACCTTTTAATCCTTTTGTACTTTTGATAGTAATTAACCCAAAAGAAAAGGTGCATTAAAGAAAAAGAACTCGTCAAATGTAAGAGAGGTGACAATTGTTTTTTTTTTTTTAAGTATTTTAAGACAATGACAATTAACACAATAAGAATATATAGGAAGAGATGCAAATTAGGTAGCTAATAATGAGATTGAGTATTTCTAATCCAAGTAATAGGTCACAATCAAAAGGGACAATTTCAAAAGAAGGTGGACAGCTAATAGTGAAGTGAAAACTACTTTTAGTCCAAATGGGCAACATTATAAAAAAGGCATAAGTTCTAATAATCAATAAGTGATGAGCTCAAATTGTGGACAAAGTGGATAGTCTTACCTAATAAGGATAACTTGGGGTTAAATGGGAACACAACTTTTCATAAAAGAAGGACCAATAAAGTAGTAAAAAGTAGAATAAAAAGACACATAAAGTAATTAAAAGACATATCTCTTAGTTATATAATTTATTTAATTTTTTATTTTAAGATGGATTAATTATATATATCTTTACTAATATTGTTTCAACACATAAAAAAAAAAAAAGGACCAACAACAATAATTGTAGTACATGCAAGATATGAAGAAGAGAAAAAGTCCTTCTAAATGTCAAAAATCAACTTATAGGCTTGGATGAGAAAATTTTAAGTGATTTTAAGAATCTTCTAGGCATGTTGGCTAAGATCATCAAATTAATGTCATTAAGTGTAAAGACTTGGCATATGTTGTATCTTAAAAAAAAAATACTTTATAGAAGCTTGCATGGGTGATATATATCTTTTGAATATTTTAAATGATTGTAGGATAAGTATTCAATTATTGAAGAAGACAAGAAGTAGGTAATGAATAAAATTGGAGTAAGTTGGAGGACTTATAAGTCTAGGATGAACAAAGACCATTATATAACATGCAAGAAGCAAAGGTTTAATCTTTAAATCAATTTAAACATTTGTTAAATTACTGGAATTTTGAAAAAGCAAAGGTTTAATCTTGTATGTTTATTTGATGTTTGTAAAATAATTTCTTTTAGTTATAATTTTACTTTAATGCATTGTTATTTTTGTAATGAGTATACAATTATAGGTAAAACTAACATAAATAATTGATGAAAGCAAATAGGAATACACATTATAAGCAAATGGAGTTTCACTAAAATTCTAAAATAAATGGTAAGCAAATTACAAAAATAACCATTAATTCATAATTGTTACATATACTGTATTAATCTTGATGATTATTTAGCCATAATTAGGTGTCCATTGAATTTGATCTTGCATACTTAGTTGATCTTGGAAAATTGTTGCAAAATTGCAATTTTTTTCAATGTTTTACTAATGAACGTTGATGAAAATCAGTGTACTTTACTCTTACCAAAATGTTATATGTGATTTAGTACCAATATTTAATATCATTTTATTTTACTTTAATTTTCTTTGTTTCATTTCATTAATGAAATTTTTATCAAAAAAATAAAGATCCTAGAAAGAAAAAAAAAAAACCTCTCTTTCTCCACTTAAAGTCTTTAAGCTTACATGCCAAAAAAGTCAGCAATTAAGTTTTTTTCTTCATTTTTTTCATTATTTATAACTTAACTTGCTTTGAATCTAGACTTGGATTGAAAAGTTTCAATTTCAAAGGGACCAACCAAGGCAAAATTTTAGATGCATGTATTGCAGTTATAATAGAGGAGCATTTTCAAAGAGTAAGGCGTTATAAGAGAAACATCAATCATAATTATCAAAGACATTATAAAAATTTTTAAAAACTTTATGTAATCTGTTAGTGACAAAAAGAAGTTTGAAGCTCAAATAATCAAGTTGTAAAAGAAGATAGAAGTACAAATTTTTGCACTAATCCACTATTTTTTTGCAATGTTTCAAAAATTATAGTAATAAAATTCTGCGTTGACTATAACTTTTAATATGTCTTCTATAAATATTTCATTAGCTTCTTCATTTAATGATGCTTTAAGTGCTCTATACTAAGGATTATAGTACAGAAATCATTAATATTCACTAGGCATGTATGGTTTACACATTTATGTATTATTTTCATTTTTTAATTTTAGTTTTCTAATTTATTTTAAATGTTTCTAAGTTCACATAAAAAATTGTTTATCTTTTAAAGGATGATACTTTTGATTAAAGTTGAGAAGTTTACAATTGTTGTATTTTTTATTTAAAAATTATATTGTTCTTTCAATTTAAATGACATGTTAAACATTAACTAAGTGATATTTTGTAATTTGTGTTACTTTGTTTATTTATATTTGCTATCATATTTACTATTTTAATTAATTTTGAAGTTGATAGATTATATTTTAATAATTAATAAAATTTACAAATTATGATTTAAAATATATATTAATTAACTTATAAATGATGTCCATTTAATGATAAAATTCCTATTTTATTAGATAGTATTATTTATTCTATGTGCTTATTGAGTAACAAACTATTACTAATTAAACAAAATATTACTGTCAAATATGAAACCATTGCTTATTGTACTATAAAACTGTTGTGTATTTAACCATAAAAATCCTACTTATTCTATTAGAAATTATTTTTAAATTTATAAGATACCACTACTTATTCTATAAATAACTTTTGTTTATTTTTTCAACTATTACTGTTTAATACAAAAAAATAATTGATTGAATAAATTAAAAAATATTTTAAAAATAGTAGAACCATTGCATTTAAATTTTATAACTACTAAATATAAAAATTAAAAGCATTACAATAATCATTTAAAATTGTTGTTTAAGATACTTTATACAACAAGTTATATATGTTGAAGTTCTCGACTTCTCCTTAAGATATAGTAGTTTGTGATACTGAGAAGGGGGTAAATCAGCAATATCACAATTCACAGTTTGCAGAAAAATGAACTACTTCAACCTCTTTTTAAAAGCAACCTCTTTTTAAAAGCAAACTCTTTCTCAGACTCGACTAAGGTGGATCTATTGCTACCTACTAATTACAATATTCTCCAAAGTCACCTTTCAAACACCTTGTATAATAGACAATTCGGATGTTATTATTTAGGTCTTCGTTAAGTTGTAAGTTGGTTGATACTTTAACTGATACTTTAGCTACGCTCTGATACCAATTCAAAACACAGAACGTAAAGTAAATTAAGGACACACGAGATTTACGTGATTCCGTCAATGAGACATGCATCCATGGTGGTAGGGATTATACTTGTAAATACAAATTACAATGGATGTTTTTAATTCTCTACTCTTTTCACTATTGCAATTACTAAGTAAGTACAATACAAAGAGTGTCACTTACTGTGTCTACCGTTCTTCTAATTTATCTTGTTTCTGTTGAATTGAAAGGCCGTTTCACTGCCGCTTAGAAGTTCACCGCAACGCTCTCTAATCTCTCTTGAAAAATTTTGGAAATATATTGAGTTCTTTCAATGTTTCGTCGAATACCTTCTCTACGTTGTTTCACACAACTCCTGCTTTCACCTTTTCAGTGTCTCCTTGTCTCCTTATCTCACGACTTTACTATTTTACAGCTCACTTGTCCGTTTCTCTCTCTCTTGTTGTCCAACCGGATGTCTCTCTCTTCTCGCCAAATTTCTCTCTCTTACCGTCGGATTTCTCTCACCGTCCTGCCAGATTTCTCTCTTTTACTGGATTTCACTTTTCCGTTCACTATTGGGTTTCTCTCTCTTCCCGCCTGTCTGCTCCGATTTGGCCGTTGGGTTTCGCTCTCTTCCTTATCTGGCCGTATAAGTCTTTGCCATCCACCCACCTTCAGTCGTCTAGCCGTGTCAGGTTTCTCACTCCGATGGTCTGGTATTTCACTCTCTTATCACCTTCCTCAACCGCCTTTCAGTCATCTTACGTTCAACATTTAACGGCCTTTCGGCTGCCTCCTTCTCTCTCAACATATCTGTCGTTTTTGCTCAATTTTCTGACAGTCGATGGCTGTGTTTTCTTTGATAGACTTTTCTAGAATTTCTCTTTATGAAATTCTTATTTCTATAATACAGGATCTTTCTTTATGAGAATACTAGCAATAAAAACTATAATTGAAATCAACATACCGTTGTCCATTATGCTGATGTCCCGCAGTGGAGATGCGAATCCTCTTTTTTCGTTCCTAAACGCTTCTTTCTTTTCTCCCACTCTTCCCTTTCTTTTCTTTACGTTTTCTCTCTCTGATGGTTGAGATTCAGAAAGGTCCGTAATAGCATATATATATATACACATATTCCTTTCCTGTAACCGTTACCTTAAATAGGAAGATCCTCCCTTTCTGTAATAATTATCTTAAATGGGAAGATACTCCTTTTCTTGTAACGATTATTCTTAATATGAAGATATTCCTCTTCCTGTAACCGTTACCTTAAATAGGAAGATCCTCCCTTTCTGTAATAATTATCTTAAATGGGAAGATGCTCCTTTTCCTGTAACGATTATTCTTAATAGGAAGATATTCCTCTTCCTGTAACATTTATTCTTAATAGGGAGAGTGGAGGGATTTTAAACCCGATGACCCAAATTACCGTTATGCCTAAACGACCATCATATTAGGCCTTTTATTTTGAGTCATACTTTAAATGACATGGGCCACTCATGTTAATTTAACAATCTCCCACTTGGTCCATGTCATGACTTGATGAAACAATAACAATTAAGTGCACACAATTCTTAAAGATTATCAACTCACAACACTTAATTGAATTAAGATGATTGGATCATGGCAGTCACACATCTTATAGCAATATGATTCCTTCCATGTATCACATAATCATCATAATTCATAATAACTTTACTGAGGAACATTGAAACTTTAAACTGTCATTCTCATATATGCTATTAATTATCTCACAAACCATAATTGTAGACATCTAAACAGAGATAACAGAGTACAAGCAAAACCATAACTTTAATTGAATTCACGAGTGTCACAATGATATGAGCATCTAAATATTGGCTTTCAAGTGTATGAGGACCTGTCCATAATGCCCATCCGATCAACATGTCCAGTAAATGTTTTCGGTGGCAAACCTTTAGTTAACAGGTCCGCTATCATCAATTCAGTGCCAATATGCTCAATGGACACTCTTTGGTTTTGCACTTCTTCTTTAACAGATAGGTATTTCAAATCCATATGTTTCGCACCTTTAGAATACCTATCATTCTTAGAGAAGAAGACTGCTGCAGAATTGTCACAAAAAATTCTTAACGGCTTTTCTATACTGTCGACCAAATCAAGCCTTAAGATAAAATTCCGCAACCATAATGCATGAACAGTAGCCTCAAAGCATGCTACAAATTCAGCCTCCATAGTGGAAGTAGCAATGACAGACTGCTTCCCGCTTTTCCAGGAAACTGCTTCTCCAGCCAAGAGAAACATGTAACCAAATGTAGATTTCCTCGAGTCTACACATCCAGCATAATCTGAATCCGAGTAGCCTACTACTTCAAGATGACTTGATCTTTTATAAGTAAGCATGTAATCTTTGGTGCCTTGTAAGTACCTAAGTACTTTCTTTCCGGCTTTCCAATGATCTATTCCAGGATTACTTTGATATCGGCCTAACATTCCAACTACGAAACTGATGTCTGGCCGAGTACATGTTTGCGCATACATCAGGCTTCCAACTAGTGATGCATAGGGAACTGATTCCATCGCTTTCCGTTCCAAATCATTCTTTGGACATTGTAGTTCACTGAACTTGTCCCCTTTCTGAATTGGAACTATTCCTGTTGAGCAATTTTCCATTTTAAATCTCTCTAATACTTTATTGATATAGCCTTTCTGAGACAATCCTAACAATCCTTGTGATCTATCACGGAATATTTCTATTCCTATCACATAGGATGCCTCATTCATATCTTTCATTTCAAAAGTCTCAGAGAGAAATTTCTTCACATTATGTAACAAACCTATGTCATTAGCAGCCAAAAGAATGTCATCGACATATAGGACTAATATAATGAACTTGCTCCCACTGACCTTCATATAGATACACCGATCAACAGTATTTTCTACAAAACCGTATGACGTAATGGTATTATTGAACTTAATATACCATTGTCGGGAGGCTTGTTTCAGTCCATATATCGATTTCTTTAATTTACACACCAAATTTTCTTGCCCCGTGGTGATGAAACCTTCAGGTTGGTCCATATACACTTCCTCTTCCAAGTCACCATTCAGAAAAGCGGTCTTTACATCCATTTGGTGGAACTCTAGATCATCATGAGTTACTAAAGCCATAATAATTCTTAAGGAGTCTTTCTTAGAAACTGGAGAGAAAGTCTCCTTATAGTCAACACCATCCCTTTGAGTGAAACCTTTGGCTACAAGTCTGGCCTTATACCTTTCGATGTTACCGTTCGAGTTTCGCTTGGTCTTAAAGACCCACTTACAGCCAACTCGTTTTGATCCTTCAGGTAACTCTACTAGCTCCCAGACTTGGTTTACATCCATCGATTTCATCTCTTCTTTCATGGCATTAAACCACCTTTCAGAATCATTACATTCCATGGCTTGTTTAAATGAGACTGGATCTTTATCAATGCTCAATTCCGATTCATGCTCAAGTGAGTAAACCACATAATCATTTGAAACTGCTGGCCTCTTCTGTCTTGTAGACCTCCGTAATGCCATTTCTTGTGGTATCACTTGTTCATTTGTAAATTGAACATTGTCACTTGGTTCATCTTTTATGTGTTCACTTTGCGTGTTTCGAGTATCAATTTGTTGTCCTTGCATGTCACGTGACTGTGATGCAATATAAGGAATAATAATTTGAGTAGAAACACTGGGTGTGGGAATACCAACATGAGTAGGAGTACTCACTATGGACCTTTCATTTTGTGATTCTTTAATATCCACCTTTCGTGATTCCCCACTCCCACTGAACTGACCATTTTCAATGAACCGAGCATTACCAGACTCAATTATTCTAGTACTATGGTTAGGGCAGTAAAACCTCTATCCTTTGGACTTTTGAGGATAGCTAATGAAGTAACCACTAATGGTTCTCGCATCAAGCTTTCCTTCATGTGGATTGTATATCCTTACTTCTGCTGGACAACCCCAAACATGAAGGTGTCTCAAACTGGGTTTCCTTCCTGTCCATAACTCGTAAGGAGTTTTAGGGACAGCCTTACTAGGAACTCCATTCAGCAGATATGCAGCAGTTCTTAATGCATGCATCCACAAGGATAAGGGTACAATACTGTAATTCAACATGCTCCTAACCATATCCATAAGTGTGCGATTCCGCCTTTCCGCTACACCATTCTGTTGTGGTGTACCAGGCATTGTATACTGTGCACATATGCCTCGACTCTCAAGAAGTTTTACAAATGGACCAGGATATTGTCCACTTTCATTGAATTTTCCATAATATTCACCACCCCTATCTGACTTAATCACTTTTACTTTTCTATCTAACTGCCTTTCAACTTCATTAATAAACACCTTTAGGATGTTTACTGACTGAGACTTTTCATGCAGTAGATACAAGTAACAATATCGTGAGTAGTCATCTATAAAGGTGATGAAATATTTCTCACCACCCCATGTTGGGATATCAAACGGGCCACAAACATCAGTGTGTATCAATTCTAAAGGCTCATTGCTTCTCATGGCTGGGTTCTTTGATGTATGTTTTATTTGTTTCCCTTTTATACAATCAACACATACATCCCAATCAGTAAAATTCAATTGAGGCAAGACATCACCTTTCATCAACCTCAATATCCTTTCTTTGGATATATGACCCAATCTTTGATGTCATAAGAAAGCAGAACTTTCATCATGCATATTACGTTTGTTACCTATACCATGCTCAACAAGAAATATGGAATCAGCATACATAGCATCAAGATTAAAACGGTACAAATCATCAATCAAAGTACCAGATCCATAATAGTACGAATGTCTATACAATGAAAATGCACCATTTCCAATCTTGAGGTTAAATCCTTCTTTATCCAACTTTGCAACAGAAACTAAATTTCTAGCACATTCAGGAACATAAAGACACTTTTCTAGATCCAGATGACACTTGGTGTCCAAGATCAATCTGTACGTCCCAATCCCTTCTATTCGTGCCTTCATTCTGTTTCCCATGTAGAGGAACTTCTCAGTTCCTATTATGGGCTGGATTGAAAGGAATCCCTGCATAATATGTGACACATGAATAGTAGCTCCAGAATCTAACCACCAAGTATTATTGGGCACTTCAATTATGTTTGATTCAAAACATATTGATATATAGTACGTACCTTTCTTTTCGAACAAACCTTTCTTTTTGGGCAATCATTTTTTAAGTGACCCATCTTTTTGCAGAAGAAGCATTTCTGATCCTTCTGGATCTGACCTCCAATGACTTTCATAGAGGCTTTGTCCTTCTTCTTACCTTTCTTATGTGGTTTAGACTTGCTACCACTAGCATCCTTACGAACGATGAGATGAATGGAGTGATCATTCATCTTCTTTAATCTCCCTTCCTCCTGAACTAACATGGCCTTAATTTCTTGAAAGTTCCATTTCTCTTTAATAGTGTTATAATTCACTTGGAACTGGCCAAATTCAGGAGGCAGTGAGTTTATGATGAATTGAACCAGAAATGATTCACTCACATCCATGCCTATTGTTTTCAACCTTGCTGCTAGATTAGCCATACTGGTCACATGATCATGAATGGGCTGTGACCAATCAAATTTCTTGGTCGCCAGCTCACTCATTAGGGTTCCTACGATGGATTTATCAGTTATATCTGACTGAGAGTATTCCTTAATTCTCATCAGAAATTCCCTCGCATTTTCCGTCTTAGGCATCGATGGCTTGACATTTTCAGCTATCGTCATCCGCATCAAATTCAAACTCAGCCTATTGGACCATACCCAAGCCTCATAAAAAGACTTATCAGATTCTGTACTAGTCCCTGTAATGGCTGCAGGCTTTTCATCCAAAATGACTGCTAAGTCCAAGCCCAATACACCTAAATGAAACTGAATATGCTCAGACCATTCAGCATAGTTCAGTCCATTGAATTTGACCATCGAATTGCCTAAGGCGAATACATTGGTGGAAGCTGCAAACATAATCCAAATTTATACGTTAATACTTTGAGTAAAATCTAATGGATTTAGATACATTACAAACTTTAATCATGTATTTAAGTTCACCTTTGGGTAATACTCAAATACATAACTCTAATCAATAATAATGCTAATTTGAATATACTTTAATAGATCAATTAATCATACTAGAATTAACATGAATGTCATCTTTGGATATACAATCACGTTTACCCAGTATATCAATTAATCCCTTTTAGTGTCATTAATTACAAGCAATGATCCATCTTTGGATGATCTCCTAGCTTTTAATTAATAACCACAATTGTTCATTTCAAAACATTTTATTAGCATCCAAAATGAACAATTAAAATTCACAGTCAACTGTTTAAATCCATTCAAAGCTAGGTCACTTTGGTGACTAACAAGCTTTTAATATTTGACTCATATTGACGTGAATTTAATAATCTTCAATTACGAAGATTAAATTATCTTTTATGTGGGAGTTTCCAATAACTGGTCCTTTTTCTTTTTTTTATTTTTATGTGGTATTCATTCAGACCCGAGCACCACCATACTACAGGTGAGACCCGCGTACTAGGCAACCCGACACACTCCGGTCACACAGTGGCGGTACCACCGTCCTGCTACCTCCGGTCATTCGAAGGGGTCTCCGTCAACAACCGACCTCGTGCGTCGGTTCTTCCTAACGTTGCCTCTGACAGACGAACGTGGGGCGAACCAACCCGTTCGGGTCGGATCTCCTAAGCGATCTGGGTCTGCAGCAACACCCGGAATCGCAATTCCGGGGAGACCATTCCGCCGCACCTACTCGACCGACCTGGATCCCGTCGCCACCCGGAAGAACGCTCTTCCCCTTTCTGTCGTGCCCAATCCGTTCGGGTAAGCAGTGAACCCGGAAACACGAGGCCGATCTGCCATCCCCAGATCCGTTTGGGTCTGGCGGCATACTGTCCTCGTGCCGGCTTTCCCTTTTCCTTTCAACGCCGGCCGTTTCGCCGGTACTTACTCTCCATGGCCAGCATTTCCACTTTCAACGCCGGCCTTTTCGTGCAGTAAAAAGAGACCAAAAAATTATTTTTGCGTGCGTCATCGTTTCGTTTTACATTATATGCAAAAATAAATAAATCAAAATACGACACAAACAGACAAAGGAAAACAAATTTCAGTATTCGCAGACCCGCTTTGATACCAATTGATAGACTTTTCTAGAATTTCTCTTTATGAAATTCTTATTTCTATAATACAGGATCTTTCTTTATGCGAATACTAGCAATAAAAACTATAATTGAAATCAACATACCGTTGTCCATTATGCTGATGTCCCGCAGTGGAGATGCGAATCCTCTTTTTTCGTTCCTGAACGCTTTTTTCTTTTCTCCCACTCTTCTCTTTCTTTTCTTTACGTTTTCTCTCTCTGATGGTTGAGATTCAGAAAGGTTCGTAATAGCATATATATATACACATATTCCTTTCCTGTAACCGTTACCTTAAATAGGAAGATCCTCCCTTTCTGTAATAATTATCTTAAATGGGAAGATACTCCTTTTCTTGTAACGATTATTCTTAATAGGAAGATATTCCTCTTCCTGTAATCGTTACCTTAAATAGGAAGATCCTCCCTTTCTGTAATAATTATCTTAAATGGGAAGATGCTCCTTTTCCTGTAACGATTATTCTTAATAGGAAGATATTCCTCTTCCTGTAACGTTTATTCTTAATAGGGAGAGTGGAGGGATTTTAAACCCGATGACCCAAATTACCGTTATGCCTAAACGACCATCATATTAGGCCTTTTATTTTGAGTCATACTTTAAATGACATGGGCCACTCATGTTAATTTAACATTCTTCTCCTTCACGTCGACAGCTGCTCAATTGTTTCGGTCATCCACCTTTGTTCTTCATTCAGTCCGGCCATCAACCGTCTCTCTCATTCTCGTCGACAGTTACCATTTTCTCTCTTCCAAGTATTTGACGGTTTCTCTCTCTAAGTTTTGCCCTGCCTGATACATTATTCAATTTTCGACGACACTGTTCAATTTCAACAATACTATTCAATTCTGACTACTCTTTTCTTTTGCAGGTGGTCTTCTTCTATGTAGAGTTTGGTATTCTTTTTAGTTGGTCGGTTGTTTAAGTTTTGCTGAATGCTCAATATTGCCGACTTCTTGTTCTTTGTCTTCTAAGACTATTATATACTATACTCCATGAAATACTAGTAAGACTTACGCAAATGAATTTACTTTCTTACCCTTTTGTATGGTTTTATCTTTTTGCCCTTCCAAGTAGCTTCAATTTACTTACACACGTAAACCTAGTTTACAATAATTACAACCCATCAACATATGTTGTAATATACTAAGCAAAAAACTTTATAAGATTTACTATAGCACTTGCAAATATAACAAACTAAAAATTGTTATATTTGATTTTAAGTAACAGTTTTGACCATTTAAGCAATTGTTTGAATATGTTGTTATAACTACAATTTCTTGCAATGAGAGATTATGGGTTTTAGATTTCATTTTTGAAAATAATTGCCACATAAATTAATTTATAAGATAAAGCTTCACCTAAATAAGCTAAAAATTTTGTTAGGGTTCCATTAGTAAAATTAAAAAAGTAGTAAAATTATTGAAAGAGTTGAAGTTGGATGATTTATTTGTATAAAATTGAAGCTGAGTGATCAAAATACAAACAAGCAATAAAACACTTACGACATCACGAGTGGATAAAATAAAATAATCTGAGTAGTAACGAATTTAATAATCATCTAGACGCTTCAAGCGAACTTCATATGATCATGATAAACATTCAGCCAAACAGAGTCGAATTCATAACTCTTAGCGACGTGGAAGTTATCTATTTCCTCTCCATACATTTATACATAAACATAAAAATCGATTTGGTTGTCTGTTATTTAATAGAACAGAAAACCCTCTTCAATGACCAAATTTCAAGCCGAATTACTCAACTCTCTCAATGGTGTTGCACCATTTAGCGATGAAGAGGATTTAATGGTTTGGAAAC
Organism: Ceriops zippeliana; assembly: GCA_037897445.1. Lineage (NCBI taxonomy): Eukaryota > Viridiplantae > Streptophyta > Magnoliopsida > Malpighiales > Rhizophoraceae > Ceriops > Ceriops zippeliana. The sequence goes on along the minus strand of JBAPLH010000018.1, from coordinate 4,922,142 downwards.
AAAACTCCAATGGTGATTTCAGTCTGAAGTGTTTTGCTTCTGAATAAATCAAAGAATCTTCACTTCTCCTGCCACCCTTCCTCACGTATGGAAGGGCTTAGTTTCGCCTAAAGCTAAGATCTTTGATTGGATGGCGATGCTTGACAGGATCAATAAAAATGTGTTACTTTCTAATAAAGGGCTCCTTTCTGGTGAGCACTCTTTCTGTTCCTTTGGCAATTTAGAGCCTGAAACCATCAACCACTTACTAGATACATGCTTCTGGTCTTGGAAGATATAGAACACCCTTGCAAGCTGGTGGGGATTGCAATGGTGTATGCCATCTAATTTGCAAGATTTATATATCTAGCTAGTTGGCTTGTTTGTTGGTAAACCCCAACGGCATACTTGGATCACTCTCTTCTTTGTTGTGATATGGACAACTTGGCTTCAAGAAAACAAGATGGATTTCGGAAATGAACCACTAAACTGGGAAACAATGCTTGATCTGATACTTGTGAAGCTTAATCTTTGGCATAAGCACAAGGATGTCAACTTCCAGCTAAATCTCGGTCCTTACTCCTTTCGGCCGATGCTTTGAAATTGCAGACGGTTCCAAAATCTCGTCCACAACAGCAAACTTGGATCACTCCCCAAATACATCGTTTGAAATGTAACATCGATGAGTCTGCAATTGGAAAGCCGGGTCCAAAGGGAATAGGAGGTGTTCTTAGAGATTGTCTTGGCCACTTTATCTGTATGTTTTCTTGCTCTGTGGGTGAAGTTGATTCTAAACCTGCAGAATTGCTAGCAATTCTCAAGGCTATTTAACTAACAGTTGTAAATGATGAATGCGTGATATGTCTATCATGTCAGAATTGGATTCTCATATCACTCTCACTTGGAGGTTTAATCATATTAGCAAGAACTGAGGCTTTATTGCAGATGGCTTAGCAAAGTCAAGAACTATTAAGCAATCTAATCGCATTATTTGACAAGCTATGATCTCCTTCTTCGGCTATCCTCTCTATCGTAATAGCTCTACTTCTTTAATGAAAGATTACCTTGACTAATCAAAAGAATAGTTGTCTTTATGAAACTATAAACGCGTGCATTAGATTAACATTGGCTCTCTATTAACGGTGTCACCATAATTATACAAATTCACCATAATGCTACTTTAATTAGAGATTACATGACCAATGTGAATCTGTATATCAAATGAATTGAGAAACTATGACTCATTTGTCGCTTCCATTTTTAAGTTGAGGCAAAATATAGGAAAAAGAGGGATTTGTGGCATCACTGAGTTATTTAGCAGAATAAGATACATTGGATGGGATTTTCAGCAGTTCTGGACTTAGAGAGAGCAAGTTGACCTGCTAAGGTGCTACTGTATGTAAGAAGATTTAACATGCACCCTTATTATGATTTTTTTAGATTAGATCATCATCAAGATCAAATACAAAGAAACTTACAGCATCACGCAAATGTCCAAAGGACCAAAAATTACAATAGGTAATGCTTTGTTGAGGCCACATTTGGACGGGGCAATTTACAGTATATATATATTTTTTTTTGGTCAATTGTTGCGTGTGTATGTAAATTTTGATTCTCTAAGCGTAAAATGTTATTGCGTTGTATCTCAGTTCTTGCTTCGGGAATCTATTGGGATTACCTGTAATTTTGTGTTATTGTTTGCTTTTGCTTGTGCGGTTTGAGGGTGAACAGATGATGGCTTGAGGTTATAAAATAAATGCGGTCGCAATTAGAGCGGAGCAATCCATTCCCTTTGAAGAACTAAATGAAAATCGACTTACTTTTACATTCGCTTTTGTGTGAAAGAACAAATAGCAATACTTTAACGGAGTAGATGGCACAAAAATGTTCATAATCAAATTGCGTCAATATCCCTTATCCGGATTTAGATAGCTTTTGACATATCCTATGCAAATGAAGGGGTAACCTTTGAGAAATAAACGCACGCACTACTGAATTTCTATAAAATTGTAGAATGATGATTATCAAATAATCTTATAAAACTTTAAATTTATTTAAAAGTTTAAATTTGTAGGTAAAAAATTTTACGCACTTTAGCACATTTTTCTGACACATACTCGACTCAATTAGTAGGTGGCATCATAAAATTGGATTGAACGGCACAAACCAGAATACTAGGCCCCCATTAAATAGGGACATGATAATCAAATTAAAAAGAAATTTGAAAAAGGTCAGAAAGCCAAACCAAAGTTTGATATATGTCAAATAACTTTGTGAAATTCAAATTTAACTAAAAGATCAGTATTGTAGGGGGGGGGGGGGAGAAACTTACAAATTTTATAAGGTATAATAAATTTTTTATTTTTAGCGACATTAAATTTTATGTTTTTTTTTTTTAAATAATAAAAATTTATCTATTATAATAGTGTTAGAAAGTTCTATTAGAATCTTCCTATCAAATTAAGATCTTAAACGCTAGAATGCAGGGAAGCGAAACTGATTAAGTTGAATTAAGATCCTAACATTCTATTATGTTGGTTCTTGTATTGATGTAACATTCATATGCAAATTGACACTTCAAAAAACACTCTTATAAAGTGACAACGACTAATAAGGGACTTCATATACACATCAAATACCAATTGCAAGGTTACAAAGAACAACTGAACATCCTCGATTGATCAAATTCGCTCGTAGTCTTGTGCAGCCACTTCTCTGTGGTTCTTGGAAAGAGATTTCTGTCTGATTTGTTCGTTCAGAAGCTGTCTTTGATGACTCGCCATCTCTTCAGAGCTCATGGTGATGAGTCGCTCAGGATTCACCTCTCCAAGAAGTACTCTCCTTCTCAAATCAGGATTGCTGGGATCTCTCATGTTGAACATTATGGACCTATACTTGAGTCTGTTGGGCCCATTGAACGGCCCCATCTTGTGGAACAGCGCCGACTCGACAACCGAGGCAATATTGCAGACTGGCATGGGTTCCCCATCATCATCATCGTGTACAGCAGTATAAGTAGTCTCTGCCGCAGCCTTGGACAGCGCGTCCTGGAGAAGTTGTCGGATCTTGGCACGGGCGGGATCACTGGGGGCGTCCACAATCTTAATGCACTTTTCGGAGTCCAAATCCGATAAGTTTGATTCCTGCAAATTGCTCTTCCTTTTCTTGTCGTTTGTTTTTGATGACGAAGATGTATTATTCGTTCCTGATGATGAAGATCCGAGGAGCTCAGCATAATCGTGGAGGGGCAAGGACAGATTGTGTCTGCACAAAACGTTCCCATATAACTTGACGGTTACAGTCACTTGTTTCTGTGGACCAGATTTCTTGGCCTTGCTTCTCTCATCCGACGCCACTCTCCTCCAGGAAGCCAACAAAAGGGAGGCCGCGCATCGAATGTCCTTGACAGGGTGCTTCGCGAGAGGCCGAAGCAGTTTCAAGAGCTTGTTGGACACAAGGACGGACGCTGGTATGTTGGGAAAATCTCTGAGACGATTCAATGCATCGAGGCACCGAGATACCCCATTCTCATGATCGGCTCTTCTTGCGCCCTTCGTCACGGAAATCAGAGCAGAATCTGCTGCCTTCTTGGCAGCCTTGATGGTGCCAACCAGATAATATTCCATCGTCACCCTGTCCGATGGCTCTCAATTAAAACTCACTAGATACCCAGTTCCTGCAGGGACTTGCTGCTGCGTACGTAGGAAGCTAGACGAACCCTGGATTAATTTTGGTGATATTGCTATTGTTTCCTCTCTTTGCTCCTACAAGTGTCATTATCTACTTCCTACAGACCGCAAAACAAATATATATGAATACGTATGTCATCAAAACTGAGAATTCCAGTGCTGTATGGGATTAGGAGTCCGAGTAGCAGTTGGTTTGGGAATCCCCATTCATTCAAACTCCACAGCTCCTAAGCAAGAAGCTTGATACCCACGAAAGTATCCCCACCGTCCATCTTTCCGTTATTTCTCTTTCCTCTCGCCGATAACCACTTTTGCCCTTAACCCTTTTTATTTTGTAAGCTTATTTCTTTTTTCAGCCGCCCCAAAATAAGCTTATACTGAGCACGCGCGTCTTTACAAACTTGATTTATAGATTTTTTTTTTTTTTCTCTTAATTCACGAGTTTTGGAGCCGTTAAGACGGGAACTATGCATCCAGCGCAATCCCACGAGGGGCCGGACTTAGGGATAACCTTTTTTTTTTTTTTTTTTTTTTTTTTTTATTGTTCGGCCATGTCTTCTCCAGTTAGCTTGCTTTTACACCTGTAACTCTCTCGAAAAGGACATAATTTCCTGTAAATTGGGAATATGTAATTAATCCGTATAACATGTTTGGGAATTTTATTTTATTTTTGTTTAAGTGAGTGAATGAATGTTATTATTTTGATAAAGATAGAAGAAAATAGTGGTACCATTTTTATATTAAATAGAAAACACACACACACACACATGTGAATATTTTTTTACAGTTATTCTAGTAATTAAAAATTTATATTTATATTTTAAAAATATTAGTTCTAATCCAAAAAGAAGTGTAAATTTATTTTTATTATATAATTCATAACCCAATAAACTTATTAATTGAAAAATAAAAAATAAAAAAACAGAGAAAGAGAGAAATGTTTATATAATTCATAGTCATGAAAGATGTTTGTGATTCGGACTAATTAGTTTCATAAAAATAAAAAATCGTTGCTCTTTGAGATTAACGAATATTTTTTTGGTGGCTTATTGAAGGGAAAGGGAGATTTCAAATGCCAACACAAATCCTATAGCAAGGATATGCCAAATAGCACACACTTCTTCAGTTTTTTTTTCTATTTTTGCCTCGTTCCTAAGATCAACTTTTAGCTCTCTTTCAATTTTAATAATGCATTAATTTTTGCGTTTTCGTACATTAACTAAGAACACATTGATTCGCGTCTTAACCTACTTTACCAACAATAATATTTTAGTCATTACAAAAACATAACTGTTATTCTTTTGGCAACTTTTTCTTTTTCTTTTTTAAAATAAAAAATTAATAATAAACTTTTTAACCATTATCATAAATGCACAAAATAATGAATCTATCCCATGTTGAGCTTATTCTTCTTCAATACGGTAAGATTTCATTATCATTTAATCAAATTCATTTACGAACTAACCTTATTTCATCTTATTCTAGAATATGCATATGCTAATACTTTAAGAACCATGATTGAGTGCATATATGTTACCATTTTTCCCCCTTCTTATCATTCTTCTCCTAGGAGTCATGCTTTACTAATCCATATGAGTTTTCTCTTATTGGGTGTAATCTATTTGTTCCTTAAGCAACCATGGAAAATGTATGCTATTAATACTCATTTCTTTATTTAATTTTAGTTATGATACCATTTGTTAAGAAAAACACAAAAGTTCAAGATTAAAGAGCAATCTAAGTAAAGTTGAAATAAGTAATAAAGTTGAAGGTTTGATAATACAACTTAATTCAAAATTTTAAATTATGATTTTTTTTATTTATATATTATTTGCTCTTTAATTTTCTTTTAATGTATGTAGAATTCTTTAATTATATGACTCATACACTCACATTTGAAATAATATTAATGATGATTATGTAATCTAGAAACTCTTGCAAAAATACTAATATATATTCTTGGAAAGAAGACGTGAAATGGAGAAAACAACCACAAAGGAGTTAAATCGAGTGCTTTGAGTTGCTTTAAGCACAACTTGAAAACAAACCTTATTTTTGGAAGAGGAGGGAGACGTTTGGTGTTTTCGACATTGTATTTATTCCATTTCGCACTTGCTTCATTGTGACATTACATATTGTGGGAAGTGAGCACGGAGAATGGGTGGCCATAGTTGATGGAACGAGCAAAAAAGTGAAAATTCAAGTCAACCACTTCTTAAACTTTTGAAATAACCATAACATAATTATTAATATATATCACCTCCTCTTTTCCATAATTTTTCTTTTTCTTTTTTTTTTTTTGTTGTTTTGTGCTTTGGATGCTAAACAATTAAAATTTTCAATTTTATAAGAAAATAAAAAGAAGTTGGGTCTTTGATTTTTTTTTGGCTTAAATTCAGTAGTAAAAAGAAAATTATAAACGTGATACAAGGGATCTTTTTGACAGAGATTTGGCGGTCAAAGCATGAGATTCAAACCATTAGGTATTAATTTATACTACCGTTTGAAAGTTTTATTTGATATTTCACCTTTTTGCTGTTGTATATGATTTCAAAATTATATTTATTTATTTAATTTTTTTTACAAAATGCAAAATATTAATTTCTGTTAACAATTAACTAATTATATTTATTAAATTAAATAATAATATTATAACTAGTGCAGTAATAATTGATTTTTATTTAATTCAACTATCAAGTGGTGAATAAATAATAATTTTTAATTTGTTACTCTACCTTAAATAAAGACTATTTTCTTGGTTTAAACTTTTGACTTTCAAATGACAATATAATAATCTTAGTGTTACAATAAAACTCTTAGAAAAAAAACAATTAATATAGTTTTATTTATATAATGTTTAATAGTGATAGCATAAAGCATGATCTTCATGAAGCAATGATTAAGATAATTAATTCTTTGATACATAGTTAAAATAATTAAAGTAGGGCATGTTATAAAAATTATTATTTTATTATGTTATAAATTATGCTGTAATTATATTTTGTAATTTATTTACTTATTTTATAATATTTTAGTTTAATTTAAAAAATTAATTAAACTATTTTGAAAAAATATATGAACTATTTGAAATTCCTTTTGATTTTGATTTGTTTAAAAGTATTTTTACTTTGATTTTATTAGTTTATTTTTTTTTTTTTTTTAATTTTTTAAATATTTTTTTTTTTTTTTTTTTATTTTTTTTTTGGTAATTAATAAATTATTTTTTTTTATATAATAGTTGTTTTAAACTTATAAGTTAAAACATCCTACAAATAATAAAATTTTATAAATCATATTCTCTTCTTAGAGTTGTTATATTTTCCAATAAATTCTAATTTTTTAAAGGTTCATTCGAGTGTTAACCTTTTATCATTTATTTCTCATACTTTTATCTTGTAATAAGTAATATCAGAATTTAAATTTATCTTATTTGATATCATTTGACATTCTGCGCTTTTGTCTTGCATTAGATGATATCAATATAGGTTTGGCCTATAATGATGTTATCTTACAAGGTCTAAGGCAACCTCTCAATGATGAAAATGGTGAAGGAAAAACATTGTCTAAAGTAATTTTGTGAGATTATGAATACAAAAAATCTTATATTGATTTCAAAGATGTTTTTTTATTTGATGATTTTTTTAATTAAAGATTTTGTAAGATAATTAGCAGAAATTGAGGTTTATTTTGAATACAATGACATTTGGAATGAAAAAATAACTCTTACATATTCTAAACTTTGAAATGGTGCAATTGATTGGTGGGATGATACTTAATATTTTTAATTAAGATGTAGTAAGTTTAAAATTAGATTATTGATAAAGATAAAAATTTATTAATTTTAGAATTTTACAGTGATAATATGTATAACGAGATTTTAAAAAAAATTAAAAAATAATTTAATTCTTATTTTCTACTTATTGAAACCATGGAAACAAGAATAAGTTAGCTTGTCCCTACACTAAGATTTTTAATAAAGCACCAATTCAAGGGATATTAAAAAAATAAAAATATTGGTTAATGATCAGGTTTTGATTAAATCAAACAATTTCTTTTATATTAGTAAATATTTCAATGAGGATTAAGTAACTATAATATCATTTGTAAATTCTATTAACATACAAGGTAAATCCATAACTCATATATCGTAAGATTTTATTAATTTTTCATCCTTTTATATTGATTTTCTTAGAGTAGAGCATTTTTTTTTTAATTTTTAATTTTTTTTTTTTTTTTAATTTAACATGATGGTTCATAAGAAAATTTATTGGTTTATATTGAAGATATTAATTGATTTGAAATATTTGTTCTTATGGCATAAAACAATTTTTTATTATCAACTCGAAGAGGAGTTTCTTTCTAATAAAAGGATATGATATAGGACATACCATGAAGATTAATATTTTATTATTTAATAAATAATGTTATAATTATTATTTTATAATTTATTTACTTATTAGTCTAATTAAAAATTTTAGTTGAACTATTTAAAAAGTATTTGAAAATTTTTTTATTTTGATTTGTTTTAAAATATTATTTTAATTAATTATTAAATATTTTTAAATTAAATAAATAATTTTAGTTGTAAATAAACATGCAAGAATATAGATTAAAACATCTTATAAATAATTAAAATTTATAAATCATATTTTACTTGTTATATTTTTTAGTAAAATTTAAAATATTTTTTAAAGATTCAATTAAATGTTAGATCTTTTTAGATTTTTTTTTTTTTTATTTTTTTTTTTTTTTTTATTTTTTTTTATTTTTAATTTTATTTATATTATTTGATGTCATCTAACACGGCCACACTTCCCCACGTGACAAAAATCACCGATTCTCAGCAACAATGAAATGCCTATCTAATGCTTGCTGGCTGGTTGTTGACGGCGTGGAGAACAACGGTGTTTTTGGTTTTTTTTTTTTTTTTATTTGATTTTTAGCGACCATGGCCATTAAAGTAAATTCTCTGAATTTTGAGGGGCGATGATAGCGATGAGAAGGTGTGTTCAAAGCTTCCGTCTCCCACTTGGCATCGTCTTATTAATAAATTACTATTTTGCTTATGTACGTATTAATTAACAGAGGGCGAGCCAACCAAATAAGTAAATAATGATAATTTTGCTATGAAAAAGTAACCAAATGTGTTTTTATATTTCCATGTAAAGAACAGGGGAGATCCATAATTTAAAGATCCTCTTCCAAAATTCCCCATTCCCATACCAAACCCTAAAAATCAGTTCCCGTAAAACTCAAGGAAGAAACACCCCAATCTATAAAATCTTTCTTGGCCATCAGGACCAAATTTTGCGACACCTCTGCCGGAATGGCCTATACGAAAATAGCAAATGCACAATTTAAATCAAAAGAACTTGTCCAAACCAGTTGCAGAGTAATCCAGACAGCCGAAATGATTCCCATAACCTAACCTTTTCATCAGCAGCCGCCAAACCAGCATTCAAACATGACCACTAGTTAAAAACCAGAACCATAACCAAGATCAACCAAAAAAAAAAAAAAAAAAAGTGCAGACCCACCAACCGCCTGTGGGGGGCCCTTGTATAATGTCATATTTAAGATGACATTATACAAGTTTTATAATTTATGATGATCGTATTGTTATAACGAAAATGTGTGTTGTAAAATTTATAAAATTTATCATTTTTCCGTTTTTTTTTTTTATGTTCAATATAATATGCCTGTTTATTTTATTATTAATTTTATGATAATAGTAATTTTTTAAAGTTTTTTTAATAATAAAGTAATTATTGATTATAAAAAAAAAACAAAATTGGTAATAAATAACACAAAATAAATAACAAACAACAATAAAAAAAACGATAAACAATAAAAAATAACGACAAAAAATTGATAAGAGAAACAAAATAATTTTAGCTACAATAATAACTGGAAAAGCCATCGCTTAGAGGAAATTTCAAGTAATTAAAGATATTATTTTATTATGTGTTTTGTGATTTAATAAATGTTTTAATAATAATAAAAAAAAAAAAAAAAGAAAAGGGAGAGGCGAGGGAGGCGAGGCGAGGCATGAAAGAAAACGGGTGAAGAGACGAGACCTGAGCTTTTTGTTTTTTCAACTGCCGCCCGCCCATCACGCGCTGTATCTCTGTCTCGATCTCATCGCCTTAGCTTTCGTTTCGATTTCTCGTAAGTTGTAATGACAACAAGCAATCTCAACAACAACCACCACCACCACAACAACTAACAACAACAGACCCAGCCCCTCCCAAAAGCCCTTTTAATCTCTCTGTCTCTCTCTCTCTCTCTCTCTCTCTCTCTCTCTCTACAATTTTCAATTTTGAATATTGGGGTATGTGTTCTTTGTCATGCAAATGCTTTAGGTTCTTTCATTTATGTATAGATTTCACCTTTTTTTTTCATTTTAAATTTATCTGCCTGATATTGCAAGTAAGAATTAAATATGAAAATCGAAATTCCAGTGATGGGTTTCTCTGCTTCTAGAGTGCTTTTGGACTTTTCCTTAAATTATCAATTGTTTTTTGTTTTCTTTTTTTTTGCAATTTGGCTTATCACATCATGTGAGTTAATTGAATATGGTTAAAATCTAGATCTCTCAGATGGATTAAAGAGGTTGGGGTCATGTGGCCATAATCTTAGTTGCAGGTTCTTTCTCATATTTTATCGAGAAGTTAGGTTACTTGTCTGATTCTTTAGCCAAGCACGTTTCTCCTTCTCATTTTTTTTTTTTTCTATTTCTTCAGTCTTTTCATACATGTATGTATCAAACTCTGACTTTGTTTTTCTTGTAATGGGTGAATTTCACGAATGAGACGCAGATGGATATCGAGCTCTTCAACTAACCCCCTTCTTTTGATCTGGATTTGCTTCAAGTGCACAAGTTCCTGGGAACTGGGAAGGTACATTCTGTGGCTTCCTCGTTTTTGTTTAGTTGATGATAGAAAGTTGCGATCTTGATGTCAATTTCGGATTTCTTTCAAGTCTGTGTAAAGCAGTGTGGTTTTTTTTTTTTCTAATGCAATAAATATGTTTCCGGTGAGCACAGGTGAAAAATGTTACTGGCGGCATTGAATCTTTTCTACCGCTGCTCAGCTATGAACATATTCTGATTCTAGGATTCTCCGTTTTGTTCAAATTATCCAATATTTTTTCTGATGTGTTGTTTAGTTTTTGTAAACAAAGAATTGCTAAATTAGCAAGCTCTTACTTTTATATGCTATTCAGTTGATCATTTATTGTTGATTTTGTTGGATCAATGAGGCAACCATTTTGTCTTCTACTTACCCTAGACATCTGGTATAATTGTTTGATTCTTGTTTTTTTGTTTTCTTTTCTTTTTTTTTGGTCTGATGTTTTATTCTCGTTTTATATGCCACATTTTATGTTTTTGGTGCCTGTATTACATGTATTGATTCTGCAAAAGTTGCAAATGTATTAAACTGTTAGGTTGCTTTTGCTTTGTAGAATCTTCAAGTTTGAAACCCTAAAGTTAGAGTTTCCATTTTATATGTGACAGCCTTTAACAATCTTTAACTTGGATGGAAATCTTGCTTATGAAGGCTGCAAAAAGCAGTCAGAAGAGGTTTTAAAGTAGAACTGATAGCAAAGTGGTTATGTGCTAAGAGCAGGATTTTATTTTGTTTGCATCTATTGCAGGAGATGAAAGATAAAATTTGATTAGTAATTAGATTTTTTAACCCAAAAAATAAAATAAAATAAAAATATATATATATAGTGAACCTTATGCTAACCTTCGTTTAATTTTATGTCTATATGGTTTGTCTTTTGGTTTTAAAATTATCGAACTAATTTTCTGTTTTTACATTGGCCTTTCTTTCTTTTGTAAATACTTAGGCAATCTTCTGTGTTTATTGTTCACTTATGATTTAAACATGTTATTGCTTATTCTGATTGTGGAGATGATGGGACTTCAACAGGATTTTGGTAATTTAGACATTCTAGATAAATGTATATTTTCTCTCTTTCCCTGTGTCTTGTGGAGACTTTGTTGATGCTTTTGTCTACATTTTTTGTTGCAGTATTATGGTGTCTCCATTCAGAACCAATTTTAACATCACATTCTGATGTAAAGAAATTTATTTGCTTGAATGCTTTACTAGTCATGCACCAAGTAGCATAGGCTGGGACTTCCTCAACCCATTATTGGCCCGTTTTGTCTATATAAAGATTTTGATGTGTTCCATCTGCGACTATGGAATTCTTTATTGGAACTCCCATGTCTTGTTAACTTTCTCCCCATGGAGTTATGGGCTATTTTGAAACAGTCCTTTCCTTGTTTATGGAGAATAGCTGATATATCCTTGTACTAACTAGAAATAAATACCTCTGACGACCATTAGACCTTCTCCAAGGGTATTCAAGCTATAATGATGGTAATATTCTTAGTTAGCATTTTCTGTGGGAATCTTGTTGGAGGACTTCTTCTTCCAGGTGGATTGTGGAAATCTGTTCAGATGTAACAGTCTGGCAGCTAGAGCATAGCTTGTATTGAGGTTTTGTGTAATTTAAACGAAGATGCCTAACTGTTACATTGCAAGCAAAACAATAATTATTCTGGACATCATCACAATGTTGACATCCCTTTCACAGTTTCACTTAATGATTTCATGGAAGGTGGGAGAGCATTTATAAATGTTAACAGATGAGTCATAACACACAGCTCCATATTTGCTGTTTATGTTTTGTTGTAGAAAGGCAGTGATGCTAGCGCTTTCATAGCATTTATGCTTCTCTTCTTCCTATTTTGTTTCTTTTGTTTTTTTTCCAGTCTAGTGTTCTCTTTCTCTCCTTCTCTCCTTCTTTCTCTCTCTCTCTCTCTCTCTCTCTCTCCTTTTCCAGGATAAATACTTGAGACACTTTAGTGTTGACGTAAGCTGAACCCATCATCAGTCAAAATTAAGAGTGTTGATTTTCTCTATTTCTTAGGTAATAGTTTCTCGTTTGATCCGTGTGAATCGAGAAACAGTTGAGTTTGGTGGTCTGCTTTATGCCATGCTTTTCTGACTTTGTACCTTTTCATCTTCCTGGCTAGTTCAGTATCATGCAGAATTGGAAAGGTTGCATTGCTTAGTCTAGTATAGTGGTTATGTCACATTACAAAATGAATCCTGTTTAAGAACTATTGTGGCTTGTGCACAACTACAAAGAAATGAATTAATGTTAACTTTGCCATATAACATAATTGTTTTCTATGGGAGTGGTAGGAGGGGTTTGGATATGGGAGTTCACATATATGATGCGGCAATTTTGGCAGGATTATAGCTTTTGCAAAATTGTGCTTGTGTGTATTTTCGGCTATTGACTATCTATCATTACTCTGTTGCTTCGAAACTGTCATCGTGTTTGTTCCTAAAATTCAGATGCTTGTGGAAAAGAATTTTGAGGTTTGAGTCTGTTTTACTGCATGTCGTGCTGGAATATCTAATTGTGTCATAGAGATATTTTGGATGAGTTATATCAAATTTCATTTCTGAGTTTTCTCCATGTTGTTTATTCTTTTTGTAATTTGAAAAGACTACAGTTCTTTTGGTAAAGTAGCTGCAATTAACTCATGAATTCTTCCTTTTGTTTTTCCAGGTCTAGCTGGAAATGGCAAAAGGTAGCAGGGAACGATGTAGGATTGCTTATCGACAGTGCAGGCTGGCACCATATCCAATGCCATCTTGCAACAATGATGGTTTCGGGGACTTGTGCACAAAGAAATGCTCCGAAGCTTTGGATAACAGAGACTGGGAAGATGTAACCTGTTCTGTGTGCATGGAGTGCCCACACAATGCTGTTCTTCTACTTTGTTCCTCCCACAATCATGGTTGTCGTCCCTATATGTGTGGAACTAGCTTCCGTTATTCCAACTGCCTAGACCAGTACAAGAAAGCTGCTTACACTAAAGTGACCTCATCCAACAGTGCTGCTGAGAATCCAATTGTGGTTTCAGATTCAGGTTGGCCTGTTGAGAGGTGTGAACTCACAGAACTTGCTTGCCCTCTGTGCAGGGGCCAGGTGAAAGGGTGGACTGTGGTTGAACCTGCTAGAGAATATCTAAATGCCAAAAAGAGAAGCTGTATGCAGGATGAATGCTTATTTGTTGGGACCTACAAGGAGCTAAGGAAGCACATGAGATCAGAACACCCTGCTGCACGCCCACGTGAGGTTGATCCTGCTCTCAAACATAAATGGAGAAGGCTTGAGCGGGAGTATGAACATGATGACATAATGAGCACAATAAGGTCGACAGTGCCTGGAGCAATGATTTTTGGAGATTATGTAATAGAGGGAAATCATAATGGTTTTGATACAGATGAAGATGAGCATTTCAATGTGGACACTGAAGAAAGGAATGGAAGTTTTGAGGTGGACCTTGATAGAGATTTGGTGAACTTCTTTCTGCTGTTGCATGCATTTGGGCCATCAGGGAATGACCTCAGTAGACGTCTGAGGCAATCAGAGAGGACTAACCACACAACAGATGACGGGACAATTGGTAATCATCACACTTCTCCTGTTGTTGGTTTTGATTCCTTGGATGAAGATTATGGTAATGGTAATGATGATGACAACAGTACTAATGGTGGTGGTCTATCTCTTGTAAGCCGCCTTCAACGTCATGGCAGAATGCTTTTGGGACGTTCAGGCAGGAGACGTAGGCATAGAGAAGTCAACATGGGTCAAAGATAAGTAGAGACGTTGCTTAGCAAAATGGTTTCGTAGTTACATAGGTCTTAGAAAGTACTTCAGGTGACAAAAGAAACTGAGGAATTGACTTCAAATTTGCATGTACTTACTTTGTCATTTGTATTCTGCTTGGATTCTGGGATAAAGTGGCTAGGGGAGGAATTAAAGGTGGAGTGAATTGTTTATTTTTCTCTCGCTCTTATGTAATGCTTTTTATGTATGTAATTTTCCCATTACATTCCATACAATCTTGTAAAGACTAAATGTGGTGCATATATTTCTGGGTCCTCTTATTTATATATTTTCGTGCATATATTCTATAGTGGAATTATGTTTTCCTTTATTAATCGCTTTTTATGTTATCCTACGAGAATGCAGGACGACAGGGTGATAACAGGGATGAATGTTGCTGGGATATGGCTGTACTGTGATAACGACTATTTATCACTATCATATTTGCCGTTGTTGGAATTGTTTGATCATCTGACTTGATTATCATATCACTGAAATAGATTCCCCGGAAAAAAAATAAAATTGAGCAGTGTTCGTACGCCTGGGATTTATACAACATCAGTCGGGCAAGAAATCATTGTCTATAATTACCGCGCTGGACTAGCTGGCGTGACTGGTATGGAGGCAAAGAGCGAAGGGGGAGCTGCTTGTTGGGTAGGCAAGTTTGGAAGGGAGAGTTAAAACGCGAAAGAGAGTTAACCAGGGGGAATCCCTGGCACAAGCTATCTCAACATCAACCTTCACCACCAGTCTTCAGCTTGTGCAACTATTGCCAACCCAAATGGCCACGATATGGGAAATCATTAGAAATGAGAGCATTACGCTTCGTTTCCGTCTCAGTAACAATCAGTCTTCGGGCCCCCACCGACCGTCGGTGTAGACGTTTTGCTAAACAACTACAAAGCACTGATGCAAATTTAGTGGTACGGATACTGTGACACACTTACTTTGAAAAAAATAATATGACCACACACACACACACACACACACACATACACACACACACACACACACACACACATGTAAACTTATATACGAAATATTAATTTGTTTCTCTTATGAGTAATTGCATCGTTTATAAATGTAAACACATGATGCGGGCGTTTACTTACAAAAAGCATAATAAAAATTTTTGCTAAGTTTCAATATTCTTAGGCTCCCATTCTATAATAAATAAAAATATAAATATGATGAGAGACGTCACTATATATATGATTATTATACAATCTGTTAGACATATGCATAGCACAAATTCTAAATATTTAATAAAATTATTAAAATAATAAAATCAGAGTTATATTTCTAATAACAATCAATTAAATTAATTTTTTTAATTTACATTTGAAAAGAATATTTAAGTAAAATCGATATTAATTTGATTATTGACTATGATTAGTATCTTAATTAATTTCAGAGTTTTTAAGTTTATACTTATGTTAGATGGATTAAATAAAATTCAAATTGATTAATTAACTAAAAGATTAAATAATTCTCATCAATGTATACCAATTATAATCAAAATTTTCATTAATAATATTACTATAATCAACTACAGAAACTAACTTTAAAAAAAATTATTTGAGTAAAAAAATTTATATCTGAAATTGAGTAAGTTGGTTTAGAAAAAAATAAAAATATAAAAATATGAGTCAAATATACTTAATTTTATAGTGTAGAAAAAAGGACTAAATGTATGTTAAAATTATAATTCTATTACAATATTGAGAAAAATCACAAATGAATTATTAAATTAATATTAAATATTACAAATAGTATAAGTCAACTTAAAAAATCATAAAATAAAACAAATATTATTGTTAATAAAAAGGGATTTGAGTCATATTTAAGAAAAGAGGAGTTTAAGAGTAGTCATTTAAGAATTTTTCTTAAGAAAATCATAAAAGATATTGACAGTAATTTTTTTAGAAAAAAAAAATAGAAGAATTGGAATAAGTTTTTCCCTTCTTTTTGGGAAAAGAAAAAAGGAATTTTAAGATTATTTTTTTCTTTTTTTCCCTTATTTTACAAATAAAAAACTTGTCATATAAGCAAAAAAAAAAAAAAAGATAAAATAAGAAAAAGAGAGTAGCTAATTTTTTTTTTAATTTTGTCAATACACATATATACACACTAGTATTAAACCAATATAATGCATGAATTTATGCTATTTGTTGAAGAATTCATTATTTTGTGCATTTATGATGATGGTTATGAATTATATAATAAAAATAAATTTACACTTCTTTTTGGATTAGAACTAATATTTTTAAAATATAAATATAAATTTTTAATTACTAGAATAACTGTAAAAAAATATTCACATGTGTGTGTGTGTGTGTTTTCTATTTAATATAAAAATGGTACCACTATTTTCTTCTATCTTTATCAAATAATAACATTCATTCACTCACTTAAACAAAAATAAAATAAAATTCCCAAACATGTTATACGGATTAATTACATATTCCCAATTTACAGGAAATTATGTCCTTTTCGAGAGAGTTACAGGTGTAAAAGCAAGCTAACTGGAGAAGACATGGCCGAACAATAAAAAAAAAAAAAAAAAAAAAAAAAAAAAAGGTTATCCCTAAGTCCGGCCCCTCGTGGGATTGCGCTGGATGCATAGTTCCCGTCTTAACGGCTCCAAAACTCGTGAATTAAGAGAAAAAAAAAAAAATCTATAAATCAAGTTTGTAAAGACGCGCGTGCTCAGTATAAGCTTATTTTGGGGCGGCTGAAAAAAAAGAAATAAGCTTACAAAATAAAAAGGGTTAAGGGCAAAAGTGGTTATCGGCGAGAGGAAAGAGAAATAACGGAAAGATGGACGGTGGGGATACTTTCGTGGGTATCAAGCTTCTTGCTTAGGAGCTGTGGAGTTTGAATGAATGGGGATTCCCAAACCAACTGCTACTCGGACTCCTAATCCCATACAGCACTGGAATTCTCAGTTTTGATGACATACGTATTCATATATATTTGTTTTGCGGTCTGTAGGAAGTAGATAATGACACTTGTAGGAGCAAAGAGAGGAAACAATAGCAATATCACCAAAATTAATCCAGGGTTCGTCTAGCTTCCTACGTACGCAGCAGCAAGTCCCTGCAGGAACTGGGTATCTAGTGAGTTTTAATTGAGAGCCATCGGACAGGGTGACGATGGAATATTATCTGGTTGGCACCATCAAGGCTGCCAAGAAGGCAGCAGATTCTGCTCTGATTTCCGTGACGAAGGGCGCAAGAAGAGCCGATCATGAGAATGGGGTATCTCGGTGCCTCGATGCATTGAATCGTCTCAGAGATTTTCCCAACATACCAGCGTCCGTCCTTGTGTCCAACAAGCTCTTGAAACTGCTTCGGCCTCTCGCGAAGCACCCTGTCAAGGACATTCGATGCGCGGCCTCCCTTTTGTTGGCTTCCTGGAGGAGAGTGGCGTCGGATGAGAGAAGCAAGGCCAAGAAATCTGGTCCACAGAAACAAGTGACTGTAACCGTCAAGTTATATGGGAACGTTTTGTGCAGACACAATCTGTCCTTGCCCCTCCACGATTATGCTGAGCTCCTCGGATCTTCATCATCAGGAACGAATAATACATCTTCGTCATCAAAAACAAACGACAAGAAAAGGAAGAGCAATTTGCAGGAATCAAACTTATCGGATTTGGACTCCGAAAAGTGCATTAAGATTGTGGACGCCCCCAGTGATCCCGCCCGTGCCAAGATCCGACAACTTCTCCAGGACGCGCTGTCCAAGGCTGCGGCAGAGACTACTTATACTGCTGTACACGATGATGATGATGGGGAACCCATGCCAGTCTGCAATATTGCCTCGGTTGTCGAGTCGGCGCTGTTCCACAAGATGGGGCCGTTCAATGGGCCCAACAGACTCAAGTATAGGTCCATAATGTTCAACATGAGAGATCCCAGCAATCCTGATTTGAGAAGGAGAGTACTTCTTGGAGAGGTGAATCCTGAGCGACTCATCACCATGAGCTCTGAAGAGATGGCGAGTCATCAAAGACAGCTTCTGAACGAACAAATCAGACAGAAATCTCTTTCCAAGAACCACAGAGAAGTGGCTGCACAAGACTACGAGCGAATTTGATCAATCGAGGATGTTCAGTTGTTCTTTGTAACCTTGCAATTGGTATTTGATGTGTATATGAAGTCCCTTATTAGTCGTTGTCACTTTATAAGAGTGTTTTTTGAAGTGTCAATTTGCATATGAATGTTACATCAATACAAGAACCAACATAATAGAATGTTAGGATCTTAATTCAACTTAATCAGTTTCGCTTCCCTGCATTCTAGCGTTTAAGATCTTAATTTGATAGGAAGATTCTAATAGAACTTTCTAACACTATTATAATAGATAAATTTTTATTATTGTTAAAAAAAACATAAAATTTAATGTCGCTAAAAATAAAAATTTATTATACCTTATAAAATTTGTAAGTTTCTCCCCCCCCCCTACAATACTGATCTTTTAGTTAAATTTGAATTTCACAAAGTTATTTGACATATATCAAACTTTGGTTTGGCTTTCTGACCTTTTTCAAATTTCTTTTTAATTTGATTATCATGTCCCTATTTAATGGGGGCCTAGTATTCTGGTTTGTGCCGTTCAATCCAATTTTATGATGCCACCTACTAATTGAGTCGAGTATGTGTCAGAAAAATGTGCTAAAGTGCGTAAAATTTTTTACCTACAAATTTAAACTTTTAAATAAATTTAAAGTTTTATAAGATTATTTGATAATCATCATTCTACAATTTTATAGATTCAGTAGTGCGTGCGTTTATTTCTCAAAGGTTACCCCTTCATTTGCATAGGATATGTCAAAAGCTATCTAAATCCGGATAAGGGATATTGACGCAATTTGATTATGAACATTTTTGTGCCATCTACTCCGTTAAAGTATTGCTATTTGTTCTTTCACACAAAAGCGAATGTAAAAGTAAGTCGATTTTCATTTAGTTCTTCAAAGGGAATGGATTGCTCCGCTCTAATTGCGACCGCATTTATTTTATAACCTCAAGCCATCATCTGTTCACCCTCAAACCGCACAAGCAAAAGCAAACAATAACACAAAATTACAGGTAATCCCAATAGATTCCCGAAGCAAGAACTGAGATACAACGCAATAACATTTTACGCTTAGAGAATCAAAATTTACATACACACGCAACAATTGACCAAAAAAATATATATATACTGTAAATTGCCCCGTCCAAATGTGGCCTCAACAAAGCATTACCTATTGTAATTTTTGGTCCTTTGGACATTTGCGTGATGCTGTAAGTTTCTTTGTATTTGATCTTGATGATCTAATCTAAAAAAATCATAATAAGGGTGCATGTTAAATCTTCTTACATACAGTAGCACCTTAGCAGGTCAACTTGCTCTCTCTAAGTCCAGAACTGCTGAAAATCCCATCCAATGTATCTTATTCTGCTAAATAACTCAGTGATGCCACAAATCCCTCTTTTTCCTATATTTTGCCTCAACTTAAAAATGGAAGCGACAAATGAGTCATAGTTTCTCAATTCATTTGATATACAGATTCACATTGGTCATGTAATCTCTAATTAAAGTAGCATTATGGTGAATTTGTATAATTATGGTGACACCGTTAATAGAGAGCCAATGTTAATCTAATGCACGCGTTTATAGTTTCATAAAGACAACTATTCTTTTGATTAGTCAAGGTAATCTTTCATTAAAGAAGTAGAGCTATTACGATAGAGAGGATAGCCGAAGAAGGAGATCATAGCTTGTCAAATAATGCGATTAGATTGCTTAATAGTTCTTGACTTTGCTAAGCCATCTGCAATAAAGCCTCAGTTCTTGCTAATATGATTAAACCTCCAAAAAGGTACAAAGATTGATAGCATCAGAAGCCCACGGAAGAAATTGTTTCGGCCTCCAAAGTTGCAATTCTTTCTTCTTGAACCAAGTGAGAGTGATATGAGAATCCAATTCTGACATGATAGACGTATCACGCATTCATCATTTACAACTGTTAGTTAAATAGCCTTGAGAATTGCTAGCAATTCTGCAGGTTTAGAATCAACTTCACCCACAGAGCAAGAAAACATACAGATAAAGTGGCCAAGAGAATCTCTAAGAACACCTCCTATTCCCTTTGGACCCGGCTTTCCAATTGCAGACTCATTGATGTTACATTTCAAACGATGTATTTGGGGAGTGATCCAAGTTTGCTGTTGTGGACGAGATTTTGGAACCGTCTGCAATTTCAAAGCATCGGCCGAAAGGAGTAAGGACCGAGATTTAGCTGGAAGTTGACATCCTTGTGCTTATGCCAAAGATTAAGCTTCACAAGTATCAGATCAAGCATTGTTTCCCAGTTTAGTGGTTCATTTCTAAAATCCATCTTGTTTTCTTGAAGCCATATTGTCCATATGACAACAAAGAAGAGAGTGATCCAAGTATGCCGTTGGGAACAAGCCAACTAGCTAGATATATATAAATCTTGCAAATTAGATGGCATTCAACATCGAAATCCCGACCAGCTAGTAAGGGTGTTCCATATTTTCCAAGACCAGAAGCATGTAATGATTTCAGGCTCTAAATTACTGAAAGGAATAGAAAGAGTTCTCACCATAAAGGAGTTCTAACATAGTGTTTAATGAAAATAAAGTTAATATTTCAACTAATCATAAGAAAACATTTCTTAAAGAGAAAGTTAGAGACAAGACAAATATTTTATTGAAATATAATTTACTCCAATGCTTTAATCTCTTAGATTCACACTTATTTGTAGGTAAAATTAACTAATTAATTGAAAAAAATACTCTAATTTAAATGAAAAAATATTTTAATAACTAATTAAAATAATATCTAATTAAATATAAAACAATTAAAAGTAAAAAATAAAAAATAAATTTTTCTATAATTTCATAAAAACTTAAATAGTAAAATGTATCTTGAATAGAAAAAGTGTATACAATAATCAAGCTTTTTGGAATTTGTTTTTGGACTTTTAATGGTCTTTTTGGCTTATAAAGTTTTAAAGTCACTTGTTCTACGTTTGTCCCCTTCATTTGAGAAAAACTTGTCTTCAAATTCAAATCAAACTTTGGATAAATAGGCTTATTTGATAAACAGAATAGATAAATATTTAGAACATTGAAGGTCTTTGAAATTCACCATTTTGAAGGAATGTTGATTATATATGCATTGTTATTAATTTTCTTCAACACTTGATAAAGACCATACATTTTAAGCTGCAACTTATTGTAGGAACTAATAGAAAACCACTCTTTACAAAGAAATACCATTATTTGGTGGTCATCTTCATAAAATAACTAGTTCCTTCAATGTTTGTTTGTAGTTCTTTTGTATTTTTTATTGATGACCTCTAACTTTTGTTTTACCTCAGCTTGGATAAATTGTACATGTTTTGCAAGATGTTCAGCTATAATGGTAAGGCTTGGGACTCAAGTTTAATCAAATCTAGAGTATGTAATGGATATTTAATATAAACAATGGAAAAATGAGACTTCCCTGTAGTGTTGTTTACTACATTCTTGTATATAAATTTAGCTTGAGTTAAGGCAAATTCACATTACTTTGGCTTGTACCTACTAATACTTCAAATAATATTGCATAAGGTTTTATTAAGTAATTCAATTTAACCTTTTATTTTGACGTGAGCTGTATTATTAAACTTTAAGGATGAATTAAATAACTTCTATAAAGTGATCTAAAAGTAACTGAGAAACTTTGTATCACAGTAAAAAGTGATGAATTTTGGCACTCTTTGTAAATGTGTTACTTCTTTAAAGAACAATTAAGCTACACTTGAGGTATCAGAGGTTTTCTTACAAGGAATAAAATGACACATTTTTAAAAACCTATCAACTACAACAAATATAAAGTCTATATCATGTTGGATACATGGTAAACTTAAAATAAAATTCATGGATAAATCTTCCCAAATATTGTCTAGGATAGGCAAAGGCATATATAATCTTATGTTTTATGCCTCGCTTTTGGTTGTTTGACAAATATAGCATTATTGGACAAATTTGCTAACATCCCTTTTTAATTACAGCTAATAATATCGTTCTTGAAATAAATAAATATTATTTTGCTAATGAAGTTACTAGCACGGGAATATCTTCTGACTAGAATAGCAAATGTATCAACCAAAACCAATGCACCTGTTCCCTCATCACCGCCAATCGTCATCCGATCAAGAAGCAGACACCAAATGGTGTAGTAGGCCGTGAAGTCCCCTTAACTGATGTGGCAGGTGGCAGAGTGCTTAGCAAAATAATATTTATTTATTTATTTTCTTGCCATCCATTACAAAAATTATCAGCTATCAAAGATGCAAAGAATCCAAGCTACTTGTGTTGAAACTCAAGCAATCTCATTATAAAAGTATGATTTTAGTAGGTAGCTATTTAGGAGCCTTGTTAGAAGATTAAGCCTTTTCAAATGGGGCAGTAGGTTGTGAAGTCCCCTTAACTGATGTGGCAGGTGGCAGAGTGCTTTGGCCTGATGAGGCAAAGCTAGCATGCTCTTCCTTTTCAACAAGTTCACGCAGGCTTTAATGAAGGGCTCACACTCTCTCTTTAGTCTTGCGAAGTTTTCTCCATTTGTAAGTAAACCAGAGGCCAAAACTACCATATACAACGATATAAGAAGCCCACACATAAGGATACGTTTCTGCATGCTCTTTGATTTTTTGATACTATTCAAGTACCATTTCTGAGAAGCTAGAAGGAGGACTTGGAGCTTAATGATCTCTTGTTTGCTCAAAAGCCATTTCTTTTGATGTTGACATGTGTAATTGACTTCTGTGGCAACTGCAAAAGTCAATAAATCAATTGAAACATACTGTTAAAGCATTGAACAAGATCAGATTCATGTTTACAGACCTGAATCAGGAACAAGCTCATTGCTAAAGCCAATATAAGTAGAAAAAAATTTTAAGAAAGCAAAGAATAGTCATATTCCTTTTAATGATTTTTATCCCATCACTACAAAATATTCAATCATACTTCACACCGAGATAGCTTTGGTATTTTAACTTCCCAATGTCACAAGTCCTTGTTGAAAAGAGCTACCAAAATGACCTAAGAAATCCCTCTAAGTCTCATTTGTTGGGTAAAAATCGTTTAGCATGGGCTCCAGAAGGAGTCTTACCCATTGGGGCGCCCCATTTACTATTTAGCACGAGATTAACAAAAATATACCGAAAAAGACCAGATTCAAGCTGCAAGGAGTGTAATAGACACCAATTAGAGGACATCCTAATATGTAGTTAAAGAACAAGTAATCGGTTCATGGTGATAAATAATTCACATAAAATACCTCAAAATATAGTAAAATAATTGTAACAAGTCATTCAACAACATCAACATCACCAACATCATCAAGATCAAATTCAATAAAACAAGTGAAAAAAAAAGAAATTTAAACAAAAAAGGGGGGTGCTCCAAGAAAAAATGGGTATTACCCAGAACAATAAAGGAGCAGCAAATGCAACGGAATCAGCAGTGGTTACACTGGAGAGATTGAAGCAAAGACGGTTTGGTGGGTTGCCACAACGACGGTAACGAAGCAGACATAGAAGATGAGGTTGTTACGCAGCGGAGGGCCTTCTGATTGGGGGATATTGTTCTAGCGGTTAAAGCTTGATCAATGGGGTTTTGGCTTTTAGGATTTTAGGCTTTTTAGGGAAAAATAGATAATGGGTTTAGGGTATCCAGCTTTTTTTAGGTTAATTTGCACATTTGAACAAAAATATCACTTAATAATTGACAATAATAATTTAAGAAAATCTCAATATTCTTTTCTTTTCATTTCATTTTATTTATGAGGAGAAGTCAACATTTATTTCTAAAATTTATAATGATATTATTATGCATATTTTTTACTCAAATTTAACTGAAAAAAATTGTTTATTTTTCTTCAAATTATTCTTAACAAATAATTAAATAAAATTTATTCATAAATTAAAATTATATTAAAAATTAAATCTAATATATGATTTAATTATTCAATTAACTTACAAAAATGTAGATCAACCCTGGCAATGGTTTCCTTTTATTTTTCCCTTTCTTCTAATGATAATATCACAATCAAAAGCTCTCAAACAAATGAGATAAAAAAAATCTAGAGTGAAGAGGAAATTAGAGAAGAGTCCCATCTTCCCTATCAAAAAAAAGGGAGGAAAAAAGAATGAAACTTGTGGACCTCACCCTTAGGCAACGGTCCATGAAAAAAATCCTTGGTGAATAAAAATTTTCAATTCAAACAATTACATTTTATTGTTGCATGCACAGGTCACATATGCCAAAATAGTTATGAAATAGAAAGTACTAAGAAGAAGAAGAAGAAAATGATGAGACATATTCATAAATCTCAAATTGTAGGTAAAATTTAGTGCCAAGTAGCTTCCAAAGAATAGCATTCAACAGCCAAAGAAACCAATGTCTACAGAGAAATTAGTCACAAGTAAAGTTCCCAAAAAGAAAGTCATGAATAAACTTCTAGCATTTACATAACAGAGGAAGAATGAATAAGACAGGGAAAAAAAGTAACATTAAGGTGCATAGGTAATGGCTAGAAAGTTGCATAAAAAAATCCTAAGTTAAAACAAATCATGGTTAGATGGAGATCTGTAACCATATTAGGATTGCATTGGTTGAATGGAAATATTTTGATGGCATTACTAGAATAACAACCAAATAAAGATAAAACCAAATAAAGATAAAAGGCAACCAAAATTAGAAGAGAAAATTTCGTGTATTTACCTAGGTTAATTGCCTAGTCCTCTGACTTCAAGTTACTTTTAAAGCATAACATGAGAATGCTTACGACATTCAGCTTAACGTCTCCCTTACATTTTTACTAATCTCTCCTATCAACTGATTTGCACTTGACATAGGGTTCTGCAATGATTCTCTCAGTTCAACAATTCTTTTTGGATTTTTACTGATTTTTAACACGTCAAACATTGCTTCTGCCTTCTGCAGTATCAATGCTCTTCTTGTATGCCTTGACGCAAAGTGTCGGGCAATTTTATTGAATAGGGAACAGACAACATCATATCACACAGTTTGTCTGCCATTTTAGTCATTCCTCGTTTCCTCAGTTCATCATTTAGTCTGTGGAAAGTAATGTACTAAGGTTGTATACCTTTCTGTAGCATTTCCTTGAACTTTTCAAAGGCATCCTCAAACTGGTGCATTTTACAAAGCAAATGAATTAGCATGGTGCTAGCAGCCAAGTCAATATCATATCCTCTAGCTTTCATTTCCTTGCTTACTTCAACAACCAACTCCAACCTTCCAACCTCACACAACAACTTCAACAGAAGATGAAATGTAAGTCGATCAGGCTTGTATCCAGATTCGATCATTTTGGTGTAAAGATTCATGCCTCTTTCAATATTACCAAATTTTGCAAAATGCTTAAAGAAGTAATTATAAGTTGTCGTTGTTGGAAAATCCTCTACTAATCATCATCTTTAGGATGTTAGTGGCACCTTCAAGATCTCCAACCTTACAATAACCCTTCACCAAAGAATTGTAAGTCCAAATAGTGGGGCCTGATTCATAATTTGTGTCGCTCAGGGGCGAAGCTATTGGTAACACTGCCCCCAGGCAAGTAGATGAAATTCTTGCTGAACTTGCTTTTGTTGGTGAAGAGAAGGAAGCAAACCTAAGGGAAATGTTTAGAGGAAAATGCTTGAAAGCTTTTATTATTGGAGGGGGATTAGTTTTGTTCCAATAGGTATGTTGTTACCTGAAAAGATGGATAAAGCACTTAACTACTGACCTACCTTTTATCATATATATTGTTAACTTTAATAACAGATTACGGGGCAGCCAAGTGTTCTATATTATACTGTAACAATCCTTCAGGTAGCCTAGTCAGTTACCTGGGCATTAGATGACTTTATCTTAAGAGGTATGGGTAGAAGAAGCACAATTCCTTCCTAACAAAAGATAATCTGGTAGAATGCAAGATTCTCGGCATCATTTGATGCAACACAAGTCTCAAGCAATGGTGTAGGGTTGTCGTGTGCCGTGTTGTCTCCTTACCAATCGTCTCGCTGTTATATCCGTTTCTCTCCTATCTCTGATGACGGCTTCACTGTGCGGTTATTGTTCACTCGACGGCACTGTTCACAACTGCACTGTTTACTCTCTTCGTCCTTGCCGGTGGTGTTCTCCCGTATAGGGTTTGGTGTTCTCTTTGGTTGGTTGCTTGTCTAGGTTTTGCTGAATGCTCAATATTGTCGACTCCTTGTTCTTTGTCTTCTAAGACCATTATATACTCTACTCTATCAAACCCTAATAGGACTTATGTGGTGTATTTACATTTTTGCCCTTACATGTAGAATTACTTTCTTACCCTTCTATGTGGTTTTACTTTCTTGTACACTTAAATCTAGTTGACAACAATTACAACTCATATAAGGCTGTGGGAATAACAAAATTTTACCTACAATTTGAGATTTATGAATATGTCTCATCATTTTCTTCTTCTTCTTCTTCTCAGTACTTTCAATTTCATAACTATTTTGGCTTTACTTCATTGTTTGAATTGAAAACTTTTATTCACCAAGGATTTTTTTCATGGACCATTACCTAAGGGTGAGGTCCACAAGTTTCATTCTTTTTTCCTTCCTTTTTTTGATAGGGAAGACGGGACTCTTATTTAATTTCCTCTTCACTGTAGATTTTTTTTTCATCTCATTTGTTTGAGAGCTTTTGATTGTGATATTCTCATTAGAAGAAAGCAAAAAATAAAAAGGAACCGTTGCCAAGGTTGATTTACATTTCTTACGGTTGATGTCTTAAATTTTACTAAATAATTTAAATTTTTTAATAAAAGATCAAAAAATTTATAATTAAATGATCATAAATTTAAGATTAATTTGATCACATTTTTAATAACTTAAAGCTTGACTACAAAACAAAGTTAAAACGACAATTTTTCAAGTTTGAATTTTTGAATGGTAAAAGGACAGTCATGATCAAATTGCTTGTAAACATTCCCAGTTCGTCACTTTTTTTCAGTTCTATTTACGAATTTGTCAATTTCTTACATGGTTTAGTTTTAGTTTACTAATTCTACAACTTTTATTTATCACAAGTTTATAATTGTAATGACTTTTGGATTAGTTACCAAGAGTAGTGCTTGTCTTCTTGATTTAGTTATAATTGTTCGAATAAAATTTTAAAATATTTTACACTGTATATATGAGAAAAACAAAAAAAAGGAGGGACTACAGTCAAAATAAAAATTTTTCACTTTTAAATTTTTATTTAGTTAAATTAAATTTATACACATATTTTTTTAAGTATTTATGTAAGTTAATTGAATAATTAAATCATAAATTAGATTTAATTTTTAATATAATTTAAATTTTATGAATAAATTTTATTTAATTCTTTGTTGAGAATAATTTGAAGAAAAATGAACAATTTTTTTTAGTTAAATTTGAGTAAAAAATATGCATACTAATATCATTATAAATTTTAAAAATAAATGTTGACTTCTCGTCATAAATAAAATGAAAAGAAAAGAAAAGAATATTGAGATTTTCTTAAATTATTGTTGTCGATTATTAAGTGATATTTTTGTTCAAGTGTGTAAATTAACCTAAAAAAGCTGGATACCCTAAACTCGTTATCTATTTTTCCCTGTAAAAATCTAAAATCTTAAAAGCCAAAACCCGGTTGATCAAGCTTTAACCGCTAGAACAATATCCCCCAATCAGAAGGCCCTCTGTTGTGTAACAACCTCATCCTTTACGTCTGCTTCGTTACCGTCGTTGTAGTAACCCACCAAACCGTCTTTGCTTCAATCTCTCCAGTGCAACCACTGCTAATTCCATTGCATTTGCTCCTCCTTTACTGTTCTGGGTAATACCCATTTTTTCTTGGAGCGCCCCCCATTTTTTTGTTTAAATTTCTTTCTTTTTCACTTGTTTTATTGAATCTGATCTTGATGATGTCGGTGATGTTGATGTTGTTGAACGGCTTGTTACAATTATTTTACTACATTTTGAGGTATGTTATGTGAATTATTTATCACCATGAACCGATTATCTGTTCTTTAACTCCATATTAGGATGTCCTCTAATTGGTGTCTATTACACTCCTTGTAGCTTGAATCTGGTCTTTTTCGGTATTTTTTTGTTAATCCCGTGCTAAATGGTAAATGGGGCACCCCAATTGGCAAGACTCCTTCTGGAGCCCATGCTAAATGGTTTTTACCCAACAAATGAGACTTGGAGGGATTTCTTCGGTCATTTTGGTAGCTCTTTTCAATAAGGACTTGTGACATTGGGAAGTTAAAATACCAAAGCTATCTCGGTGTGAAGTATGATTGAATATTTTGTAGTGATGGGATAAAAATCATCAAAAGGAATATGGCTATTCTTTGCTTTCTTAAAAATTTTTTTCTACTTATATTGGCTTTAGCAGTGAACTTGTTCCTGATTCAGGTCTGTAAACATGAATCTGATCTTGTTCAATGCTTTAACAGCATGTTTCAATTGATTTATTGACTTTTGTAGTTGTCACAGAAGTCAATTACACATGTCAGCATCAAAAGAAATGGCTTTTGAGAAAACAAGAGATCAGTAAGCTCTAAGTCCCCCTTCTGGCTTCTCAGAAATGGTACTTGAACAGTATCAAAAAAATCAAAGAGCATGTAGAAACGTATCCTTATGTGTGGGCTTCTTATTGTATATGGTGGTTTTGGCCTCTAGTTTACTTACAGATGGAGAAAACTTCACAAATCTAAAGAGAGAGTGCAAACCCTTCATCAAAACCTGCGTGAACTTGTTGAAAAGGAAGAGCATGCTAGCTTTGCCTCATCAAGCCAAAGCACTCTGCCACTTGCCATATCAACTAAGGGGACTTCACGACCTATTACACCATTTGAAAAGGCTTTATCTTCTAACAAGGCTCCCAAATAGCTACTTTTTGAAATCAAACTTTTATAATGAGATTGCTTGAGTTTCAACACAAGTAGCTTGGATTCTTTGCATCCTTGACAGCTGATAATTTTTGTAATGGATGGCAAGGAATATTTTGGAGATTTTGTTGGATTCCCTTTGTAAGAAAGGGCACATTAGAGTGGCAACGGAGTATTTTGATAGGATATGGAAACATGATCCCTGTTGGGTTTCGTCTGTACGGATGTGTAACATTCTACTAAATGGATGGTTCCGATCAAGAAAGCTTAAACATGCAGAGAGACTTTGGTTGGAAATAAAGGAGAGAAAAGTGATGCCAAATGTTGTAACCTATGGTACCATGGTTGAAGGGTATTGTCGGATGCGTCGTGTTGAGAGGGCCATCGATTTGGTGCAACATATGAGAAAGGAAAGAATTGAACCTAATGCAATAGTGTTAAACCCAATTATTGATGCATTAGCTGAAGCAACTAGGTTTAAGGAGGCATCAACGAAGATAGAGGGTTTTTTGTTGTATGAATCAGGCCCCACTATTTTGACATACAATTCTTTGGTGAAGGGTTATTGTAAGGTTAGAGATCTTGAAAGTGCCACTAACATCCTGAAGATGATGATCAGTAGAGGATTTTTTACAAACAACTAGAACGTATAATTACTTCTTTAAGCATTTTGCAAAATTTGGTAATATTGAAGGAGGCATGAATCTTTACACCAAGATGATCGAATCTGGATACAATCCTGATTGACTTACATCATCCTCTGTTGAAGCTATTGTGTGAGGATGGGAGTTTGGAGTTGGCTGTTGAAGTAAGCAAGGAAATGAAAACTAAAGGATATGATATTGACTTGGCTGCTAGCACCATGCTAATTCATTTGCCTTGTAAAATGCAACGATTTAAGGATGCCTTTGAAAAGTTCAAGGAAATGCTACAAAAGGGTATCCAACCTCAATACATTACTTTCCATAGACTGAATGATGAATTGAGGAAATGAGGAATGTCTAAAATGGCAGACAGACTATGTGATATGATGTCGTCTATTCCCCATTCAACAAAATTGCCCAACACTTATAATGCAGATTCAAACGTGTCAAGGCATGCAAGAAGAGCATTGATACTGCAGAAGGCAGAAGCAATGTTTGAACTGAGAAAATCATTGCAGAACCCTATTTCAAGTGCAAATCAGTTGATAGGAGAGATTAGCAAAAAAAGTAAGGGAGACGTTAAGCCGAATGTCATAAGGAATCTCATGCTATGCTTTAAAAGCAACTTGAAATCAGAGGACTAGGCAATTAAGTTGGGTAAATACACGAAATTTTCTCTTCTCATTTTGGTTGCCTTTTATCTTTATCTGGTTGTTATTCTAGTAATGCCATCAAAATATTTCCATTCAACCAATGCAATCCTAACATGGTTACAGATCTCTATCTAACCATGATTAGTTTTCACTCAGGATTTTGTTATGCAACTTTCTAGCCTTTACCTGTGCACCTTAATGTTACTTTTTTCCCCGTCTCATTCATTCTTCCTCTGTTATGTAAACGCCAGAAGTTTATTTCATGACTTTCTTTTTGGGAACTTTACTTGTGACTAATTTCTTTGTAGACATTAGTTTCTTTGTCTGTCAAATGCTATTCTTTGGAAGCTACTTGGCACTGAATTTTACCTACAATTTGAGATTTATGAATATGTCTCATCATTTTCTTCTTCTTCTTCTTCTTCTTCTTAGTATTTTCTATTTCATAAATATTTTGGCATATGTGACCTGTGCATGCAACAATAAAATGTAATTGTTTGAATTGAAAATTTTTATTCACCAAGTATTTTTTTCATGGACCGTTGATTAAGGGTGAGGTCCACAAGTTTCATTCTTTTTTCCTCCCTTTCTTTTGATAAGGAAGATGAGACTCTTCTCGAATTTCCTCTTCACAGTAGATTTTTTTTATCTCATTTGTTTGAGAGCTTTCGATTATGATATTCTCATTAGAAGAAAGGGAAAAATAAAAAGAACCGTTGCCAGGGTTGATCTACGTTTCTTACGGTTGATGTCTTAAATTTTACTAAATAATTTAAAATTTTTAATATAAGATCAAAAATTTTATAATTAAATAATCATAAATTTAAGATTAATTTGATCACATTTTTAATAACTTAAAGCTTGATTACGAAACAAAGTTAAAACGATGATTTTTTTAGTTTGAATTTTTGAATGGTAAAAGGACAGTCATGATCAAATTGCTTGTAAACATTCGCAGTTCATCATTTTTTTTCAGTTCTATTTACGAATTTGTCAATTTATGCATGGTTTAGTTTTAGTTTACTAATTCTAAAACTTTTATTTATCACAAGTTTATAATTGTAATGACTTTTGAATTAGTTATCAAGAGTAGTGTTTGTCTTCTTGATTTAGTTATTGTTGTTCAAGTAAAATTTTAAAATATTTTACACTGTATATATGAGAAAAACAAAAAAAGGATGGACTAGAGTCAAAATAAAAATTTTTCACTTTTAAATTTTTATTTAATTAAATTAAATTTAAACACATAATTTTTTTAGTATTTATGTAAGTTAATTGAATAATTAAATCATAAATTAGATTTAATTTTTAATATAATTTTATTTAATTCTTTGTTGAGAATAATTTGAAGAAAAATGAATGATTTTTTTTCAGTTAAATTTGAGTAAAAAATATGCATACTAATATCATTATAAATTTTAAAAATAAATGTTGACTTCTCATCATAAATAAAATCAAAAGAAAAGAAAAGAATATTGAGATTTTCTTAAATTATTGTTGTCGATTATTAAGTGATATTTTTGTTCAAGTGTGCAAATTAACCTAAAAAAAAACTAGATACCCTAAACTCGTTATCTATTTTTCCCTAAAAAAACTTAAAATCCTAAAAGCCAAAACCCCGTTGATCAAGCTTTAACCGCTAGAATAATATCCCCCAATCAGAAGGCCCTCCACTGTATAACAACCTTAACGACTTGGTATAATTATTTTACTACATTTTGAGGTATGTTATGTGAATTATTTATCACCATGAACTGATTACCTGTTCTTTAACTTCATATTAGGATGTCCTCTAATTGGTGTCTATTACACTCCTTGTAGCTTGAATCTGGTCTTTTTCGGTATATTTTTGTTAATCCCGTGCTAAATGGTAAATGGGGCGTCCCAATGGGCAAAACTCCTTCTGGAGCCCATGCTAAATGGTTTTTACCCAACAAATGAGACTTGGAGGGATTTCTTCGGTCATTTTGGTAGCTCTTTTCAACAAGGACTTGTGACATTAGGAAGTTAAAATACCAAAGCTATCTCGGTGTGAAGTATGATTGAATATTTTGTAGTGATGGGATAAAAATCATCAAAAGGAATATGGCTATTCTTTGCTTTCTTAAAATTTTTTTTCTACTTCTATTGGCTTTAGCAGTGAGCTTGTTCCTGATTCAGGTCTGTAAACATGAATCTGATCTTGTTCAATGCTTTAACAGCATGTTTCAATTGATTTATTGACTTTTGTAGTTGTCACAGAAGTCAATTACACATGTCAGCATCAAAAGAAGTGGCTTATGAGCAAACAAGAGATCAGTAAGCTCCAAGTCCCCGTTTTGGCTTCTCAGAAATGGTACTTGAACAGTATCAAAAAATCAAAGAGCATTCAGAAATGTATCCTTATGTGTGGGCTTCTTATATCATTGTATATGGTAGTTTTGGCCTCTGGTTTAATTACAAATGGAGAAAACTTCCCAAGACTGAAGAGAGAGTGTGAGCCCTTCGTCAAAGCCTATGTGAACTTGTTGAAAAGGAAGAGCATGCTAGCTCTGCCTTATCAGGCCAAAGCACTCTGCCAACTGCCACATCAGTTAAGGGGACTTCACGATCTACTTCACCATTTGAAAAGGCTTCATCTTCTAACAAGGCTCCTAAATAGCTACCTGCTGAAATCAGACTTTTATAATGAGATTGCTTGAGTTTCAACACAAGTAGCTTGGATTCTTTGCATCTTTGTCAGCTGATAATTTTTGTAATGGATGGCAAGGAAGCAAATGCTTGCGGCTGCTGAATTTTTTTTTTTCTAGAGCTTGTTATCTGAATATTCAATGCATTTAGACCTACAAATGAACAATGCTATTTGCCTAGTGGTTAAGTTTGTTACCGTTTGGTTGGGAAATGCTAACCATCAAAGCTTTAAAGGATGAACAGATGAATGGTTCATTACTTTTCATCGTGCTCCTGGAATGTATCGGAAATGAAATTTCTGTTAGATATATTTCTTTTTAAGGTCATAATTATGGTTCTTTTCCGAGTTGTCTATGGGTAATATTAATGTTCATAGCTAACCGAAGGGTTGAATTTATATGTCATCAGAAGTTACTGTAAGCTGTCGATTTTGCAGGACAGTATAGGCTATGTAGTGTCTACTTTTTATTATGGGAGAAACTAGGGTCAAATATGTAACTGCAGCTGTATTGCCCTTGTGTTACAAGTAGCCTTATTATGCTCATTGATCCATTTTCTATTTAGAAATTTAGGCATTTCAACAGTACAGATGTTATGATGGTGGCAGCCCGAAACGAGTGATTCATTTTTATTGAAAAAACTACAGACTTATTAAACACAACACTTGCTAAGAAAACATCGTTGGTCTGTATATGTCAACAGCTAATAGAACATTTGAGGTTGCCATACAGACTTATTAAGCACAACCACCAATATCCGAAATAAGCTAGGCTAATTTGCCAATATTGTTTACACATTAATCTGACAACATACACATCTCGGCATGTCAAATACTAATTGTTACAGTGCTTCCAGGTACCACTGATGAAACACTGGCTATGTGAACCTTACCCTGCAATCCAACGATGAAAGAATATACTATTAGATACAATTTTTAATTTGTTACGTGGTTGCATGGTCAACTGTAATTATCAATTAGATACTTTTGAAAAAATAGTAACAATAATAATGACAACAACAAAAGAAAAGAAACAAGAACAATAAGAGGTTAGACATAGGGCAATAAGTTGCAAGAAGGCAAGAAATTGAATTATGTATGTATGTCAAAAAAAAAAGAAAAAGAAAAAAGTATACTCGTAATTTGAAGATCGGCGTCAACTGCAACTAAACACAGCCTTTGGAACTCGAAACCAAATCAAAAGCCCTCCTCGACTTTTTCATATATCCCCATAATGTTACTTAAGGCCCAAGTTAGTGATCTAAGGTTAAAAAAAGCATAATCACACTTTCTGGCATCAATTTCCACAACCCATCTCACAGTTTTGTTGGTTCTCTTCGGTCTCAACCAGTTTGTGTAAGTGGTCTAATTCTGCAATTCTCTGTCGTGATTGTCCTTGAAAAGAAAAAAAGAAAAAAAGAAAAGAAAAGAAAGGGGAAACATGTTGGTGTTCCCGAAGGTCTAGAGGGCTTGGAACCAAAATTATAGACTGAGGGCGGAAATGGGCTGTCCAGGGCTTCAAGGATCGAAGTGTTTGGAAAGAACGAAGTCTAATTGGTCAATTAGGGTGCAGTTGCCTCACGCTTGAAGTTTATTAGGGTCTAAATGGTGAGATGGTCCTAAAAATTATTGGGATCGATTGCAAGCCTGACCCCAGATGTGAGCTTTCGTTCGCTGCTTAGGATGAGGAAAGTAAGGTTAAATATTACCCTGATAATTTGTATTCGTAGTTTGTTCAGTTTTTGTGGTCTTAATGCCTCTGTTAGCGTTTCGTTAACTGGCATCGTAACCGATCAATTATAAGCTAATGAATTGTTAACTCGAGAGAAATTTGGTCGGGGTAACAATAGACGGGTATTTTTCCTACTCCATATGTTGTCCATCAATCCAGTAATTTCTTTGACATTGAAAAACGACATTTAACTAACAGGGCTAATAATTATGACATTTGAGTCCTAATATTTTCACCAAGAGAAGCGGGGCAACTGCATATCTTAATTGTGCTTCTGGTATTTAATTCTATGAACTTACCATTTGCACAAATATCGGCAAAAAAGAAGTAGACTACATTCGATTGCTTATTCTTTTAACTTGGCAGTACTGTAATCATAGAATGTCTAGGAGAAGAATACATACATAGGCAAAGAACAGCTAACAACTTAATACAAAAGTATAGGGATATTGGACACCAAAAAGTCCAAGTATACCGGAGAAAACTTGCTATAATAATGTGCTTACTGGTAAAGGTGAATTGGATGTGGCAATCTATAAGCATTTAGCCTCAACTTCCTCCAGGGTAAGCCCCTTGGTCTCCGGTACAACGAAGAATATGAAGAAGAGAGCAATTACAGCTATTACGCCAAATACATAGAATAAAATTCCAGCTCCCAACCATGCCTGCAAATACATGATCAGTTCACAAAGCATCTTAATCTTTGTACCAGTTTGTTGAAGAATACCCAGTTTAGGAGACTGATTTTGACTCCAGTTGATGATTAAAGAAAAGCAGAAGAAACAGAAGGGGCGGGGTGAGAAAGAAAGAAAGAGAGAGCTATGCAAAAGTCTTCCACATCATGCACGGTTAATACTTTGCATAGGGTAAACAGTAGGATAAAAGATTATCATTATACTCCTCTTTCAATTGCTCCATCGTTATAAAGTCTTTGATAATTTAAACAGAAATAAGTGGCAAGTAACCATAAAGACAAACATTGCAATATTTTCATTTTCATTTTTATTTTTGAGGAAACATTAGAAGGATAGAATCAAACTAAAGAACCACAAAAGAAAAATAAATTTAATATCATGCAAATGAAACTGAAACTATTGGTGATACAAGTGCAATAGGTTGGCCCTCGGTATTCAGCCTACCTACATCACAAAAACTGAGGATGAATCATATTTGGAAAATTGATGAATATTTCATTATTTTAAAAAAATCATTTATGCCAAAACAGAAGACCTGGTACATTATAAATGTTGAGATGATTAAATTTTTACATTGATTTTTAGTCCGACTATACTAGGGAACAATGGATGCATTGAAATGTCAGACAGGGAATTCATTTGTTTATTTATTTTGCTGGCTCAGTGTAAAGGTGAAACTAAATATCATAGAGTTTCACAAAATCTGCTACAATCTAAGCTTTTAGTTAGAAGATAATGACAAGGAAAGCAATTTCTGTCTGTATGCATTTAAAGTGAGCAAGTATATGCCTAGCAACAAGAAGAAAGGACCAGCTGATAGGGGTCATATCTTCTGTACTTTTCGCACATTGCCGTCTCCTCTCAGTTTCTGCTATGGTATTACTGCAAACTTGTTGAGTGCAAAATAAATAGCATATTTTGCTTTATACAAAGAGCAATGTTTGATATCATAAGCGTTAATACCATTTATCAATCACACATTACAGGAAGCTCACATCTAATTTCAACAAAAAGGAGCAAACATTAAACCAAGATCGTTGTGATTGAATTCCATAAACAGACAATAATGAATGCCATGATTATAGAATGCATTCAAGAAGGAAAACCAAAGGCATTGGGGAAGATCTTCTCTAAATTTGACAACTGATAATTATAAGATCATAGAAGTGTCTCAAAGTCAGCTAAAAGAAATGTCACATGAAATGGTTATGGGAAAATGGAAAAGCTCTCCAAAAAGTACCTTTAATGGGGAAAATGCAAAAGTCACAAGTGCATTTGCTCCAAAGTTAATCAGCACAGCAAGACTGAGCCCCCATCCCCTTACGCGAAGGGGGAAAACCTCAAAAATCATCAACCAACCAATGGGCCCAAAGGACAGCTACAAATAAATTTCATTAGCCACACAGGCTGAAAATAAAAGATGAAATGCATATTTGAAATGAAATCCAAAAACACACTAGAAAATTTAGAAGCTTTATATCCTGTGTTTACTAATTCAAGATATCACTACTTATGTGTCATTCCCTTTAGATTTAGAAGCTTTAAATTCTTTTTTCCAGTTCTAGCAATCCTTTTTCTGAACACCAAAAAATAAAAAACACTATGATATCATCATTTTTGTGACAGAAACCAAGTAAATTACCTTCCAGAAGTATCAGGGAAGCATTAAAATGCAAGTGGTCAAGGGTGAATTATAATTGCTACTGTGTAATCCGATTGTCTGGATAACTGATTATTAACTGCAATGATACTCCATTCAACTTATCTAAATCTAAATCACAGAGCAATTGATGTAAACCATGTAAGTCCTTATCCTGCCATACCATTGCATAAAAATTCTATAGCCTCATTCATGTTGAGAAGTAAAGAAACAAATCCATTTGATGAGTCTAGGCAACCATTCCCATTCTACTTTTCCACTTTTGTATGCACTAATGTGTATTATCAGAATCTTAATTCTGTGTATAAGTGAATGTCATATTCAAGCTTAAACTTCTGGAACTCTAAATTCAATAATCAGGAAGAATAAGATATTGATTACCTGATAACACCCAACATACAATAGCAGAGCAACTGCTGTAACAAATGGTGCATCATCCAAGACAAGATAATATGATCCTAGAAGAAACAAAGAGATAACCTGTTGCATGGAATGAAACCAAAATGTGTAAGCATAACTGCCAAATTTTGATTACTGTTTGTTACAAGCATATTTGTTCTTCCAATTGGATCAGTCCTATCATCACTATCTTAACACATGAGGAAAAATGCAAGGGTTTTTTTTTTTGGGGGGGGGTGGGGGGGCGGAGGGGGGGTTTGGGGAATCAGCAGGAAGGGCTTGGAGACCTACCATCCCAGTAACTCCACCAAGTAATAAAGGTCTTCTTCCAAGTCTATCAACAGCAACAACAGCAGTTCCAGTCATAATCAACTGAACAATAAATCCCCATGTCAGAATTCAGCTACTTACATTAGAATGCAACGTCAAAAACCTTTTGAAGGTAAAGTAGTTTGTACAACGCATAGAACAAAAAAGGGTATAACAATTACATTTGCTTAACACATGAAAAATAATGTGAAACAAATTAAATGGAAAATAAGAACAAGATTGCATTAAACATGTTTGCTTGAAGCAAAAAATGAAAAAGAAAAAACAAGAATACAGCACATGGACTTTACAAGTTTAAAATTTAAATGCAATGAGAACTATTTTCAAAGCCAGGAAGATAATTAAAAAAATTCTAATAACTGGAAGACTTTCATCCAATGTTATGCAGGATTATAAGTTCCATCTATGTATCCAGAGAAACACTCCAGTTGCACCACTGTCACAGTATGATGACTGTAAAACAGAACCTAGCACAAATCGTGAAGCCATAGAACTAGAA
The DNA here is from genome assembly GCA_037897445.1 of Ceriops zippeliana. Taxonomy (NCBI): domain Eukaryota; kingdom Viridiplantae; phylum Streptophyta; class Magnoliopsida; order Malpighiales; family Rhizophoraceae; genus Ceriops; species Ceriops zippeliana. Next base: position 4,883,521 of record JBAPLH010000018.1, on the reverse strand, counting down.
CAATAATAGTGCCATAAAGTCCCACATCTAGCAACAGAACAAGAAGCAATCTGCTTGCACAAAACCTCATGGAAGTGCAACTAAAAGGAGAAGCAGCTCATAAAGAAATGTACTAATTGTTTTAATAAAGCCAAATTTATAGCACCACAATTATACGAGTCTACCAACCAAACACAGTTTTAGCCTCTAAGTCTTGCATTTAAATATGAGACCATGAATAAATTGCAATCCACATCTCAACCATGTTTCCACATCTTTCAGACATTAGACATGTTCATAAGCTACTTTTGATGCATGATCAATATAATAGAAACCCAACCTTCAATAATCCAAGTAGAATTGAGACTCGTGTTGCATCAGATGCTGCAGAGAATCCAAGTAGTATTTTAGTTATTAGATACTAAATAATAGGAATGCATGAATAGAGAAAGAGCATTATGTCTTTTACCAATCCTATGCCGATACCAAACACAAAACGCCCAATCACCATAACAGCCAAGTCAGGTACAAGAGCTGTGACAAGTGCTCCCACAAGATACAACAAAGAGAAGCAAGAATCAGCTCCCTTCTTCCTGCAACCCAAGATTTTTGCCTTGACAAGTGCATTGTCATTAAATCTATATTTGTAGACCCGAACAGAAGCAAACTAACCCAGGAAGTCAGCAATACTAAAGGCTAAGACAGAGCCAATCAATGCCCCATACAATGAGCCACTGGTCTGCAAAGAAGGAAAAAAAAGTAGTCCTTTATTCAAAACAATAAAAACAAGAGGGCATTCTACTAAGAAAATTGGGAGGCGAAAACTGCCAAACAAAAAGTGAAAGCACCAATTGCTGTAAACTCACAACGAGGCCAAGTTCCACAAAAATGGTGTAGTAGGTTGTGAAGTCCCCTTAACTGATGTGGCAAGTGGCAGAATGCTTAGCAAAATAATATTTATTTATTTATTTCCTTGAAATTGTAATAAACTACTAGTGAAAGTTCATGTCTTTCACATTGTGTTGATGTTTTCTTTTCATAAAATCGGCGGTGTTTGCGTTATTGGATTCGTGGCCAAGAGGTTATCGCCCATCTTTCTCGTAGGTATGCCACAACCTGCAATTCGGAAATTTGAATATGCTAGTGATCTAAACCAATGGGCATGTGCTTCTGATGCTGCAAAAAGCTTGTTGGAGATTTTGTTGGATTCCCTTTGTAAGGAAGGGCACGTTAGAGTGACAACGGAGTATTTTGATAGGATAGGGAAACTTGCAACTTGTTGGGTTCCGTCTGTATGGATGTGTAACATTCTACTAAATGGATGGTTCCAATCAAGAAAGCTCAAACATGCGGAGAGACTTTGGTTGGAAAAAGGAGAGAAAAGTGATGCCAAATGTTGTAACCTATGGTACCATGGTTGAAGGGTACTGCCAGATGCGTCGTGTTGAGAGGGTCATCGATTTGGTGCAACATATGAGAAAGGAAAGAATTGATCCTAATGCAATAATGTATAACCCAATTATTGATGCATTAGCTGAAGGAGCCAGGTTTAAGGAGGCATCAGCGGAGATGGAGCATTTTTTGTTGTATGAATCAGGACCCACTATTTTGACTTACAATTCTTTGGTGAAGGGTTATTATAAGGTTGGAGATCTTGAAGGTGCCACTAACATCCTGAAGATGATGATCAGTAGAGGATTTTTTCCAACAACTACAACGTATAATTACTTCTTTAAGAATTTTGCAAAATTTGGTAATATTGAAGAAGGCATGAATCTTTACACCATGATCGAATCTGGATACAAGCCTGATCCACTTACATATCATCTTCTGTTGAAGCTGTTGTGTGAGGATGGGAGGTTGGAGTTGGCTGTTGAAGTAAGCAAGGAAATGAAAGCTAGAGGATATGATATTGACTTGGCTGCTAGCACCATGCTAATTCATTTGCCTTGTAAAATGCACCGGTTTGAGGATGCCTTTAAAAAGTTCAAGGAAATGCTACAGAAGGGTATACAACCTCAGTGCATTACTTTCCACAGACTGAATGATGAACTGAGGAAACGAGGAATGACTAAAATGGCAGACAGACTGTGTGATATGATGTCGTCTGTTCCCCATTCAACAAAATTGCCCAACACTTATAATGCAGATTCAAACGCGTCAAGGCATGCAAGAAGAGCATTGATACTGCAGAAGGCAGAAGCAATGTCTAACGTGTTAAAGATCAGTAAAAATCCAAAAAGAATTGTTGAACTGAGAAAATCATTGCAAAACCCTGTGTCAAGTGCAAATTAGTTGATAGGAGAGATTAGCAAAAAAAAGTAAGGGAGACATTAAGCTGAATGTCGTAAGCATTCTCATGCTATGCTTTAAAAGCAACTCGAAGTCAGAGGATTAGGCAATTAACCTGGGTAAATACACGGGATTTTCTCTTCTAATTTTGGTTGCCTTTTATCTTTATCTGGTTGTTATTCTAGCAATGCCATCAAAATATTTCCATTTAACCAATGCAATCCTAACATGGTTACAGATCTCCATCTAACCATGATTAGTTTTAACTCAGGATTTTGTTATGCATCTTTCTAGCCATTACCCGTGCACCTTAATGTTACTTTTTTTCCCCGTCTCATTCATTCTTCCTCTGTTCTGTAAATGCCAGAAGTTTATTTCATGACTTTCTTTTTGGGAACTTTACTTGTGACTAATTTCTCTGTAGACATTGGTTTCTTTGGCTGTCGAATGCTATTCTTTGGAAGCTACTTGGCACTGAATTTTACCTACAATTTGAGATTTATGAATATGTCTCATCATTTTATTCTTCTTCTTCTTCTTAGTACTTTCTATTTCATAACTATTTTGGCATATGTAACCTGTGCATGCAACAATAAAATGTAATTGTTTGAATTGAAAATTTTTATTCACCAAGGATTTTTTTCATGGACCGTTGCCTGAGGGTGAGGTCCACAAGTTTCATTATTTTTTCCTCTTTTTTTGATAGGGAAGATGGGACTCTTCTCTAATTTCCTCTTCACTGTAGATTTTTTTTTTTATCTCATTTGTTTGAGAGCTTTTGATTATAATATTCTGGTTAGAAGAAAGGCAAAAATAAAAAGGAACCATTGCCAGGGTTGATCTACATTTCTTACAGTTGATGTCTTAAATTTTTCTAAGTAATTTAAATTTTTTAATATAAGATCAAAAATTTTATAATTAAATGATTATAAATTTAAGATTAATTTGATCACGTTTTTAATAACTTAAAGCTTGACTACAAAACAAAGTTAAAACGACAATTTTTCAAATTTGAATTTTTGAATGGTAAAAGGACAGTCATGATCAAATTGCTTGTAAACATTCCCAGTTCGTCACTTTTTTTCAGTTCTATTTACGAATTTGTCAATTTCTTGCATGATTTGGTTTTAGTTTACTAATTCTACAACTTTTATTTATCACAAGTTTATAATTGTAATGACTTTTGGATTAGTTACCAAGAGTAGTTCTTGTCTTCTTGATTTAGTTATAGTTGTTCGAATAAAATTTTAAAATATTTTATACTGTATATATGAGAAAAACAAAAAAAGGAGGGACTAGAGTCAAAATAAAAATTTTTTACTTTTAAATTTTTATTTAGTTAAATTAAATTTATACACATAATTTTTTTAAGTATTTATGTAAGTTAATTGAATAATTAAATCATAAATTAGATTTAATTTTTAATATAATTTAAATTTTATGAATAAATTTTATTTAATTCTTTGTTGAGAATAATTTGAAGAAAAATGAACAATTTTTTCAATTAAATTTGAGTAAAAAATATGCATACTAATATCATTATAAATTTTAAAAATAAATGTTGACTTCTCGTCATAAATAAAATGAAAAGAAAAGAAAAGAAAAGAATATTGAGATTTTCTTAAATTATTGTTGTCGATTATTAAGTGATATTTTTGTTCAAGTGTGCAAATGAACCTAAAAAAAGCTAGATACCCTAAACCCGTTATCTATTTTTTCCTGAAAAAACCTAAAATCCTAAAAGTCAAAACCCCGCTGATCAAGCTTTAACCGCTAGAACAATATCCCCCAATCAGAAGGCCCTCCGTTGCGTAACAACCTCGTCCTCTACGTCTACTTCGTTATCGTTGTGGCAACCCACCAAACCATCTTTGCTTCAATCTCTCCAGTGCAACCACTACTCATTCCGTTGCATTTGCTGCTCCTTTACCGTTCTGGGTAATACCCATTTTTTCTTAGAGCACCCCCCGTTTTTTTTGTTTAAATTTCTTTCTTCACTTGTTTTATTGAATATGATCTTGATGGTGTCAATGATCTATAAAAAAAAAATTCAACAGCTGTAAGCATTTGCTTCCTTGCCATCCATTACAAAACTTATTAGCTGTCAAAGATGCAAAGAATCCAAGCTACTTAATGAGAACCATGGAGATGATGGGTGGAAGTCTTCAATAGTTGCAAAAGGTCCATTGTACATCCCAGAAAGCCCAATAACACAAGATAGAACCAAAAAGATTAAAGAAGCCTTAAATGAACTGACTCAGAACATTCAGGCTAACCCAGCTTCAAATGGTGCAAATTCAAGTTTGACAAGGTGTCCAGACATAATTAATATAATTAGAATACTTAATAGGGCAAAATAAGTAATAACATTTTTTCCTAAATAAGAATTTATTATTTATATTAGAATTTATCCACAATTAAAAATTCTTCCAAAATAAGGATTTGTCCTAAGTAAGAATTTGTACCTCTTTAGAATTGCTATCTTAGCCTATAAATAGGCATCCCTTGTAAGTTCTTGAGACAGACAATTTTGAGTAAAATAGAAAGAAAGGGTTTTTCCTCTCAGTTCTTTTAAGGGCTAAGGAACTTATCAAGAAGTATTTCTCTTGTGGCATTCCAATCGACTTATCACTTCCAATTTCTTTTTTCTTTTCTGGAATGTGGCGTCCATATCCTTTTTAAATACTCTAGATTCGTGTTCCTTTGAAGGGTGAGTTTAGGGTTTGTGATATTAAACTCTAGTTTAGCTTTTCTGGTTGTTCTTTGATTCCTTGTGTGTGTTAGGTTCCTAAGCCATGTCTTTTTGAGATTTATGCATCAGTTGGTATCAGAGCCAGGTTTTAAATTAGGTTGAATCCACTTACTCTTCAATTTTCTATCTTTTAATTTATTTATTATTGTTTAGTTTGTTTATTATGTGCATTATCATTCAAATGCACAAATCTGTTTATTTGCAATTGTTCTCTCTTTACTTGTTTGTTTAAACTCATAAACGTGCTAATTTCAATTTCAATTGATATGTTTAAGTATTCTACTATTGTTTTGTATTAAAAAAAAAGAAAAAAAAAACAAAAACGTAGGAAAAAAAACAACATAAAAAAAGGGATGGAAGAAAACAAAAGAAAGAAAACATAAAAAAGTTAACAGTTTAGTCATATTTACTACAATAATAATAAAGTTTTCTTACTCAACTCTAATTCTACCATTTGTTTTCCTATTTTGTTACCCAAGTTTTCCTTCAGGTTATATTACCCCTATCCTGATTTTTGTGAGTTTAGTTCATTAAATCTGTTTGTGTTGACATCCTTTTTCGCTTGATTCTTTGTTCTCCAAATTGTTCAATTTTACGTCATTTAGCTTATTCTGTTCAAAATCAATACCCTTGATTTACGTTGTTTAGTTTTTTATAGAATTAAAAGGGAAATCTGAGTGGTAAAAGGTAAGAGTAAAAGTTTATATAAAGAAAAAACCATAAAGAGTGTAAACACGAGGAATTGTGACATTACCTTTTGAGTGACATGCGTGAGGGAGTGTTTTGTAAGGTATCCTATTTGTTTTGTGCAGAAGTCAGACTATGACATCCAAAGACAAAAGTGTAGCTCAAGAGGGAGCTGGTGATGTGTACTTCATGATCAAAACTATGCAACAACAATTTGAGCACATGAATACCAAATTTGATGATATGAGGGAGAGGATGGAGGAGCAAATTAATACAATAACAAATTTGCAAAGGACAAATGGGGAATATGAGGCTCCCAAAGTAAGAAGGCAGTTGACACGTGCCTATGACCATGAAAATGATGTAGAAGATGATGAATTTGACGATCAAACTACGATGGTTAGAACTGGTAACAATAGAAGAGATCGAAGAGAATTTGGGAGACAAGGTACCTACGACCATAATTTGAGTAGCATTAAAATGACAATTCCTTCATTCCAATGTAAGAATGATCCTGATGCATACCTAGAATGAGAAAAGAAGGTTGAATTGGTTTTTGATTGCCACAACTATTTTGAGGAGAAAAAGGTAAAGCTTGCTGTCGTTGAATTTACTAATTATGCTATTATTTGGTGGGATCAACTTGTTTTGACTAGGAGAAGGAATCATGAGCGGCCTATTGATACATGGGAGGAGATAAAGGCTATCATAAGGAGGAGGTTTGTCCCTAATCACTATTACAAGGAGTTGTACCAAAGGCTGCAAAGGCTCACCCAGGGCACCAAAAGTGTGGAGGACTACCACAAGGAGATGGAAATTACCATGATTCGGGCCAATATAGAAGAAGATAGAGAGGCAACCATGGCTCGATTTCTGCAAGGGCTAAATAAGGACATAGCAAATGTGGTTGAATTGCAACACTATGTAGAATTAGAAGACATAGTACACATGGCCATGAAAGTTGAAAGGTAACTTAAACGAAAGGGCTCCACACAGGTTGGGCAGAATTCAAGTTCTACCTCATCGTGGAAGCCAAACTAGAGTAAAAGGGACGAGATGGCCAATTACAAGTCCAAAGTTAAGCTACCCAAGCACAAGAATGTGGGTTCTAGCAAAGAGAGGTAAATTTGAATCCCAACTGAGTAGAAATAGAGATGTTAAATGTTTGTGTTTGGGCAAGGATCACATTGCATCTCAATGTTTAAATAAGCATGCAATGATCCTGAGAAGTAACGGTGATGTTGAAACTAAAAGTGAATCAGATGATGATTCTATGCCACCATTAGAGGGTGAATGTGATGGAGAGGAGTATCCAGTTAACGGAGTAGCTCTCGTTACAAGGCGAGCATTGAATGTGCAAGCAAAGGAAGAAAATGAGGTACAACGAGATAACATCTTTCAGACAAGGTGTTTCATCAAAGATAAGGTATGTAGTATGATTATTGATGGTGAGAGTTGCACTAACGTTGCTAGCACAACTATGGTTGAGAAGCTGGATTTACCTACTATGACACATCCTAGACCATATAAACTTCAGTGGTTGAATGACAGTGGTGAAGTGAAGGTAAATCAGCAAGTACTCGTATCATTTTCTATCGAAAGGTACCATGATAAAGTTTTATGTGATGTTGTACCTATGCATACAGGACATATTCTATTAGGAAGACCATGGCAATTTGATAGGCAAGTTACGCATGATGGCTTCAAAAATCGATATTCCTTTGTAATGAACGGAAAACCTGTCATTCTTGTACCATTATCACCTCACAAGCATACGAGGATCAATTACGGATTAAAAATGAGAGTGAACAGAAAAAAGAGATTGATAAAAGAGAAAAAAGAAAAGAAAACATGAGGACACAAAAGAAAGAGAAGAAAAGAGAAAATCTCTATGCAAAAGGAAGTGATGTCAAAAGAGCATTCTATACCAAACAGCTTATGATTGTACTTTTGTACAAGGAGGCTTATTTTAACACTAACAAGTTTGACCAATCTTTACCTAGTGTTGTTGCACTATTGCAGGAATTTAAAGATGTATTCCCTAACAATATCCCAAGTGGATTGCCACCTATTAGGGGAATTGAGCATCAAATTGATTTCATCCCAGGTGCATCCATCCCTAACCGGCCAACATACAAGAGTAATCCTAAGGAGACAAAGGAGCTTCAAAGGCAAGTTGAGGAGCTTATGTCCAAAGGATATGTGAGAGAAAGCATGAGTCCATGTGCTGTTCCTTTCCTACTTGTACTAAAAAAAGATGAGACTTGGAAGATGTATGTTGACTATCGAGCAATCAACAAAATCACTGTAAAGTATCGTCACCCCATACCTAAATTAGATGACATGTTAAACGAATTGCATGGGTCATGTGTCTTTTCTAAAATTGATTTGAAAAGTGGATATCATCAGATTAGGATGAGAGAGGGAGATGAGTGAAAAACAACTTTCAAAACTAAGTATGGGTTGTATGAGTGGCTAGTTATGCCATTTGGTCTCACTAATGCACCAAACACTTTTATGCGACTAATGAATCATGTTTTACGTGCATTCATTGGTAAATTTGTAGTTGTGTATTTTAATGATATCTTGGTCTATAGTAAAACCCTAGAAGATCATCTTGATCATTTACGTTCCGTTGTAAGTGTTTTACGTTCTGAGAAATTGTATGCTAACTTACATAAATGTTCCTTTTGTACTGATCAGATCACATTTCTTGGCTATGTTGTCAGTGTTAAAGGTGTTGAAGTTGACAAGGAAAAAGGCAATTCGTGATTGGCCTACACCTAAGTCAACTAGTGACATGCGTAGCTTTCATGGTTTAGCTAGTTTTTATAGACGCTTTGTTAAAGACTTTAGCACCATTGCAGCACCACTCACTGAGCTTATCAAAAAGAACATAAATTTTAGGTGGGATATTAACTAAGACAAAGCTTTTAATTGCATCAAGGATAAATTAAGTTCTGAACCCTTACTTGCTTTACCTAACTTTGCAAAAGCTTTTGAGATTGAGTGTGATGCTTCAAGTATTGGCATTGGAGCTGTTTTGAGGCAAGAAAGGTGCCCAATTACTTACTTTAATGAAAAGTTAAGTGGAGCATGCCTTAATTATCCTACTTATGATAAAGAGATGTATGCATTGGTACGAACTTTAGAGACATGGCAACATTACCTTTGGCCCAAAGAGTTTGTCATCCATACTGACCATGAATCTTTAAAGCACTTGAAGGAACAAAGAAAGTTGAACAAAAGACATGCTAAGTGGGTTGAATTTATTGAGACCTTTCCCTACACCATCCAATATAAAAAAGGTAAATACAATGTGGTAGCTAACGCATTATCTCGCAAGTACGCCCTTATCTCTACACTTACTGCAAACTTATTAGAATTTGAACACATTAAGGATTTATATGTGAATGATCCTGATTTTGCTAATGTGTATAGAGCATGTGAGGTGTCAGCCTTTAAGAAGTTTTATAGGCATAAGGGTTTCTTATTTAGGGAAAATCGTTTATGCATGCCTATGAGTTCTTTGAGGGAGTTAGTTGTAAGAGAAGCTGATGAGGGTGGTCTAATGGGTCATTTCGGAGTTAGGAAAACCCTAGATGTCCTAAATGAACATTTTTTTTGCGCCACGAATGAAACAAGATGTTGAGCGGATATGTGCAAAATGCATAACATGCAAACAAGCTAAATCTAGAGTTTTACTTCATGGCATGTATACCCTTCTACCCATACCTAACCATCCCTGAGTTGATTTATCTATGGACTTTGTACTAGGATTGCCACGAACAAAAAAGGGTAAGGATTCTGTATTTGTTGTTGTTGATAGATTTTCAAAGATGACACACTTCATCCCATGTCATAAAACTGATGATGCAAACAACGTGACTGACTTATTCTTTAGAGAAGTAGTACGTTTGCATGACATGCCACGAAACATTGTTTCAGATCAAGATACAAAGTTCTTAAGCTACTTCTGGAAGACTTTGTGGGGTAAGTTAGGTACTAAGTTATTATTTTTAACTACTTGTCATTCACAAACTGATGGGCTGACTGAGGTAGTTAATCAAACTCTTTCTACTTTTTTGCGTGCCATTATTCAAACAAATTTGAAAACATAGGAAGATTGTTTACCACATGTCGAGTTTGCGTATAATAGGAGTGTTCATTCTACTACTAGTTACTCTCCCCTTGAAATCATATATGGTTTTAATCCATTGACTCCTTAGGATTTGGTACCTAGACCTGTCAATGAGTATGTCAGCTTAGATGGGGAATGCAAAGCAGACATGATAAAAAAATTGCATGAGAAGGTGCGACAACATATTGAAAAACAAACTGAGCAACACGCATCTCATGTCAACAAGGGACAAAAGAAGGTGGTGTTTGAACCTGGTGATTGGGTTTGGGTGCATATGCGCAAGGAACGGTTCCTAGCTCAAAGGTGTTTGAAGCTACAACCCAAAGGAGATGGTCCCTTTCAAGTTATAGTCCGAATTAATGACAATGCTTATAAGTTGGACCTTCCTGGTGAGTATAATGTAAGTGCAACATTTAATATTTCTGATCTTTCTCCTTTTGATATAGGTGATGATTTGAGAACGAATCCTTTTGAGAAAAAGGAGAATGATGAGAACCATGGAAATGATGGGTGGAAGGCTTCAATGGTTACAAAAGGTCTATTGCATATCCCAGAAAGCCCAATAACACGAGCTAGAGCCAAAAAGATTAAAGAAGCCTTAAATTGGCTAATTCAAGACATTCAGGCCAACCCAGTTTAAAATGGTGCAAATTCAAGTTTGACAAGGAGTCCAGACATAATTAATATAATTAGAATACTTAATAAGAAAGAATAAGTAATAGCATTTCTTCCTAAATAAGAATTTATTATTTATATCGGAATTTGTCCACAATTAAAAATTCTTCCAAAATAAAGATTTGTCATAAGTAAGAATTTATACCTCTTTAGAATTGCTATCTTAGCCTATAAATAGGCACCCCTTGTAAGCTCTGGAGGCAGACAATTTTGAGTAAAATAGAAAGAAAGGGTTTTTCCTTTCGGTTCTTTTAAATACTGAAGAACTTATCAAGAAGTATTTCTTCTTGTGGCATTCCAATCGACTTATCACTCCTAATTTCTTTTCTTTTCTGGAGTGTGGCGTCCATATCCTTCTTAAATACCCTAGATTCGTGTTCCTTTAAAGGGTGGGTTTAGGGTTTGTGATATTAAACTCTAGTTTAGCTTTCCTGGTTTGTTCTTTGATTCCTTGTGTGTGTTGGGTCCCTAAGGCAGGTCTTTTTGAGATTTTCGCATCACTACTTCTGTTGAAACTTAAGCAATCTCATTATAAAAGTTTGATTTCAGCAGGTAGCTATTTAGGAGCTTTGTTAGAAGATGAAGCCTTTTCAAATGGTGTAGTAGGTCGTGAAATCCCCTTAACTGATGTGGCAAGTGGCAGCTTGGATTCAATAAAGATCAGATTCAATAAAACAAGTGAAAAAGAAAGAAATTTAAACAAAAAAAAGGGGGCGCTCCAAGAAAAATGGGTATTACCCAGAACAGTAAAAGAGCAGCAAATGCAACGGAATCAGTAGTGGTTGCACCGAAGAGATTGAAGCAAAGACGGTTTGGTGGGTTGCCACAACGACGGTAACGAAGCAGACGTAAAGGACGAGGTTGTTACGCAGCGGAGGGCCTTCTGATTAGGGTATATTGTTCTAGCGATTAAAGCTTGATCAACGGGGTTTTGGCTTTTAGGATTTTAGGTTTTTTCAGGGAAAAATAAATAACGGGTTTAGGGTATCCAACTTTTTTAGGTTAATTTGCACACTTTAACAAAAATATCACTTAATAATTGACAACAATAATTTAAGAAAATCTCAATATTCTTTTCTTTTCATTTCATTTTATTTATGACGAGAAGTCAACATTTATTTTTAAAATTTATAATGATATTAGTATGCATATTTTTTACTCAAATTTAACTGAAAAAATTGTTCATTTTTCTTCAAATTATTCTCAACAAAGAATTAAATAAAATTTATTCATAAAATTAAAACTATATTAAAAATTAAATATAATTTATGATTTAATTATTCAATTAACTTACATAAATACTTAAAAAAATTATGTGTATAAATTTAATTTAACTAAATAAAAATTTAAAAGAGAAAAATTTTTATTTTGACTCTAGTCCCTCCTTTTTTTGTTTTTCTCATATATACGGTGTAAAATATTTTAAAATTTTACTCAAACAACTATAACTAAATTAAGAAGACAAGCACTGCTCTTGGTAACTAATCCAAAAGTCATTACAATTATAAACTTGTGATAAATAAAAGTTGTAGAATTAGTAAACTAAAACTAAACCATGCAAAAAATTGACAAATTCATAAATAGAACCGAAAAAAAATAACGAACTGCGAATGTTTACAAGCAATTTGATCATGACTGTCCTTTTACCATTCAAAAATTCAAACTCAAAAAATCGTCGTTTTAACTTTGTTTCGTAGTCAAGCTTTAAGTTATTAAAAATGTGATCAAATTAATCTTAAATTTATGATCATTTAATTATAAAATTTTTTATCTTATATTAAAAAATTAAAATTACTTAGTAAAATTTAAGACATGAACCATAAGAAATGTAGATCAACCCTGGCAACGGTTCCTTTTTATTTTTTCCTTTCTTCTAACAAGAATATCACAATCAAAAGCTCTCAAACAAATGAGATTAAAAAAAAAATCTACATTGAAGAGGAAATTAAATAAGAGTCCCATCTTCCCAATCAAAAAATAAGGGAGGAAAAAAGAATGAAACTTGTGGATCTCACCCTCAGGCAACGGTCCATGAAAAAAATCCTTGGTGAATAAAAATTTTCAATTCAAACAATTACATTTTATTGTTGCATGCACAGGTCACATATGCCAAAATAGTTATGAAATAGAAAGTACTAAGAAGAAGAAGAAGAATAAAATGATAAGACATATTCATAAATCTCAAATTGTAGGTAAAATTCAGTGCCAAGCAGCTTCCAAAGAATAGCATTTGACAGTCAAAGAAACCAATGTCTACAGAGAAATTAGTCACAAGTAAAGTTCCCAAAAAGAAAGTCATGAAATAAACTTATGGCGTTTACATAACAGAGGAAGAATGAATGAGATGAGGAAAACATGTAACATTAAGGTGCACGGGTAATGGCTAGAAAGTTGCATAACAAAATCCTGAGTTAAAACTAATCATGGTTAGATGGAGATCTGTAACCATGTTAGGATTGCATTGGTTGAATGGAAATATTTTGATGACATTGCTAGAATAACAACCAGATAAAGATAAAAGGCAACCAAAATTTGAAGAGAAAATTCCGTGTACTTACCTAGGTTAATTGCCTAGTACTCTGACTTCGAGTTGCTTTTAAAGCATAGCATGAGAATGCTTACGACATTCAGCTTAACGTCTCCCTTTTCAACAACAGCAGAACAGCAGTTCCAGTCATAATCAACTGAACAATAAATCCCCATGTCAGAATTCAGCTACTTACATTAGAATGCAACGTCAAAAACCTTTTGAAGGTAAAGTAGTTTGTACAATGCATAGAACAAAAAAGGGTATAACAATTACATTTGCTTAACACATGAAAAATAATGTGAAACAAATTAAATGGAAAATAAGAACAAGATTGCATTAAACATGTTTGTTTGAAGCAAAAAATGTGAAAGAAAAAACAAGAACACAGCACATGGACTTTACAAGTTTAAAATTTAAATGCAATGAGAACTATTTTCAAAGCCAGGAAGATAATTAAAAAAATCTAATAACTGGAAGACTTTCATCCAATGTTATGCAGGATTATAAGTTGCATCTATGTATCCAGAGAAACACTCCAGTTGCACCACTGTCACAGTATGATGACTGTAAAACAGAACCTAGCACAAATCGTGAAACCATAGAACTAGAACAATAATAGTGCCATAAAGTCCCAAATCTAGCAACAGAACAAGAAGCAATCTGCTTGCACAAAACCTCATGGAAGTGCAGCTAAAAGGAGAAGCAGCTCATAAAGAAATGTACTAATTGTTTTAATAAAGCCAAATTTATAGCACCACAATTATACGAGTCTACCAACCAAACACAGTTTTAGCCTCTAAGTCTTGCCTTTAAATATGAGACCATGAATAAATTGCAATCCACATCTCAACCATGTTTCCACATCTTTCAGACATTAGACATGTTCATAAGCTGCTTTTGATGCATGATCAATATAATAGAAACCCAACCTTCAATAATCCAAGTAGAATTGAGACCCGTGTTGCACCAGATGCTGCAGAGAATCCAAGTAGTATTTTAGTTGTTAGATACTAAATAATAGGAATGCATGAATAGAGAAAGAGCATTATGTCTTTTACCAATCCTATGCCGATACCAAACACAAAACGCCCAATCACCAAGACAGCCAAGTCAGGTGCAAGAGCTGTGACAAGTGCTCCCACAAGATACAACAAAGAAGCAAGAATCAGCTCCCTTCTTCCTGCAACCCAAGATTTTCACCTTGACAAGTGCATTGTCATTAAATCTATATTTGTAGACCCGAACAGAAGCAAACTAACCCAGAAAGTCAGCAATACCAAAGGCTAAGACAGAGCCAATCAATGCCCCATACAATGAGCCACTGGTCTGCAAAGAAGGAAAAAAAAGTAGTCCTTTATTCAAAACAATAAAAACAAGGGCATTCTGCTAAGAAAATTGGGAGGCCGAAAACTGCCAAACAAAAAGTGAAAGCACCAATTGCTGTAAACTCACAATGAGGCCAAGTTCCACAGAATTCAAGTTGTACCATGTAACTCCGCTTAATGTGGATGACTGCAAAAGGGGAAAGTGGTAGTTATTTAAGCCAATACCACCACATAACATACACCCACAGTTAATTGATAGCACAAGGCCAAATACACAAAAGATAATGCAGTTGAAGCACAAAGGAAAATGTTTATATCAACATACTCCTATTGTTATCTTTCAGCAGAACACATGACATATCTATTTGTTTCCAGGTCCAGCAATTTGTGTAGTAGAAGCTTTGGTCAGCTATAAACCAGTATCATTATTTCAAAATTCCAATACAACCAAATAAGTTGCTTAAAAATATGCCACAAGAGGAGGCCACATTTCACAAAGAATTGATATATGAACAAGACATCATATGGAGATAAAAAAAGGATGCATGCAGAAAAAATGATCCTTCTACAGTTCTTCACTTCATTTAAGCACACCTCAATGGATATAGTAGCACAAGATGTGGCACCAATATCGTAGCCATATAGTAGCCCACCAAGAGCTGGAAATAAGAATCTGAAAATCAAAAAGACACTCCTTTAGCATGCACACATTCATACAGTCAGTAAATACAGCTATATTTTACTGATATTCACATGATTAGTTAACCACTTGTAATCACACATTAGAGACACTAGTAAAAGTGGCTATCAGCCATGGAGAAATGATGAAGGCAAGTTGGAAAGCAAGATTTGGAGCAGGAATCTTTCACTAACTGGCCACGTGAAATAGTCATGAAAACCTTAAGTGAAAGAATTCAGTTACAGCAACAATTTGCGTCTGTTCCATTTCGATAAAGTATCCACAACAAATGCTACTGATAATGGCTAGGAATGATGCAACAAAAATAGATATTTTTGCACACATGTTGCTTGACAATTTTTTGTTTTGATGTAAAACCATTATGCATTTCTATGTATGTTACATTAACCTTTATCAAAATACATCAAGTGGAAAGGAAAATTAAACCAGAAAAGCAACCTGTCATAGAAAACGAACAGACCTCAAGGACTCTTCAGGGATTAAACATTCTCACCCAAACTCCCAATATGTAATGTTAAACATAGAGTATTTCCATGTTGTCATGTAAATTCTTCGTGTCTTAATATATTGACTGGAAAGGAAAACTGGGTCAGAAATATAACTTGACATGGAAAAATGAACACAATGGGAATGGATAGAACAAAATTCTCCTTTTCAAATGCTTCTTTTTTGATAAAATTTTGCTTCACGAAAAATTAAATATATAAAGCAATCTTCGGCCATGCATTAGATAAATACTTTGGCAAAGGCTTAAAAGTGAAAGTTTTCATTTACACAAGCACAAAAATGATAACAAAAAGAATTATATATCCATGGACATGCAGTGCAATCTAAATCAAAATTTTATTTTATTCATCAAACTTTAATTTGCCTGTCACATCAATATAAATTTTACCTGCATTCCAGTCATTAGTCTCACTAAAAACAATTATTAAAATACAGGCATGGCCATTATTGAAGCCGCCTGTCTGGCCTCACAACTTTTTACACAATTTTGGTGGTTAAGCTTTTCCAAATTCAACTGACAATAATGTGACATTAGATGTTGCGAAAACAACACAATTTTGTGCCCAACATAAAATTGGCAGCAAGTTCAAGATTATCAGTATAATTTACCCTTCATCATTATCCAAACTTGGTGCAGGGCATAGCCCTGGCAGTCTGCAGCCCAATAAGACAATTGGCCACAAAATAGAGGATAGCTTTCCCACCCATTAAATTTCCCTTCACAAGTTTAGATAAGATTCCCAGGTCTCTTGAAATACGCCAACAAGGGAATTTACCAAACATAGCTAATGCCTAGTAGCCATATACTACAGCAAGAGATAGAATCTTAAAATGCTGCCTCTTTAAACAAAACCAGCTTAACCAAATAGAGCCTTGGCATTATAACGAAAGTCCAAGTTTGTCTTCTGCAAGTTGCCATGACACAATCACACAAGCAGCTTAGAATTGTGTGAAATATCCATCTCTTGCACCTCCTCTCTCTCTTAACATGTGCACCTATCTCTTTTGGCCTCTTCGTTTCTCATCCATCATCAAGAAGAACCACTTTCCTCCCCTCATCATGATTGATATAAACTCTTTTCAGTTCCACTTTTCCTCTAAACTTAACCTAATTCAAATTCTTGCTCTATTCCTTCATTCCTTTCAAAAAATGATTTCTACTAGTTCTAACAATACAGAATTCTTGTATATAAATTGGTCAAATCAAAAAAGAAAATAAATTCTAAAGACTTGCCTCAAAAGGCAATGTTAGGCATTAAAAAAAAAAAAAACACAACTTGTAATTGCCTCAGAAGCAGAACTGAAAAAGACATACTGGGATCCTATTCAAGAAAGCTAAGAACTCATACTCTTCTTTGCACAATGGTAAGACAATCCAAATGCAAAGAGTTCAAGCGACTGGAAATCTGTTCTTCTAATTAATCAAAACAAACAAGGGATGCAGAATATCTTAGTTTTTGCATTTGGAAAAATTTATTACAGTTAAGGTTTCAGAGTGGCAGTTCAAATACTATGGTCAACCAGTGACACAAAGCCATGATGATGGTAGGAGATTATATCCAAAGAATAAACCCGCCAGGCATACAACAAATTTTATCTCATTAATCAACAGATAAGAACAACAATAGAAAGACGGTGTAAAAGCTCACGGAAGGACTGCACGGAGAACAGAATAGTTTTCCGATGGGTGAATCCCATTTAGAAGAGGCTCCTCTGGACTACTGATCTCCCCAGATGACTTTCCCACCTGATAAACGAGAAAAGATTTTTACAATTTCCAGTAATTTCAGCTTCAGGAACCAAAAAGCGCTACTTCATTTGGCAGCTCAAAAAAGCAAGGAGCAGGGAAAAAAAATATTGAAGGTTATTATACAACATTTATGCTCTTGTTCCCACTTTCTTTTTATTTCAACATCTCTTTCTATCTTTTCTTCTCTCTCTATCAACCAGAGTAACAAATTACTGATTTCCAGAAGTATCCTTCTGTCAATTAGAATCAAATTCCCTCCCAAATGAGAGGGGAAAATTTTGCTCACGAATTAAAGGTCGGTTTGTTGTTATCAAGTCTCTAAACAACATTTTCCTTCAATTTCTCAGCAGACAAACAGGACCAAAAAGCTTGAAAACATAAAGGAAAGAAAACTTGGGTGGAGACTTAGAGGGAAAAAACAAACAAAATGAAATCATAGTGAAAATTACAAAAAAAAAAAAAAAAAAAAAAAAAAACCTTTTCCAAGAGAAGAAAGCGTGGGCTGCTCTCGGTCGGTCGGACGCCATTCCTCCAGCTATGAAAACAGATTGAGATTTTTAAGAAAATTAGATAATACATGAGATTTTAATTATAAAGTAAGCATACAGAAAAAAGAAGGGAAAAAAAAAAGAGAGCAAAACTTACGTTAAATCAAAAGAGCCTGAAAGTCAAGCAAAAATACAATAAAAATTTGGAAAAAGTTCAAATAATTAATTATTAAATTTATAAATTTAATATGATATATTAATTAAAATTTTAAAATATTAAATTTATAAATTTTATTTATATTTTATTTAAAATATAATTTTTTTAATTATATAATTTATATATTTAAACTTAAAATTTAATAAAAAAATAACAACAAGAATGGAGCTTAGGCCAGAGAACGGGGAATGACTCGTGAATCATGAGGTTGTTTTTGTTTGGTTTCCTACAAAACTGACAGTGACTGTGACTGTTCTGTTTTATTTATTTATTTATTTTTTTCCCCTCCATTTCTCAGTTTTCTCCACGTCGAACTCTCGAACGAGATGAGTTTTTATGTGTTTTTGGTCAAGGACACAACCAACACGGAACACACCCGTCTAAAAGTAGCGACAAAGATGGAGGTTAGGTTAGAGCGTGGGGGAATGGCTCGTGAAGACTGAGGCTGGTCTTGTCTGGTTTCATACAGCACTGACAGCGACTGTGACTGCTCTGTTTTTTCTTCCTGCTTTCTCAGTTTTCTCCCCGTCAAACTTTGAAGATCTCGACGATTTACTCTAATTTTAATTTAATTATATATTATAATTTTTTTATGTTAAAAATAAACTTGTTTTGAAGGAGAAAACATAAATGAAAGATAGATAAATGGATAATGTATCACATAAATTTCACTCAAAATTTTATTTTATTTTAATTTTATTATATAATATTAAATATTATTCATATAATATAATCACATGATGTCTATTTGATATTTTTAGTAATAAATAATTAAAATAATATCAATTTATTTATATTTATTTTTTATTTATATAATTTGCATAATCTGTGTTTATGTTATGAAATCTACAACATAGAGTACTGTAAATTTGCCTTTTTTTTTATACTTGACTTTAATTGTAACTCATATTTAATATTTTCATTTCCAAAGAATCTAATGCTAATAAATTGAAATTTATTAGATAAGAATATTAAATTGTTGCTAAAAAAAATAACCAATCCTTAGATTTTGCTAATAATTGCACACGTGTATAGCTCCCCTGACTCCTCTTTGTGCTTTTTAAGAAGAAAAAAAAATGTTTCACAAGCATATAAATAATTATATTTGTAAATTAAAATTAAAATCATTTGTTAATATTTTTATCTAATTTTTTATAATTAGTTAGTCATGCCAGTTAATTACGTGATCACATTAGAAGTTTATACACTTGTTAAGCAGACGTATTTTTACACTTTCTAGGTCAAAGTTTCAATCGGAACTATATAAAAAAAAAAAAAAACTCTTCGTGCATCACTTAATCCAACGTACATTGTCTAAATCAATGTAAAATTGGTAGTTAGAATAGTGCAACATTAATTTAAAAAAAAAAACAAGTAAAAAGATATATTCAACCGTAAATTATATTTAAATTTAAAAATATTTTTATTATATAATTAAAACAGTGACGCCTGAAACTTGTCTTCTCCTCCTCTGTTACTTTGCTGAGGCCTACGAGCGGTCGGCGTAAGTTTTCTTGTCCTTTCAATTTCATCTTCTTCGCGAAAATGCCGAGAGAAACAGGCTAGCAGAATTTAAAAATTAGAATTAACCATATAGATTGATCTGCTTGTTCTGGCTTTTTATCATCCCAATAATGAAAACTGATGTCACTTAACATCCATAGGCTTGCCAGTCGTTACATACAAATCTACAAATGTATTTTTTTTTTTTTTTTGTGTTCGCTTGGTCAACAAATATTAAGTATTATTACTGTTGTTATTTTTTTTTAAAAGAGAAAATGCTATGGTGATCACTACTGACCATCAATAAAATCTAACGGTATGAAGAAAAATTCTAGAGTAGCTCGGCCTCGAATTATGGCTACATAAAAATTGTGGAAGGCTTGAGTAACAATTCAGGTAATTAGTATGATTGAAGCATTAGTTGTACTTGTTACATGTATAGTTCATACCATTTACCATATATATATATATGTTCTTTTATTGTAAACTTGCACGGCATCTTTTGCAGCAGTTTCCATTCAAGAAACACAGCTGTATCTGACTAAAACCATGCTCAGCTTCGAACTAAAACATATCAAATTATTGATAAAATATCAATTGCTTTGGTCTTCCATTTGGTAAACAGTCAAAACCAAGTTCATCACAATGCAACTGACCATTCAAAGCTCCCTTGTAACTGAAAGTATGCTGAGTATATTATAGCTGGAGAAAGTACAAACATTTATTCAAGGGAATGGTTTGATAAACCCATCATTTCTGAGTTAGAGGAAGAGATGGGTTTTATGTATTACTGCGTCTTCGTTGGCTGCCAAGGCTGATACCTGGTCCAGTCTTTCTGTGCAGGGTTAAGGGCATGTCCTTTGGAATGATATATAAATTCTTCCCCCTCTCCAGACAGATTCTGCTTGTGCTCAACCCCGTACCTCATGGGTTTCAACATGAGAAGCTACAAGAGGATATATTTTATCAGCATGCATATCTCAATCATATCCAATAAGATATATATAGAAAATGGCAGACCTCGTCGCCAGTGTGATCAGTTATGAAATGGAGCCATCCGTGCCATTCTGCTGGCACTTGAGAAGCATTGTAGCGACTCTTGTCTGCATATTCAACCCATCTGTGCCTTCCTACACATTACAAAATAAAGTCATGGCAACAAATCATCGACACTCTTCTAAATCTTCACAAATCCTAAGGCCATAAACGCATTCACACAGTTTCCCTGATTTTATTCTAAATGTCTGCACCAAATCATGTGTTGACATTGCATGAAGGTCAATAACCACGTATCCTATAAGTAGAGATATCTGCATTTTGCATTAATTTTCTGCAAATATGCTTATATCCTATTGTCCGAGAAAGAATCCAAACGGACCACTTCCTCTCACTCTTTTCACTATCTTGTGTCCAGCATTTCATTTTCCCTTCTCCCCAGCAAGTTTAAAGCATCACATGGATATTAAAACGCATAAAGAAAAAAGGTGCCCTATTGATGTCATGATAATTTTCAGAAAAATCCATTACATCCCTACATAATCAAGTGTGCCCACAACATGTTAACATAAATAATGTTGGCTATAATATGAATGGCCAGCATATTTGAACCAAATCAGAAACAGAAAATTAGAAATATTATTTTTTTAAAAAAATCAGAAAATGGCTAACATATATGCAAATCACTGGAAAAAAGCCCTGAGCAGAAAGTAGACAAGCCTGTCTAAAGATATAAAGGTCAGGAAACATATACCTATACCAAACATTAAACCAATTAAAACAAAGTATGATGGTAATGTGATCAATGAGAGCAAAGCAGTCAAATGATTGTGCCGCTAACAAACATGCTCACTAAAATGCATCTCTCCAAAAAGCCAAGTAAACATTGCAGAAAATTATGCAATGCAAATTGTCATAAGTTTCTAATCCTTTCCAAAGGCGATGATACAGAAGGAAAAAAAGTTATGAAAATGAAAAACTAACCAAATTGAGTATCTCCAAGTTTCTCGTAATACTTGTTACCAAATTTGTCTACTCCCACAAGTGTTGCCCCCATGTTATGCATTTTGGTTTGCCTAAAATCAGTCAAAACAAATTTTAGTATAAATAACATAATGAAATTACACAAGAAAAAGAAAAAAAAATATATTTATATATAGTGGCAATAAGGATTCGTGCAGGGCACACATAACCGAAGGTCAAAGCAGTGAAGAAAACTAAGAAACAATGCAGCTCAAAATAAAAGGCCTGCTCAGATCTCAAATAGAGAACCAAAATAAGAAGTGTGGAAAACAAAAATCTTATTCAACAAAAGTCAGAAATGATGAGTATGAGGGAAAAGATATGCTATACTTTCCAAAGTATGCTTGGACTAGAACCCATAGAGGAAAAGCAGTGTAAGTAAGATGGCTTGGCCAAGTCCAAGGAGACCTAAGAATGCTTTGAGATCAAGCTGGGAGGAGAAGGAAAAGAGAGAAAAAGCCTTAGAGAAGGTGGGGTACAACTATCAAGTAGGAATTAGGATTACCAAACTCTTACAGCCAATCCAAATCAGTTTGGCATCAAGGCTGAGTTGAGTACAGAATTAGACAAGTGACAAATACCTTCCACCATATTTTTCCACACATCTTAAGGATTCTGGCTCCAAATAATTGATTATATCATTATGTGATAAATTTATAGGCCTTGTTTAATATGAGCAATGATACTGATAGGAGCAAAGTACCCATGTATCCATAGATGCTGGATTCAAATTCTCCCATCTCCAATTCTTCACATGTTAGAAAATGGACTAAAGTTCAATAGAGAATGGTAGATCCCAAATAACTAACTAAATGACCCATACCATAACAATGCTCAACCAGTAATCATAACAACAATTAGCAAAGGAATTTAACTTACAAGAGATTTCCGTCCGGGAGGCACCTCCTGAAATTCATTCAAAAGTTAAAAGAAAGTGGCAAATGCAGTAAATAAAGTCTCCATATAAACTTCAAATATCACATAAAAACAAAATTCAAAAACCTCCCTTTACGCTGCTTTCGCTAATCTGTCATATAATTGCTAAGAAAAATAATGCGAAAATAAAAATATAAACGAAAAAAAAAAAAAAAAAAGTGGTCCTTCGAGTTTTTCTTTAATAAAACAAGAAAGTTATTGATTTATCAAAAAAAAAAAAAAAGGGATAAGAATAAGACGATGAAATAAAGAGGAAACTAACAGGTAGCCTTCATCCTTAAGCTCACGCAGAAAGGTGCCAACCCCTTTCTCTTTAATCGCCCTGAACACTCCTTTTAACACCGACGATGCCATCTCTCTCTCCTCTCAAGCTCTCTCCCTCTCTGTTCGTATTTTGTATGATTATTTTCCTTTTAACTTTCGTTTTTTTTTTTTTTTCCACCCGACGAAACTAAACTCGGGCCAGAAAAAGTGGGCCGGAATCGAAAATTGTGTTTGCCGGCTTTTAAAACCAATCTTTATACCTTGATCTCCGATTTAAGGAGTAATCGGTCACCCGACAAGACTAGCTAACCCTTTTTTTTAATATATAATTAATATTTTTTATTATATAAAAATTATTATAATATTTTTTTAAAAAAAATTATATATAAATGCATACAAATATTCATAATAAAATAACGACTTAATATAAGAAAATATTTTGAATTTTTTAAATCAATAATTTTTATGCATGCTACATTTACACAAAAATATCAATATATATAAAATTTTATGACATAAGATTATTATTTGAAAAAAAAATTATTTAATTCATTTTAAGTATAAGTTATTCATCTTTTAAAATTATTAATATTTTTTTTACTATTCATAACAAATTATCTTTTCTTATGATAATAAATAAAAAGTGAGTTATACCCTTATCATGGAAGAGTTAGAGAAGAATAAAAGTTTGGCCTGGAAGAGAAACATATATAAGGCTAATAGCTTAGATAAATGCCATTGAGAAGACCTCGTTGGAACAAAATTTTGTAAGTACAAAAAGGTACACTAAATTTATTAGTGAAATATTGCATGCAAAAGTTTACAAGTAGAGTTTTAATTTTGATACAGGTGATCTACTCCCTGCCCTCATTTTGTTCTCCACCCTCACTCAGAGTGTGTTTGGTTGTAAACATCAAATTTAGATTGGATTAATTATTTTCTATTTAAATATTTTCATTATAATAAAAAAATTACCTATATATAATATGAAGTTTTAATATCACAAATTTCAAATATATTATTACACTCACAAAAAAAAAAAAATTATGTTCACCAATTATTTTATAGGTGAAAATTGTGAGTCAATTACATTGTTTATACACACTTTATGATTAAATTTTTAAGATTTATATGGAATCAAAGATAAATAGCATATTTGATTTACATTATCTACTTATTATTTTTTTATTATTTAGGATAATAAAAAATTAAAATTTAAATATAAATTTTTTTCACAAATATTAAATAAAATTTTGACAATTTATTTAAATTTTGTAATAAATTTTGACAAAAATGAAAAGACAAAAAGTATTTATAATTTATAATAATTGTGTAGTCTCTTAATATTATTTATCCTTTTTTTTCATTTTTTTATTTACTTTCACTATAGAATTTTTCTTTTTGTTTTTTTTTTCTTAAAAAAATTGTTGTATTTTGTTTTATATGAAATTATATGTATAACATAATTTAATTGAGATCTATTAATAATTTTTTTTATATTTTTTTATTTTATAATAATTTCTAAATATTTATTTTTCTCTTAATTTATTACAATTATAGTTATAATTCCATATTTGATCAAAATTTTGTTTCATAAAACAATCATACAAGCACTACTTTTTTATCCAATGCAAGGGAGTTTTTACTCATGCAAATCATTCATTTTTTATTCTCACCCTTTTAATCTCATCTGCTGTAGGTGTAGAAATACAGTAGAACACGTGGCTCTAGTTTATTGGGAGATGTGACGTAGAAAAAAGAGTGGGCCACACACGGTGGATGTATTATCGCAAACGAGACAGGTCGAGACAATGCCTCTGCTTTTGAAAGGATCCAAAATTACAAAAAAAGGCATAAAGAATCTGAAATCAAAACCCAATCTCTACTCAATAATTTGGAAGACGATCTCGGGAGGTATAGTATCGTGGTTAATTTCTATATAATCTCTGTTTTTCCTTTTTCCGTCATGCGATGCGAGAAAGCTATTTCTATTCCTTAACTCCTTTAATCAATTTTCTCGCCAGATTTTTTTTTTGAGGTAGAAGTTTAATTCGGGCAAGAAGGACGCCATTAACATCTTCTCTAAGCTAGGCTCTCTAATCCGGTTTCACTTTCGTTAGTAAGACGCTCACATTGTTTCCTTTGGTAGGTATTCGCCAGTAATTGGGTTTTTGTTGTTGTCGAATGCCTCGTGTAAGTTGTAGTTGTTTTTTTTTTGTCTTTTTTTCTGAAAAACAAACATGATAATTGGAAAACAGAGAACGGTCCGACTTTTTCCTTCTTGTCTATGTTTATTGAAATTTTTTGTGTGTAATTGTTTTTAAGTAGTGGAAAATATCTGTTGTTCGGTTAATGAAAGGGGAATGGGTGGAAAAAGGAAAGGAGATGTAGCTTTTGTGATATCTTCGTTGGAAACGTAGGAAAATGTAACCTTGACTGGAATTTGAGGTATGTTATGTGAATTATTTATCGCCATGAACCGATTATCTGTTCTTTAACTGCATATTAGGATGTCCTCTAATTGGTGTCTATTACACTCCTTGTAGCTTGAATCTGGTCTTTTTTGGTATATTTTTGTTAATCCTGTGCTAAATGGTAAACAGGGCGCCCCAACGGGCAAGACTCCTTCTGGAGCCCATGCTAAATGCTTTTTACCCAACAAATGAGACTTGGAGGGATTTCTTCGGTCATTTTGGTAGCTCTTTTTAACAAAGACTTGTGACATTGGGAAGTTAAAATACCAAAGCTGTCTCGGTGTAAAGTATGATTGAATATTTTGTAGTGATTGGATAAAAATCATCAAAAGGAATATGGGTATTCTTTGCTTTCTTAAAATTTTTTTTCTACTTATATTGGCTTTAGCAGTGAGCTTGTTCCTGATTCATGTCTGTAAACATGAATCTGATCTTGTTCAATGCTTTAACAGCATGTTTCAATTGATTTATTGACTTTTGCAGTTGTCACAAGTCAATTACACATGTCAGCATCAAAAGAAATGGCTTCTGAGCAAACAAGAGATCAGCAAGCTCCAAGTCCCCCTTCTGGCTTCTCAGAAATGGTACTTGAACGGTATCGAAAAAT
This sequence comes from Ceriops zippeliana, assembly GCA_037897445.1. NCBI lineage: Eukaryota > Viridiplantae > Streptophyta > Magnoliopsida > Malpighiales > Rhizophoraceae > Ceriops > Ceriops zippeliana. The sequence continues at coordinate 4,857,675 of JBAPLH010000018.1, read as the reverse complement.
CAAAGAGCATGCAGAAACTTATCCTTATGTGTGGGCTTCTTATATCGTTGTATATGGTGGTTTTGGCCTCTGGTTTACTTACAGATGGAGAAAACTTTGCAAGACTGAAGAGAGAGTGCGAGCCCTTCATCAAAGCCTGCGTGAACTTGTTGAAGAGGAAGAGCATGCTAGCTCTGCCTCATCAGGCCAAAGCACTTTGCCACCTGCCACATCAGTTAAGGGGACTTCACGACCTACTGCACCATTTGAAAAGGCTTCATCTTCTAACAAGGCTCCTAAATAGCTACCTGCTGAAATCAGACTTTTATAATGAGATTGCTTTAGTTTCAACACAAGTAGCTTGGATTCTTTGCACCTTTGACAGCTGATAATTTTTGTAATGGATGGCAAGGAAGCAAATGCTTGCAATTGCTGAAATTTTTTTTTCTAAAGCTTGTTATCTGGATATTCTATGCATTTAGACCTACAATTGAACATTGTTATTTGCCTGACGGTTAAGTTTGTTACCGTTTGGTTGGGAAATGCTAACCATCATAGCTCTAAAGGATGGACAAATGAATGGTTCATTACTTTTCATCGTGCTCCTGGAATGTATCGGAAATAAAATTTCTGTTAGATACATTTCTTTTTCAGGTCATAATTATGGTTCTTTTCTGAGTTGTCTGTGGGTAATATTAATATTCATAGCTAACCGAAGGGTTGAACTTATATGCCATCAGAAGTTACTGCAAGCTACCGATTTTGCAAGACGGTGCGGGCTGTGTAGTGTCTACTTTTTGTCATGGGAGAAACTAGGGTCAAATATGTGACTGCAGTTGCATTGCCCTTGTGTTATGAGCAGCCTTATTATGCTCATTGATCCATTTTCTATTTGTTGTTAGAAATTTAGGCATTTCAACGGTGCAGATGTTATGATGGTGGCAGCCTGAAACGAGTGATTCATTTTTATTGAAAAAAATACAGACTTATTAAGCACAACACTTGCTAAGGGAACATCGTTGGTCTGTATATGTCAACAACTAAGAGAACATTCACCAATATTCGTAATGAACTAGGTTAATTTGCCAGTATTGTTTACACGTTAATCTGACAACATATACATCTCGAAGCATTGTAACAATTAGTATTTGATGTCAGATTAACGTGTAAACAATACTGGCAAATTAGCCTAGCTCATTACGAGTATTGGTGGTTGTACTTAATAAGTTTGTATGGCAACCTCAAATGTTCTCTTAGCTGACCAACGATGTTCTCTTAACAAGTGTTGTACTTAGTAAGTCTGTATTTTTTTCAATAAAAATGAATCACTCGTTTCAGGCTGCCACCATCATAACATCTGCATTGTTGAAATGCCTAAATTTCTAACAACAAATAGAAAAAGTATCAATGAGCATAATAAAGCTACTCATAACACAAGGGCAATGCAGCTGTAGTCACATATTTGACCCTAGTTTCTCCTATAACAAAAAGTAGACACTACACAGCCCGCACCATCCTACAAAATCGGCAGCTTGCAGTAACTTCTGATGGCATATAAGTTCAACCCTTCGGTTAGTTATGAATATTAATATTACCCACAAATAACTCGGAAAAGAACCATAATTATGACCTGAAAAAGAAATATATCTAACAGAAATTTCATTTCCGATATATTCCAGGAGCACTATGAAAAGTAATGAACCATTCATCTGTCCATCTTTTAAAGCTCTGATGGTTAGCATTTCCCACCCAATCGGTAACAAACTTAACCGTCAGGCAAATAGCAGTGTTCATTTGTAGGTCTAAATGCATAGAATATCCAAATAACAAGCTCTAGAAAAAAAAATTTCAGCAACTGCAAGCATTTGCTTCCTTGCCATCCATTACAAAAATTATTAGCTGTCAAAGATGCAAAGAATCCAAGCTACTTGTGTTGAAACTCGAGCAATCTCATTATAAAAGTCTGATTTCAGCAGGTAGCTATTTAGGAGCCTTGTTAGAAGATGAAGCCTTTTCAAATGGTGCAATAGGTCGTGAAGTCCCTTTAACTGATGTAGCAGGTGGGAGAGTGCTTTGGCCTGATGAGGCAGAGCTAGCATGCTCTTCCTTTTCAACAAGTTCACGCAGGCTTTGATGAAGGGCTCGCACTCTCTCTTCAGTCTTGCGAAGTTTTCTCCATCTGTAAGTAAACCAGAGGCCAAAACCACCATATACAACAATATAAAAAGCCCACACATAAGGATAAGTTTCTGCATGCTCTTTGATTTTTCGATACCGTTCAAGTACCATTTCTGAGAAGCCAGAAGGGGGACTTGGAGCTTGCTGATCTCTTGTTTGCTCAGAAGCCATTTCTTTTGATGTTGACATGTGTAATTGACTTTTGTGACAACTGCAAAAGTCAATAAATCAATTGAAACATGCTGTTAAAGCATTGAACAAGATCAGATTCATGTTTACAGACATGAATCAGGAACAAGCTCACTGCTAAAGCCAATATAAGTAGGAAAAAATTTTTTCTATGATTTAATTATTCAATTAACTTACATAAATACTTAAAAAATTTATGTGTATAAATTTAATTTAACTAAAAAAAATTAAAAGAGAATTTTTTATTTTGACTCTAGTCTCTTTTTTTTTTTTTTGTTTTTCTCATATATACGATGTAAACATGAATTTGATTCATGTTCCTACTTATATTGGCCTTAGCAATGAGCTTGTTCCTTATTCATGTCTGTAAACATGAATTTGATCTTGTTCAATGCTTTAACAGTATGTTTCAATTGATTTATTGACTTTTGCAATTGTCACAGAAGTCAATTACACATGTCAGCATTAAAAGAAATGGCTTCTGAGCAAACAAGAGATCAACAAGCTTTAAGTCCCCCTTCTGGCTTATTAGAAATGGTACTTGAATGGTATCGAAAAATCAAAGAGCATGTAGAAATGTATCCTTATGTGTGGGCTTCTTATATCGTTGTATATGGTGGTTTTGGCCTCTGGTTTACTTAGAGATGGAGAAAACTTCGCAAGACTGAAGAAAGAGTGTGAGCCCTTCATCAAAGCCTACATGAACTTGTTGAAAAGGAAGAGCATGCTAGCTCTGCCTCATCAGGCCAAAGCACTCTGCCACTTACCACATCAGTTTCACAACCTACTACACCATTTGAAAAGGCTTCATCTTCTAACAAGGCTCCTAAATAGCTAGAAGATGGAGAAAACATGAATTTGTTTTTCTCATATATACGATGTAAACATGAATTTGATTCATGTTCCTACTTATATTGGCCTTAGCAATGAGCTTGTTCCTTATTCATGTCTGTAAACATGAATTTGATCTTGTTCAATGCTTTAACAGCATGTTTCAATTGATTTATTGACTTTTGCAATTGTCACAGAAGTCAATTACACATGTCAGCATTAAAAGAAATGGCTTCTGAGCAAACAAGAGATCAACAAGCTTTAAGTCCCCCTTCTGGCTTATTAGAAATGGTACCTGAATGGTATCGAAAAATCAAAGAGTATGTAGAAATGTATCCTTATGTGTGGGCTTCTTATATCGTTGTATATGGTGGTTTTGGCCTCTGGTTTACTTAGAGATGGAGAAAACTTCGCAAGACTGAAGAAAGAGTGTGAGCCCTTCATCAAAGCCTACATGAACTTGTTGAAAAGGAAGAGCATGCTAGCTCTGCCTCATCAGGCCAAAGCACTCTGCCACTTACCACATCAGTTTCACAACCTACTACACCATTTGAAAAGGCTTCATCTTCTAACAAGGCTCCTAAATAGCTAGAAGATGGAGAAAACATGAATTTGTTTTTCTCATATATACGATGTAAACATGAATTTGATTCATGTTCCTACTTATATTGGCCTTAGCAATGAGCTTGTTCCTTATTCATGTCTGTAAACATGAATTTGATCTTGTTCAATGCTTTAACAGCATGTTTCAATTGATTTATTGACTTTTGCAATTGTCACAGAAGTCAATTACACATGTCAGTCAGCATTAAAAGAAATGGCTTCTGAGCAAACAAGAGATCAACAAGCTTTAAGTCCCCCTTCTGGCTTATTAGAAATGGTACTTGAATGGTATCGAAAAATCAAAGAGCATGTAGAAATGTATCCTTATGTGTGGGCTTCTTATATCGTTGTATATGGTGGTTTTGGCCTCTGGTTTACTTAGAGATGGAGAAAACTTCGCAAGACTGAAGAAAGAGTGTGAGCCCTTCATCAAAGCCTACATGAACTTGTTGAAAAGGAAGAGCATGCTAGCTCTGCCTCATCAGGCCAAAGCACTCTGCCACTTACCACATCAGTTTCACAACCTACTACACCATTTGAAAAGGCTTCATCTTCTAACAAGGCTCCTAAATAGCTAGAAGATGGAGAAAACATGAATTTGTTTTTCTCATATATACGATGTAAACATGAATTTGATTCATGTTCCTACTTATATTGGCCTTAGCAATGAGCTTGTTCCTTATTCATGTCTGTAAACATGAATTTGATCTTGTTCAATGCTTTAACAGCATGTTTCAATTGATTTATTGACTTTTGCAATTGTCACAGAAGTCAATTACACATGTCAGCATTAAAAGAAATGGCTTCTGAGCAAACAAGAGATCAACAAGCTTTAAGTCCCCCTTCTGGCTTATTAGAAATGGTACTTGAATGGTATCGAAAAATCAAAGAGCATGTAGAAATGTATCCTTATGTGTGGGCTTCTTATATCGTTGTATATGGTGGTTTTGGCCTCTGGTTTACTTAGAGATGGAGAAAACTTCGCAAGACTGAAGAAAGAGTGTGAGCCCTTCATCAAAGCCTACATGAACTTGTTGAAAAGGAAGAGCATGCTAGCTCTGCCTCATCAGGCCAAAGCACTCTGCCACTTACCACATCAGTTAAGGGGACTTCACGACCTACTGCACCATTTGAAAAGGCTTCATCTTCTAACAAGGCTCCTAAATAGCTACATGTTGAAATCAGACTTTTATAATGAGATTGCTTGAGTTTCAACACAAGTAGCTTGGATTCTTTGCATCTTTGACAGTTAATAATTTTTGTAATGGATGGCAAGGAAATAAATAAATAAATATTATTTTGCTAAGCACTCTGCCACTTGCCACATCAGTTATGGGGACTTCACGACCTACTGCACCATTTGGTATCTGCTTCTTGATTGGATGACGATTGGCGGTGATGAGGGAACAGGCGTATTGGTTTCGGCTGATACATTCGCTATTCTAATCAGAAGATATTCCCGCGCTGGTAACTTCATTTGCAAAATAATATTTATTTATTTATTTCCTTGAAATTGTAACAGACTACTAGTGAAAGTTCATGTCTTTCACATTGTGTTGATGTTTTCTTTTCATCAAATCGGCGGTGTTTGTGTTATTGGATTCGTGGCCAAGAGGTTATTACCCATCTTTCTCGTAGGTATGCCACAAGCTGCAATTCGGACATTTGAATATGCCAGTGATCTAAACCAATGGGCATGTGCTTCTAATACTGGAAAAAGCTTGTTGGATTCCCTTTGTAAGGAAGGGCATGTTAAAGTGGCAAGGGAGTATTTTAATAGGATAGGGAAACTTGATCCCTGTTGGGTTCTGTCTGTACGGATGTGTAACATTATACTAAATGGATGGTTCCGATTAAGAAAGCTCAAACATGCAAAGAGACTTTGGTTGGAAATGAAGGAGAGAAAAATGATGCAAAATGTTGTAACCATGGTTGAAGGGTACTGCCGGATACGTTGTGTTGAGAGGGCCATCGATTTGGTGCAAGATATGAGAAAAGAAAGAATCGAACTTAATACAATAGTTTATAACCCAATTATTGATGCATTAGCTAAAGTAGCCAGGTTTAAGGAGGCATTAGCGGAGATGGAGCGTTTTTTGTTATATGAATCAGGCCTCACTATTTCGACTTACAATTCTTTGGCGAAGGGTTATTGTAAGGTTGGAGATCTTGAAGGTGCCACTAACATCCTGAAGATGATGATCAGTAGAGGATTTTTTCCAACAACTACAATGTATAATTACTTCTTTAAGCATTTTGCAAAATTTGGTAATATTGAAGGAGGCATGAATCTTTACACCAAGATGATCGAATCTGGATACAAGCCTAATTGACTTACATATCATCTTCTGTTGAAGCTGTTGTGTGAGGATGAGAGGTTGGAATTAGTTGTTGAAGTAAGCAAGGAAATGAAAGCTAGAGGATATGATATTGACTTGGCTGCTAGCACCATGCTAATTCATTTGCTTTGTAAAATGCACCGATTTGAGGATGCCTTTGAAAAGTTTAAGGAAATGCTACAGAAGGGTATACAACCTCAGTACATTACTTTCCACAGACTGAATAATGAGTTAAGGAAACAAGGAATGACTAAAATGGCAGACAGATTGTGTGATATGATGTCGTCTGTTATAATGTAGATTCAAACGCGTCAAGGCATGCAAGAAGAGCATTGATATTGCAGAGGGCAGAAGCAATGTCTGAAGTGTTAAAGATCAGTAAAAATCCAAAAAGAATTGTTGAACTGAGAAAATCATTGTAGAACCTTATGTCAAGTGCAAATCAGTTGATAGAAGAGATTAGCGAAAAAGTAAGGGAGACGTTAAGCTGAATGTCGTAAGCATTCTCATGCTATTCTTTAAAAGCAACTCAAAGTCAAAGGACTAGGCAATTAACCTAGGTAAATACACAGAATTTTCACTTCTAATTTTGGTTACCTTTTATCTTTATGTGGTTGTTATTATAGCAATGTCATCAAAATATTTCCATTCAACCAATGCAATCTTAACATGGTTACAGATCTCCATCTAACCATGATTAGTTTTAACTCAGGATTTTGTTATGCAACTTTCTACCCATTACATGTGTACCTTAATGTTACTTTTTTTCCCCGTCTCATTCATTCTTCCTCTGTTATGTAAATGCCAGAAGTTTATTTCATGACTTTCTTTTTGGGAACTTTACTTGTGACTAATTTCTCTGTAGACATTGGTTTCTTTAGTTGTCAAATGCTATTCTTTGGAAGCTACTTGGCATTGAATTTTACCTACAATTTGAGATTTATGAATATGTCTCATCATTTTCTTCTTCTTCTTCTGTTTTATTTTGAAAGTATAGTAGTAAGATCATAGGGAAGTTTAGTGGTAGAAGGAACATTTAAAGGAATCATATTTGGGTTTCCAAAAATTCTTAGGAGTCCATCAATGTATTCTCTTTGTAATTTTAGGTCTTGGATATGTTATAGAATCAAAAAGGAGTTTTTGATCTCTAATAAGAATATTGGTTTGTTTTGAATTAGTTTGAATATCAAAAGAAGTATTTTAAATTTCATCAATCTATAAAGGATCATTTTCTTTTAATAAAGTTAAAAATGTGTTTTTAAAATTATAAGTTTGTAAAAAATGACTAATTTTTGAAAAAATTTCTTCTTCTAGTTATGGCTTTTGGAGTTTTCTATTAATTTTGTAGTATTTTGACATATGTCCCTTTTTACCACATCAAATAGAAATAATATCTTTTAACTGCATTTTGGGTTTAAAAGAAAATTTTGAAACAAAAGGTTTCTTTTGAAATGCTCTTGGCTTTTAATAAAATAGTTGAGCTGGCTTTTGAAAATATTTGGACTTAAGCTTTGAATTTGTCTTTAATTTTGTTAGTCTCAAGTCAAATTATTGACAAAAAGTTCCAACCTTGAAACTAGATTATCTAAATTTTTATTTGAGGTATTTTTAAAGTTTTAAATCTTCATAAATTTTAAAACTTTCTTTTTGAGTAAAATTGATCAATTCACTATAAGTCAATTAATCATATGAAATCAAATTTCCAAAGTTGTTTTGATAGTATTGTGGGCTCTTTGTCTCAAAAGGGTTGGAAGTCCAGCCAAAAATTTTTCTTTTAAAAAAGGTTAACTAGAATCTTCTAGAAACAAGACTTTAATTAAAAGAATGGTTTTGTAATTTTGAAAATCATTAAGTTTCTTGCAATGAAAATTACTCAATAACTTAACATTTTTGTCTCTCAAATGAATTGGGTCTCTAATATTACATCCCCAATAGTTTTTCCAAATTAATTAAAAATAGGCACCTAGTTTTCAATAGTTTTGACTAATTGGAGAATTTCAAGTTTTTTGGTTTTTGTGAGATGATAATCTCACTAGCCTTTAAATTGGTTTAAGAATCCTGTAATAAGATATTTTGCTACAATTTTGTAAGTTTGATTTTATATTCTACAACAGTATTAGCAATCATAGTCATTTGTTGAAGAAAATTAAGAATATTATATTCATACATGTGATCCAAATTCCATTTATAAATAGAGGAAGCATTAAATTTGTATTAGTCCAGGGTATTTAGGTTTATTTTAGATATCTAAATTTAGAATTATGAGTCCAGAAATAGGTTTAGGCTAGGCTATTCAATTTAATTATAAAGTTTCAAATTAAAAGGCTTTATCTTGAGAGTCTTGATCAACGATATGTATAGTTGTAAACATTAAAGGTTCCACAATAAGGAGTTGGGTTTGGGCTTTTAAGGCTTGAACAAATTCGTTATTTTTAGCTGAAGTATTTTGAATGGACTTATATATTTGGATGAGTTTAAAAACAAGATTTTTGATAGCTAAAGAAGTGATTTTAGAGGATTTTGAAAGAGTTGTAATTCTGACCTTAGTTTTTTGGAATTATTTTTTTACTTTAGATAATTAAGTCCTTAAAGTATGCAAATGAGTACTTTTGAAATTATTTTGATGAATTATCATTTTGGAAAGTTTTTTTAATCATCACTTTCATAAGAAATTTTGTAAAAACTATTCCCTTTTTCACTATTGTGTTTTGTATAAAAATCATCATGCAAATATTTATTATTGACTTAAAACTCTTTCTAAAACATGGAGCTCATTTGAAACATTTTTTGTGGTTGTGGAAGATGTTAGAGAAGTAAGAGGTGATTAATTGGTATAAATTGAGAGTAAAATGTTAGTATGATAATCTAAACTTTGTAAGTACGAACTTGGAAGATTTAAAGTAGGAAATTTAGGAGGCATAAATGGATTTTTCTCTTTGTAAGACAAATTGATAATTATAGGCATTTAGAAAGAGGGTTTTAAATAAAAAATGAATGATGCAAAAGTTGTTTTTGAAAATTAAGAAGTAACAAAGTTTATGTTAAAAATAAGAATAACTTTTTCGTCCAGGTATTGTTTAACTTTGAAAATTTTTGTATTTGGTCCAATTAGTGATTCAAGTTTAGGAGGAACTGCACCTTCTAAAGTCTATTCTTTTAGAAGAGTAACATCTTTCCATTGAATAGCTTTTAAAATAACAAAATGAGATTTTGTTATATTAGTTTGAAGTAAAAGGGTTTCTTTAGATTGAAATTTATGTTTTGATGAAAATGCAGCAATCATGACTTTGTAATGAATTTTGAAAATCAAAACTATTTGAATTGATCCTTCTAGTATTTTATAATTATGAATTTTAATTTGTAAAACTAAATTTTTTAAATTATTTTTGTCATGTAGAGAAATTGTAAAATTTGAATAATATGTAAAAGAAATAGAATTGCTACACAAACTAGAATTAATAGTATTGAGTAGTGAATCCTAAAAGTTTGTAAATCATGCATCTTTAAAGACAACAAGTATGAATGTATTTAAACCTTATTTTATAAGAGTTTTAATTCCTACTTGAATCAATCATATATAAACATATTTGTAACATTTTTCTTCATAATGCTGTAAAAAGTTTTGAGAAAAAGATGAATAATTTTAAAAAGTTTTAAAATCTGAATAAGTTTTTCTTTTATTTTGATATTAAAATTAATTTTGAAAAGATTTAATTTTAAAAGTTTGCAAATTTGATCTTTTTAAATCTTAAGAATTTCCTAAGCATTGATCTATTTATTAAAATCTTCTAGGATTATTTCCTCTGTATATATTTTAATAAGGTCAGATCGAGAATAAGAAGAAGAGCTAGATCTACACAAAATAAGATCCATAGTTGTAATCTAAAATGCTAATTCTTATACTCCAAAAGGTTTTCTAAGAATGTTAGATTCCTTTTAAATAAGATTGGGATATAATCCAAACAACTCAAGGAAAAATACTCAAAAATAGTATATAAAAACAAATATAAATATCAGTTTATGTAAAACTAATCACAATATAGAAAGAGACTGGCTCTAATACCAATATCAATCAATATAAATAATATCAACACGAACACAATATCATGAATACATCAAAACATAATAATATTATCAGTATAGTACAGAGTGTTATTACACCAAAGGTCACTTAGGCACTATAACCTTAGAAAGCAACTATTGGTTTCCAATTAATATATTATATTAGATTATAGATATAAAGAAGAAAAGTACAATAACTAGAAAACTTACAAAAAATTTTGGAAAACTAAGGACAAGAATTATACTCTTAAGACTTTTACACTAAAAAAGGAAGGGAAATATTTTACAAGGGATTAGAGGAAGTGTTTAGGATTTTGCAAGTGGATCAATGATTTTCTTAAAGGGTGGAGTCCCCTTTTATAGTTTAAAAGGGAGTTTTATGGAGTCCAGACTTCAAACTCTTTCGAATTAATTGAAAGTTATTTTTTCATTTTGCTAAACTAACATATTATTTATTTTGTGTATATTAAATTATATTAAAAATTAAGTACATAATGCTTATGACTAACTAAATGTTCATATTCTACACATTTTATATGTTTATATTATATATTGCAATTGTGTTCATGTATATATGTATAAAATTAATATAGTATTATAATGTTCAAATAAAATTAGTTAATTATATAAAATAAAAAAATCTAGATAAAATGTAGTATGCACATACTATATTTAAGTTTATATGTATGCAAATATAAATAAAGTAATAAATAAATAATACTATAACAACATTATTTTTCTTAAAAAAATCCTTATATGCATAATCGAAATAGTAGATGCTTTTTTTAAAAATAAAATTTATTGTTTAAATACTATAATTTTTTATTTTATTTCTTTTATTATTTTTGAAAAACAAATCTAGTCAGTGATCTTCAGGAACTTACCTCACCTGCTTCTAAAATTTTTTAATTATTCAAATTTAAGTTATTTTCGGATTTGAGTCAACCAGAAGTAAAGAGGCTTCACCTCCGATTCACGTGGTAAAGACATTGTTGGTTGCAGAATTATGTGCTTTAATTCACATGGTTGATCTAACCTTCAATTTATTTCAAGTGCGTAACCGAAGCACTAAGGTGGATTTTGTGTAAATATGGTGCTCAGGACCGATATAGCCAACAATTGCAGACATTTGCATCTATTATTTCACAAATACAATTAGTTTTTAGTAAGTTGCCGTGGAGAATAAAATTTTCGACAAATAGATATAATAGATGGCAACATTACAATGCAAAGAAATTTACATATTTTAGAACTAAAGCAAAGACTTTTTATAATATCCAAGTCAAGCGAAGTGTCCAACGACCTTTCTTTTTTTGTTCTTTTTTTTTTTTTTTTTTGGAGGGGACATTTAGGTGCACGTAGACCGTAAAAATTCTTCCTGAAAGCAGCCTGGGAGGCTGCCAAATGCAAGGCAAACCAGGATGTGTGAAAGTTCAATGATTGATCATCCCAAACATTTGCTTGAACCATCAGCCGAAAGTGAAGACCATGGTTTTTCAACAACGGATTTTGCTCTCTTACTTTAAGTGGAGATATGTTTTGAAAAGATTGAAGGAAACTAAGGAGGAGACATGTGCACCTCTTCAAGAGGCAAGGAATGCGGAGGTGGTGAAGTTAAATGGGAAACTAAAGAAACACATGTTGGGTCAACTCTTGGAATAATATTTTTCCTTTTTTTTTTTTTATGTCACTCAAATCAAGAATACATTGGCTGTGGATTGGCTCGTCATATTCTAATTTGAGTAAATAAAGAAACTTTTCAGGCCAAGTTGGGTTTAAATTTTAAATCACCATTACCTTTGTAATGTATCTGTTTGGTTGGCTTTTCTCAAAAAAAAAAAAAAAAAAAAAAAAAAAAAAAAAAAGCTATTTGGTTGGAAAGAAAAAAGGGTATAGAAAAGCTTGACCTCCGTGGTACCTTTGATAAGTTCATACTCAAATTTACAAAATTATAAATTTAACATCATAGTTCAATTTAAAAATTTAAAAAATTAAATTTATTAATAATTTTCACTTATACTTGTTTATTTTTTTAACCACAAAATTGACATATATATACTTAAAATTTCATTAACCTACTAAAAAAATTTAATAAATCAAAACATTATTCGATGTTGTTACATCATACCCATTATTCTAATTTATAATCATTTGACTTAATTAACCAATTAAAGGTACAGGTGATTATATTATTGTTATTGATCTTATTATTATTATTATTATTATTATTATTTACTACAAATACTACTTCAAGTACTACAAATATATTCTTATTAGTTGTTAGTGTGAAAGTATACAAGTTGTTGCATGACATTGGTCTAAACAACTTAAATCGGTAGGTCTCTAGCATATCAAGAGACATTCGGATGATGCACTTATAGTATTAGAATATTACATATGTGAATATAAGTAGTTCAGACTTTCATACATGTATAGGTATGACGCAAGTCTAGGCAGCTAAAGTCAAGCTCTAACTTCAAAGACGGATACTTTATATTTAAACCTGCAAGCTTAAATTCGTTGATAACGGGGATTTGTTGGTGAGAACTTGATTGATTGAACTTAGAAAAATCGAATAAACATAGCCCCAGTTTGTTAAGAATGGATCATCAGAATGACATGTTGGCAATTTCTAATGAGAATTTGAGGCATCAAGGCACTGCATGATGTGGTGCAAAGAGATTAAAGATACAATATGCATGTGAGGCCATTAGAAATTATCATAAGAAACGTTAAATTTTTGTTGATTCCCAATGATAGGTTACTGCGAGTATAAGAAGAGGACAAATGGTGATGATTGATGTTAAACTAATGCGCCAGCTAATTCACTCGTTTAAGTCTTGTTTTGCTTGTTCACACACTCTCGTTTAGTTATGATGATGATAAGGACTCAAAGCTCGAACCGCTTCGAACGGCCCAGACCTATACCTAACCACGAACTCGCCTCGATGACTCTCCTTTCTGACCTACAACCAAGATCGAGGCTCAGTCTAAACTCCACCAAAGCTCGAGCCCCCTCCCCAGAACAAGTAGCGCCACTCGAGCCAAGTCAGTTGTCATACAATGTCTAAAACTCACTAGCTAGAACTAGTAAGAAAGGCTTCAATGATTCGCAAATAACGTGTGTCATTCTTAAACCAACTCATAAGAGAAGTCCCTCCTTCTCTCTCTCTCGCTCTACATACCGGCTCAAATTTTGACTTGGGCAATAAAGTACTAACGCCATGGGGCACCTACAACTGTAGTTTGCCTCTATTTTGCTCCCCTCCCATCACCAGCTCAAGCCACGGTAGCACCACCGGCCTGTGACTCCATGATCAACGTTATTTAACGTTTAAGCCCTTATTTTGAATGTCATCTCAAGCATCAATATACATTCAAAAATAGCATAAATATTTTATATAACACGACATGTTCTTTCTTTTATTCAGTCGAACCATACTCTTAGTTATGATTTTACTAATTTTCCTCGTAAAAGTTCTCAATTGATGCCCATGGTGATGGCCGTTGACTGCAATTTCTTTCATATTTCTTTTTTTTGGACAAGTGCATGAAATTAATTTCTGTAACAAGTCGCTAATCTGACGCATATCTATCAAAAAAATAATCATAATGAAGAAAGAAAGAAAGAAAGAACAATTTACAGTTTTACAAGTCAACTATAGTAGAAAAATTTGTTGCGTAAAATAACTATAAAACGAGAACATTTAAATATGACAATGGTCTGTGCTCATGATGAAACAAACTGGCTAATTAGCTGTAAACTAACTTTGGGCTCGCACGTTGGTCTGCTTTCAAGTATCTATTGAAAAATAATAACGTAAATTCAATTGGACGCAAACGCATATTGGTTAAAATAAAGGGGCAATTTGAAGAGAATACGTCATAAGAGTGGAACCAACCAATGAGAAATAGTTGAAAATACAATGGTTTTGAATATTTACTTAAGTGAGCCTCTTTGCCAGGGTTACGCATACCTTGGGGATTCATCCTCGTCATTAACATCAATTCCAGACTACAATCTGTAGAAAGATATGCAAAAGCAGGGAATTTATAGATTTTCAATTGAATTAATCATAAGACCCCCGAGCAAAAGAGAAGATATTAAGAAAAGAACTAAAGAGCGTTCAAAAGAGATGAGAAAAATAAAAAAAAAATCAACTTATGTTGTCAACCCCCTCTGCTTTCGAATCATAAACCATAAAATTATGCCTTGATTTTTTTTTTCAAACGTCATAAAAATATAATTTTATTGAATTCACTTAAAACTAATAGTGTAGAGAATTGAAATAGCTTTAAAAGAGAACCCAAAAAAAAAAAAAATTCCTGATTGTATCTTATTGAGCCCACTTTTTTTAAGTCCCTTCCCTGCTCCTGAAAAGCCAACAAAATTAGGAAAATTGACTGAATTAAATAAAGACATACATGGGATTGACGATGTTTATTTAAAAAAAAACAAAAAAAAAACATTTGAGCCATTATTTTCACACTCGAAAATTAAATTATAATGTAGATGAAAAATTCTAATCTTATTAGACCACTGAAAAAAGGGAAATCATAGATTCAAAATCGTTGAGCAGTGATAGGATATGATATAAGAAAAACATTTTATGTAAAATTCACGTTTATGATTTGTGGAAAGGGATACTATCAAACTTGCATTTTGCTAACAAGAAAATAAAGAAACCCTTTTATCAACCCCTTTCTTAGTACCTGAACTTACGACATATGAACTCGTAATACAAATTTTGGTTGGAATTAACAAGGAATAATTGAGAGAAATTGAAATTAAATGGTAAAATGAATTTAAGTTATTGATCATGTTATTACTCCCTTTTTTATTATTTAAAGAATTACTAAGAATTAATTGAGATTTTCTATTATATTTTTAATATAAAAAAATTATATATTGGCGAGTTTGTTTGTTCAGAAAAACAAAAAGAACTTAAATTATAAATATTTATTTCATTTTTAAGAAAAAAAAGAAAATTTTAAGAATAGATTCTTTTTCCTTTTTTTTTTCTTTCGTTTTAAGGAAAAAAATTAAATTTAAGAAGGAAAATAAATTTTGAAATGCAACATAAATTTTATTATGAAGAGATGAAAACAATCAAATTTAGACCAATGAAAAATTAATGCATTAAATTACCAATCAATTTATTACTTAGGGTAATAATAGGCAGTATATCACGGATAAGCTAGGCTACCATGATGTCTTGGTGACATTAGATATTTGTAACAATTAGTCGAGAGTGACTCTAGTAAAGATGGAAGGTCTTGGAAGATAATATCACTGTCTAGAGATATAAATATTAGAATCAAAAACTCAATTTCTTTTATCTTCTATCTACGAGAGTTCAACTTTTTCACGAATGTATTGGCAAAATAGAAATTGTTCAAGAATACTAATTTATTTACTTGAGTGTAAATACTTAGATTAAGTGCCATTGATTAGATAAATTGGGATAGATTTTTTTTTATTTTTTTTATTTTTTTGTATCTTACGCGCATGTTTTTACTCAGGATCTTCAGGCATTTATGCACATGTAATTTTGGTAAATAGTATCATTATCTTACCCTTCAACTAAAAAAAAAAGTAAAAAATTGATGGAGACAATCAGTCAATTGCTTGCAAGTAGGGATATAGAAGTTCAGAAATGTATATCCAATGTCGAATAGATATTAAATTTGCAAGCATTGATGTATAGTTTGCACTGGGGGCAGTCAACTACTGAGCATTCATGTGATTAATTTCAAATTCCGAATATATGGAAAATTATAGTTGTGGTTCATACAATCAAATCAATATTAGTTAACATCAACATTAAATGACTTTTTAATCTATATGGATTGCTGTGCTTAAAAATTGTATTGTCACCAATCTTTTTAATTACTGTAATATAGATATGAAAGCATATATTTTTAAAATTAAAAAAATTAATAAAATATTTATGTGACAGTATTGACTTAATTTTAAGGATATCTAAATATTTAATTTTTTTAATGGATTCTTGTTAGGAAACAAAACATTCAAAAAAAAAAAATAATAAAAATCTTAGGTTAGGGCAATTTATATGGGGCAAGGTTGTACAAACGGGCATAATTAACCTGATAGATTAAATTAGTGTACTGATTAACCGAACTTCAATACAACATTGACGAATTTGAAAGGTTAATCTTGTGATCCGAATTGAATTTTTCAATTTTCCAAGTTTAGTTATTTTATTTTATTTTGAATAATTTATCACTGAAAATACTTAAGTTAAAGTTAACATATTTAAAACATCAAATCAATTTTTTAATTCAATCAAAAAATATTTTATTTTATGATATCTCAAAAACATCTATATATATATATATATATTACTATTTTACATTGAAATATCACTTTATCATGAAATAAATACTATATAAAAATTCATCAGAGATGAAAAGAAAAATAAAATATATGCATAAACATTATAAAAGTATGTATAACTCAGAACATTATTCGGTTTGCGTGTGGCAATGCCTAACGTGAGAAATTGCGGCGGCGTGGGTTGCTCCGGCCGTGTCCCCCTCCTTCCCCTCGATTCTTGTTTTCTTTCTCATGTACAAGTGCGCCTGTAGTAGTGTAATAGTATTATAAACATGCAAGGAATCAGTAGTCAGTAGAGACGACGAGGCCAATACCAAATAAATAATAATAATAATAATAAATTATAAAGAGGGGAGAGAAGGAAACAAAAAAAAAAAAAAAAAGCTGCTGTAAAAATTCCACGCTAGAGTTCGAAGCTAAGCAGTAAAGCTGTAAGGGTCCATAGCACAGGCAAATAGGGTGTCACCACTGAGATTGGTCTCATTAATTAATTACATGCCCACCACCTTCTAAGTCAGCTTTGTGCTATACAACAATAATACTGTCAAATATTATGACAAAAAAATTATTAATTTATCATGAAATACTATTTTTACTAAAATATTATCTACCTTATATGATTATCTTAGGATTCGTATAATAGCATTATTACAATTACGAGATCCCTTATGGTTTCTAGTTCGTTTGATGTTTCTTTAACCAATGGGTTTTGTCTCAGTACGTAACATATGAGCAACGAAGAAGAACATGGATGTATATATGAATGGGGGAGTTAAATATGCAAACAAATTAGATCAATAGTTGTCCGTTAATAATGACTTTTGTTTAATTCCGTTTAGCATTCCGAGTAAGCATGAGGGGTTTGGAGAGAAAAATAATAATAATTGTCCATATGCATTTCACTACGAACGTGGGGAATAGTGATCGAGAGGTCTTCGGAGTTGACAATTTCAAGCCCTGATCCCGAGGCCCTGCTGTTAAAAGGATTTCGTAGGGGACTCATGTTTCTATAATCGTAATAAGTTTATGAATTCCGTTTTGGAGAGATTGAAACGTCAAATCACGTTATTTAAATTATAATTATTAATTATATATATATATATATGTGATTATAATTATATATTTATAAAAAATTATTATTATTATTATTATTTTGGGGTCTTCATAACACTTTTGTAAATATATTAGCGCTCTCATTTCGATAACTATGAATGCATATGATGAGTAACTATTTAATTATACTAGACAAAGGAATTCAAATCTGAAATCTTGTGACGACTGGACTAATTAAACCCTTTGGCCACAAGCGAGTTGTTTATATATATATATATATATATATATATATATATATATATACAGAGAGAGAGAGAGAGAGAGAGTCAAATTACCTACATCAATTAAAGAAATTTATGAGGCAGAGGCAGTCGCTCTTGTAGGGGTGGACTCATCTTTTTAAAGGGCGAGGAAGCCGCAGAAAGATTATTGAACTGCTAATTGATTCCCGCGTAGATCCTTATTTAATTGAGGTTAATAAAGAATGAAATTAAAGTCAAAATTTAGGTGCGCCCTAGTTTATGCGTGTGGATGCACCTTGGAGACGGGGCAATTGACTTTGGTGCCTCAAAAGTAGCACTTTCAGGGTGAGATGCGTGAGTGAGTGAGAGACAGAAAGAGAGAGAGAGAGAGAGAGAGAGAGAGAGAGAGAGAGAGAGAGAGAGAGAGAGAGAGAGAGAGAGAGAGAGAACCCCGTTGGCCATCAATTGGGAGAGAAGAAAAGAAAATGGATATTGATCTTTCCTTGAAGATAAAAGAACCGATAAATGAAGAAGAAGATAAAGAACATGGGGAGAAAGAAGACAAAGGGGTGCCCGGAACTGGTCAAGAAGATGATGAAGGTCGTAAAGAAGGACTTGATCATGAACAAGATACCAGAGATAACGAAGCAGCAGCCACAGAAGAAGTAGTGGAAGACGAACGATCTCTGGACTTATCCTCCCAGGAGGAGTTTCAGGCAAAAGAGGTACTGCTTCAAAAATCCTACGCTAGACCAACTACTTAATTTCGTGTTTACAGTAATCATACCAGTAAACCACCCCTCTTCCTCCCACTTTCTCTCTTCCTTTTCATGATGAATTCTCTGGGTGCATGGGTGCTTTTGTGCATGTTTTTAATTATAATTGTCCTTTTTTTTGTTTTTCTTTTTTGCTTGTAATAGGACTAAAAGAAGCTTTTTTTTTTTTTTATGACACGTTTATAATACAACTATGTATGTACATGCCAGCTATCTGCTTTGCAAACCGAGATGAATCGCTTGAAAGAAGAGAACAAGATGTTGAACAAAGTAGTGGAACAGACTACGAAAGATTACCATGATCTTCATGGGAGACTAGCATCTTTTATCCAGGAAAATACCCACAAAAAGGTACGCGTCTTCGAAGATTATTATTGCAACCCAGTATCCTAGGCGTTAGTAATTGGCTCTTTAATTTTCCTCTCTTGTTTGTATATTATTAGGATCTACAATTCTTTATGTCCCTTAGTGATGATGGCATGGCTTCCCAAGAACAAAAGGCAATTCCGAAAATCGGGGAGGCTATTAATCAAAAACCTCCAACGCTGTCACCAACTAAAGACGATAAAATTGAGGAGACTAATTTACGACTGTCATTGAGGCTACAAACCAATTCAAATCTTCAAGAAAAATGGGAAGGAGACAAGGAAGAAATTGAAAGTCATGCTTCAGAACAGCACAAGCTTCAAAGAACTGACTTGGCCCCTGTAATTACTGGTCATGCTGCTTCTCTTCCCAATAGGAAGTCTAGGGTTTCCGTCAGAGCAAGATGCACTGCAGCAACGGTGAGTTACTCAACTCTCGTGATAGTCCAGTAGTAATTAATTTCTTCATATATGGGAGTGCGTGTGCGTGTGTATGTGTCTATATATAGTGTTGTGCTATATATTTAACGAACTTCATAGATGAATAACAATTAAGCTTGTCAATTGAAGATGAATGACGGGTGCCAGT
Organism: Ceriops zippeliana; assembly: GCA_037897445.1. Taxonomy (NCBI): domain Eukaryota; kingdom Viridiplantae; phylum Streptophyta; class Magnoliopsida; order Malpighiales; family Rhizophoraceae; genus Ceriops; species Ceriops zippeliana. The sequence continues at coordinate 4,838,111 of JBAPLH010000018.1, read as the reverse complement.
GGAGAAAATACGGTCAGAAAATTGCCAAAGGAAATCCTTGCCCACGAGCCTATTATCGCTGCACGGTAGCTCCAGGATGTCCGGTCAGGAAACAGGTTCAATGCGTAGCCTTTATTAGCTTTAATACATGATAGGAAAAAAAAAATCATGAAATTTATTACATCGCTAGTGCTTATTTTATTATGATTTTTACCATTTTCATGGTTACTCATCTAATTAAATTGATCACTTGGCATCACGATAACCGTGTAACATAGGGCAATGTTAACAGACGGAGAATTGGTAAGTGAAATAGATGTGGCAAGATCTTAATCGTCAAATATAAATAGAAAAATTAAAAAAAAATGATGATTATTTGCAACTGAGAGTTGAGATCATACTCCATCCGTCCTATCTACTAATCCCACGTTCCCCACTCATTTTAGTCTGACATATTTCTTCCAACAATGACAGTTTAACTTGTGGCAAAAGAAATTCTAGTACATTTTGGAAATTTATTAAGTCGGCCTGGGGCAATTCTTTTATTAGATACGTGTGTAAGTTACCAATGTAAATTCTCCAAAACTTGTATTTAAGTTTTAAGTTAGGTGAGAAACAAGTTTGAAAGTTCTTATATAATTAAAGTGTGTATGCTAAAACTGAAAATTTTCAAAGTTCGTGATTTTCTTCGCAGTCAGCCTTATAATTCCATGTTCCTGAATTATGATATTTCTATGATGCCACTGTTTTTTCTTCACGAAGCTGATAAATTAGTTCCTTATGATTAATAATTCATCAGCTTTCTTTCTTGTTGGGTGATTGATCTCTTGTTGATAGGTGCAAAGATGCCAAGAGGACATGTCTATCCTGATCACAACCTATGAAGGGAACCATAACCATCCACTCCCTGTAGGAGCAACTGCCATGGCTTCCACAGCCTCTGCAGCAGCTTCTTTTATGTTACTAGATTCCGCTAACCCTCTCTCTAATGGCATCTCTAATTTCGCCCACTCGCCGCTTCAACACCATGGCTCCACTTCGCACATGCTGAACACTGATTCGTCAACCTTTACAAGCCATAACCCTAATGACCCATCTAAGGGTATTGTTCTTGACCTCACTAAGACCACTCACTATAAAGATCCACTTCTGTTCCCATTAAGTAGCTCCTCATTACACTCTTCCCCATTGCCTACATTTGCATGGATGCAAAGCAGATCAAGTTACCCAAATAATAGAAGTGCCCTTCCCAACAGTCACTTTCCTGGCCCTATAGTTGATGAAAGAGTTTGGAAAAAGGGTCAAGATGAAGAAGATATATCAGTGGCCGAAAATGTAACCAAAATTGCATCTGATCCCAAGTTTAGGGCTGCTGTGGCAGCTGCTATTACATCTCTCATTAATAAAGAGAACCATACAAGTCATTCTATTCCTAAGGATGGAGAGAATGGTAGCTCTAGTACCAATAATTGGCTCCTGGAATCGCGGCATTCCTCTTGAAAAGTCAGAATATGAATAATGTAGCTCAAAGATAATCCAAAAGATAAACCAGGACTGTTTACTTAATGAAGCCCATACTGGCTGGACGATTTCAGTTTTGTTCGTTTTTTTCTTTTTGCTACAATTGTGTCTCAGGATCAGTTTTTATTTGATTTGCTTAGAGCATGTTTGTTGCAATGTCTAAAGAACACATTGTACTTTGTGTAACGACACACTTCCTTAATATGTATACTAGGATTGCAATGCAGTTCAAGAGTTTACATATCAGCTTATTTTTCTTTTGGTATTTGCTAATTTTACTCTTAAAATACATTATTGTAGTAGACTGTCCTTGACAAAGCAAGGTTACTGGGCATATAGGTAACGTGTTGGACTAGTTACTGAAAGAGCTAGTAAAGAAAAAGAAAAAGAAAAAAAAAAAAACCTTCGCTCTTATATTGGTATATTACCTTTGTAATCGGCAAAGCTAGCTTTTTTGGGTTTGAAAAATCAGATTCACACCTCTAGCCTCACCCCTTTCAGACCCTATCGAATTGCCAAGCATTCTTTTTCTGTTGTTTTGGCCATTCTGATACTAACAAATCACAATCTCCAGCTCCATTGTCAAAAAACCAGTGGAAGCTTCTGCTTATTGTTCTGGTCCCAGCTAATCTTATATAAAGGTTTTATTCGCCTTCCTTTTTGTTCTCATTTTTAGTAAGCTTCTACTTATTTTCCTTTGAAATTGAAAATATCTATTGATGGTTTAACTTTTGAATTCTCGTTTTCATTGAATTCTATATATTAAGTTCATGTTTCTCTGAGTTTCGTTCAACATCTAAATACACTGTTTTCTCTCTTTTTTTTAAAATTTTTTTATTCTTCTTCCTTTATATAATGTTGCTGCCTTGCTTGTTCACATTAATGTTGCCGAAGGTATTTTGGTAAAGGGCACAAATTTGGATGATGCCTTTAGAGCTTTCTCTTTTATTTTCTTTTTTTAAGGATTTTCAATTCTCTTGAGGAAAAATCTTGCTTGGCGGATGAAGTGTAGGTGGCGGAATTATTTGACCAAGAATGCATTCCTCCTATTACAGACATGACAATTTTTGAGTACATACAAAGCACTTTCGCTGACAAGACTTGTACCAGAAGCTTGATTGTTATGACCAACTCGTGCTAAGATCATTTTGTTTATCTATTCATTCATTTTTCTCTTTGCTTTTGCTTCCTTTGAGTCCTATTACTTTTTGGGGAAAAGAAAAATGAAATGGGAAGAATTACATTAATTGTTACATTTTTACAGGTCCCAAAGCAAATCAAAAGTCCCATTTTCATTTACTATGAGCTTGATAATTTGTACCAGAACCACTGTTGATAAGCAGAAATGTATTAATTTTATATGCTAATGCTAGTCAAAATTTGCTAAACTATTGATCTATTGCACTCTTCATGACTTCTCTTGCAGATATTTATCAACATAGTTATTCTATGGACAAGTGTTTGTAGATGTTCTGTTTTCCAATATAGCCAGCGGACTTGGCTAATTGGTGGAGTCCTCGGATGAAAATGAAGATTCCCTAACTGCACTTGAATGTGAAAAATTATTTATGCTAGGCCTTCTTAACTTTGTGGTACCATTTCTTTTTCTTTTCTTTTTTTTGTCTTGGTTGATAGATCGAAGTTGCAAATCATTATGTAAAGAGTTCCAAGAAAGTCCCCACAACAATTTACAGAAGAAGAACCAAGACATCCAACGTATCCAAAAAACCAAGGAAGGGGCCAGTGCCATTTTAGATTGTTGGAATTTTATGATTGAAGCATATAGCTACAGGGGAAGGCTGTCTTAACACATTTGCATGGCAATGTCATTATTCTAATTGATGATGCGGGAACAAAAGGGAGACCTTGAATGATTGAAGTGACAAATAAGCATTTGGGCCCTGCTCTGCGGTATTTTCTTTTCTCAGTTCATAGCCAAGAATCAAAAGACATCACGTTTTTGCGGATTGATTTTCCCCAAGCTCAACTCTTAACGATAAAACCTTGGATAGCAATGGTGCCTCATGGCTCACCAGAAAATTTTGATTGACTGGCAACAAGACAAATCTAACAAAATAAATCCATCAAGACTCGTGACAAACATAGAACATAAAAGTAAAAAATATAATAATAATGATGAAAGTTAAAACACGTTTCATTAATATCAAGGTTATTGAATAAAAATCAATTAATTTGAATAACTATAAAAATAAATTCTAATACTATTCAAATTTAAAATATTTTTGTGTAATTTTGACAACTTAAGAAACACTTTATTAGAATGTAAAATTATATAAAACAAGTAAAATTTCAATGAAAATCAGCTAATTTGAATAATTGTAAAAATAAATTCTAATATTATTCAAATTCAAAGTATTTTTACATTATTTTGGCAAATCAAATAACATGTTACTCAAAACATAAAATTATACCAAATAGGTCATATTTCAATAAAAATCAATTGAGTTGAGAAATTAGAAAAATAAATCTTAATGTTATTCAAATTTATTTTATTTTTATGTGATTTGAATAATTTAAACAATATGTTACTAAAAAAAAGATTATATAAAAATAAGTCAAATTTGAATAAAAGTTTATTGATTTGAGTAACTATAAAATAAATTTTAATGTCATTAAAATTTATAATATTTTTGTATAATTTTGGTGACTTAAGCAATACATTACTCATAATATAAAATTATATGAAAATAGGTTGTATTTGAATAAAAATAAACTAATTTAAGTAATTGAAAAAAGTAATCTTACTGTTATTAAAATTTAAAATACTTTTAAATAATTTTAACAATTAAAGCAATATGTTACCACCTAAATCAGTCAAATTTGAATAAAAATCTATTAGTTTGGGTAACTGCAAAAATGAATTTTAACGTTATTCAAATTTAGAATATTTTTACACAATTTTTACTACTTGAGTAACAAATTATGCATAATGTAAAATTATATAAAAATAAACTAAATTTGAATAAAATTATGTAAACAACTAAGTACCTTACCTCCACTTTACTTGATAATTGCGTACACAATTTCATTTTTGTAAAAATCATCTAAACTACATGTTAGATTTAATGAATATATTTCAAGTTCCTTTTATGTGTTTAATTTTAAATTCCTTTATTACCAACAACAATACTAGTTAATAATCTAGCCTTTATACACACATTAAACTCCTTTTTACCAAAATTCTTAACCTTAAGGAGTAACAATTGAAAAACAATACTATATATCAAAGAGAAATTCTTATGTGGCTGCCTCAAGAAGCAATCTAGCCCACTGAATAAGAATTTAAGTGGCAACATAATTTCCTCTTTTGGTAATACAATAATCTAAGATATAATTAAGTTGTAAAATATGAAAAATAGGTTAAACACAAGAATAGAAAAAAAGAGCCAAAAGGTAATCAGTTGAACCAATACATATAAAAACATTAAATGATTAATAGAAATGAGAATAACTTCAAAATAAAGCAATAAGTAATGGTAGACTATCTATAAGGCTAAAGCTTTCGATAAACCCAATATCTATAATGCTTATTGGCCAATTAACAAATATGATATTGAGTCATTTCTAGATGATATTTCAAAAGTTATCAGAATTATTCTTTATACTAAAGTTATTAATCTAGAGCTATCATGTTAATATCCCTTAAAAGATATGAAATATAGACCAATAAAAACTAGTAATAGAGTGCTTTAAAGGGCATAATGTTAATAAAAGAGTGATAGTGAATATTATACTACTATTATGCCATTAACAATTATTGATACCACTTCTTATAAACCTTAAAAGTTACATAGTGTAAATAAGTTTGCAAGCATCTATTTACCACATTTATCTAACTATTTGTTTATAACAATAAGCAATAAAAAGCTTTAGCTAGATTTGTTATAGATGAAAGTTCTTGTTAAAAAGCACTAAGAAATATAACATCCCTTTTACTGATAATAATCTTTGGAATTTTATATAACTTGAAGACTTAATTAAAAAAGAGCTAAACCACCAAGTTAGCCCCTATGTAAACCAATATACCAAGTTTTTATAAGTTATCATATGAGACCAATATCTTGGCTTACCATTAATCTTTCCTTCTAAAATGGTTAATCATTGGATTATGAATAATGTGAAGAAAGAGAAGAACCTTATTGTAGCTAAGAAAAAAAAGAAATTACAATTAAGCATTAAAGTACCATATAGCTTGAACAACCTAATAGAGTTTTGAAAAGATAATAAATATAACATGGGATTATGTAAATACAAAATGTAATATGAAAAGTACATCAAGCATTATATTTGTTTGGTACTCTATGTATAAGATTTAATGGTCAAATCTCATCAACTTTGCTAACTAGTAGATGTCAATTGCAGAAACCATTAAACCATATCCTTTCATCGCACCAATAACATAGCCTTTTTGCTCCCTTTTCCCCCATAATTTATCCTAACTTCACCTTACACACCATACTTATTGATAAAAAGTCCTTGTGATACTTCAACAATAATGTTTAAGTGAAACCTAAGAATAAATAAGAAAGGCAATACATTAATGAGTAATAGATTTGGAAATTTTAAATTAAGAGAATTGACTTTTAGAGTTAGTAGTAAGTCAAACATTTTAGAAATGAGCTTATTCTTATTTATACAAGTGGTATAGTTGCTTCTTACACTTTGATAAAGCATAACCATGTTGTAATGTTTAAGGATTAAACAACCTTAATGACCTATAAATTTCATCTTTTAACCTAAACAAAAAATATTAATTGTATAATCTTAAAATAAATGGACTTTGTTAATCTAATCATCAAATTAATTTTGATATTTATTGACTAAATTTTCTTATTTTAAGGCTTAAAGTTCAAAAATGGAATCAATAAACATGTTAGAGCTAAACTTTTAAGAAATAAGATATACCCTACTACTAATTTAACCCTTGAATCCTTAATTATTCTCTCAATATTAAAAAAAATTCATACTTGTATTACCACTAATAAAGATTATCACTAAAAAAACTAAAATCCAAGCCATATTGTTTATTAAAGAAGATATTTAAGGAAGAACATGTTAATTAAGTCTAATTAATGGCTTAATTTTAAGTTGTAATCACTTTATAAAAATCTTATAATTTTATTAATTCTTTTTGATATTTTTGATAAGTCTCTGGAATTTGAAGTCAAGATTTCAAATAAAGAAAACATCATTAATGGTCATGAAAAAATAAAGAGAGATAGAATGAACTTTTATTCATATATTTATTTATTTTAATATATCTAATGCTTAATTATAAATAATAATTACAAGAATCAATCAATCAATTAATGAACGAGAATCACTTTATAAGTCCTATTATATATAACATCATTTTTCCTAACCACTTAATAATCTTAGTGCCCTGTTATTATACTTTATTTGTTTCTTTCACATGTCTAATTTGAAATTCCCTTATCACTGTTGGTAATACTAATCAATAATTCAACCTTTATGCATGTATCATCAATCACGAATTAATGAATTAGTCACAATTATTTAATTTAATCAATTCAATCTTTAATGATAAGAGCTATTTTTAATATATTACCAAATAAATTCAACACCTAAATTAAAGATGTATTGGAAACAAAAATGAGATTTTAAGTACTCAATAAGTCCAAAAATAATCAAATACCCCTTGGTCAAATACATTGGTGCTTATCATATGTATCTTTTTTCTTTTGATTACTAACAAAATGGAAATTATATATTATAATGAATTTCATATTTAACATTTTGAATTTATAAAATATTTTCTACGTTAAATCATTTTCTTTATGAATAATTTTAAAATCAAAACATTCAAATTAAAATATGCACTGATTTATTATTATATTACATTATCTTATTGAATATTAAATAAATTTTAAATTACACATAATTTAATATATTAAAAATTAATATTACAAAAAAACAAGAAAAGGAAATTCCTGCACCTCATGGCTGATTAACGGGAGTAGATTTATAAAATGATGTATTTTATTTTTTTAAAAAAATAAATACATGATGGGTATGTTTATCATTGTGTTTGTGTATGTGTATATATATATATATTAAAATTAGAAATCACTCATTATTTTTTTTTTCATTCAATTGAAAGAACACACAACCTAAATATTATCGAGAACTATTAGACTCAAACAGAATTTTCATCTAGTCTTAATTTTAACAAACTTAAAACTTTATTACATTACCTCGTAAATTCCTAAACTTATTTTTGTGAAAATAAGCGTGAAGAATTCGAACTTGGAGAGACATGGTGGAAGCATACCATTTTGGGTGATAATTTATAAAATGATGATGGGCCTCTGCCTCTGCCCACCACAACATGCCCCCGCGCACGGGAAAGTGTCACTTCAGCAAACCCTCGCCAGCTAACTGGAGAAACTAAGGATTTTGCTGGCACGCTCTCATCCTAGCGACTGCGGCGTCTTTCATGGGTAGCGACGGCGGCGTCGAAAAGACTGAGGAGGATCTCCGGCGAGAGATCGATGAGCTGCTTCGCCAACAGCGTCAGGTTCCTTTTTGCTTGGCTATCATTTTTTTTATGACTTTCTTCTCTTTATGTCTTCTTCCTTGCTTTTGCATTTGCTTGCCTACTGCGATTATACTTGCCTTTGTGGGATCGGAAACTCAGATTACCGAGCGGCTGCGTGATCCTCGGGGACTCCGCAGGGGAGGAGTTTCTGCAGGTGGTCCTCGAAACTTTGCTGCCAATGGTGGCCGTCACCGAGGCTTCGTCCGGCCGGTATTTGTTTCTTTTTCTCTTGAATTTTATTTTCTAACGTCACTTCTGAATTCTAGGGCTTTAGTTTTTGGGTTTCTAAGATTATGTACAGTGATTGATTGAAATAGAAATTTGTTGGTAAATTGATTAGCATTATCTAAACAAATGTTGTTGAGAGGTTTAAAATGGGCTCTTATTGTTTCGGTTCCAGCCTGATAGGAATGAAGCGGAAGATCAACCTCCGGCAAAAAGGCGACTTCTCTCTGCTGTTGTCAAGGTGAGTTACCCAATTTGTTTTGATATGTTAAATAGTTAGCCGAACACCATTTCTGGGTCTTCATTGATCACCTATGCGTTAGTTTTTGTTTTTTTTTTTATTTTTTTTTCTCTTTTTTTCCCGTTGTTGTTGTTGTTGCTGCAACCAGCCTGCAAGCCCTTGATCTTAGCAAGCACCAATCAGTGCATTGCCATCAGGGAAATAGGAGGGTCGTGTGCTTTATTTTTTTGTCTATTATATGTATTGCTCTAGATTAAAACTCTGTAGTATTATATGCCAATTGCAATTACTTCTTGAGCTTTTAAAAAAAATTGTGCAAAAGTATTTTTTGAACAAGCTCTTTATGCAATTTTGTACAAGGTGGAGAATGGAGAGATAGCTGTGGATCCTGGAACAGGAACTGATGTGAAGAAAAGGGAAGTGGTTGACAAAAGAAGTGCTGGGCCTGACAAGGTGAATTTGAATGATAGAAGCCAAAGGCCATCCAATTTACAGAAGAGTGGTTGGTCTAGAGGGGATGGCAGTAAAAGAGCAGTAAAAATGGTAAATTTGAGCTTTTTTGTCCTTCAGGACATTTCTCTGCAGCTGCAACTTATTCTTTTTACCTTTTTTCTTGCTAGGAGGTTGAAAATCTAGTTGATGAGCATGTTCCCAGGGTGTTGCCAAAGAATGAGGATCCAAGCTTGGTTAGCAGAAATAAAAGAATGTTGGGACAACTTTTGGGCACTTTGGAGGTATGTGTAGAACTTATGCTTGCCTTTGTCATTCACTAGGATAATTAAAGCCAACTTAGTTTCACTGGATTTTGCCTGTGTGATAGTGAGGATTTTTTTTTTTTAAATCAAGATAGTTGGGTTTCACTTTTTTATATATGCTCTTTTTTGAACCTGAGCAGCTGGCAGGTTTAGTGGTTAAAAATAAACTTATTGTGAATATAGTCATATCACAGGACCCTTGTCCTGATTTTTATGTGCTGGTTTTATTTAGATTAGGATGGGATGTATGCATAGAACTTCTTCCAAACATTCTCCACTTTAAGTGCTGTTTGATGGACATAAATATCTTGAACTTTTGAGTATTCAATATTTGTAGTCAAAAGCAATGTAGGTTAAAATTGTAATTTTTGTGGGTGGGTTTTATGGAAGGGACACTACTGTGGGAATGAGGATGAATTTTAATGTAGAACAATGCTGCCTGATTTTTTTATTTTTTGTGTTGCTTATACTTTTGTCATGAAACATTTCCAGAAATTTAGGAATGAAGATATGAAGCTTACAGGGACGGAGGCATATGTACAGAGGTCAAATGCTTTGCAAAAAGTGAGTGTAGCATCTCGTTTTAATCCCAGTTTCTCTCACATTTGAGTTGCTACACTATTTTGAAAAAAAAAGCAAAAATAAAAAGGTTTACTTATGACTTAGATGTATTCATTACATTGCACTTTTCATCCATTCTATCCTACCACAAATGATATTTGCATGAAGATTTCTGTGTTATATCTTTACTCATTATAGTAAATTATTTCTGAGTTTTAGGGAACAAAATAAAGCTGTTGGGGTTGCGAGACTGACCGTTAGCTGTTTGCCATGCAGATCATTATGAATAATAAATAATGGCTTCTTGTTGTGTTCAAAGCACTTCCTTATTTTTTCTTCTTTATGCGAAATTGATATATTTGATTAGAGGTTTTTCATGCATTTGTTTTGGTATCAAGTTCCACACCTCCACCAAAGATGACTTTGTTTGCATTGAGTTTTCATATTTGTTTGATAACCAAATTTTCCGTTTCTTGTTAGGCTGAGCAAAGGGCATATGAAGAAAGTGAGTGGCTTAGGCAACAGGAGCGTGAACAAATTGCAGAAAAGAGGAGGAGAGACCTGGTTTGTTCTCACGCAAACAAGTTATTGTCTGTAGTGGAAATGCCTCAACACAGTTTCTTATTTTTGCTACGAGAAAGCAAATTATCCTTTCATACTCCCTTTGCTGTTTTGTTTTTATTGCTTCAGATTCTTAGAGCACGAGTTGCTGCTAAGGCAGAAGAAAAGAGATTGGAATTGCTGTTTCTTCAGTGGAGTGAGCATCATAAGAAACTTGCTGGTTTTTTAAGGTATATGCTCCTTCCATTTGACACAGCTCTTATCTGCATGCTATCTTCTTTCATAATTAGGCATTTTTGTAATTTCTTGCTATTTCCTGAAATTTTCTTGCAGGTTATTTTTAATTTTGATCCAAAAGTGTCCATATTGAGAATTTTATTGAGACAAAGATAAGTTTCTATTCATATGCATGGTAATGTTGAAGAAACCGGATAAGTGGATGCTTTCTGTGTGTTGGGTGATCCTAAGCAGAATTTTCTTTCACTTTTTAATTGCTATTGGCTCATTTTGATTGCAATTTGGGATATGCTGTTTACAGGACCAAGGCTGAGCCTCCAATTTATTATTTTCCCAAGAAACCATTGGATGAAGATGCAACCTTGTTTCAGGACCATAGAGAACAGGTGACGATACTGGAACTTTATTTGAAGATCAAGTGATTCTCTTGATTAGGCCTATTTGTAGAGGGTCAAAGGTCTTGGAAGACAAACATTATTTTGCTGGTTTTTAAGAGGTTGACAATCTGGATTGAGTGTTATGTTTATGGATGTAAAAGGCAGCTTTTATGAGAACAATGTCGTGTATCTAATTGTGCTATGATAAGGCACTCTGTTGCCATTTGTATTCCTTGGAGGAGAAGGGGAACAATAGCTTGCAGACAAGCTCATTTTAAGCCTCTTTTAAAAAGTTTCAACATTAATTTTCTCCACTTCCTTTTTTCCTAGTGTTCTGCTGCTGCTATGAAAGAAACTTCCTGTAGATTTATATTCAGCCTGTCATCCCTCTTCATCTAATGTAGCTTTGCATTTCAGGCATTTTCAGAATGGAGGGCCGTGAGGAGAGAGGAACTATCAGAATATCAGAAGCAGGTTGCAGAGCAGTATCTAGGCAATGCTGAAAAGGAGTTGGAGAGGTGGCAAAATGCAAGGAAAGGAAGGGGGCCAAACAAGGAGGCAAGCCTCCAGGAGACAATGGACAAAGAATTGGACTCACATAGACTTGAGCATGGTCCCAAGACAAGAAAGATTCCTGGTGGAAGCAACAACGACGATGAGGATGATGTGGAGGATATTAATGTCGGGGAGGATGATATGATGGATGATGTGTTGGATGTTGAAGACAACAGTCTTAGGGGTGATGAAGCGGCCAAGGTGGAAGCCAGTGATGCCAATCAACCTTCTGAAGTTCCTGACCAAGAATGAATAAAAGCATTGCACCGCACCCCTGTTTTCGAGGTTATTCCTTTGCTTCCTGTTTTCTATTTTATTCTTAGTTGCATTCTGGGAGGGTCAACTTTTTTCTTGTACCCTCTTATTTATCACATTCATGCATTACATCTTAAGGGTTATGGTCGTTGTGCTTTTAGGAGGAACTGATCTTTATAGTTCTGCTCACGTGCTGTGCTGCTATGTTTTCAGAGAATAGAGAAATGAACAATGATTTTTTGTTTTTTTTTTTTTTGGCTTTTTTTATTTGTAAGTTGATATCATGACGATGCAATCGCCCTGAAGTACGTGGGAGATGACTTAGTACAGCTCATTTTGTAAAAAGCATCAATACCAACATTTTATATTATGCTGCTTAATAACAGCAGTTATTATATGTTTGTGAATCATGGCGACACAGGAAGTGCATTGCATGGATGATGGGGGAAGTAATCGATAGCTGCATGATTCTTCTGGAAATGTTTCCTTGGCATAACTCTACATCTGCAAAGTAGACTAGCTTGGTAATATAGTAATTGGAAGGATTGACTTGGATTTTTAAAATGAATTTATTACCTGTTTTTTTTTTTTACTCTGGTTTTCCTTGTAGAATTTTAATGATCATGCTAGGGGGTGATATCATTTGCTGTTTTTTTTGGTAAATTAATTTTAGAGGTGGTGCTATCTGGGGGGTGGAGGGAGAATGTGATCGAGATTTGATCGCAAGTGAAGCTTTGGATGAATTGTGTGACAGATTATATTTTTGTGTTTTGTATGTAGACTATATTAAATGTGTATACACTGTATTCAAATTTGTCCAAAATTGACAACTATGACACTATCACTAATGACCACTTCCAAGGTTGTTAAAATCAGGATTTTACTTAAAATTGATTTAAAATCTCAAGAACTGAATTTTGAAATTAAATTGTATAATTATAAGATTTTACTAAAATCAAAAAAATAATAATAAAGAAACATTAGTAGATATAATGAAGGGTTTCGTACATCATAACTTAATAACAATAAAGAGAATTACAATGTTTATTCTTTGTTAAAGATGATTTTCATCATTTTGATGGTTATCAAAAAATAATTTATTAAAGAAATTCTTTTTGGGTATTTAGTTATTTGTTTGCCCATATTTAATACTTAAATGTAAATTTAAACAAATATATATATCTTTGTTTTGTGTATTTGATTGTTAGTAAGAAAATGTGTGATCTTATAAAATTTTTTAATAATGTAATTAGTACTTTACCCCGTATCTATTATCCAATTATGCATTTAGTTGGTATGGGATGCAACAACGTTACAGCAGCATTGTAAGGGCATCAAGATGATGAAGATTTGGCAGGTCTAATCGTAGGCATGAAAGAAAAGTGATTAGTTTATTTTGATACAATTCCTCAAATTTACATTAGTAATTAATGTTTTTTATCCATAATTTTAGGCTATCTAGTTTAAAGGAAATGCTAAATTTTTATATTATGACCTTTTAATTTTGAAAAAAAGAAATAATTCAATGAAGCTAAATTACTTTATGAAACTAGAGAACTTATTCTCAGGTTATTAAAAAAAAAAAAAAAAGGAAAGAACTTTCTGCTTTACATTCTCCTCTTATTTCTTAACAACAATCCGATCAGAGAGGTGTAATTGTAGACTCTAATCTAAACAATTTTTTTTTTTAATTTCAAATTCAAAATAAAAAGATAGGAGACATTCAAGCTCATCTTGAAAAGTTATCTAACAATTGCAATTGCTTTTAGTTTTGATGAGATGAGGTGATGAAGAGTTCCAATTTCCTGCGTCAACCGGTTTGTGTGGCTGTTGAGTGGACATTCTTGATGGTGTAACGCTCGCTCCAATTCGTGGACGGATTTAATTAAAATGGAATTAAAATTCAACCGAAATTAAAGTTGAAACCAAAATTAAAACTAGCAAGTTAAAATGAATCGAAAGCTGAACTCTCAGTACAAAATTTGTGGACTGTTTTGTAATTTACGAAAATTGAACGGGCCGAATTCCAATTTACCCATTCCAATCCAATAGATTCCAGTCGCATCATCACCCAGCAGCATTCGAAGGCGTATAATTTATTACTCGTTCTTTCCAGGTGCAGCGAACAAGCGAAAGCAGCATAGAAAGAGAGAGAGAGCGACAGAGAGAGAGAGAGATGGAAGCGAGCGTGATGAGAGAAGCGTTGGCCTCCAAACCCTACTCTAAGATTGCCGATATCTGCGATGAACTCATGCTTAAGGTGTCTCTCTCTCTCTCTCTCTCTTTTTTTCTTTTTTTGTGGGGGGGGGGGGGGGGGTAATTTAATTATCTTATTTAATTATATCTTTCAATTTTGTTGTTTTATTATAATCAAAACCCTAATCTCCTTGTTTCTAACACAGCTCCCTCTCCGTGTGATGAATAGGTTGCAGCAGAGGGCCTTCCCTTTCAGGACCAATGGCCTTACGCGATTCATCTTCTCGGCCATTTTTATGTCGATGACATGTAATCCCCTTCACCCCAGCCCCACCGCACCCTCTCTTTCTTTAATTTGTATATTCATTTTTCTGTGGATTTTTTTTTTATTTGCGCAAAAATGATTTCTTTTTTCTCTTTTTGTTGTTGGTTGTTTTTTTTTTTTTTCTAAGAGTTTGTTTGTGTGTTTGGAGGAATTTGTTCGTCAGAATTGACAGTTCTGGATATCATGTTTGTTGTCTTCTCCAATTTTCCTTTCTCTTGTCTAATACTCCGGTTCGTAGTTTGAAAATTTTACTGCTTAGGAATTATGGGTTTAGAATGTCTTTGAGTTACTAACACTGAACATTGAGTCTCTGTCCTAGGTTGCGGAGTCTCTGCTGCTTTCTTTTATTAAGTTCTTGTGTCTGGTTTAGAGTTTCACCCTTGGCGTTTTAATCTTGCAGTAACAGTGCTCGATTTCTCTGGAAGTCAATACCAGTTGCAGTGAAAGAGAATCAACCGGAAGTAGTTGCAGCTTGGAAGATTGGTCAGAAGTTATGGACACGTGACTACCCTGGGGTGCATGAGGCTATTCATGGTTTTAACTGGAGTCAAGATATTCGGGTCCTTGTTTCTGCATTTTCAGGCAAGCTTTATACCTTGTTCTAACTGCAAAATTGTTGTTTAATTTCCCTCATCCAGTTGATTTAGTTGCTTGCTGCTCATTGTAATTGACTTAGTGTCTGTGGAGCAGTAAGGAATGGGGCATTGCAAACTACAAATGTCACGAAATTTTGTACAATTCATGACCAACTCCCAAATTCTCAAGTTCTTTTGCACTTCTCTTTGGTAAATTGATTTGGTTACAAAACACTTTCATTTGTTGATTGGCCACTTAGTGGAGACATTGTTGGATTAGCTAGTTAGCTAACTTCTTGTCACATTGGGCATGTTATAGAAAAGTGAATTGTTGTGGATAAGGATAGTCTACCCAAATTTTCCCCTGGAATATGGTTTTCTGTGTTTTTGGGCTCATGGTTGGTGGGTGTCTTGGAAGTGTGGAGAAATGTTTCAGAAACAACTAGGACTTTCCTAATATGGATTAACTAAGTGGGAAAGCACATGTGCACTATTGACCTTATTTGGATTAACAAATCTACAGGACTTTTTTGTTTCTCTTCTTTTTATTGGGAAATTGTCATGTTTATGATGGATTACTTTAAAATGAAAGTTGTTGATGTTGCATTAGTGATTCTGTTTCGTGACCTTGACCATTAAGGTGTTTCTCATGGATGATGGTGCTTACAAGCCTTTTTGGTAGTTGGTCCTTGTCCTGTTTGTTTGTTTAATGCTGAGAAGTTATGGTTGGTCAGGTAAAGGAATTCTTGAAGAAACATGAGATTTTAGGTAGGGGAATAATTAATATCTGGTGAAATTAATTGGAATCTTGATTTTAAATCTTTGGAAAATTTACTGACAAATATTGTAAATCATTTGGAGTTACTATTTTTAAAGCTGCTGGATGTTGAACCATTATCTCTGTTATCTAGCACTGCCCTCTGATGGAAATGTGATGAAGAAAGCAATGGAACTTGCTTCAAGTTAAATTTTGGAATCTGTGTAGGTGTCTGTATTGTGCATTTTTTATCCTGATTCCTCTGCATTAAGCAATCCATATGTTATTTACCTTTAAATGTTTTGATGTATGCACCATAATTTCTTTGACTCTCCTTTGTCAGAGCTTTACACAAAGAGGATGTTTCAGCTATTGCTTTCTTCTTATTCAACAATAAGCATCAAAGATGCTGCTCTCTTTCTGGGAATGAGTGAGGACAATGCCACAAGTTGTAAGATTCTGTTGCTTCTTTGTATCGTACTTTTTCCAATGAAAACATTGTAGTACAGCCTTTATGGCATACAATGTAGAAATGAAAGTTCTGCCTTTTGTTCTGAAAATTGTTCCAACTTGTGTATCATATATGTGTATTTTTCCTTTGGCTTATAGGGACAATAGACTTAGCTAACTTAGAGTGAACCTATTGATATTCTGTTGATCTGATGCAGATCTGTTGCAGCAAGGTTGGGTTGTTGATCCTGCTTCCCAGATGCTAACGGTGAAGAAGCAGCCTGTCGTGACAGAACAGAAGCTGGATCCCGCGAAACTACAACGCCTAACAGAATATGTCTTTCACCTCGAGCACTAATGAGATTCTGAAAATCGGCCCATTTTCTGTAGAAGTAGAAATTGGTACTTGACACCAGCAAGAGATTTGTCACTGCCGGGGAGTTCTGTGAGATGCCTTTGCTTGGATGTGCTATTTTTCTATGGATAACATTGGATTGTAAATTTGCAGCGGAAAACGAATGAGAATAGAATTTAGCTTTCGCCATAACCAATCAGTTATCTCCTTTGTTTTGTGGTGAAAATGAGGAAAGACTCTCACTTAGGGCCATTAGAGGTTCGGTGGGTTACGGAGGAGTATTAAGGGATAACCATTACGTTCTCATGAATTGATAATGTAGGTAAACGTAGAACTTAGTTTCTCTTTTATTTTTTATTTTTTCTCTTTCGTACGAGCGTTAGTAATGATGCAGAGGGTCATATTTCCCTTTGAAGCGGCCTAAACGCTTCTTTCCATTGGCTTCACGACCTCCAATTATGAAATGTAAGAGGTTAATTTCTTACGGCTTGGTGGTCATCCTGCCTTGGCTTCATGATTGCGAGCTACAAACGGCCAGTGAATCACACACTGTTAAATAACGGTAAAGAAGTTAAATATTGGAATGAAACCCCATACAATCTACGGAATCATTGCAAACAGGTCTCTGGCTTCTGAGGTACCCTGCAGATCAAAGTACACGATACGGACTCCCTAAAAGCTATTGCGAACTTCACTTCAATCCCTTGCGATGCTGTCATTTTTCACAACTTAGAATCTGGATGCCTTTTACTGTTCTATTTCCTCTTACGGGAATTAAGTCTACAGTTGATTCTAGCTGGACCAAAAATACTGGACGGATCATAAAACATCGTTCTTCATGTCCCTGGACCTTTTAACGTGCAAAAAAGCGCGAAGGTTCGGTCGTCCCGTAAAGATCAGCAAGCAGTCGGGACCTCTTCTTCTTCCTGGGCCCGGGATACAAGCCAGCACTCTGTTTCTCTTCCCCAAAAGTGATCTCGTTCTTAGTAGAATCTTGGCGTCCCCTTGCTTCTCGTTTGCCTTCTAATATGCATCCACTGATATCCCATTGCGCGTCGACCGCTTCCCTGCTGAGCAGGAGGAGCTGCAGGGCCACGTCCAGCTCTGCCTTGGAGAAGCTTTTGGAGCTGACGACCCTTCTTTTTGTTTTGCATGTAGACAAAAGGTTGGCCATTTCAGTGATCTGGTTTCAGATAGAACAGAAAATGGCAGAGAATTCAAGCTCTGGATTTTGCTTGGGAGGCAAGTTGAGGGGGTCCCAGGTTCGCAGGCTTATATTTATAGCATTGCGTATCCGCGTGGCGTACGAAACTCAATCCTTAGGGGAGTAGGAAAGTCTCTTTCGTCTCTTAATTCAAATAACATTAAACTAGGTCGGTTAGAAGAATGTGGATCCCAATTTATACCCTCAATCAGGACAAATTAGAAAAAAAAATTCCTAAATTGTTTCTAATGGCTTTTTTTTTTTTTTAAATTCCCATTATGGATACAAGCCTATGAAAATTAAACAAAGCCGACTTCATGCCTTGAATCAAGAGAAATTGTGAAAAACTTCCTTAACTGCTTTGAATGTTGTTCTTAATTCCTATTATGGATACAAGCCTATGAAGATAACCAAAGTATCTACGAGACTTTTACGTAGAAACTTGAATATAAGATGGATATAAGTCAATAAGCATTTGAATATTTTACCTTCACTTTACTGGGGGATAATATTTTTCACTTAACAATGCTGAGAGTGCGTTACGACCACGGAGGCTCCTTCCCAGTCGGGCCTATTGGCCTTGAAAGGGTCGTTAAGGGAAAAGTGTGTTTGATTTGTAATTCATCTGTAGGGAGTCTTGACGCAAGAAGAAATCGTAATTAATAATAAAAATTTAATGATAACGATTGAATTTCAAATAATAAAAGACGTATGTTATTTTAAAGAAAAATTCTTTCAATTGGGTTAACGTATAAGAATTTTACCTCTCACACTCTAAAATATATATAATTTATAAAATTTAACTAAAATTATGAAAAAATTCGTTTTATAAAATTTAACTAAAATTTCAAAGAAATTCATCACAGTTTCTTATCCTTTTTTCGTTTGTCCATGTACTCTTCGGCTATCTAGTCTACATCATTCTCTCCCACTAAAGAAGAACTCGACCCTGAGTTCTCTTTGCGCACAACTTCATAAGGACCATACTTCTTTGACTGTAATTTACTATACTTGCCCATAGGAAAACATTCATTTCTTAAGTACACCATCACCTAATCACCAACTTCAAACAATTTCTCCTTCCTATGTCTATCAACGGCCACCTTGTATTTTGCATTTGCCCTCTCAATTTTTCTTTTTACCTCTTCAATTATAGCCTGACACTACTTTGTTATATTCTTAGCTATTATGCTAACCTCTATCCCATTGAGTAACTTCAACAAATCCAGGACATGTTGTGGTGTTTTGGTGTAGACCATTGAAAAGGGTGATCTCCCAATAATTTTATGAACATAATTATTATAGGTAAATTCAGCTTAGGCCAATGCCTAATTCCACTGTCTTGACTTTTTACCATATATGCTACTGATCAGATTTCTCAGTGTTCTGTTGGTCACCTCAGTCTGCCCATTAGTTTGTGGATGAGCTGTACTACTAAAGTTTAACGAAGAATAAAAAAGGAACCATAACGTCTTTTAAAAGTGATTAAGAAACTTGTTATCCCTGCCAGAAGTAATAGACCTTGGAATACCATGTAAGCACACCACTTCTTTAAAAAACAACCTAGCAATATATTATGCATATGCAGTTTTTTTACATGGAATAAAATGAGTCATTTTAGAAAACTTGTTAACAATAAACACAGAGTCAACACCTCATTGGGTACAAGGTAAACTTAAGACAAAATCTATCAACAAGTCTTCCCAAATGTTCTTAGGTACTGGTAATGGAGTGTATAACCCAGTGTTTTGAAATTGCCTTTTAGAAGTCTGACAAATGTAGCATCTCTCTACAATCCTACCAACATCCCTTTTCAATCAAGGCCAGAAATACCTCTCTGTCATAGCAGTTAAGGTCTTATTTCGACCCAAATGTCCTACTAAACTTCCCCCATGAAGGTCTCTAATCAACTTCTTCCTTAAAGAGAACTCAAGAATACACAATTGATTTCCTTTCATTAAATACCTCTCATAAATATAATAATATCACAAGGCTCTTTAGATCTCTTTAAAATCACCATCATCTTCATACAACTCTTTTATTCTTTCAAAACTCACAACTTCAGCACTTAAGGTGAATAGCAAATCAACCCTTCTACTTAAAGCGTCAGCCACTTTGTTTTGCACACTAGATTTATGCATTAACTTGAAAGAAAACCTCTGCAAGAATTGAATTTACTTAGCATGCATATCCTTACTTATCCTGGTTTAACCACTCAAATGTTTTAATACGACACAATCTAATTATAAAATGAATTCCTTTCCTACCAAATAGTATTCCCATACTCTTAGAACTCTCACAACAGTATAGAACTCCTTATCATAAGTTAACCAATTCCTCCTAGTCTCACACTACTTCTCACTATAGAACGTTATTGGTCTTTTCTCTTATGATAACACTGCACCAATTCCTACCCCACTAGCATCACAGTCAACCTCGAATAGCTTATCAAAATCAAATAGTGTTAATACAAGGGTCTTACATAACCTTTCCTTTAGATTCACAAAGCTTGTATTAGCCTCTTCGCTCTATTGGAATTTCCCTTACTTTAGAAACTCAATCAATGGTGCAGCAATTATACTGAAATGTCTTATAAATCGCCTATTAAAATTGGTCAATCGTAGGAAACTCCTCAACTAAGTAATAGTTTTAGGAATAGGCCATTTCCTGATTGCTCTCACCTTTTCATCATCCACCATGATACCCTCACTACTAACTACAAACCCTAGAAATAACAATCATCTTGACATGAAGACACATTTTTTCAAATTAGCAAATAATTTATTCTCTCTCAATATAGCCAAGACACACCTTAAGTGTTCAATATGCCCATTTTCTAACTTACTAAATACCAGTATATCATCAAAATACACTGCTACAAAGTGACCATTAAAGGGTTTTAATACCTGATTCATTATGCGTATAAAGGTACTGGGCACATTGATGAGGCCAAATGGCATTACCAGCCACTCATACAACCCCTTTTTGGTTTTGAATGCTGTCTTCCACTCATCCCCAAGCTGGATTATGATTTAATGGTAGTCACTCTTCAAATCAATTTTGGAAAATAGCTTAGCCCCGCTCAATCTGTCTAACATGTCATCCAATCGTAGTATAGAGAATTTGTATCCGATGGTGATTTTGTTGATGGTCTTGTATCAACACATATTCTTCAGCTCCTATCTTTCTTATGTGTCAATAAAGCTGGTACAACACAAGGACTCATGCTTTCTCAAATGAACCTTTGTCCAACAACTCTTGGACCTTCTCTAGTAGGATCTCAGTTTCCTTAGAAATTATCTTATAGTGTGGTAAATTTGGAAGACTTGTTCCAAGTACCAAGTGTATTTAATGCTGGATGTCCCTCAGGGGTGGTAGTCCCTTAGGTAGGTTATCAGGAACCACATCTTTATACTCCTCCAACACTCTCTTAACTGCTTCAAGGACCTATTCATTCAGATCTTCATCCTCAACTATTATATTCTTGACAATGAGCGCATAAGTCACTTTTGACTCTTTCAAATCCTCAACCATCTCCTTCAAAAGTAACAAGGCATACTTCACACCCTCCTTCTCTAACTTATAAACATTTTCTTTATCTGCATGTTGGACGTTCACATCGAATTGCCAAGATCTCCCAAATAGCAGATGACATGCATCCATGTCAACAATATCACAGAAGATTTCATTTCGATACTTCCCTATAAAAAATGACACCTTGCATCTCTCCTTCATCTCAATCTTCTCAGCCACCTTAATTCACCTAATAGTGTATGGGTATGAATATTTTTCGACAAGTAACTGTAATTACTTAACAACTTCTCTCCCGATGATGTTTTCACAACTCCTACTGTTTGCAATCAAGTCAAACACCTTTCCTTTAATTGTGCACTTGGTACAGAACAACTAATGTCGTTGGGTATTTATCTCCTATTTAGGTGCTAATATCATCCGTCTAATCATATAGCCTAGCTCCACTTCACCATTCTCCTCCTCATCATATTTATCCTCTTGATTATACACATAATAGTTCCTTCGATAACTTACATCACCACCTCGCCTCTGTGGTTATCTTGTTCCATACATAAACTCATCATCCTCAGCAGATTTATCGTCCAAGATCTATACAATCTTATTAATAGTTCTAGGTTTGTTAATTGGATTAACATACCCATTTCTTACCCTAAGCCTATTACCATTAATATTCATTGAGTCAAAGTGCTCAATCAAATCTTCAAAACGCTGTACTAAATGTTGGATTCTTTGATCCCTATGAACCCATTGATCGGCCCCTTGGACTCCCGCATCCTGAACACTGTTAAGAACACGACTACCATCAACATCTTGATTGACTTGACATCTTTGCAAAAAATTATCTAACTCTGATACCAATTTGACATAACGAGAAAGTGTAATTAACAATAAGAAATTAATGACAGTGATTGAATTATAAAGAACAAAAAGCACACAGTTTAGGGATTGATTAGAACACAAACAATCATCAACGTAAAATAACTTCTTAAAATACAAATTATAAATTATAATAAAATTATGTATATATGAGATATTTATATCTCATAAAATTATTTTATTTTTATTATTATAGTCCCTTTACATAGGTAGGAAGGATTTACCTAACAGATTATTCCCTAGATATCCATGTGGGAAAGATCTAAGCCCCAACTCTTTGTCGTCGGGGACTACAACTAACTCCATGCCAATGGCAGAAAGAGATGGCAGTGGACCAGTTCCTCATTAGAATGCCAAGAGGGTCAGAAGTGACGTGAGCCTTAAGGGCCAAAAGAGCAGATTGATCGGTGAAGTTGATTGTGGTGATTGCCAAAGAGACCATTAAGCATCTCATTAGCAATACCATTACGCCAAGAGAAAAACAGCCTAAACTTTCCCGTAATGATCGGGTTTTACCCTTTTTGGATAGTACGAAGTCCTGGACGACCTTCCAAAATAAAGCAGCGTGGTTAATCGGTATTAAATGCAAGTTTTAATTCTCCAGTCTTTTCTTCTTTTTATTTGTTTATATCAGTCATCGTTGGGGAGTTTCTCCCAGGTGAAAAGTGGTTAAAAGGATCATAATTTCAGTCAAAATGTGGTGTCGAAAAATGCCTAGTAAATATGCAAACCTGTGCATTCCCTATCTGCAAGATTCTCTTACAGAACATTTGATTTTTTTTTTTTCTTCTTAAATTTCACTTCTGGGATGATTCCTATTTACCACTGTATTAGTCTTATGACAGGATTTGGAGGGTTGGAAGTCTATTATGGAGGGAAGAAGTACAAGTCGCTTGGCAGAAAATGTAAAACCCCCTTCCCACGGCATGGGACAATGAGTTAATTTATCAATTTCAACGCCAATTGTTTTACAAATTGTCTACTACCGGCCCATCTTTGTTCCTATCTTGTTCACTTTCAAACCTGGAATCCCCAAGAACACTTCTCAGAGGAACATATCCGATTTTGCCTCCCCAAATACCAAGCGTGCAATACTTTTCTTGAACATTTTTTCCTTTATTATTTTCACACCCAACACCAGCATTTTTGCTCTGATGACGATGAACCAATAACGGTTCTAGATTTTTTTTTTTTTAACTTTTCTTGGATACCAGAAGGAAGCCTTTGCCTCTGTTTCACGACAATCAACGTACAACCTCAATTTACATTATGTATATTAATAATAAAGACATAACCGATTGATCCCACCAGTGAACCACAAATCAGCAGCTCAACCAATAGAACAAAATTGAATTATTAATCATCTTATTTATTTTATAGACTATTTTCATTTCATGAGCGATAAGTGACTCAATGGCATTAGTTTATAAAATTAACTTCATTAAATTAACGCCCACTTTAACCAAAATTCTAATTAAACGGGTTACGCTTATTTGTTCATCGTAGTTTAAAGTGTGCTAAAAACAACTAAGATATGAAAATAAAAAGCAACCATTTTTGAAATGACTATAACCTACGTGTATCTTTGACACAGACAAGTTAGGTAATTCACCATAAACCAAAAAATCCACTAAAATCAGTAATAATGAATAAATTGACTTTGACTATTCAACGCAAGTTAATAAGAAAAAGAAGAAGAAAAAAAAACTTGAAATTGGTCTCGTCGATTCAATAGGATGGTTATGCTAATCAAATCAAATAATATTTGTTTAATAATATCTCCACATAAACTATAATAAACACGAGTTGCCCACCATTTCGGAATTCTTAAGAAGAATGTGGTCGCTAAAAAGTTTGTCGACGTTGAAGATTGGTGAAAGTGCGGGGCGATTCGATTGCAGTAACATTCATATATTTTGGTGAAACTATATTCTATTTTAAAAAAAAAAAAATGGTGAAAGAATATTTTTTATTTCTCTAAAAAAATATGCGCAATTTTACTAGTTACAATACTCATGTTTTCGTAAAAATTAACGTATATAACATCTCTATATATAAAAAAAAAAAAAGTAAAGAAGTTTACTTTCTAGAAAATATACTACAATATAAAGGAAAATATTATGTATTTTCTAAGAGAATTGCTTCATTTTTCCTCGTCCAAAAAACAATGTAATATTGTAACTTAACCGCGAGACATTCATTGTCTGAGAATTACAAGATTCAGAGTCGGAAAGCAATCCCTACTCAGACATTTCATCTTCTATTTAGGGTTAGCAGTCATCTTGGCCTTGTAATTATTATGCTAAACTACCTGGCTGAATTGTTATGAAAGATACCAGAGGCAGCAGACAAATTGTAGGTGTTTGAATCAGCCTGCAAAGTACAGCATCAGTCCTTGGAATTGTATCCAAGAGTTGATGCAGCTTGGCACCATACTTTGAGTTTCTCTCATGCAACTCGTCTTCTTTAGCAGAAGCAGAATTATTCACACTTGATAGTAAGTTCTGCTCGCTGGCACCTCCTCCAGCACTCCCCGTGCTCTCGTCATCATTAGTAGTTTAAGTGGAAGGTTTCTTTATCTCAGAGGCAAGAAGGGATTCGAACCTACACCGTTACCCATAAAGTAAACGCTTCATGTCATTCGATCAAAAAACCAAATTCCTCTTTAACAATTTAAGCATCGAGGATACACACCGAAGTACAGGGAGCATCGGCATTAGTCACCAGGGCCAATAATAGGTGGTGGGCTTAGCTCAACTGAAATACTAATCCACTAATCCAATTCTGAAGAATATATTGCTCCTCCTCATTACTACACTACATGGGTTAAGCCCAAATAATAAAATTATTATTCAAATGGGACTAACCCAATTGGCCATGTTTTATTCAATTAGGTATTGCCCTGCCCATTCCATCATGTTTATTCACCACTCGTCGTTGACGTCTACTGTGTTGGCTCTTTCGTATTTTTGTTGTCGTGGTTGTTGCGCTAATCTGTCGTTGACGTATTCCCGAACCCATCAACCACAACAGCATCAACAACAATCAAAAGTCAACTCCATTTCCTAACTCTGACCGAACAAGTTAATTCAATGGGTTAATGTGGTTAGTTAATCCAGATAATGCTTAATTAATCGAACACCGAGATTAAAATAAAATAAAGAATACAACCACCCAACAAATCCAACCAACGAGCAGCTCCCCACAGATATTACCCCCCAATGTCTACTTCCATACGCAAGCCGCTGGATACAATTTTTTTTGGCTAATCGCTCGTCGTCGCATCTTTAGTTGAATCCTCCCCCATCCCTCCAGAACCTAACCCTGCATGCACCTTGTGACGGACATGACTTTGATCAACCAATGACCCATGTTTTACTAGCAATTCACTCAAATCGAATGTTAGTTCAGTTTTTTTCAAGAACTAAAATGTTACTAGCCGAATATAGAAAGAAGTAAACAAGTAAATAAGATATTTGAAAAATTTAGAGAATACTATACTACTTTAAGAATATAATTACACAATTGTTTGGATAATTTATAAATGAGGTCCCTAAGAGTTTATATAGTGATTCACCTGCCTAATAGATGGGTAGGATCTATTTGATCTAACAATCCCTATTCTCTTTCTAGATTATTCTACACAACTCTACACTTTACAAGAAGATAAAAGAGTACTCTACAAGATTATAGAGGCTTCCACGTATTTCTAGAATTATGAAAAATAAGCCTCTTTAATAGCTTAATTTGGGTAGAATGACATGGCGCGTGACATTCTCTCCCACTCAATCTAATAACACCTTCATCACGTCCTTCTTATATGCCTCGATCACATTCATATTATTCCACAAAGATAACTTATGTTCCCAACTTGCTTCACTATCAAGCAACCCTTTCCATTTAACAAAGTACTCGACATAACTCTGATGGGTGTCTCTCTCTGGAATGATGCGATGTGCCAATATCTCCTCCACGTCACGATCTTGCATCGTTGTTATGGCTATAGGGGCTTTTTTCGATTCACCCTTGCTTGACTTTGCCTTATCAGGATGGTAAGACTTTAATAAGCTTACGTAGAACACTAGATGCATCTCAAGATGTGATGGTAGAGTTAATTGGTAAGCTAGCTTGCCAATCCTCTTCTTCACTGGGAAGGGTCCCTCGTAATGCCTTATGAGGCCCTTGTGCACTTTGGCAAGCCTTTGGCTTTGATGAGGAAGGAGTTTCACCATCACCAAATCTCCTTCCTCAAACTCCAAGTGTCTCTTCTTGGCATTGGCCCATTTCTTCATCCACTTGGTAGCCTTAACCAAGTGTGCCCGTGCCATGTCGAACTTTTCATGCCCACCTTTGGCAAACTTAAATGCAGCAGGACTTGGCCCTTTGTAGCCAACTGCTAATGTGTGAGGAGTCATTGGTTGTAGTCTCGTAGTAACCTCGAATAGACTAGCTCCAGTTGACTCGCTTTTCTGTAAATTGTACGAGAATTAGGCTATGTCAAGCAACTTAGCCCAATCACTCTGATTAGCACTTATGTAATGCCTCAAGAACAGCTCTAATAAGGCATTCACCCTTTCTGTTTGGCCGTCAATTTGGGAGTGAAAGCTTGTTGAGAAGTTGAGCTCCGATCCCATTAACTTGAATAGCTCTATCCAGAATCTCTTGGTGAAGTGAATGTCCTTATCACTGACAATCGTCTTCAAGATGCCTCAATATTTCACCACATACTTAAAAAATAAGAGTGTTGCATCCTCAACTGTGAACTTTGAAGGTATGGAGATGAACACACCATACTTGCTAAACTGGTTTACCACTACCATGATGTTGGCACATCCCTCCGATTTCGGTAGATATGTGATGAAATCCATCGAAACACTCTCCCATGGTTTCTCCAGAATAAGTACGGGCTCTAGTAATCCTGATGGTTGGTGTTGCTCCACCTTGTCTTGTTGGCATACAAGACAAGTCTTCACATAGACCTCAACGTCATCCCGCATTTGTGGCCAGTAATATAACCACTTTACAAGGGCTAATGTACGACTATACCCGAATGTCCTGTTCATTTTGAGTTATGGCACTCTTTGATAATTGCCTTCCTTAATCCCTGCCACTTTGGCACATAAACTCTATTGCCTTTGGTAGTGAGCAATCCATCTTCAAGCCAAAACCAACGAGTCTTCCCACTACTTGCTAGTTCCCTTAAACTCTTAGCTTGTAGGTTGTGCTCCAATCCCTCCTTCACTTGTTCTACCAAAGGGAAGTTCGGACTTGTGATGGCAGCTAGTTTAGCCTTTCTACTTAACACACCGGCCACCAAATTAGCCTTGCCTGACTTATACTCCATCATAAAGTTGAATTCTGCCAAGAAAACTTGCCACCTCACTTGCTTTGGCGTTAGCTTTTTCTTATTGAGGAAGTAACTTATGGCAATGTTGTTTGTCTTCACAACAAACTTGGATCCCAGCAAATAATGTCTCCAAGTTCATAGGCAATGCACCACTGTAGTCATCTCCTTCTCTTGGATTGTATACCGAGGCTCGATTTTATTCAACTTACAGCTCTTATACGCAATGGGATACCCTTCTTGCATTAACATACCACCAATTGCAAAATTAGAGGTATTAATATGTACCTCATAAGGTTTTGTATGGTTGGGAAGAGCCAACACTATCTCGTCAGCTACTACTTGTTTGAGCACTTCAAACGTTTTTTAGCATTTATCATCCCAACTCCATGTTGTATTCTTCTTCAATAAATCAGTGAGCGGAGTTGCAATAGAAGAGTAGCCTTTTATAAACCTTCTATAGTAATTGACGAGGCTTAAAAAGGATTGTATCTCAGTTACCTTCTTTGGTGGCTCCTAGTTATGGATAGCTTGCACCTTGGAGTCGTCCATTTGTAATTTGCCTCCATCGACAATATGCCATAAGAATATGACCTCTCATTGTGCAAAGGTACATTTCTGCCTCTCTACGTACAACTCATGCTTCATTAGTACTTGGAAAACTTGTCGTAGATGTTCAATGTGCTCATCCAATGTCTTACTATAGACAACGATATCATCTAAATGTACTACGACAAATTTATCCAAAAACGACTTAAAAACTCTATTCATAAGAGTGCAGAATGTGGCAAGAGCATTTGTGAGTCCAAATAACATCACTAAAAACTCAAAGGAGCCATACATCGTAACACAAGCAGTTTTTGACTCATCTCCTTCCGCAATCCTTACTTAATAGTATCCCGATCTTAAATCCAGCTTAAAGAACCATCGTGCTTCACCCAACTGATCGAACAAGTCAACTATCAATGAAATGAGATACTTATTCTTCTTAGTGATTTTGTTGAGTGCCCAATAGTCGATGCACAATCAAAGTGACCTATCGTTTTTCTTTTGGAACAACACAGGTGCACCATATGAAGCCTTCGACAGTTGAATGTAACTTGTATCCAATAGATTTTTAAGTTGCTTCCTGAGTTCCTTTAACTCAGGGGGTGCCATTCGGTAAGGCACTGAAGCGGGTGGTCTTGCTCCAGGGACTAACTTAATCTTGTGGTCCACCTCTCATTTAGGTGGGAGCTTCTTAAGCAATTCGAGAGGTATAACATCTCTGAACTCCTCTAGGACGTGAGAGACTTCTTTGGATAGGACCTTTAATGAGTACGTATCCTTTTCATCCTTCAAGGATATAAGAAAGGTGGGTTGCACCTTCTTCACACCTTTGGAAAGTTACATGGCCGAGATTTGCCTCGATTAAAGGCCGATTTCTCTAGCCAAAGGCACCATGTAGATATTGTCTTCCTTCAAGATACACATTGCGTTGGTAAAAGGAATAAGCATAGCCTTAAATGATCCATAAACTCTATACCAAGTACAATAGGATACTCATCTATTGGGACAATAGAAAAATTTACAAGGTCATACCATTCACCCATATATACTTCTATGCCATGAGCGATGCCAAAAATCGACTTTGGCTCTGAATTCACTGCCTTGAGTCATCCTCGCTCCTTGTTGTATCTGATGCCCAACCATTTTGCTTCCTTCTCTTGAAGGAAGTTGTTGGAAGCTCCAGTATCTACTAAGGCTTTAATTAGTTAGTTACTTACCTTTGCTTCCACGTATAATTGTCCTCTTTTCTCGGTCTTAGGCACTTCGACCTTAACTTTGATGGCATTAAGGATTTGTAAAGATCCCATCCTCGTCTCTTTACATTGTTGTTGTTCTTCCCTTTTTCAACTATGGCAGAAAGCTTGGCTTTCCTTAGGCAGTCCCTTGCTTTGTGCGGCCCGTCGCAAAAGTAGCATTTGAGAAGTCCTCTATTATTGCTTTGGCCTTCCTTAGTGTTCTTCCCATCCCTAGACCCATTGTACTTATGGAACCGTCCTTTGTTCGAGGGACTATCTTCCCCACTTTTTCCCTTGCTATCCTTGTCCTTATGAGACTTGGGCTTTTCGGACTTCTTGAACTCTATTAGCAACTTAGCAATGGAGATAGCGGTGGCGAGATCTTGAATACCATTTCTTTGGATCTCCAACTTTGCTCAATTTTGTAAGTCATCTTTGAATGCAAAGAATGCTTCCTTGTCAGGATAGTTAGAAATCTTCAGCAACACTTCAGAGAATTTCTTCACATACTCCCGTATGCTCCCCTTTTGTTGAAAACGTCTTCGCTTCGCTCTCGCCTCTTCCTGGCATTCTCTAGATAAAATTACCACTTGAGTTCTCTTTTGAACTCGTCCTATGTGTTGATGATGCAAGTACCCTTTTCGATGTCGCTATACCTCATTCTCCACCATACCATTGCGGTATCCACGAGGTATAAAGCGACATTATCGATGTTCTTAGCATCCTCCGCGACACTAAATGCCTTAAAGTATAGCTCCAAACTCCATGGAAAATTATCAACCTCCTTCGCATTCCTCGACTCATTATACGCCTTGGGCCTTAAAATATCCACTTTTGAAGAAGTGGCTACCGTATGCAAGACAATACTTTCACCTTGAGCAACTGCCTTTTTGCAAAGGACTAGCTTATCCTTGGTCTCCTTCAACTTGTTAGAAACTCTTTCGAGCTCTTCTTTCAACGCCACAACCTCACAATGAATGGTCTCTTCCAAGGTCTTCACTTGGTCTAAACACCTTGATAAGGCTTGGTTCAAGGTACCTTGCATCTCCTCACGAAGCTCTACACTCTTCCTTTCGAGCTTGTTAATGCGTTGGTTTGCTACCTTAAACTTCTCTTGCCCATCAGCCACAGCAAGTTCAACCTTTGTGAGCCTTGCATTGACATCTTCCAAGACATCCCTCGACCTTGATCTCTCTCTTTTAAGTTGTTTCATGGCTTCCTCAGATACGTAGATAATCTCACTATGAGGACCAGACATACTTACTAGACAAAATGTGCTTGCTACTTGTAAAAATTGGGCTCTAATACCACTTGTCATGGACTTGGCTTTAATCAACCAATGACCCATGCTGCACTAGCAATTCACTCAGCTTGAATGCTAGTTCAACATTCTTCGAGAGCTAGAATCCTACTAGTCGAAGATAAAAAGAAGCACACAAGTAAAAAAGAGATTTGGAGAACTTGGAGAATATTATACTACTTTAAAAATGCAATTACACAATTGTTTGGATAGTTTGTAAATGAGGTCCCTACGGGTTTATATAGGAATCCAATTTCCTAATATATGATTAGGCTCTATTTAATCTAACGGTTTATATTCTCTTTCTAGATTATTCTAAACAACCCTATACTTTACAAGAAGATAAAAAAAATTTTTACAAGATTTTAAAAGTTTTTATGTATTTTTAAAATTATAAAAAATAAGTATCTTTACTAACTTAATTTGGACAGTGACACGTGACAACTTAATACGGAATTCGTTACAAAGAAATCAAATATACGGCAATCGGACCACGAGATGAAAAAGACAACATCGCCCATGCAAAAAAGACTATAATTTAATGGTGTAAGAATAATCTGTTGTCTTTTTACATTTCACGTGGATATATTTCTTTCTAAAATGTTTTACGTAAACACACCTTCTGACTAAAAAGTTTCACACTTATTTGATTTTTGCAAAGTTACCAAATTAATAAATTTTTGTCAATAAAAAAAAATTTCTGTCCTCCACATGCATTATCTCAAACAACTTTTTAGGCGACGATTGTAATAAAAAAATTTTTAAGAAAAAGGGAAAATGTTAGACAGGAAACGCAGCTGCTTGTCACGGACGTAACATAATTCGTTGAATGTGCATTGTTCGCGTTGACAAAATTTAACATTTTATTTTTTAATTTGATATAAAATTTTATCGCGTTCTTTTTTGTTAAACTTAACAATATTCTCGAAATTTATGAGCATTTTTAATTACTCCCTCTCCCTCATTTAAATATTTATCGAATTCAATTTATATTAATTATTTAATAATTACATATTGTTGCGTAGATATATATATCAATTTTATACATCCAACTAACAAAAAGTGCTACTACATTCACAAAATAAATATTTATTTGTATATTTTATTTTAATTATATATATATATATATATATATATATTAAAAAAATGAAAGAAAGACTTTTACGCTAGACACATCAGCCATGTCAGTTGACTCTGTTCTACCCTAACAACAAGAAAAAAAAAAAAAAAAAAAAAAACATATGTTCGACGGTCTCAAGAATAGTTTTAAGCTTCCGGAGATCACGTAATTCCAACACCTGTGCCTGCCGTTCTAGAACAATCGTAGTCAACCACTTTGGGTGAAAAAGAGTGTTTATCGTTTATCTATATATATATAATTTTAAATTTATATAATTTTAAATTTGATTGTGATATTATGAATTACCATTCATTCACACTTTTTATTCATTTTTATTTTTTTCTAAAAAATTATTATTTACAAAATTATTCAAAAATTTTATTTTTAAATTTTTGTTTAAAACATGCAGTCATAAATATTATTATTATTATAACACCCACTCACTCTCTGACTGTCAATTAGTCAAAAAAGCTCTCTCTCTCTCTCTCTCTCTCTCTATTTCTCTGTCCTTTTTCTCCATAATCCTTTTGTCAAATAATAAATATCTCGTTCGACGGAGTCGGCACTTACTTCAGAGTTGTTCGAGTGCGCTTTGCTTGAATAAGACACTCATTTCCTTCCTTCTTTATTATTAATATTATTAATATTAATATTATTATTATTATTATTATCATTATCAGAATTTTCCTCTCTCTCTCTCTGTTTTTTTTTTTAATTCCTGAAAATTATATAATTCCCGGCGGAGTTTGTTAGGGCGATGGCGGCAACCTCAACTTCCAATCCCGATCTGCCACGTCAACAATCTCCGTGTTCCTCCCCCCTCCTCCTCCTCCTCGCAGACCTCCAGACACAACAGAACCAGAGCCAAATCCACTGCAATCCTCCCGCAGCCGCCTCCATGGGCCTATCCAACATGGACGACCTGCTGAAGAACATCTACGCCTCTCCTACTCCGCCTTCGTTCCCCGGCGGGGCATCGATCTCCAGCGACGGCAGCTTCTCGCTCTCGAAGGATGCTGCCAGCAAGTCCGTTGACGAGGTTTGGAAGGAGCTTGTGGCGGGCGGGGAGCAGGGGCGGGCTGGCGCGGCCGGAATCGAGGGGATGACTCTGGAGGATTTCTTGACCAAGGCTGGCGCAGTTGGGGAAGAGGACGTCAACCATGCGGCAGGCGTGGGGGTTCCGGTTCCAGTGCCCTATGCTGTGATTGGAAACCCTAGTAATACACATAACGGTACTAATAATGATAATAATCACAGTAACAACAGTAATGGACAGTATCATCATCATCATCATCATCAAGGTTATGGCAACGGAATGGCGATGGAAACTGCTGGGAGAGGTAGAGGGAAGAGGAGGCTCGTGGAGGAGCCACCGGTTGATAAGGCCACCCAGCAGAAGCAGCGGCGGATGATCAAGAATCGCGAATCTGCCGCCAGGTCCAGAGAACGCAAGCAGGTCTTTTTCTTTTCTCTCCCCCTTTTTCTCTGAGAAATTTTATTCTAGGTTTCACTTTGATTGTGGAAAGAGTAGTTGGACATAGCCAAATTGTTATCGGGTGATTTTTTTTTCTTCTTCTTTTTTTAGTTGACAGCAAAATAAGCTCCTCTCACATGAGTGTTGAGGTTCTTTCTTTGATTCCTTCCTCTTTCTAGCTGTTTTAGTATCATCGAAGGGGCTACGCAAACACCGATGTATTTTCAATTTTGGCCTGACTTGCTTGGAAAAGTGTCAGTCTTTTGGCCTGTACTATTTTGCTTCCGTGTTTTATTTATTGGCAACTCATATACCCGCTTGAGGGAAAATTAGGGAAATCAAGAACAGAAGTGTATTTTTATGATCCTTGTCTACTCGAAGCTGATTGATAATCTTCATTTTCATTTTCTTGTGTCCTGTGATAATGCTTGTATGTTGTGTCCCAATCATTTCTTCGTCTTGTTTTTCCTCAGTAGTCTATCTCCTTTCTTTATGGTGCTAAGAAAATGGATAGACTGTTTGGTAGAAGCAAGTGTAGAGTCCTCAATACTCAGCATATAGTTGATTTAGGCTTTAGTTCAATTGGGTTCTCTTTTCCGCTTGCTAGGTCACCACGATGAGCTACATTTCTGTTTTGCAACCAGTTCAAAATATATTGTGTTAAAAGACATTGTGCCTTTGATCCCTGTGATGATGATTTTCATGTCTCATGATGCCCAGGCTTATACAGTTGAGCTAGAAACTTCGGTGACACAACTTGAGGAGGAAAATGCACAGCTACTAAGAGAAGAGGTAAAACTCTTCATTAAGTTGAGATTTTAAGCCACATCCTGCATCTTATATTCATATAACTACACAAAATACACTGCCGGTAGTGCTACCATGGTATTCTGATCAGTGGAGCATATGTATTATGGATATACACGTGCAACCGTAGTGGTCTATCTCGTGGGCACATGCTGAGTCATATTGTCCATTTTCCTTCTTATACAAATGATTTCCTAGAAGTTTTTCCAAGTTTCCAGTTTTAATATGTGAAAAGGGAGGCAGAGATGAGCTTGCATTTTTGCAATAAATAAGAGGTAAAACTCTGACTATTGGTTGACTTGTGGAACCTAGGGTTCTAGAGTTTTAGTTGAAAAGAAAAAAAAAATAAATGAGTTATAATGGTGGATCAAAGGCTGGACCATGAACATAATGATTAGGCAAGTATTTTGGAACATAAAATTTTTATATTTATTAAAAAATAAAAAGTGAAATGGCTTACAATGATGAATTCAAAAACTATAAAGTGAAGGTGATTAGGTTAGTATGAGGAATTCTTTATACATAAATGATGCTGAAGAGGTAAATAAATACTCTTTCCATTGAGGATCATGATTAACATCGGTCATTTTATCTGTTTTCTGGATATGAAATTTGGGATAATGAAGTGGCCTTTTGGAGATTTCTTTGGTTTTCCCTTTTTGTTTGGTGGTGCTTTCTTTTTGTTTTTTTTTTTTTTTTTTTTTGGAGGGGGGTGGGGTTGCTTTCATATTTTCATGGTGCTTCCATAATTTAAGATCATAGACATGCTGTTGCACCCTCTTTGTATTTTTGCTTTTCTGTCACTGTGATATGTATAATTTAATATGTTAGGCTTTCATTCCCTATGCAGCATAAAAAGTTCCATAATTTGAGTGATCTAGAATGCTTGTCTAAGACATCAAAATTCTTATTGCAGGCTGAACAGAACAAGAAGAGGCTGAAACAGGTTTGCACTATAATTTTGTATCTCTCTTGAAATTTTTAACCTTTATGAATGCTTGTTTATCTTAAATTAAAAAGTATCCCAGTGCACCTCTCACAGGGTTGGAGGAAAGATTAGATGCATACAATCTTATCATTGCTTTCATAAAATTGTTTCTGTAACTTGAATCCATAACCCTCCATGTCACAATGAACTAACCTTACAACCATGCCAAGGCTCACCCTTCTTGAACACTTGTTTAACTATATGGCAAAATTTCTTTTAAAGGGTAGATACATGTATACAGATTTGGGGTTGTTCTGCATGGGAGATTTGTGTATGTTGCCTTCAGTAAGATAAAAGACTACGTCCATATGATATTATGTCCTAGCAGTTTAAAATAAAGAGGTTGTGCAAACAACCAATCATCATTTCTTTAGTGGCCCATAAACAGATTCCCCAATTTCTCAAAAGATTTTTTTGTCCTATGGCCCATTCTCTTTGCTTGATATGTACAGAAAAGGGTTTTAAAGGGTATAAAGGAGGTAAATTAACACACAAAATTTCAAATGCTAAATTAACACCATTACGGCTGAAAGAAAGATGTCAAATTTGTTGGTGAAGGATTTTAAATTGCTTCTGTCTGTTGGTGAGGAATCAACTTGTTTCTCTTACAGTTCGGTTAAATATTAGTATATTACATGGCAGCATGGCTGAGGAGTTGAATGTTTAAACATTGATCGGTCATGTCATTTAGGCCCGAGTCGGACATCCAATTGCTTCGATTTGAATTATCCGGAAGATGCCTTATCTTATAAGATGCCTTATCTTATATATAATTATAATATATATATTATATAATTATAAACTATACCCGCTATGATGCGATTATTGTATATAAATAAACCTTTTGTCGAGTCGAGATAAGAGAATCGGGCAGAATTAAGATTAAGATAGAATTCGAAAAAAAAAAAATCATGAAAATTCGAATTAGAATGTTGACGTATTGTATTTCTTTATCGGAAGGAATAGAATAACTTAATTTATTGGATGCTTAGTTTTGAGAAGGATGAACCTGTACATAGGATTGGTAGTAGTGGTAGATGTTCCCAATCAGTAGTGGTAATGAAATGTTTTCATCGTTGTCAATAATTTAGAGGCAGTTTTATACATAAAATAGAGGGAGCAAAAGGCAAGAGGGAAACTTGTTTCCAGAATTGACTTTACTTATTGTGTTTGGTTAGTAAATGGTGTTAATGTAAAGGGATGCTGAGTACAGGGCTGAACTAAGGATATTTAGTAATCCAATTAAGTAGAGGGCTGGCAAGAGGGAAACATGTTTCTGGAATTGATTTACTTCTTGTGTTTGGTTAGTAAATGGTGCTAATGTAAAGGGATGGTGAGTACAGGGCTGAACTGAGGATATTTAGTAATCCAATTAAAACCAATGAAATATGCATGTGTTTATAGCACAGCTGTGCAAAGCTCCTTTTCTTGGATGTACTATATAGAGACAAAAGCTCCTCTGACTGAATTTTTTGTTTTTAATTGGGTACCGTTGTATACATTTAACTTTCCTGCAACAACCCAATTTATAATTAGGCTTCTTTTTATACCGAGATGGCTTGACAAAAACTCCGTTTGGTGTCATGTGAAATGTTAGCGCTGCTGCCCTTTTGGTCGTGAAATTTCCCTAGGTAGCAAAAGCCTATGAATTCTTGGTGATTGTAGTTGTGACGCAGCGCAACAAATCTCAGGCAGAACCTTTTCTAAAACAAAGTTCGACCATCTTGCAAAGAGAGGCAGCAGCCTTCCCATTAGTCAGCCGTGTCGAAAAAACACAAGAGAGAGGCAGAGTATATGGCATCATCTACTCCAAAATTTGGTTGATTATTCAAAGTTCATACGATACAATGTGCCGCATGAAGCAGCACAATATTGACACACTGAGACACCTGTGCATGCAGTACCAACTCAACTTTTAACGCAATGTAACTCAGGGGACTTCACATGTTTGCCCCCACCTATGCAACCCAAAGCTGAAAGAGAAGCACGCCAATATCAGATACAATGGTTCCATTATTTATAAAGAATCAGAAAATCAAATGTAAGGCCATTAAAATACAGAGTTAGGCTTTTGCGAACCATGTCCTCCACCTTGTTTTTCAATTTTCGAAGTTCAGATTTCTCGTCAATGGAAAGTAAATAACTAAAATAAATAATAAAAGAAAACTTCAATGCCAATTTGTGGGTCCAAGTCAAAATGATGGGGCAAAACGCATCATCTTCATATGTACATACAAAATTAATTGGAATTAAAACTAATTTTTGACATAACCCTGCTGAGGAATTCCAAAAGCGCAGAATAGCTTGGCCCCTAGGCTAAAAATTCCAATGTTATTGGGAAATTAATGGACAGAAAGCTTTCCTGTTTGCGAAAATGGAAGAGAAACAGATTACATCGTCACTGTGTTCCGTAGGAAAATCACTGCAGAAGAGAAAAATGAAAAGCCTTCGGCTTACCTGGACTGGGATTGAAGGGATCCAACGGGGGTTGAGCGTGTTTGAAGAGATGGTTGGACAAAGGGATAAAAAGTCGTCAAATGGAGAGGAGCAACGACTACGAAGGTCAAGTGAGAGCAGGAACTCAAGCAAGAATTATTAGAGGAAAGTGAAATGCCTTGAAATGTTCTAGGAGAGACTTCAAAAGAGAATTCAAAAGGCAGTTCTTTCTTAAGAACGTGGTATATAAGGTACGCAAACAACTGAGGAAGCTGAGATACAAGTTCTCTATCTTTGATTATATTAGGGATTTCACTACATTGTTATCGAAAATACCTAATTTAAGGGTAAAAAATGCACTATTCTACTTGGTAGATGGACTTCAAAATTAGACCAAGCAAGAAGTGCAGTGGTGAGGGGCAAAAGATGTTGATGAGACCATTGCAATTGCAGAATCCTTTACCGAGTATCAAAGGAGTGAGTCTTCCAAAAATAAGAACTCTAATAGTAACTCTAATAAAGGTGGGGGAGGAAGAGATAGAACCCAAGAAAGCCATAACTTGTCTACTAGAAGGGATTATGAGGAGAAGAAACAATTTTTCACACTTAGAGGAGGGTACTTTATGTGCAAGGGCCACACCCTATGAAAAATTGTTCGAAATTGGGTTCGTTGGCAATTATGATTGAACAACAAGAGTCGCAAGCAGTTAATAGTCCAACAGAGCAAATTGGTTCTCTACAATTGCTCAATGCTCTTAAGGGCAAACAAGAACTTCAAGCAATGATAGGTAAAAGGCTAATGTTTGTAAATGTGCAAATACATAGGCAGCACGTACAAGTCATAATTATCACGGGCGCCACTCACAACTTCATTACTGAGGAGGAAGTTAAACAAATTGGTCTCTTTATGACCAATGGTGGGGGTTGGTTCAAGACCATTAACACTAATGTCAAGCTTTTAAGTGAGGTTGCTCGAAATGTACTAATGAGCTTTAGTCTATGGAGAGGTGCAGTGGACTTCTCAGTGGCACACATGGATTATTTCAAGATCGTACTTGGCATGGACTTCCTTCGTAAAGTACAAATTGTTCCTTGGCATGGACTTCCTTCGTAAAGTACAAATTGTTCCTATGCCATATTTAAATTCTATGTGTATGCTTGAAAAGAAGGCCCCATGCATGGTTTCTGCCACCTCGAAGGTGAGTGATAGGAAATTCTTATCTGCAATGCAAGCAAATAATTGCCTCAAGTAAGGGAAAATCACATACTTAGCAACGATGGCGATAAGTGATCCCTCCAATCCTTTAGAGGTAAACCTATTCTAGAAGGTTAAAGACGTTCTTGAAGAAAACAAGGATGTCATACCTCCTGAGCTGCCCAAACGACTTCCTCCAAGAAGAGAAATTGACCACAAAATAGAGTTAAAGCAACGGTCAAAGCCATCTGTTATGACCCCTTATCGCATGGCACCCGCCGAGTTCGAAGAGTTGAAAAGACAGCTGATTAGTTTGTTGGATGCAGGTCAAGTTCAACCTTTAAAGGCTCTTTATAGTGCTCCCGTCTTATTCTAGAGGAAGTACGATGGTTTATTATGTATGTGCATCGACTACAAGGTACTCAATAAGATTATGGTAAAGAATCAGTACACTCTTCCTCTTATTCTTGATTTGTTTAATAGATTAGGATGAGCCAAGTGAATTAGAAAGGTGAACTTGCGTTCTAGATACTATTAAGTTCGTATCGCAAAAGAAGATGAGGCAAAAATCACCTGTATTACCCGCTACAATTCCTTTGAGTGGTTGGTGATGCCTTTTGAGCTAACCAACGCCCCTGCCACTTTCTCCACATTCATGAACCAGATTTTTCAGCCATTTTGGACCAATTTGTAATGGTCTACTTAGATGACATCCTTATCTACAGTGAGACTCTTAAAGACCATGTAGACCACTTACAAACTGTGTTTAGGCTATTACAGGATAATGAGCTCTACATAAAAAAGGAAAAGTGTACTTTTGTGGCATGAGAAATACACTTCCTTTGTCATGTGGTGGGAAATGGACGAATTCAAATGGATGAGAAGAAGGTTCGGGCCATCTAAGATTAGGAACTGCCAAAGAATGTGTCACAGTTGCAATCATTCTTTGGTCTAGTCAATTACTACCGATGATTCATTGAGGGATACTCAGCACGAACGATTGCTTTAATCGATTTATTGAAGAAAAACTAGTTATAAGAATGGACAATTTAACAGTAAATGGCCTTTAAAGGGTTGAAGGCTATGGTAAGTAAAGAACCTATCCTTGTTCTCCCTGACTTTACTAAGGCATTTAAAGTTCACATCGATGCTTCAGACTTTGCTATAAGAGGGGTCTTAATGCAAGAAGGGCATCCCGTGACTTATAAGAGTAAGAAACTAAATGACATCGAATGAAAGTACACGGTACAAGAGAAGGAGATGACCGTCATTGTGCATTGCCTTTGTACTTGGCGCCATTATCAATTGGGTTCTTAATTTGCGATCAAGACAGACAATGTAGCCATTAGCTACTTCCAAATCCAAAAGAAGTTAACGCCAAAGCAAGCTAGGTGACAGGATTACTTGACTGAGTTTGATTATACATTAAAATATAAATTGGACAAATTCAATGTAGTTGCTGATGCTTTAAGTTGCAAAGTAGAATTGGCGGTCATCTCTCAAATAAAAAGGGATATCAAAGACCTAATTCAAGAAGGGCTCAAGCATGATCCCATAATTAGACAAATTACCGACCTTGTTATCAAGAGGGAAACAAAAAGGTTTTGGGTTAAAGATGACCTAATTTATTCCCGAGATAGGCAACTCTATGTGCCTAAATAGGGGAATATAAGATGCTCCCTCATTAAGAAGTGTCATGATACTAAGTGGGCAGGTCACCCAGGCATGAAGAGGACGTGGACATTGTTGGAGGCGATATACTATTGGCCTCAATTGAAGAATAAGGTTAAGATGTATGTTAGAACCTGTCTTATATACCAACAAGATAAGGTTGACCACCAATTACCTAAAGGTTTATTGGAACCGCTACTAATACCTTAAAGGCCTTGGGAGATTATTACAATTAACTTCATTTCTGCATTACTCAAGTTAGAAGGTTCATGGTCAATCATAATGATCGTGGATCGCTTTTTAAAGTACGAGACGCTCATTCCTACCCCAACTAATTGTACAGCCAAAGAGGTAACAGACTATTCTTTAAAAATGTGGTAAAGTATTGGAGGTTGTTGCACCACATCATAATTGATCGTGATCCTCATTTCACTAGTTGACTATGAGACGAGTTGTTTAAACCTTTGGGGACCAAGTTGCATTTCTCCACGAGTTTTCACCCTTAAATTGATGGCTAAACTGAGAGGTTGGATGCTCTTTTGAAGTGTTACCTTAGGCATTTTGTAAGTGTCAACCAATGCGATTGAGAGAAACTTTTAGACATGACCCAATTTTCTTACAATTTACAAAAGAGTGAGGCAACTGGGAGAAGTCCCTTTGAATTAGCGACTGGGCAACAGCCTTTAATGCCCTACAACATAGATGCAGATTTGTTAACCAGAAGCCTAGGAGCTTTAAAAATGGTCAAGTCGTGGAAGGAGTAAGTCGACATAGCTTGTTCCTACCTTGACAAGGCAGCTAAAAAGATGAAGAAATAGGCAGATAAGAGAAAATGACCAATCAAGTTTGCTGTTGAAGACAAGGTAATGGTCAAAATCTTGCCCCAACAATTCAAAATTTTTCGTTCTGTCCATAAAGGTCTAATAAGGAAGTATGAGAGACCTTACTTAGTCCTCGGGAAGGTTGGTAAAGTCTCTTACAAACTGGATCTACCCAAAAGCTTGAACGCAGTCTTCTATATGAGTATGCTCAAACCATTCAAGGAAGACCAAGAAGACCCAAGACATGAAATATCCACTAGAGTTTCCCCGATTGTGGTAAAGTCCTACGACAAAGAAGTCGAAGAAGTGCTTGGCAAATGGATTGTTCGAAAACGTGATATACCACCAAGCATATAATACTTGATCAAATGGAAGGGATTGCCTGAAAGTGAAACAACATGGGAAAGTAAAAAAGATATGTGCCAATTTCAACAACTTTAAAAATATAAGGACTCGACGATGGCATCAAAAGATTAGATGGGGGAGAATGCAATGTCCTGGAATGTTTTAAGGGAGCTTAGAGGCTTACTAGGACCTTAGAACATTCCACCTTATTCCACTTTATTCCACCTTATTTTAGAATTCTCTTGATTATGTAGACTTGTAGAGATCCTTGTAAAATTATCTAAAACTTTAATTGTAGCCGTTATATTAGATGAATTTCAACTATCCATTTAAAAAGTAGAGTTGTATATAAAAGAAATTAGTCCCAAAGATGAAAGACATCCAATTTATTTATACTCTCTTTCAAATTTAATATGGTGTTTTTTTTTTTCATTTTCTCTTGTGTTTTCTAGTACTCTACTTTCTTTTCACTGTCTATGGGGAAGGTTGACTTAGCTTTTACGAAGGGCGTAGAGAAAGTTAAGTGTCGCACGGTCGTGAGGAAAATTCGTACATCCGTAACAAGAGACTCAGGATTGAGGGCTGTTTAGAAAAGTTGATTAAGAAAATGAGGAGCCAAGATTGTCAAAATGTGTGGTATGAAAAAATGGTATATATCCCATTCAACTGCTTCTGATGCAACAAATAACCTAGTTTCTAGTTTGCAGGATCTCTACGACAAGAAAGAAGAAAACCATGTGAAGAAATATTGCTGTCTCATTTGTCCAAGTCTCCTTCAACTAAGAATTTCATAACTTAAAAAGCAAACAACATAATATCAGGGCTAAGTGACTGACTGGATCTGGAGCTGCATCACTCGATGACTCTGATGCCACAGCCAAAGAGCTTATTGGCTCAAAAACATGGCCAGTCTTGCTATGTGAGTCCGTCTTTATGTTCCACCTTTTGTTGTGAGCACGTGGCGCTTACAAGGAAGAGAGAAAAGTCTCTCCCATCAAAACAACCAAAAGCTTTGGCCCCTACAGGAAGTGTCATTTCTTAACTGAAGAAGGAAGGAGTCTAATCCAGTCTCCCTACAGTTCTCTCTAAAATCAATCGAGTGAGATATCCATGGTCCGTCACTTCAAGAGACACAAACCCCAAAGTGGGTCTATCCAAATATTAATACCCACAAGTGACAGTTCCATTCCGAGCTTGACCCGTTTCACTATTGGATTTCATCCCC
The DNA here is from genome assembly GCA_037897445.1 of Ceriops zippeliana. NCBI lineage: Eukaryota > Viridiplantae > Streptophyta > Magnoliopsida > Malpighiales > Rhizophoraceae > Ceriops > Ceriops zippeliana. The sequence goes on along the minus strand of JBAPLH010000018.1, from coordinate 4,795,482 downwards.
ATAGTTATCCCAAACAATCACCAGAAATCACCACAGGAACAATATCCATTCTTGAAATGGTGAAACCTCAGGGAATCTCTAACAATAATTTGCATGCCAACAACCTTGGCCAAAAACTTGATGGCATTATGGCAGTCTCCGCATATCCTCAAATTCTTAAACACCCGGATTGATGATTTGCCTTTTGCATTCAGTATCCCAAATGCAACGGCCAGCTTTTCACTGTGGCTGCAAAGACTTTCTAATTTCTCCTCTTGATGTACATCCTGCAGAACAGAATCCGTGTTAGGTCGATAACCAGCTAATCTCATCTTCTCACCTATACCCTCCAAGAATTCATAGATTTCAACGTGTTGCTTACTACTTTTATCTCCAACAACAAAAGAGTAAACTCTATTTTTCACTTGAACCCAACTACGACCTGGGATCTTTACAATCCCTCTATCTCTCATCAATTTTCTAGTTTCTGAAGCCTTGGCCCACATTTTAGCCGAAATCAATATGTTGGATAACAATACGTAGTTTCCAGGATTACTTGGTTCCATCTCAAACAGCTGTTTTGCTGCTATTTTCCCCAACTCTACATCCTTATAAACTCTACAGGCACCAAGCAATGCACCCCAGGCACCGGGACCTGGTTCTATGGGCATTTTTTGGATGAATTCATATGCCTCTTTTAGGCGACCAGCACGGCTTAGTACATCAACCATGCATGAGTAGTGACCCTCATCTGGGTCTACTGAATATATTGAACTCATTGAATTGAAAATCATCAGACCTTCTTCGACTAGCCGACAATGGCTACAGCCTAGTAAAACACCCGTAAAAGTAACAGAACTGGGCCTGATCCCTAAGCCTAACATTTTATGGAAAAGCATCAGTGCTTCTTTGCCATCTCCATGCATTGAGCTTGCAATAATGATCGTATTCCAAGCAATCACGTCCTTCTTTGACATCATGTTGAAGACTCTCCTTGAAAGATCCAAGTCACCGCACTTGGCATACAAGAAAAGCAGTGCTGTCATCGTTGCTGTGTCCTCAACAAACCAATGCCTAAAGATATAGCCATGAATCTCCTTGCCTCCACTTAAGCTTTCCAAATTTGTACAAGCAGGCAAGACACCAGTAATTGTGATCTGATTGGGCTTGAAGCCTGAATCTTGCATCTGACCCACCATGTCCACAGCCAAGTCATCACGTCCGTTCTGCACACACCCACTGATTACAGCATTCCAAGAAGCACGATTTAATTTTGCGCTTTCCTTTCTCATTTGATGAAATAGGACAAGGCCCCTCTCGCATTCTTTGTTTAAGAAATATGCTGTTAATATAACATTCCAGGAGACAACATCCCGTTGAGGCATGCTGTCAAATATTAGTTGAGCTTGCTTAAGGCTTAAGCAACAAGCGTACATATTCATAAGAGAGCTACTCACGTAAACATTCCCTTCCATTTCATTCCTCACAGCAAACCCGTGAATCTCTCGTCCAATCTTTAATTCCTTCAAATTTGCACATGCTGGAAGAATCGAAGAAACCGCTATTGAGTTTGGCCTCACACCATCCCAAGCCATCTCCCGAAAAGTTAACAAAGCTTGTCTACACATCCCGCCATTAACATAACAAGAAACCATTGAGGTCCAAGAGATCACATCTTTAACCATCATATCCTCGAAAACCTGCCTCGCTGCATCCACATACTTGCATTTCCCATACATATCAACCAATGCATTACCCAAGAAAACATCTTTATTAAACCCAAACCGAATGGCGTCATCGTGTATTGCCTTGGCCTTAACAAGATCAGAAGATGTGGCACAGGCCTTTGTGGCAGCTAGAAGGACAAATTTGTCGGGCTTTACATTGCGTGCTATCAATGCGGCGTAAATCTCTATAGCTTTGTGGGGGGACCCATGTTGAGTGTGACCTGAAATCAAGAGGGTCCAAGCACGCAAGTCCGGGTCAGGGATTTTATCGAACAACTGGCGTGCGCGCTCTAAGTCACCAGAGTTCAAGCATTTCCTGATTAGTTTGAAGCCCAGCTGAGGCGGAAGCCTCGCGGGTATCATCGATATCTTTAAGACCATTGTGCAGTGTATATAACATTTGATCCTTCAATCAAACAAATTCAATAGTCATGTCCAATGTCGGCGGTCCGTCCGCAGCGACAACCGCTTCCCCCGACCGGGCGGCGCGGATACAGTACAGACGCCTCTCAAACGACGCTGCTCTCTTGAATCTGTGCTATGTATTGACATTAACAAAGCTTCCCCCCGGGCCTCCTTAGATTGTGAATACAGAGAGCTGTCCGAAACAGACCAAAGACAACTGTACGTTAATGCAAGTCAAACATCGTTGGTCGCGTTGCTCTGCATTACGAAAAGCATTTTTTTTTTTTTTTTACCCCTTCTTACACGGAAGGAGGGAAGTAAAAGCAAAACTATGTGCAAATATTGAAATCTACACAAAAATAATTCTTTCCCATCACCATCAATCATCACCTTACATCTCTAACTATATAAAGGATAGAAAGAGAAGAATTTTGATTTGTATAATTGTGGTACAGTATTTATGGATAAGTTAACTTTTAAAATGAAAGTATACATTTCCATCCTAATCTTGATAAGTGTTATTAGAATTTATTTATTTTTATTTATTTTTAACTTAACATAAAATGTGTAGAACTTCGATTTCATTGACTGAGCGCATGTTTAAAAATATCGATAAATATGAAAAAATATAATAGGTACATTGTACCTAACTTCTATATTATAAAAGAATAATAAATTTTAAGTTATATAAACGTATTACTTCACTCAATATATTTCTTTTGAAAAAAGGTAATGATCATAACATCACACTACACTCGTATGACGAGGGACTTGACATATGATGGCCGACAAAACTGAAGTAACTACTTTCTTAGAATACTAAACAGCTCTACCCCGACATTGGTGGTAATTCTCAGTAATAGCAGCAGAAGTCGACCGACCAACCAACCTGCCTTGGTGATCACGCAACGAGGCACCAAAGCTCGCGCGCCCAGGACACCATTCGCGTCAATTTTAATGGAACCAGCGGGCGAAAATTAAGGTCAAAAACATTGCTGCAATCCTGAAACAATTGGGGAATTAAAAGCAAAGATTGCTTAGTTTCTAGCACACAAGATAATCCACGAAGCAACAACCAGAAATCCATTCCAATTAACTCCATTAAAGAAGATTTAAGGTTCAAGAGTAGCGATCCAAATCCAAGAATGAAACCCTCTATTTAGGTTGTAGTCACAAATTCCATAAATCTTTTAAACTTTACTTTACTCAGGCAACACATGCAAGAGGTTTTGCCTCTCAACTTGGCATCTTTCTTAGAAAAAAAAAAGGGGGGGGGGGGAAATTATACCCTAAGAGTATCAGAAATCATTCATTAGTGGGTAAGCGCTGCCAAGCAATTAACCACAAAAAGAATTGAAGTTTGAGAGGAAGGTGCATTCTCCAAATCCCTCAAAAGACGCATCGGGGAAATGAGCTTAACCGCCCACTAGTTAAGAAAGAATGCCCAAATCTTGGGTGCCATGACTTCCCACGATGATCATTTAACTTTGTTATACAAGGCAGAAAAACAAGTTCAATTACATTTTGAACCTCTCTAGGAAGTTTGAATTTTTAGCATACGTAAGTCCTAAGTTTCTTGTTCATTAATCAAATCATGAACAAATTTATCAGAACCATTCGAATGAATGGTGAAACCCATGTCCTTAAAAGGACCTTTACCAAACTAAAAATCACTCTAAAAAGAGAGAGGATTTATCTCTTATTCTCTTGTAATATTTATCGTCGAGTTTTGAGAAACTTTTGATGATGGCCTGCCATATAAAAGATGCATATATAGGTGGAAAATGGTTAAAAATATCGACGTTATGATGGGCCTTATGTCGGAGGACTGCAACCTAAAGCTATCAACTCCACTTTCCAATAATAAAAATGTTATTATTATGACTTATTCCTTATGAATGGTGTATTATTAGAATGTATACATGACAGATTCACTTATATGATACTAGACTAGGGTGGTACATATGAGATCCTAATAAGTTCTCTAAATTAAATAATATTGTCTCCAAAAAATAACGTGGAGATAAATTCACTAATGTTTGTTATTAAGAAGTTATGGTTAATAAAAATTCTTATTTCATCATATTTCTAAATATTAAAATTTATACATCTTAATTTTTGGTTCATAATCTAAAAAACACGATGTGTTATATTCTTAATAAAACTTAGTAAAGTATAATCTTTTAAAATATGTGAGAAAATGTTGAAAATAAAGATATTTTAAAAAGATTTTATCCTATATTAGAAATAAAAGTTTTATTTCACATGTTTTGTAAGACAATACTTGTCTAACAAAGGTCCTAAAAAAGCCTTTGCATATATGAATGACCCAATTTGGACTTAATAGAGATGACCTTATGTGACCCCACGTAGTGGATTAGCCCTTAACCTAAGACCTTTTTGAAACATTTTACAATATGTTAATTAAACTAGCTATTTTGACTAGTTATTTTTAGCTATTAAAAAATTAGTTATTATACTCATTATTTTCATCTTTAATATCATTAGTCATAATCACCAATTATTACCTTTATTCTTAATATTTATACTTATGAGACATTAAAATAAACGTAATATAAAAAATGTATTTTTTTTCCTTTCAAAAATATAAATATTCTCTCATTTTTCTTGTATTTTGATTATTGAAATTATTGAGTTTACTAGACTTATGTTATTTTATTACCTTACTTGTAGGATGTACATTAATGGAAAAATCTGTCATATCTTAAGAGATAATCATCATAACCTAATGACATGTTTATAAAGGCAAAATTATCCTTAAGAATAATACTTTTATAAGCTTTAAATTTATATCCCTTTATACATATTTTTTATATTTATTTATAATCTATTATTGTATTTTTGCTAACAAAGGTAATGTTGAAAGAGCATAAGTAGTCCGATATGCACTATCTTAAATATACATTAGGATTAACATGTATAGCAATATTTATTTATCACTTACCATTTTTCTCCAACACTTTAAAAGAAATAAAGGACTTTTTTTTTCTTAATGATTATAATAGTCATTTACTTTATATTAAGTGTTTGGTTATATCTCTCTTTACAATATCAAAACTTAAAAACTTAGAAACCTTCTTAGCTTTAATGGAAAAAGTATGAATCTTCATAAGTGAAAAAAGAAAAGGTATTTATTCTTTAATTAAACCCTTAACGAGCCTTTTGAAAAGGCCATTCCTAATTCCTTTGTAATTCCAAGATAAATTTTAACATTAGATTTGATAATTAAAAAATAGCCTATACTAAAAGCATAAAACCTATGATTGGCTCATATTTAAATTGAAATTATTATCTTATGAGACATTAAGGGGCAAATTATTAATGTTAAGGTCAATATTACTAAAGCTCAAAAAATTATCATTAAATGGTCTACCTTTATTTACCTCCATTAACATATTATAGGATGCCATTAATGACTAGGTGGTGTCATGTCCTTACTAGTCAATGGAGAAGTAACTGTCATTATAATATTTTGTTGGAATGTAAGAAGATCCCTTACAAGTATAAGAGACTTACCTATAATTTTATTAGTGATACTTTGAGATTGGAAAGTTGTATTATTATAGACAAGAGATAGAATCTTTAGGGTAAGTGTTGACCGTCATTGACTTGCGTAGCCCTATTGGTACTTTTAGCATAAGAAATTATAGTTGTTTGCTTTACTATACCAAATAAGAGATTCTTTAAAGTACTTGGTTATAGAGATTTATTAGAAAAATGAAAAACAACATTCACACATTATAACTTTTTGGCTCATGTCTTGCTTTCTTTCTAATTTCCATTATTCTTTAATTCTCTATAGCAAATGAATCTACTTCAATCTTATATAGATCTTTGACATTTTTTAACATGTTTAACATGTCATAATGAGGTTTGACACAACTAAAATCGATGTTTAAGCTATTGGTAATCTTAGAATTTTGTATATAAAAAGCATATCCTTTTATATAAAAAAATAAGGTAACTTTTATATGAAAATAAATTACATATTTCCCCACATATAATATTAATCAACCTTCACTCCTATAATAATCTCCTATTTAGAGACAAATTATTAAACTAATGACCATTGTAATGTAATTAAATTTATCTTGTAATTTATAACTTTAACATGAACAATTAACAATAAAGTTTAATTTATAACTTCTTTTGAATCATTGACTTAGTTAACATGTCAAAATGTGAACATAATTCTTTGACTTAGTAAATTCACTAGTTGTTTTGTACCATTTTGCTTTTTTTTTTTTTATAATTGAGTTAACTCGTATGTATGATTTTTCTATAATAAACTCATTTTTTCTTATATGACAAACTTCTAATTGACATAAATCTTAACTTATATTACTTTATCAAAATATTCTAGTTTATTTCCATTTGTTAAGTTAATAGTAAATAATATAAAAAAAAAGAGAAAATCATTATGTAGGTTTGGATATTCTACCAAATTTTATCATTTGTACTAGTGGTATAAAAGGCTTTAATTGTATTAAGACATTTTCAAGGCTTTCTAATGCTTTTATACCCATATCATCTTTTAAAGTTTTCTTTAATTCATTATATTATCTTTTTTGACATGTTTTCCTGTATTATTAAATTCTACAATACATTTATTTTTATAGATAATATTCATTAAATATGATATTTTTTATTTCATTCATCCAAAAGATGATATCTAAATATATCACTTTTATATCTAATTTAAAGACACTTATAGGATTTATAATTTAATTTATTCCTCTGATTAAAATCTATAGGCACATAAGGTACATAACTAAAGACTTTCAAGTGTGAAAGATTCACCTCGTTACTTATCCAAGCCTCCTTTAGTAGTTTTTTATTTAGGAAAATAAATGGTTTATTTATTAATCAAATAAGTTGTAGTGTTAATAGCATTGATTTAAAATATCTTTGGTAATTTGTCATGTATTTTTGTACTTCTATTATGCCAATTTAAGGTTTTATAAATATGCTTAATGATAACACTATGTTGTAGCTTTTTTAGAACTATTTTCTCTATTTAGATCTTATTAATTGTATATAAATCCTTGAATTCTTTATCATTATATTTACTATCATTATTAGATTTCAATAATTTTATTTTTGCACCAAATTCATTCTCTATTTGATTGTTCCACTTCTTAAAAGTCATAAACATTATATTTATTTTTGAAAATAATAAACTAATACATTCCAAATGGAGTTATCAATGAATGTGACATAATAGAATAAGCCATTTAAAAATTTTATTAAGGAGAGAATCCAAATATTAAAGTGTATAAACTGACATTTTGAGTGTTCTTCTAACTTTGTAAAAAATGACATTTTTTAGTTTTTTGAAAATATAATTCTTATAAATACCAACATCTATAGTTTTTATATTCTATAACTTACTCTTTGTATAAATACTTTTATTACTTTCTCACTCATATGTCTAAACTTCCTAAAATTAATTCTAAACTCAATAATCCTTTATACTTAAGGTTATATAAAGTGTCTTAATTTTGTTTTCATTTGTTATCATTGTTACTTTTTTAGTGATTTTTCATATCCTACCAATAAAAGTTATAAAATCTTATTATTCATTAAATTGCTCTATAAAGAATAAATTCCTTTTTAATCTTGAAATATCTTTAATGTTCTTTAACTTTCATAAATATTTATTTGATATTTTGGCATAAATTGCTATTATATTAAATGGTTCATCATTAATAAGATAAATTTTTTTAAATTACCAATAACATAGTTTTGCATGCAAATTATATGTAAGGTTAAATGATAAAAATGCAATAAAGTTTAAGATCTAAGATTATATTTGATTGTTAATACTTAAAATTAAAGTGACTAGGATATTTTTAATTGTTATATTCACAAAATTTGTATCTTTATTTTTCTTCTTTGGTTACTTATAGTCTTTCTTAAAGTGACCTTTATGATCATAATTCTTGCATATAATGTTAAATTTCAATTTATTCATTTTCTTGGATTTTAATATGCTCTTATTATCATTATATTAACTTGTTTTATTTTACTTTTAATACTTAAGGCAAAATTAAAGTTGGTTGATATTTAATTTTCTTTTATGAATATCTGCACTTAAAATTAAACTTTAAATTCTAATTTCTATAAAGCAGATGAATTGCTTACTATTATTACAATAATATTCCAATTTTTAAGTAATGATGACAACAAAATCAAAATCTTTGCCTTTTTATCAAATTTTATATTCACCATTTTCAATTAACTAGAATTCAAATTGAACTTGTTTATATGATTTACAAGAAAGAATTTCTCTTTCATTTTTAGATTAAATAATTTTTCATCATATTTTTTTGTTGAAAGTGGAAGGTTACTTATATGTATGAGTTAGCATTTTTATCAATTTTGTAGTTATCTTTTCCATTTAGATAGTAAAATTAAGGGTTTAGGCTAACACTTGTTTATCTAGCAATTCTTAATTTTTCTTACTCATCAATTCTCTGTTTTTTTTTTTTTTCCAAAAGAGGTTAATATAATTTTTTTTATACAAATGATCTTCAATCTATATTTTCGAGAAACTAAAATTAATGTTATTAAACTTATTAAACTCATGTTTCTTTATTTAAGTACCATCACTTTCATTATCCCTTTGGTCTTTTTTAAACTAATGTTTTGATATCAATTATTGAGAAATGTAATATTTGAAGAAGAATAAAAATGAAAAGAACATAAAAAATTTATGGTTTAAAATCTAAATATTCTTATGTGAAGAATTCCTAAATTATATAATAAATATACTTTTTTTATATAAAAATAGATTATAATTATTATATAAAACAAATTACATATTGTTCTTATATATTAATTAAATTTTATTGCTACTGTAGAGTTTACTATTAAAAAATAGAGTTAATAAAGGCTTAATAATATATACTTTAACAAAAATAAGGGCAAAATAACCTATAGTAGCAAAAGTCATGTTATTGTTAATCTTAGTAGGTTTACCAATATAAGAAGCAATTGCATAAAGGTGATTATTATCATAAAACATAAGTTAAAGTTTAGGAAAATGCACTTATATTGAGGGGAAATATTTAGAGTGATTAGAAATTCTAATCCTATCTACATATGGTCAAATAATAACCTTAAATGACCTAAGTTCCTTTAAACATTACATTCCAAGATGCCTAATTGATCAAAATGAAGGAGAGAAAAATCATGGGCTAAGTTAATAATATCTATCTATCTCTTTAGTTTCCAAAATAATTTAAGTGGGTTGATATCAAGGAAATGTACTAAGCAATTTCACAATAATAGATTTCTACCAAAATTTAGTGAGGCTTTTTATGCATGCAAGGTTATGGGAAATCTTGGGATATAACATTTTGTTATCATTTATCTATCTATATATATAGATATATATGCATAATTTTACCAAAAATATACATTTATAAATAAAGTCTCACATATATGAACATATAAACATAGAATACAATAACATATGTCTATATTGGTGAAATATACATAATGATTTGTTACAATTTCTCTAATATACAATGCAAGCAAATGCAATAAGAGAGCAATTAAAGGGATAAAAAAATATAAATTTAAATGGATAAAATTAATAAAATAATATAGTGTTTGATAATTATATTTTCTTTTTGTTAACTAACTTATTATATTATTGTAATGAAATAGATGTTATTATAACAATTATATCCATACTTCCAAAGTTTTCTTAAGAACAATAATAAATTGATTTTTTTTTTGAAAATCTTAACTTGATAATAAGTTGAAAAAAATTTTTAAAGTATAGATAATTTTTTATTTGAGAATTTTTACTTGATGATATGTTGAAAAAATTCATGCATCATATAGAATAATAAATTAGTATATATATGCGATTAGGTCTAATTCATGACTAAAAGAATGATATTTTCTTAACATTAAGATTAAAGAAATATTTTTTGAGTTTTCTACAAAAGGTGCAAAATAATTTTTTACAGTTGCAATAAATTAAAAAAAATACTTTTTGTTATTGAACAAGATTTAAAAAATTTCTTATTATTTATTTATAGTGAAAAAAATTAGGTAAAATTAATATATATTTTTTGAGTTATAGAATTAATAATAAGTTTTTAGGGGCAGGTAACAAATATGCATGGTCAGTAGATTGAATATGATACGCAAATAAAGCGTTAAAACCGAACCAATAAACACTGATCCGAACATCAGCGTTTGTAATCCGAACCAACCAACCAACCAACCTATAAAAATCGAAAACGTAGAGATGGACGGAAGCAAGCGAACCAGCGGACGTGGGCGTGGCAGCTACAAAATCAACAACACAGTCTGAAAAAAGAAGGGCCAAAAAACAAAAAAAAACTCTTAAAAGCTTTTATTCAAAACAAATAACAAATGCTCTGATCAGAAAAGAAAAAAGGGAAAAAAAGGAAGGAAAGTGACGAATCTGGAACTCAGAAACCCTAACGGCGAAGCCAAACTAAGGAGAAGAAAGAAGAGGCAAAAAAAAAAAAAAGTAACACCTCCGGAAATTGCGTCGTGCGCGGTTTCTTTCCTAGCCGTCATGCCGTCATCTCCGCCGCCGTGCCGCTTCGCCGGAATGCCCGTTTGATTTGGAAGAGCAACTTTGCCACTATTTTTGTTAGTGTGCCGCAAAGGAAGGAAACATCATGGCGTCGAAAGGCCCCAGGTCTAAACTCGATCACGACACCAGAACGCGCCGTCAAAAGGTCACACTCTCTCGTTTCTTTCCCCTTAGTTTTTGGTCCTTGCTTTGGTTCATTCCTTTTCTTTTTCTTTCTTTTTTTTTTCTTGTGGATGCGATTTTCTTCCTTTTTTAATTTTAATTAATGTGGTTTTAGTCTATTTCAGCTTATTTATTTATTTTGCTTCACATAGAATAGGGGCGTCCACTGTTTTTTTTTTTTTTTTTTTTTTGGCGGAACTTATAGTAAAGCTGGAATTGTCCTCGAGGTTTACAGTTTTTAGTGGGAGCACATGTTTTAGTCCGAGATTTTCTGGCAGTATTGGAGGGATTTTACCATTTCATTTATTGAATTATCTGAAGAGCTGATTCTTGAAATGGTTTTGTAGGCTTTTGAGATTAATAAGTGCGTCAAATATTTGAAGGCTTTAGCCTCCTCACCCGTTTTACAAACTTCCTCTCTGACCATTCTTGTTTAATACATTCTGATACCATGCCACTGTACAGGCTCACTTATTCTAGTTGATAATCTTCTGCATGGACGCCTGAATCAGGGGCACATATTTCACTTTTGTTTGCTCTTATACAAACGGATGTCTTCCTAGTCGATTTGCCAACTTTTTATCAATGTCTGATATTCTGATTATTGATATACTCATCGTGCACTCGAGAGAAAGAGTTGGACACCCACATGGGTTTAACAACATTTTAATGGAGTTTTTGTTTGTTGTAACTCATCCTGCTGCTTGATGTTGATGTTATTGTCCAGAATAGTGTCACTGTCATATTCAAATGCCAGTATACATTAGCAACATATATTTATTTCATGTTTTAATGGTCTGAATATTCTCTTTGTATACATTTTGATGGGATTTGATCTTGAGTGGCATAAAGGCCTCATTAGGCTTTAGATTCAAACAAATCTTGCTTAGGTGACCATTCCATGGAGCAGAAGTAAAGGGTGCCACTTAGCCTGGACCTGTAGTTAGATGGTCCCTTTCTCTTTTGTATTTTTCTTGTTTTGGGTTGTGTTGTGGAGGTTGTTTTGCTGATGCTGCAAGTGGTAAATGCCTTAATCTTATGTTGTTAGGCCTGGTTTTTGAGCTTGCTGTTGATTATTGACTGTTACCAAAAATTAATTTTAGGCACTAGAAGCTCCTAGAGAACCCCGTCGCCCTAAAACTCATTGGGATCATGTTCTGGAAGAGATGGTTTGGTTGTCTAAGGTAATTGACTAATTGATACTTCAGATATCTGAACCTTTGTTTTTTTTTTTTAATTTTTATTTTTGTTCAGAATTGCTTGAGCTTATGCTTCATTTGCTAATCATGCTGGTCACCTTCAGGACTTTGAGTCAGAGAGGAAATGGAAATTGGCTCAGGCAAAGAAGGTGGCTTTCAGAGCCAGCAAAGGCATGCTGGATCAGGCCACCAGGGGAGAAAAGAAATTGAAGGTTCTCTTTTTAAATTCTGAACTTAATATTGAGGAATAGACTGATATGCAAAGTACATGTTGGAAAAGTAGAAAAGAGGTGACTACTATTCTCTTTGCACTTTTTTAAATTTAACATTAACCTCATTCTTTTGGGTGATCAGGAAGAGGAGCAGCGATTGAGAAAAGTTGCACTTAACATTTCAAAAGACGTAAAAAAGTTCTGGACTAAAATAGAGAAACTAGTAAGTTTATTTATTATGATTTGATCTTCAAATTTCTTAAGTCTTGGGAATTTTAAAATCTTTTTTCTTTTTCCAGGTACTTTACAAGCACCAGATGGAGCTTGATGAGAAAAAGAAAAAGGCACTTGATAAACAACTTGAATTTCTTTTAGGGCAAACTGAGAGGCATGTTTAATTATGTTTCATTCCATCCTCTGAATACCAAGTGCTTTGTCTGTTTTTTTTTGCAACTGTACATAGGTGTCTGATTTTGCTAGAGCTACTTTTAGGTACTCTACAATGTTAGCAGAAAATCTAATAGACAAGCCGTTATTGCAACATTCTTCTCTTAATCATACTAATTCTTTGCACAAGGAAAGAGGTGAAAACGATGAATCTGGCAAGTTACATGATGGTAAGCAGAATCTTCTCTAAATTCTAAGCATTAAAACTTGTACTTTCATTACTAAATCATTACCTGCAAGATTTTGGCATTTATTCTTTTCAATATCCCTTCACTTTCTTTTCATAGAAGACCCACTGAATGGTGTACATGAAACTTGTACTTTTATTGCTAAATCATTACCTGGAAGAATTTAGCAAATTTTCTTATTAATATCTCTGCACTTACTTCTTATAGAGCCACCGAATACTGTGGATGATGATGACTATGATGTGCAACCTGAAGAAGAATCTGTGAGTTTTGCCTTATGTTCTTCAATATTACATCAATTAGTAGCCTCTTAACCTTTTGGGTCATTCTGTGATGATAATGTACATGATCTGCTTGCAATCACAAATATTGGGGCATACTTGTGGCTTTTCTCAGATCACATGATTCTTTCTATTCCTTGGCTGTGGCTTATGTTAATTAGACTTGTGCTGAGCTATTGTCTTGTAGCATTGCCTATTTTCTTTTGGAAAGAACACTACCCCAAGGAAATGTAACAAAAATGTTGACAAAATGGGTTCTTTGATATCTTGTTACTTATGCTGTTGAGATTAAACATATGCCAGGTCTTCTGTATTCCCTAAAGGCGTTGTTTAAAACCTTTTCAACTGATGTAACAATGAATTATGATGTCCTTGAATTTAACTGAGATGGACAGATTCTCTTTGGACAACCAAGCATTGTTTTCTGGAAAAAGATGGAGGTCAAACAAAACCACAGATTAAAAGAAATCGATTGTGAGATTTATCTGGCTGAAGTTGGAGACTACTTTCTATCTACATAGGAACAATTGTCATTTCCTATCATATGATTGTTATTTTGTGGCCATTGTCTACTTTGGTGCTCTTTTTTTTTTTTATGTGAATTCTATGCAAGCAGGTCAATTTCCTATGTAATGTATTTTCAACTATTGTGTAATTACAAACATTCACATTCATAATGTTGTTGTAGGAAGATGACGAGCATACTATTGAGGAAGATGAGGCTTTTATCACTGAAGAAGAAAGGAAAGAAGAATTGGCAGCTTTGCATGATGAAATTGATCTTCCTCTTGAGGAGCTTCTCAAGCGTTATGCAGTGAAGGAAGGTGAATTATTTTCATTGAGATTTTAGAATTGAGGCACAATCTTCTCTCTATGCTGAATTTTGTTGTTTAGAGGCTTTGTTAATTGCATCAAGAGTGCAGTATTGGTTGATGTGTCAACATTTTTAATCAATAGTTTCTATCCCTATCTCTCTTGCTTGCATATGCATATTAAGTCTCCTCTGTGCAGCACTCTGCATGGCTTTGTGAGATGAACTTACATAATTCCTTCACTTTAGAATTTATTCTCCCATTGTCTCATTGCGTTAATTTTTTGTTTTTTCAATATGTATATTTGGCAGTTGGTGGAGATAGCAATGGCGAGAGGTGTGAAAATGGAGCTAAACTAAGTGTGGAGGGTGAAAATTATGGTGAGACTGACTAATAAACTGCTAATGGCTTATGTTTTTGTTAGCTTTGGTTGTGCCTGGGATTGTTGAGGTCCATATCTTTTGCAGACAGACCAAATGGTCATCCTACTGTCAGTGAGATAGATATCAAAAGAGCACTTTTTGCTGGTCGTTGTGTAAGTTGTAGGTGTTTATGAATCCATTGTTGACTTATAAAATTGGCCAAAAGGGCTTGCATAATGTGTATTTTTTCTAATTACAGGATGAAAATAATGGTCCATCATTGAAATCAGAAAATGATGTGTTAGAAGTTGAGAAAGGTGGAACCAGATATCCATCAAGTATTTGTGGGGAGCCTACAAAAGAACATGTGCAATATGACTTCATTGATGAGCAGGTAATAATGTGCATTATCATATGTATATTTGCTCTCACACATAAACTGCTGTTTGTCAAGAAAAAGGTTCCTGTCTTCCTTTGTTTGCTACATCCATGCAATGTTTTCTCTTTTCTTCTGTTGTAAGAGGTACGTATTTGCCTGTGATTGTAAATATGACATAAAGATGCCAAGAGCACTTTTCCTAGGTTATCTGTGTTCTATGTATTTTCCCCTGAGAAACTTTGTAGTAAAGTGACAGCAAATGATTTGCATACATGTGTGTTTTTATGTAAGGAGACATGATTTGTCATTTTTCACGAGCATTATCTAGAACTTGCTTTTACAATGACAAAGAAGATCTTATGATTTCATTCTCATGGAAAGGTCTGATTCTGTTAAGTGTTATTAATGCAAATGGTTCAGCTCATCCTTGCATCATTACTTTGAAGGCACACTTGAAGGAGCATTTACTTAGAATGTGTTATCATTCTTTGCTTTGAAGGTCCATTTGAAGGTGCATAGTCTAAAAATTCGAACTAGGATATTGTTAGGGCTGGATTTTGCCTTATATGCTATTTTCTGCATAACTTTGGATAACATTGCTCAAAATATTTAGATTAACTATTTATTTTCATAATTTTTACTTTGTGTATTTCATTGGAAGTCTCCTTTTTTAGATTAGCTATTTTCCTTGAACATCCATCCAACTATAATTGCCAAAAACTTGGTTGAATTGGTTAGTTGAAATTTCATGGCTTGCATTGAGCTTAAATGAATTGCACGGTAGCTTAACCATCTTGCTCACTTTTATTGTTCCTATTTTTTTCTTTTTATCTTTACTGTTGGTGTTTTACTAGAAACAATATATATTTATATATATAATAATAATGAGCTGGAATAAAAACTAGTAAGGAAGGTTAACTTGATGATTCTGAAATGCCTTATGCTTACCTGCTATGTTATTGGGAGCATGGAATATTTGATATGACTACGTTAAAATTTTATATGTTCAGTTCACTTTTAGGAATGCAGCTAATGTACTAACTGCTTGGGAATATGCAATGCTTGTGTGTGCATGCAACTCGTGTAAATTTATTCACAATATTAAGCCTCAGTCTCATCCAAATTTCTTGTGTCAGTTTTGCTTTGTAACTTGTGAATCAATTTGTCTGGTTCTCATAACCGCTTTTATCCCTGAATCTAAGTACTTAACCTCTTTATTTTCTTCTCCGTTTTTCTGAATACAATTGTTGGTTTCTTATGTCCATTCTTTCTCCCGAGTAATTTACTTAAGTTTTGAAGTTATTTTTACATGTTTTAATTGTTTTACTTTCCTCCTCTTAAGAAAATCTCCAAGATTTTCTCCTGATTATCTATTCCTTTTTCTTGCTCTCTTGCTCCCATTCAATGACAATAATGACAACAAAGACTTAATCCCAAATTTAATTGAAATCGGCTATATGAATCTTTTCTTGTATGTCTGTTACTTCATAATTAAACAGACTAATTGGTGTGAGATCTAATTGTTCTAAATCCTTTGTAGCCAAAGTGCTTGTTTTCCTCTTGTTCCTCATTAGCTTTATTGAAAATTTAGATGCCATTGCTTATGAATGACACCATATTCACTTGTATGCATTGTCTTGTAGGAGGATGGTGATTTTGTTCTTGCGACAGGAGAAGAAAAGGTATGCAATGTAGCAACCTGTCTTTCAAGTGGTTGGCAGTTTCATTTATTTTTTTTTGTTATTATGAAGGAGGAAGCAGTAAGCTTGTAGTTTGCTACTATATGGTGAACAATTGTAGCCTGGTGCTCTTAAACTCATGTAAGTTTGGAATGAATGTAGTCCAAATTGCTTCTCTTAAGGATCCTTTGCTGTTTCGTGATAGTAACAGTGGTTTGAGTAAAGGTAAATGAGTTTGTTAGTATTGTGTAGTGGACTTCCTGTTTTCATGGATAAGTTGTTTGTACAACAGACTATCCAAAAGATTGAAGTTGCTGGGAGACTTCCAGTTTCATTTGTCCAAGGATACTGAAACATTTTGGAGATTTTTTTTTCTCATAATTTTTCATCTCTCTCTCTCTGTTTTTTTTTTTGGTGGTGTTTTTGGAGTAGTGCATCTTTATGAAGATAGCTGAATCACAAATGTTGAATGTGTATGGTGCGGGAAGCTTGATTTGAGTGTGACAATTATGGTTTGGCTGCCGTATCATATAGAAAAAAGTTGTAAAACAAATTTTTGTTTTTTTAATCTTGTTTATCTGATCGTGATTTGATATCTCTTGCCTGCTTAATTGGCTGTATGAATCAATGCTTTTCTTGTCTTGTATAACTATAAGTTGTAGTCGTTATTTATCTAGCTGTTCAAAACTTGGGACATTTAACTTTCATGTATCAAGAGTTCGGGTAGTGTAACATTATTATCCTCATTTGGTGTTCAATAAGTTTGCAACTGACTGAAATTGTGTGTGATTATTATCTGCTTCAATGCTAAGGATGACGAGACAACCTTGTCTGAGGAGGATGCACTGGCAAAAGCAGATCCAGAAAATCCTGTGGATGAGGTAACAAGTGTTAAAAGAATCATATTCTTTGTTTTCTATTATCTCGCTACCTGCAAAGAGAATTTATGGTTCAAAATCTATGAGATTTGTGCAATTCTGGGATGTACTGCCCCTTTGCTGGTTTAGTGTTATTTGGGCTGAATAAGTTGCTAATTCTCAGATTTCGTTACTGCAAATGGAGCATGAAATACCTTTGGAAGAATTGCTTGCGAGGTACAAAAAGGTAGCTGAAGGAGATCTCCCTTTGTTATGCCTTAAGTTGTCCATATGCATGTTGATTGTCATGCATCATCCTTTTTCTCTCTTATTAGGAGTACTGCACTGATGAAGTTTTGGAGGATGAATCCGAATATGAATCTGCTTTGTCAGAAAACCCATTGGATTCCATGGAACAGGAAGACATTGAACCTGAGAAGCAAGAAACATCAGAAAATGGTGGACTTGGTGAATCCCTGACAGTTCTGGGTCCTCTTGTGGAAAAACAAGTGGGGAATGAGGGACATTTAGAAGAAGGAAGGGAGAGTGAGAACAGGATTGCTGATGCTGCTGCTGCTGCAAGATCTGCTCAACCAACTGGCAACACATTTCAACAACTAAAGTGTGGACAAAGTTCCCGTTTCTTCTTAAGTATCCCCTTCGTGAATATCAACACATTGGTTTGGATTGGCTTGTCACAATGTATGAGAAAAGATTAAATGGGATTCTGGCTGATGAAATGGGGCTTGGAAAGACAATCATGACTATTGCTTTGCTTGCACATCTGGCATGTGAAAAGGGAATATGGGGACCCCATCTTATTGTAGTTCCAACTAGTGTCATGCTTAATTGGGAAACAGAGTTTCTTAAATGGTGCCCTGCTTTTAAGATTCTAACTTACTTTGGCAGTGCAAAGGAGCGCAAGTTTAAGAGGCAAGGCTGGATGAAGCCAAACTCCTTCCATGTATGCATAACAACTTACAGATTGGTCATCCAGGATTCTAAGGTCTTCAAGAGGAAGAAATGGAAATATTTGATCTTGGATGAAGCTCATCTGATTAAAAATTGGAAGTCCCAGAGATGGCAAACACTTTTAAATTTCAATTCAAAGCGTCGTATTTTATTGACTGGCACACCTCTGCAGAATGACCTCATGGAACTCTGGTCGCTAATGCATTTCTTGATGCCTCACATTTTTCAATCTCATCAGGAATTCAAAGATTGGTTTAGTAATCCAATATCAGGGATGGTTGAGGGACAAGAAAAAGTGAACAAAGAAGTTGTTGATCGATTGCATAATGTTCTTCGTCCATTTATACTACGTCGGCTGAAAAGGGATGTAGAGAAGCAGCTTCCTATGAAACATGAGCATGTTATCTATTGTAGACTTTCAAGGAGGCAGCGGAACTTGTATGAGGACTTCATTGCTAGCTCGGAAACTCAAGCTACTCTTGCAAGTGCTAACTTTTTTGGGATGATTAGCATTATAATGCAACTTCGTAAAGTTTGCAATCATCCAGACCTGTTTGAAGGTCGTCCAATTATTAGTTCCTTTGATATGGCTGGTATAGACATGCGGTTGAGTTCTGCAGTTTGTTCAATGTTTATCCAGCCCCCTTTTGATTTCAAGTCTGCAGAATTTGGGGCTTTTATTCACTAATCTTGATTTCAAGATGACTTCTTGGGAGTGTGATGAAGTAAAAGCTATTGCTACCCCCTCAATTTTAATTAAGGAGTGTACCAACCTGGATAACATCAATGAAATTGGGCCTGGTTCTAAACATCTGAGGAAGTTGCCTGGAGCAAGCATCTTTGAAGAAATTAGAAAGGCAGTTTTAGAGGAGAGACTAAAAGAAGCAAAAGAACGAGCAGCATCTGTTGCATGGTGGAATTCCTTGAGGTGCCATAAAAAACCCATATACTCCACAACCCTAAGAGAACTTCTCACAGTAAAGCACCCAGTTTATAATATACATCAACAGAAGGTTGACCAAATTTCTTACTTGTACTCCCCTATGCTAGCTGATGTTGTTCTTTCACCAATCGAGCGCTTCCAGAAGATGATTGATTTTGTTGAATCTTTTATGTTTTCAATCCCAGCAGCACGGGCCCCAGTACCTGTTTGTTGGTGTACTAAAGCAGAAACTTCTGTGTTTCTGCATCCAACATACAAGGAAAAGTGCTCAGAGATTTTGTTGCCTCTACTTTCACCTGTTAGACCTGCAATTGTTCGGCGGCAAGTTTATTTCCCTGACAGGCGACTGATACAGTTTGACTGTGGTAAGTTGCAGGAACTTGCAATTTTGCTGAGAAAGTTGAAATCAGAAGGTCATCGAGCGTTAATATTCACCCAGATGACTAAAATGCTTGATATCTTGGAGGCTTTCATAAATTTGTATGGTTACACATACATGCGTTTAGATGGATCCACCCAGCCAGAGGAGAGGCAAACATTAATGCAGCGTTTCAACACAAATCCTAAAATTTTTCTCTTCATATTGTCTACACGTAGTGGGGGTGTTGGCATAAACCTTGTGGGGGCAGATACAGTTATTTTCTATGATAGTGACTGGAATCCTGCCATGGATCAACAAGCTCAAGATCGATGCCATCGAATAGGACAGACAAGAGAAGTACATATCTACAGGTTGATCAGTGAGAGCACAATTGAGGAAAACATCTTAAGGAAAGCCAATCAGAAGCGTGCTCTTGATGATCTAGTTATACAGAGTGGAGGGTACAATACTGAGTTTTTCAAAAAGCTTGATCCAATGGAATTATTCTCTGGGCATAAAACTCTTTCAATTAAGAATATGCAGAAGGAGAAGAATAGTAGTGATGGAAATGAGGTTCCAGTGTCTAATGCAGATTTGGAGGCTGCTTTGAAATATGCAGAAGATGAAGCTGATTACATGGCTTTGAAGAAAGTTGAACAGGAAGAGGCTGTTGACAACCAAGAGTTCACTGAAGAAGCCATTGGGAGATTGGAGGATGATGAGTATGTAAATGATGATGATATGAAGGCTGATGAACCTGCAGATATGGAGATAATGATTAACAAGGAGGGTGAGTTAAATGTCAATGATCCCCTTGAAGCAGGAGCTTTGAATTTTGCTAGCAATGGAGATGATGCAGATATGTTGGCTGATGTCAAACAGATGGCAGCAGCTGCAGCAGCTGCTGGACAAGCTATCACATCTTTTGAGAATCAGCTTCGCCCAATTGATAGATATGCAATCCGTTTTCTGGAATTGTGGGATCCAATGATAGACAAAGCAGCAACAGAATCTCAAGTTCGATTTGAGGAGACAGAATGGGAACTTGAGCAGATTGAGAAGTATAAGGAGGAAATGGAAGCTGAGATTGATGAGGATGAGGAACCACTTGTTTATGAAAGTGAGTAATTTTTTTGGAGTTTTGCCCCTTATTCAATGGTTAATCACAACATGCTAATTATGACATGTTCATCCATCATATGCATGTACAATTCATGCCAAATGATAAAGTTTTAACTTAAGTTACAACTGTGAAGCTTGTTAACTTCTACCTCTACTGAATTTCTCATTGCCATTATCCATGGACACCTGGTAAATTTGATTGTCTTTCATGCACATTGGATTTTAAGAGTATCAGGATGGCACTTGGTCCTCATTGCATTAGACATTCTTTGATTATAACAAACAAACCATGTCTAAGGAACTTCATGGTTTTGTTGGAAGACACTTCATGGGCTTTAATTAAAGTTTGGGTTTCTCCGATTGTGTTAGGATGGGATGCTGATTTTGCAACTGAGGCTTACCGACAGCAAGTTGAGGCCTTGACTCAGCATCAGGTAAATGCTTCTCAGCATGGTGATTTTTTTGTTCATTACCTTTGAAATGGGGTTTTAATTACTGTGTGTTGTGTAGTTGATGGAAGAGTTGGAAGCTGAAACCAATGAGAAAGAAGCTGCAAATGATACCATGATGTAAGAGAACTTTGTACTTATCCTTGTATTTCTTAAATTAGTGAATCTAATTTATTCTTTTTTTGTGGAGTTTAATATAATGATGCTACGGGAAATTGAGCCAAATGTTGAGAAATGATTCACATTTTAAGGTTTTTGTTATTGTTGATGTACAGTAAAGTGAGCAGTTATGCATGTTGAAGGTCTTGTTCCTGCTTTAATTTTTAAAGCTGGAATTTATTTTTCCTTTCTCTGGGAGCAATTTTTTTTAATATGTGATTAAATGATCATAAAAATAATGGATAGCTGCTGTTTATTGCATTGCAAGGGTGCTAAGGTCTGGTAATATGATGATATAACCCTTTAAAAGTGGGTTGCTGATGTTACAAGGAATATTGTAGTAATTGAGAATGAACAAGCAGAAATTTTGTTGTGTCATTGTAGCTGAATTTTGACGTCTCTTAGAGAGACATGATTAATGTTAATTTGTTCAATGATTAACATTGAATTCTTTTAGCAGGAATGAAATGTCAAGTGATCCCAAACCAAAGTCCAAAAAGAAACCAAAGAAAGCAAAGTTCAAATCACTGAAGAAAGGATCTCTCACTTCTGAAATGAAACCTGCAAAAGAAGAGTTGTCTATAGAAACAGGCTCCATGGATGATGATACTGTTTATCAGGAGGAGATCACTTGTGCAGATACAATGTCATATTCAAGTTTTCCAAGCAAACGTAAGAAACAGGAATCACTTCTTAGTATTGAGGCAGTGAAGAGCTCAGTGAAGAAGTCTAAGAAGTTCAAGAATGCTCCCCTTGAAATATACCCATCCGATGCAGATTCTAACCTTTCAGGTAAGCAGCAAGATGATTTTATGGAAACAAGGCCTTGTGAGAATGGGTTTGCTGATCTTGAGCAAAAACCAGCAAGCAGAAGCAAGATGGGGGGAAAAATCTCCATTACTGCCATGCCAGTAAAGCGGGTAGTAACAATAAAGCCAGAGAAGGTAAAAAAAGGGAATATCTGGTCAAGGGATTGTGTTCCATCACCTGATTCATGGTTGCCACAGGAGGATGCAATATTATGTGCTGTTGTACATGAATATGGCCCTCATTGGAACTTGGTGAGTGATACACTGTATGGGATGACTGCTGGTGGGTTTTACAGGGGAAGATATCGCCATCCTGTTCATTGTTGTGAGAGATATAGAGAATTAATCCAAAGATATGTTTTATCAACTCCAGAAAATCCTGTCATTGAAAAGACTAATAATATGGGGTCTGGAAAAGCCCTTCTGAAAGTAACTGAGGTAAGTCAGATGCAGATGCTTACCTTTAATTTCTGTAATCTTGTATTATAGTAATCTAGGAGAGATAGCTACTGAGAAGTTATAATGGTTGTGGCTGAAAAAAAAAAAAAAAAGAAAGAAAAGAAAAAAAGGATCATTTTCCATTTACTCTATGACTAAAACTTGCCATTAGTTGTTATTCTTGATTGCGGTTAGGCCTTTAGCAGTTATTAGATTTATGCTGGTTGATGGGTTAACGTAATTTTAAATGTTTTTGGCCATTGAAACTAGTAGCTAGCTCTTATGAGTTTCTAAGAGGGTGTCCTGTGGACAACTGCATTTCAGGTTGGGGGAGGCTTTTATATATTCTGCTTTCCCCTAGTTTTCCAGAACAAGCTAGACAAGCTAACTGATGCCTGTGAAGTCAGAGTGAATAATTATGCAGTTGCAGGATTACATAGTTTTGTTAAGGCATATGAATATTTTAAGTCTTTTTGAAGTATTGGTTTATTGATGGGTGCTTGTTTTTAATTGGTGTAGCAGTTTTTTTTGAGTAGAATCCTTGTCTATTAATCAGCAAAGGACCTGGATTTGCAACATTTAGCTTTTAAAATTGTTTCTATGTCCTCATACTGCCTTTTATGCTTATGCGCACACTTTCATTTTGTTGCAAGTAATGAGTGATTTTTAATTTCATATATCAATATAGCATCATAGGTGTGTCTAGAGGCTGTGAATCTAACAACTTAAATGAAAGATACTTTTAGATGCTTAATGAAGCAAGTCCAGGAATTCCTAGTCCTGTTAGAAAGACATCATAAAGAGCAAACATCCTGACCATCTGTGTCTTTGCAGGATAATATTAGAATGTTGTTAAATGTTGCTGCTGAGCAGCCGGATAATGAATTGCTTCTCCAAAAGCACTTTACTGCCCTTCTGTCTACAGTGTGGAGGATGAGATCTGCTGAGCATTATCAAAATGTCTCATCTTCTAGGAATGGATTTTATTATGGTGGAAGGATTTTCAATTCTGTCAATCAGATACCTTGGAAGTCGATTAAAGTGCCTCCAAAAAGAATGAAACTCTCTAATTTTGGACAAAATACTGAGTTGTTAGCAGCTGCACTCCATGATGCCAGTGGTAGAGAAACTGATGACACAGTCTCCCTGGCCAACCAGAGGGAAGATGCTCCTGCTATCGCTGATTGTTTGGAAATAATGCTTGAGTTCCAAAAGGAGGAAGGTGATTCCTTGATTCCATTGCCTTATGTCATAAATTTGACAATACCTGGCTCAGAACCCCCTATATCTGCAAACAGCAATGCAGAAGATCATCTTAGAACTTCTACTAATATGGCTGAGAGTCGATTCAGGTAACAGATTCTTGCAACCATAAGGATTTTGTTTCAGGTTGTACATCTGCTTTTCTGGGCAACTGCAGTTCCTCAACCCTAATTATTGGACATGGCTGTTAATGATTTAGAAGCCACAAGAATTGAAATTTTCTTTGTTAACATCTTATTTTAGGTGGTTTGGGGTGAATCTTGATGTCTAAGACTCTTTAATCTTTTTCAATTTGATGGTGATCTAGGCCATTTATTTAGATATGTTTATTGTCTGATGCAAGCATTATGTGCAAATGTTGATGCATTGAGATTGCTTTTTTATTTGGAGGTCTAAATACCGGGACAAATTGCATATTCACTGGATGAAAAATCCAAGAAATCAATTTCTAGTGCAGCAGAATTCATTTGAAGTTCTATAAATGAAATAGAGTAGTGGAATTGAATCATTGAGTTGATCATGAATCTCTACCTTTTTCATAGGGATGCAGCAAGATCTTGTGTTCATGGTCTTGGTTGGGCTTCATTTGCTCTTCCAGCAAGTGATGTGAAATTGCGGTCAGCTTTGAAATTGCATTCTCTAGGTAAGCACAAGCTTTCCATCTCTGACTCGGGCAAGCCTTCTAAGTCAAAGCAGAAGAAAACTTCAATGGAGCATGGTGAGATATGCCACCTATTTTCTGAGCCAGTATTCCGACCACTGTGTGCCGTTTCATCCAAGGATCCCAATTTACATTTTGATTTGACACCAGCCGATATTCAGAATGGTTGGACAGATGAATCTGATGGTTTCTCTATTTCACTCTTGAACACGGAGCTTCCTATTGAAACTGAGAGCTCAGTATCTGTCCCACATGAGTATTTGCCTGGCTTTATTTCCGGCCTTGATGATTTCTCATTTTTGCCAGAATATACTGGTATTGGTTAGGGCTATTCTGTTGACCGGATGTCCAGATCTGTAGTTCACATGTAGAGTGATTGTGGGATGGATGGCGGAATGGATTTGCTCTTTCTCCATGGCAATCAAAGGGGGCACATTTCAACAAAACCTTGCATGTATGTGCATGGGGCGGAAAGAACATGTTTCCCTGCAGATCAGAAGTGGCCGCTGCAGGAGCACCAGGATTGGGGTATTGCAAAGTTTGTAACATAATTCTTTTTAAGTTCAATTTTTCCAGGGACGTGCCAATTTTCTGGGGGCTCCAGTTGAATTATCAATTTTTGGCATGTTACCACGTAGAGAACTAGCTCAGGATGAATGTCAATTAATGGAAAATGAGTTCTCAGATTCTCGTCTCTGTCTTTGTCTCTCTCTGTCTCTGTCTCTGTCTCTCTAAGGACGTTGTAGGGACAGAAGAGTGTACAGTTGTTTCAGAATGATTATATTGGCCCCAAGTGAAAAAGTCCGGGGCATTACTTGAACGATGATAACTAGGACTTGTCCTTGTAGGTTGGCCAGAAAAGTGTAAGTCCCTATATTATTAGGTTTATGAATATTTTCTTCTGAGCATTATGACCTATTGATGTACAATTTTCAATCTTTTGGAGTATGCAGGAAATGACAAGCTCCTCACAAGCAGCGCGCGGGTACACCGTTACTGTTGGTGTTTTGGTACAAGTAATCTTGCCAGATTTCGTGTAGCGTCTTCTAAAATAAAGGTCTAAGGGTATTGGAAGACACATCTAATTCTTGGGTTTTTCATAAGATTGAGATGTATACAAGGCCCCCGAGTGATAGAAGGCAATCGAGTGTTTGATCTCTAGACGGAAAATGGAAAACTGCCAAGAATTATTTCATTTTCAGAAAATCAATTTAAAAGGAATTTTCCCTTTGCGAACTCTCTCTCTCTCTTTTCATTAGATGGAAAATATTTGCATTAAATGGATTGTTGTTGTTAATACTTAGTAGAGTCTCTCGTGGAGAAAGTGCGGAAGGGACCAAATTCTGCGCACTAGTTGTGACTCGGAATGAGATGAGATGAAAGGCGATTCAATGTAGGATTGTTTTGCAGCTCAATGGCAATTTATGGTTTTGTTCGGGCATTTAAGGGATTTTTTTATTAAACTAAATTTTGTTCGAAACATCATCTTGTAAAGTAATATCAGGAGATGAATTAATTATACATGTTGTCTTCAATGCTTCAAAGGTAGCTTTGCATTTGAAAGTAGACATTTAATTTTCTTAATCAATATTTTGTTTATCTTTTTAGTTAAATCATTTAATTGAAGTATCTTTAGAGGTATCCTTCGGTGTTTGATCCAATGCATTTTGCAATACTTATCAAATGAATTACTGTACTTATCGTCATTATCAGTACGATCATATTTCAATTTTTTTTTTAATTGTCTTTCTATTAAGATATGAAATTGTTTGAACACCCTCACATGTAGAAAATAAGATTTTTGTCTATTTTGTTTTTTTTTTTACCCTACATATATGGTAATAATATACTATTTCTTAATGTTAAAAGAAAACAATTGATTACAATAGGTATATTTGTTTGAATAAACAAAGAAGGTTATAAGTCAAAAATAAAATAAATGAATAAATAATTTAATATCTTGATGATGTGGTTTGATTATTGAATTTTCAATTATATTAAAAGAATTAGATGAATGTATATTTTGGTAATTCTTTATTCTCTCATTTATGGCAGAATTGGTAAACTATATGAATGATTATTGACCCGTAGTCCAATTGAGCTGAAATTTGGACAGCTGGTAGGGAACATCTGGGGTTCATCTTGAACGGTTGGATTACTACCTTGAGGTTTGGTTGTTAAGTTATTATTAACAAAAAGTGTCTTTTGTGTTGGTTAACTCATTTGGCCTCTCACTTTGGTTCAAATTAAATTTGTTCAATTTGGTTAATGTAATTGAGGTTGTGTACCTCTATTGTATTTACTTGTTGATTATAGCAAAGTTGATTTCTGGAACAGCGGATCCTGTGGTTTTTCCTTTTTACTTTGAAGGGGTTTTCTACGTAAAAAAATTGGTGTGTTTTTGTGTGATTATTTAAGTTACCATATTTGTTATTCAGTCAATTTCTCACGAATTCAAACAAGTGAGAGATGTCTTTTGGGTAATTTGTACTTTGTTGCACCCCTTTCTCCCATCAAAGTAGTCTCAAAGCAAAGTTGTGTTTCTAACTTGTTTGAAAATAAAGTTGAATATGAATAAAATGTTTTGCTTGAATGACACGAATTATCATATATGGAGGAGTAAAATGAAAGACCTTTTATTTGTGAAGAAAATGCATTTGCCAGTATTTGTTGCTGCTAAACTTGAGTCAAAGATTGATGAGGAATGAGAGTTTGAGCATCAGCAGGTTTGTGGCTTTATACAACAATTTGTTGATGATAATGTTTACAATCACATATGTAATGAGACACATACACAAACTTTATGGAGCAAGCTAGAGATATTATATGCTTCAAAGTCTGATGACAATAAGTTATTTCTGCTAAAGAAAATGATGCAGTTGAGATATAAAGAAGGGAGTTCAGTTGCAGACCACTTGAATGAGTTTCAAGGTGTCATTGATCAATTGTTGGATATGGATATTAAATTTGATGATGAGGTTCTTGGGCTTTGGTTACTTGCTACATTAACTGATTCTTGGGAGACATTTTGAATCTCACTTGCGAATTCTGCCACTGATGGTGTTGTTTCATTAGAACTCATGAAAGGTGGTGTGTTAAATGAAGAGATGAGAAGAAGATCTTAGGGTTCGTCATTGTTGAATTCAGAGATTCTAGTTATCGAAAACAGAGGGAGAAACCAAGAAAGAGTAATAGTAAAAAGAGCAAAAGTAAAAGCTGAAGCAAGTCAAAATCAAAGTATAAGAATGTCCAGTGTCACTATTGTGGAAAGATGAGACATATTCAGAAGAAATGTTATAAGTAGAAGAGAGAAAATAAAGATGACAGTGATAAGCACGAGAAAAGGTATAATGATAATGATCGTGTTGCTACTACATCAACTTTTGGTACCGGTGACCTTATTATTGTTTTTGATGAAAATGTGATTAACCTGACATCTCATGAGACTGATTGGGTGATAGATAGTAGTGCCTCCCTTCATGTTACATCACGTAAGGAATTCTTCTTTATATATACACCTAGTAATCATGAGGTGTTGAAGATGGGTAATAATGGCTTAGCATTAGTGATATTTACTTAAAGACTAGTAGTGGAGCATAGCTGACCTTGAAGGATGTCAAACATGTCCCAAATATCCATTTGAATTTGATTTCAACAAGAAAGCTTAATGATAAAGGCTTTTGCAGAATCTTCAATGATAATCAATGGAAACTTACTAAAGGCTCCTTAGTTGTAGCGTAAGGTAAAAAATGTTCCAATTTATATTTTATGCAAGTTTCTATTGTTAGAGATGCTGTGAATGCAATGAAGAATGAGAATTTGATTGATTTATGGTATAAACGACTTAGTCATATGAATGAAAAGTGGATGAATTGTTTGATAAGGAAAAATCAGCTTTCATGCGTGAAAAATGTAGTTTTAAAGAAGTGTCCTCATTGTTTAGCTGGAAAACAAAATAGAATCACATTTATAAGTCACCCTCTTTCTAGGAAATCAGAGTTGCTTAAGTTGGTGTATTTTGATGTGTGTGGTCCTTTGAAGGTATGTTCACTTAGTGGTATTCGTTATTTTGTAACTTTTATTGATGATCATTAGAGGAAACTTTGGGTTTATGCTTGAAAGACTAAAGATCAAGTGTTTTATGTGTTCAAACAATTTCATACCTTGTTTGAAATATGTTCGTACTTATAATGGCAATGAGTACAGTGGTTCATTTGATAAGTATTGCAGAATACATGGGATCAAACACTAAAGGACACCTCCAAAGACACATCAGTTAAATAGTTTAACTAAAAGAATGAACAGAACATTGATTAAGAAAGTTAGATGTCTACTCTCAAATGCAAAGCTGTCTAGATCCTTTTAGGGTGAAGCATTAAAAACAACAACACGTGTGATTAATCTATCTCTTGGTGTTCCTTTGCAAGGTGATGTTTCGAACAAAATTTAGTTCAGTAAAAAAGTCTCTTAAATGCCCGAACAAAACCATAAATTGCCATTGAGCTGCAAAACAATCCTACAGTGAATCGCCTTTCATCTTATCTCATTCCGAGTCACAACTAGTGCGCAGAATTTGGTCCCTTCCGCACTTTGGCTGTAAGACTTTTATTCATTTCCCTAAAGATGAACGAACAAAGCTAGATGCAAAAACACGACAATATATCTTTTTTGACTATAGTGAAAATGACTTTGGGTACCGATTATATGATCCGATTAAGAAAAAGCTTGTTAGAAGTAGAAATGTTGTGTTCTTTGAAGATAAGAACATTGAAGACATTAAGAAGGCAACTACTCAGACTAATGACAATCTTGTTGGTATTGATCTAATTCCTCAAGTACCTGCAAATGATTAAGGTAATACTGAACATAACATCCAAGAATATGATGAGAATGTTTAATAGGATCATGATGTACAGGGTGCAAGTGATCTCAATACTCCTACAGAAGATTATTCAACCTCACCTCTACCTATTTTTCAGCCACAAAGATCCAATAGAGTTTCAGTGCCTTCTACTTGATACTCTTCTAACGAGTTTGTATTATTAACTAATGGGAGAGAACTTGAGTGTTATAAAAAAGCAATTAAAGAGTTGATCTGGATGAAGAGATTTATAAAGGAGCTTAACTTTGAGCAATCAAAATATGTGTTGCCTTGTAACAGCCAAAGTGCAATCCATCTTGATAAGAATCTAATTTTTCATATTTGATCAAAGCATATTGATGCGCGATATCATTCGATACGTGATGCTCTTGATTCTAAATAATTAGTACTTAAAAAAATTCTTACAGATGATAATGCTACTGATATATTAACAAAGGTATTACTAAAAAGAAAATTTAAATTGTATTATTTATTAGTTAAAATGCCTAACACCTTTACATAATGAAGAAGGGAAGAATTGTTAGTATTCTTTTACGTAGAGGAAATTAACGTAATGAGATATAAATATTTCGTTAAAATTAAATTTTGTTCCGAGAGTTTTAAGAGAGTCAGAGCAAGAGGCTAACCTCTTTTTTTTTTTTTTTTAAACGGTTAGCTCCACGTAAGGATACCTAACAACCCCATCGCCTCCTCTATTTGTCTGTCAATATCGTACAAGTCATATTAAAATGATTTGTTAAAAGTAGGCAGAAAACGATGCCTCGAAAAAAGGAGGAAACAAGCCCAAAAGGCGTGTGCTGTTTCAGTAGCGTTGAACTGGCTTTTTTTACACGGATGGAACAGAATGAGAGTTTCGCGTTTTATTTGCATTAGAAGTCAGATGGAAGTGGGCCTCCTGCTCCCTTCCCTCGACTCTCATAATTACAGTACGTTGGAACCCTCCACCGTGAATTCCTCAACAACTCCACATTTATATTGTTTCTGGCTGTCTGGCATGATCTTAGTGAGAGTGTGTTCCCTTTTTCGTTTTTTCTTTCTTTGGGATTGATTACTGGGCAATTTAGTCGCTCATCTTCATCTTCTCCATTCGTCTCATTTACTTATTTATTTTCAAAACGTAAATTTGTGCTAAAGACACCATCAAGTTCTCTGATTAAGCCGGGTTTGGCGTTAGCTGAATTTCAGCTGCAGGGGTCTAACCCAATATAGTTTTGTTGATTCACAGAACAGATTTCTACAAAGCTTCAGGTTGGTTCTTTCTCTCCCCCTCTACTATATCCCCCGAACCCACCTGCCCTCCCTCCCCACAAGCACGCACACTGAGGCACATACGATTTATCCGTGCAGTAACTAATTTTCGCATTGTTTAGGCATATGCCTCTCTGTTGTTTTAGTCATGCCTGATCCCGATGGTGGCAGTCTATATCAACGATTTGTTTTCCCTTTTTTCTTTCTAATTTTATAAGTCCAACCTCGTAAATGTGTTGAATCCATTTATTAGAGACAGGAAAACATTATTAACCACGGGTGCAGCTACAGGAAATTGTTAGCGTATCAGAAGCCCTATTTACAGATATATATTATCGTTGTTTTTGTCTGTCACCACCCCTTCGACATTTTACGACAGTTCAAAGGCTAGAGCATCATGATTAAGAGGACAGAGATGAATAGTTGGCAGCAACCATATCTATACTTGCCCACAAGTAATATCCACACACACACGCACACACTCGCACACACGCACACGCACACAAAAAAAAGATGTTTATCAGTTGTTAAGTTGGAGATTTTGTATCATTTCACAACCCTTAAATCAGCTAACAGCTTCATTTTTCAAGAGTGGAAGTGGATCGAGGCTTTAAATAGCAGCTAATGGGTAACGCTTTGGTCAGCAGCAAAATGCAGTCATTGCAACAAAGTAACAGTAACGGCAATGATTCTAATTGAACGCAATCGGTTGTCAATGAGATGTTGTCGTCAGCCAGCATTACTTGCAATAGCGAGCTATACCTTTGCAATAAGCTGTAGAATTATTTTATAGACATATTACTTGTTTTCACTTGTGCATCAATTTTCATAGAGGGCTGGCCCAGCCAAGATGCGTGGAGACTACGCATATGATGGTATAGGTAAAGAGTCCGACCAGCACCTTTCCTTGTCTACTCTTATATGTATGGATAAATACGTGTTGAATTATGAATCACATTCAGAAATACAGGGATTACGATTCTCCGATGTGATGGGTTTAACTTATTTTATTTTAATTACATAGGATGGTAAGTAGAGAATTTGATGTAACAGTAAGATTATTTCATTGCCATGGGAGTTAATCCATGTTGGTTTGCCAAAAAAGATTAAAAGTTTATTAGTCGAGTAGAGTTTCAATGTATAGCTGGGTTCTACTTTGATGCCTCAACTTGAGTGTCTCAATTTTTATTATGTTATCAATGAGGCTTATACGAAAACAATTTCCTTGCCAAAATAACGCTAAGGGAGGGTTGTATTAATGTGATACCGTGTGGGAATTTCATCTACCGGGACAATCACTCTTTTCGGTGTGGCAGCTGCAGAACATATGCAGGCATTAAATTTTGTTGTTGGAGAATTTAAAATAATTCACGACTCTTATTGTCAATTTTTTCATGGCGAAAGAACCCTAAGAAACTTCCTGTGACATGGTATTTGTGAAGAGAACCTCTTGTAATTCATTGTATTCTTCAATGGTACAGCAATAAATTTTTCACTTAATCAGAATATAAAAAAAACAAAAAACAAAAAAGGCAGAAGAAGAAGAGAAGTATTTCTGAAGAGAACGACCATAACTTTTGCTAACTTTGAGCTTGCATTGGCAGTTTTATTCTAGTGCATTTGGCAGGCTTTGCATTGGCAAAGGAAACGATGATGAGGAAGGAGCATGTTTGCAATTTGGCACACGAACTTAAGCCTGCTCTGCTAATGACAGTGGTTCAATTTGCGTTTGCTGGGATGAATGTATTTTACAAATTGGCAGCTAATGATGGAATGAACTTGAGGATTATTATTGCATACAGATTCATTTTTGCGACTTGTTTCATGGTCCCTGTTGCACTTTTCTTTGAAAGGTCTGTCTTGCTGATTGATCGAATTACTTCATTGAAAACATTTGGAATTCGTAGAACTAGACATGTGTTTTGAGGGCTATTAGGAATTTCTTTTAGTTAATTGATTCCGATTAATACTCGAATTTGAGACTTTAACACAGAATTGTACCATCCTGAAAAAATCTAGCGTGTCTACATAATTCCATATGCATGCGTGTGTATTAGGTATATACAGGAATAATAGCAACGAGAATCTTTGTATCAAATATCATTTGCTTTAATAATTCTGGTTGCTAGAAAAACTGTTATGTCACGATTGCAGGAAAAGCAGGCCAAAAATGACTTGGACAGTGCTCTTTCAATCGTTTCTTTGCGGTTTATTTGGGTAAGTTGCCTTCCCTGTTGTAATGACCATTTACATAAATCAAATTTCCCTTCAATTAGAAGTGAAACTGGAAATGAAAAATACGTAATACTCTATGAACTCAACTCGTATATGTGAGTGTACGGCTAAACAGGATTTATGAGAAGCTTATTATCATGCATGCACTCCTGCAAATATTAAGGTGTCCGTCCACGCGTGATTCTTTGTATCTTCCTTAATCGATTATTTAGTTTAACCCAATTGAGTTTCTGGTTCACCATATTTATCAAAACAAGCTTTCTAGTTTACAATAATTCCTTAACACGCTAGCTGTCGTTAAGCATCCTTCTCGTGAGCTTGTTCAAAGTGTCCTAGTCATGGACTATTTTATATGTAATATTTTTTTAGCAGCTGAGAATCTCCTTTGTACATGTTTTTTGCGAACTTGCGGTGGGCTTGGTCCCTCCTTTCTTATAAATGAAATTGAGTTTTGATTGCTGGTTCACCCGAAAAGGCTTGACTTGATTACCTGAACAAATAAGGAAGAAAATTCTTCAAAAGCATTTCTCCATGGCAAGGTAGAAAGCCTTTTTGGTCCACAGGATTTTCCATTTTAGGCTTTAAATATACGAAAGTTTCCTTATAATGGTATTAACGGTTGGTCATAATTTATAAATTTTATCCTTAAATAAAACAATTTCTGGATATATTCAATTACAAAATAACGTTAAATATGTCATCAATTTTTTATTGTGACAATTTATGCTGCTGTTTTTTCTTCTATTTTTTTTTCCTTTCCTGCTGTGGTGCATCGGAAGTAATGAATATGCTGCTTTATAGAGGTACATTGGCACAAAATTTGTACTTGGCAAGTTTGGCGCTGACATCTGCAACTTTTGCCGCTTCCATGGCCAATCTCGTTCCAGCCGTCACCTTTGTATTGGCCGTCATCTTTGGGTATGTATACTCACACGCATATGCAACTCTTTTTGGATCTTTAATTTGTATATTCCTAATGTAACAAGAACCAGAAATAGGAGGTCTCATGTTCGAATTACTTGATGGGTATAAGGATTTTTTGCATGATAGGGTAATTGTTCTTTGCTTCGTAGTTCATTGTTCAATCAACTTTTTAACAAACAAAAGAATGAAAGGGTCTATAAATAAGCTTGTGTTTTGAGTTTTCTTTTCTGTCTTAATTTCTTTATCTTTGGTGATGTCAAGACTTTAATTTAGTTAAAGTATATACTATGTTATGTTCCCTGAATGGTTCGGGCAAGGCAGTTTTCATTTCCCTGTTGTTTTTTTTTCTCTGTATCGAGTTGTAATTGAAATTTTCTTTTGAAGCTTCGTAGAACGCATAGGTCCACATTAAATTATAGTTTAATATATGATTCATTTTTATGTCTTATCCAACAGTTTATTCAAATGCTTTCCTAACATAAAAATTGACCATAGTATTATCATAATTAAATTATGAAGGCATCAATGGAAGCATAGTCGCCATCGCGGCGGTGATAATTAGAGTCCTTACCACCGACTCGAGAGGCATGCATCCTCATTCGTTAATTGATTGTGATTTCAAGCACTTAACTTTTTGTCCATAAAAAATTAAGTACTATGTTTTGTAGGTCTGTGCATATGTACGTGCTTTGCACATACTTTGAGCTGCGTAATTCATCAAATAATCACTCAGGAGTTGTTGACATACGCCAATTGAATTAGCTGCCTGATATTAATGTCGTTTGGATTTGGCGGTCAGGCTGGAGAAACTGGGACTAAGGTCCCCGGCAGGCAAGGCAAAAGCTCTGGGCACATTAATGGGAATCGGCGGGGCAATGCTTCTTACGTACTTCAAAGGGCCAAAAATTGACATCTGGTCGACGCACATCGACCTTTTGAAGCATGGCCACCCCCACGGAGGCCAATTGGCATCTTCCCATGGCAGCTTTGCCTTGGGCTCTTTACTGTCGATGGGCAGTTGCATCTCCTTCGCTTTATGGTTGATAGTCCAGGTGAGTTTTCCCGATTTAACTATGCCTCGATTTACCGGTGCCCACATATATTTAATGACTTCAAAATAGTATAGTCAGGAGACTCAATCAACTGAAAATTATAATAGGCAATATTTTCCTTTTATTTTTCTTTTTTTTTTTAATGAACATGAAGCTTTTGTTTTGCCCTTTCTTTTTATTCATTCGAATATTATAAATGTAAGATTAAATATTAATTATTTTGGAGGCAGGCTAAAATGAGTGAAAGGTATCCATGCCCTTACTCGAGCACGGCATTGATGGTAACGATGGGGTCAATTCTATCAGTTGTTTATGCTCTCTGCGTCGAGAAGGATTGGAGTCAGTGGAAATTAGGGTGGAATATTCGACTTGCCACAGTAGCTTATTCGGTAAGTATCTACATTAATGTTCCCTTTTTCTTTTTAAATGATAAAAGATGCCCTAATCTTTAATTTTATATATAATTTTGCTTAGTATGTAATATGTCATACCAAACCCTTACAGGCTTTTTGATTAGTGGGACTTGCACGGAAAATATAACTCAGAAGTCCACTTCATAATTCTGCGTTATCATTATCATTACTCTTTCTTCTCTTCTCGGTCTTTTGCATATTTATTTTTTTTTTTTGGTGGGGTTGTAATTTCTTCATTTGATTTTGTCCAAATGTTGCTTTGGAATTGTTGATGTTAGGGAATTGTGGTCTCTGGTTTAATGGTGACACTCATTTCGTGGTGTGTGCAAATGCGAGGGCCGTTATTTGTAGCCGTGTTTAACCCTCTTATGCTCGTGTTAGTCGCCCTTGCCGGGTCACTATTACTGAACGAGAAATTGCATTTAGGAAGGTATCACATTTCTTCTTCTTCTTCTTCTTCCTTAAGCAACTGTTTTTGCAGTCATCACCTTTCTATCCAGCAATTGTCTTTGAAGTTGTTAATGTACTGTTGGACAAAAGAAAAAAAAAAAACAAAAAGGAGCGTTTGTAAAATTTACTAGGTATTAATGGATTTTTACCATTGTCCTGGGTATCTAAAAGAAATATGAAAGGGCTGAGGGCTCTAACCTCGTTACTTTATAAATGACAGCATACTGGGAGCAGTCCTGATTGTGTGCGGATTATATGTGGTGCTATGGGGAAAAAGCAAAGAGCTGAAGGAATTCAATCAACTTGCTCCATCACGTAATTTTCCGGAACCGCAGAACACTGAGCATGTCGCTACTCTTCCTTTGTAGAAAGCACTTGCGACAAGCAACTGTGAAAATGTCATATCACAACTAAGGATGACAACATCAAAGTACAAAATACTCTTCCTTTGCAATTCTTGCTCAAGAAAAAAGATATAAGGCTTAATTGGCTTAGGAGAGAAAGTAATCATTAATCTTATAGAATGCTCTCAAGCCTAAAAAATAATAGCTGAGAGAACCTAAATATTTCATCTTAAATTGTTAGCTTAGATATTTCTAAAGAAAATGAATGCCTAAAACATTATCATTTATAATAATAATGTCATTAACATAAAATGAGAGAAGAACAATAGCATTATTTGTCTTTTTAATAAAAAAACATAGTCATAAGAACATGAAATGAAGCCAAGTTGTGAAATAGTAGAATTGAACTTGGAAAACCTTGTTCGAGAAGTTTGCATAAGTTCATATAATACTTTATAAAGATGATAAAGATACTGGTAATTAAAAGAAAGTTGTATATAGACTTCTTAATTTAAATCACGAGGAAGGAACAACTTCCATAATTAACATAAAGGAACAAATAGAGGTAAGACAAGCCACGTGAGCAAATAACACCTTATAATCAATGCCATACTCTTAAATGAACTAATTAACAATAAGATAAGCCTTATATCGTGCAACAAAACCATTTATATGATTATTGGTTTTGTATAGCTACTTACTTCCCATGAAAAACTTTCTTGAGAAAAAAATAAACTAGGTCTCATATATGATTATTTTCTAATACCTCAAATTTTAAAGATATAGCCAATGCCAAGAAGGATTGGAACTTTTTTTTTTAATAGTAAGTAGATTTATGTAAAATGACAAGGACAACATAATAATGAAAATCATATAGGAGAATGAAAGATTCATGTACCTGAGTAGAATGATGGAATAAGAGTTATAAGAGAATGTAAAGATTGTAGTAAAAAAGGAGCATTAAAGTCTGGGGAGAAATAAGCATTTGACTGGCTAAAAACATTAGGTTGTGACTATAGAGAATCAATTATTTGGTTGAGCTCATTAAAAGGGATAGTAAAAAGGTCCCATGTTAAGCCAAGATTAAATACACTAAAGAAAAAATCATCAAAAAGATTGAGTAAATATGTTGTTCCCACAGCCTTATATGAGTTGTAATTGTTATCAACTAAGTTTAAGTGTGCAAGAAAGTAAAGCCACCACATGGAAGGGCAAGAAGGTAAATCCATATGAAAGGGCAAGAACGTAAATATGTCGTGTAAGCCCTATTAAGGTTTCATAGAAGAGAGTATATAAAGATCTTGGAAGACAAAATTAGGGTAAGGCCAACACAATTGAATACATGACAAAACATGTGGAAGAGAGAGAAAACACCAAACCCTACACAGAAGAATACCATTTGCAAAAGAAAAGAGAAATTGTGCAAGCAAAGAGAGTAGCTGTAGTGAATAGTATAGCCGTTGAGTGAACAGCAGCTGCACAGTGAAGCTGTCGGACGAAGAGAGAGAAAACACTTGGAAGAAAGAGAAAAGAAGCCGTCGACGGGAAGAGAGAGAAAATGAAGTAGCTGTCGGACGAAGGAGAGAAAATAAAAAGGGAGAAGAGGAGAGGTTAGCTGTCTAAAATAGGAGAGGTCGGCAAATTGAGAAAATCGGAGTAGACCGTGTGACAACAAGAGAGAGAAACGGGTCGACAACAAATTAGAGTGGATGATCGACGAAAAACCAGGACAGCCGAGTTGAACGAAGAACAACCATCGAGAGAGAGAGAGAGAAAGGGGAGACAACTGAAAAAGTGAGCAGAACGGCAAAAATAGACAACCAGTGGAAATCTAAGAATGGCCAAATTGGAGTTGATGAGAAGACGAGAAAAAGACGGCTGGATGATAGAACAGAGGTGAACGGTGGTAAGAGAGAGAAATTTGGCTAGACAGCAAGAGAGAGAGAGAGAAACGAACAGGTGAGGCGAGCTGTGAGACAAGGAGACGGGTGAGACCGTGAGACGGTAAAAGTAGGAGTTGTGTGAGACAACATAGAGAAAGAATTCAGTGAATTATTGAAAGAACTCAACGTATTTCCAGATTTTTTCAAGAGAGGTTAGAGAGCGTTGCGGTAACTTCTAAGTGGTAGTGGAGTAGCCTTTCAATTCAATAGAGGCAAGACAAGCCAGAAGAAGGGTAGACACAGTAAGTGACACTCTTTGTATTGTACTTACTTAGTAATTGCAATAGTAAAAGGAGTAGAAGATTAAGACATCTATTGTAATTAGAATTCTCAAGTATAATGGATAGTCTCGGTAAGGAAGAGTCCTTACCACCATGAATGTACGTTGACGGAACTACATAAATCTCGTGTGTCCTTAATTTGCTTTGCGTTCTGTGTTTTGAATTGAGTTGTGAATGCAGCTAAAGTATCAGCCAACCTATAACCTAACGAAGACCTAAAAAAGAACATTTGAATTGTCTATTAGGCAAGGTGCCTGAAAGGTGACTTTGAGGACTATTGTGATTAGTAGGTAGCAATAAATCTACCTTAGTCGAGTCTGAGAAAGAGTTCGCTTTTAAAAAGAGGTTGAAGTTGTTCACTTACCTGTGAATTGCAAATTGTGGTGATACTGATTCACCTCCCTCTCAGTATCATAAACTAGTAGATTCTAGGGAGAAGTCAGGAACTTTAATTGGTATTAGAGCATAAGTTCACCAGTTTGAAACTTAACAGTTTGGTATACTAGTTTAAAGAGATCTAAAAGTTTAACTTGTTTAACATACTGAGAAATGGAAGTCGGTACCAGCACTAGCACCATTTACAGCAAGAAGGTTCCAATCTTCAATGGAACCAACTACTATATGTGGAGAGCAAGAATGCAAGTGGTATTTGCAACCATGGGCATGAACGTGGTGAATGCGTACAGAAGGGTTTTGTGGCTCTGAAAGAAGGTAAAGACTCAACCCCAGTGGAGTTAAGGCAGTTTAAGATAAATGGGAAGGCTTCAAATGTCATCATTTTAGCATTGACAGATGCTGATTATGCTAAAGTTATGGATTGCAAATCTGTTAAGGAGATATGAGACAGATTGCAGAAAGTCTCTAAAGGTGATGGCAGAATGAAGGAGGCTAAGCTTCAAGTGTTTAAGGAGAGATATGAATCTTTCAGAATGCAGAAGAATGAGACAGTTCAAGAGTTTTTCATTAGGGTTATTGACACTGTAAATGACTTGAAAAGTCATGAGAAGCACAAGAAGGACTCATCAATTGTGAAGAAAATTCTGAGAATTCTGCTTGAGAGGTTTGCCGCAAAGGTAGCAGCCATAGAGGAGAGTAGAGATCTCAATTCTATGTCTCTGCATGATCTCCAGTGCAATCTCATTGCATATGAGATGAGGATAAAGTTAGCTGAAAACTCTGTAACAATAAAGGTATCAAAAGAGGTAGCTTTCAAAGCTATGAGGCACTTGAAGATAAAAGAAGAGGAAGAATCATTCAGTGAGGATGATGATGATGATGAGGAAGAAAGTGAAGGTGAAGTATTGGCTTACTTCACAAGGAAATTCAAAAAGTGGTATAAAAAGGGAAAAGGACAGTTGTCCTTGAGATGTTATCGTTGTGGGCAGACTGGATACTTTACTTCTCAGTGTAAAGTGAAACTTAATGATGAAGTTGAGGATGGTGATGATGAGCAGAATTCAAGATGGAGAAGATCATTATTAAAATCAAAGAAGTCCAACAAGAAGACTGCCAACCCATAGAAAAAGAAGAGAGGCTCATTCAAGAGTTATGTGAGTCAAGCAAAAGAAGCTGATAAGGAGGAAGATGAAGACTCATTAGATGAGCATGTCTTTATGACATTAGTACAAGGTGGTATTTCAACCTTTGAAGAGGAAGAGGAAGTTGATGAAGAAGAGCCAGATCTTGAAGCTG
This sequence comes from Ceriops zippeliana, assembly GCA_037897445.1. Taxonomy (NCBI): domain Eukaryota; kingdom Viridiplantae; phylum Streptophyta; class Magnoliopsida; order Malpighiales; family Rhizophoraceae; genus Ceriops; species Ceriops zippeliana. The sequence continues at coordinate 4,755,547 of JBAPLH010000018.1, read as the reverse complement.
AGCTGGAATCAGCTTCAAAGGAGATAATGAGAAGGGGCAGAACCATAAGAAAGTTGGAGGCCCATAAAAAACAAGTTGAAGCAAAGTCTGAGGAAGTTGAAAGTCAAAAGGATGAAATAAGGGCTGAACATATTGACTTGAAGAGAAGATTTAAAGAATAGATCAAAATATGTGAAGACCTTATAATAAATCTTGGTTCAAGGACTTCAACAATTGACGAAATGGAGATAGAGTTGCTGAGATTTCAATAACTACTCAAAAAGAGTGAGGAGAACTTACAAAAGTTTAAAGTGGTAAGAGAAACAAGCTTTGTAAGAGAAAAGAAGAATAAGACTTTGCCACAAAAGTTGAAAGAGAAGGCTGTGACTTAGGTGAAGATAACTGAAGAAGAGAAGACAGTTATCAAACCAAAGCTAGGGCAAAAAAGGATGTATGTGGTTAAAAAGCAGCAGCCCATAGTTGCTACGTTTCAGAAAGAAAAGGAAGTCAGCTAGTCAAGGGCAATGACTGAACCAAAGAAGGAGAAGAAGGTGGCTGAAATGAAAGCCACATAAACCAAAAAGCCAGCAACTTTGCCTACATAGCAAGTAGTGAGCAGAAGAAAACAAGCTGTGAGTAGACACAAGAAGAGGCAGTTTCAAGGTCATTGCCTTTATTGTAGAGTTTAGGGTCATAAGGTGAGTAACTGTTGGTGGAGAAGGCTAGTATATGTCTCCAACTTGAGAACATACGACACTTGATACAGGGGGAGACAATACAAAACTCAGAGGAGAACACCTATCGTAAGTTCTTGCATATACTGTAAAAGGCAAGGACACATTGATGAGGATTGTTGGTGGAAGCCCAAACTAGTAGTTTCAAAGAACAAGTTTGCTATATTGGCAGACTTGGAACAGTGTGAAAGGTGAGGGCAGGATGACCATAATGCCAAGAGATGCATGACACTTCTCTTTGAACAAGAGAAGGCACTCAATGGTACAGTGAAAACAAGCAGTGCAGTCAAAGCTAAGAAAAAGGAGAAAACTATCTTCCAATTAGTTCAAAAAAAGGAATATAGAGCAAAAATGGAGGTGGCTAATATAGTTGAAATTGCACTAAAGGCTGACTACAAGGATAAGCAGTGGATCTTTGATAATGGATGCATTTCGCACATGACAGGAGACAAGAGTAAATTATCAAAGTTAAACAAATCAAGAAAAGGTAGAGTCAAGTTTGGTAATGATGATTCACTCAACATCAATGGTCAGGGGTTAGTGAATATTGGAAAAGGAAAGCTAAAAGATGTTCTGCATGTTGAAGGATTCAGATATGATCTAGCATTTGTCAGCCAACTATGCAATGACGACCACAAAGTGATATTCACAAAAACAGTTTGCCAAGTAAAGAGTAAAAAAGGCAATGCTGTTGCAGCTGGGAAGAGAATAGCTGAAAATTTATATGTGATTGATGAGCACAAGACAAGCAACTATTTACTCACCAAAGAAGAAGAAAATAAACTCTGGCATAGAAGGTTGGGATACTTATCACAAAAGAACATGAGAAAGCTGACCATTACTCATGCAATCAGAGACATTCCTAACCTCAGGAGAGAGAGAGAAAGTATGTTTGCTCAGCATGCTCTAAAGGGAAACATGTCAGAAAGCAGTATAAGACCAAAGAGTTTAGTTCTGAAGCAGTGCTTGACATTATGTATACTGATTATGTGGACTGATGAGGAAAAAAGGGTTGAATGGTGAGAGGTACTTTATCTTGTTTATTGATGATTATTTGAGAAGGACTTGCATTAAGCACCCCAAACACAAGTCAGAAGTTCTGAATTACTTCAAGCGATACAGAAGATTGGTTGAAAATGAGAGTAAAAGGAAGATTAAAGTATTGAGGTTAGATGAAGGCACTAAATTTACAAATAAAGCTTTTGAATATTACCTTGAGAAGCATGGAATTCATCATCAGATGGCAGTAACAAGAACACCTTAACAAAATGGGGTGGTAGAGAGGAAAAATAGAGTTGTGGTCGAAATGGCGAGAACTTTACTATTGGAATCCAATTTTCACACAAGATTTTAGATAGAAGCAAAATTTACAGCCGTGCATCTACTAAACAGATTATTACTAAGGCCCAATACTGATAAGACTCCATATGAGCTGTGGAGTATGGAGTGGGAAAAAGACAACAGCCAAGTATCTTAAAATCTTTAGCAGCCCATGTTTTGTAAAGAACAAGGAGCAAAACTTAGGAAAATTCAATGCTAGGTCTAATAAAGGCATCTTGTGGGATACTCGACAAAGACAAAAGGTTACAGAGTTTTCCTGCATAAGCTGAGAAAAGTGATCACTTCCATTGATGTGAGAATAGATGAGAATTGGAAAACAATGCAGAATGAAGAAGTTGAGGACAATGAAGAAGATGACTTCAATGTAGATGAAGAATCAGACCAACTTGAAGAAAAGGAACAAAAAGTAAGTTCAGACTCAGATAAGAGTGAGTCTGAAGATGAAGAAAGAGATCCTCTTGTAACTAAGACTATACAAGAAAGAAAGCCAAAGAAAATGTGGACCAGTACTCATCAAGAAAATTGGATTATAGGAGACCCATCAGTAGGAGTTATAATAAGAAGAAGAATTGTGGGAGTTACTGCATTATTTTCACAAGTTGAACCTAAATATGTTGAAGAGGCTATATAAGATCTAACTAAATCTCCGTCCACAGAGCTATTTGAAAAGCACAGATTGAGTCTATCTGTGCAAATGCCTCCTTAAACCTAAAGTTCAGGTGAATCCTCCATCTTCACTTTGCGAGTTTTTCAGATTTGTAATTGGTTGGCAAAAGGGGAGAGAAGCAATAGTGTAGGGGGAGCTGTTAAGAAAGTGGGAATACATATTTAGGGGGAGTTGAAACTGTTACATAGTGGCTTTTGTTATGAGTGTTGCCAACAAGAGGGAGATTGTTGTTCCCACAACCTTGTATGGGTTGTAATGTTGTCAACTAGGTTTAAGTATGTAAGAAAGTAAAGACATATAGAAGGGCAAGAAAGTAAATTCACCACATAAGCCCTGGAAGGGTAAGAACGTAAATCTGCCACGTAAGCCCTATTAGGGTTTCATAGAAGAGAGTATATAAAGACCTTGGAAGACAAAATTAGGGTAAGGCCAACACAATTGAATACATGACAAAACATGTGGAAGAGAGAGAAAACACCAAAACTTACATGAAAGAATACCACCTGTAAAAGAAAAGAGAAGCCGTGCAAGCAAAGAGAGTAGCCATAGTGAATAGTGTAGCCATCGAGTGAACAGTTGCCGCACAGTGAAGCCGTCAAACAAAGAGAGAGAAAACACTTGGAAAGGAGAGAAAAGAAGTCGTTGACGGGAAGAGAGAAAAAATGAAGTAGCTGTTGGACGAAAAAGAGAAAAAAAAGAGAGGAAAGGTTAGCTGTCAGAAATAAGAGAGGTCGACAAATTGAGCAAATCAGAGCAGACCGTGTGACGGTAAGAGAGAGAAATGGGTCGATAGCAAATCAAAGTGGATGATCAACGGAAAACTAGGACAGCTAGGCTGAACGAAGAAAAATTTTTGAGAGAGAGAGAAAAAGGAGACGACCGGGCTGAACAAAGAACAACCGTCAAAAGAAAGAACGGGAGACGATCGAAAAAGTGAGCAGAACAGCAAAAATAGATAACTAGCAGAAACCTAAGAATGGCCAAATTGGAGTCGAAGGGAAGGCGAGAAAAAGAAAACACGACCAAAATCAAAGATGGCTAGACGACAGAATAAAGGTGAACGGCGGTAAGAGAGTGAAATTTGGCTGGACTATAAGAGAGAAAGATCCGGTTGGACAGCAAGAGAGAGAGAAACGGATAGGTGAGATGAGTCGTGAGATGGTGAAAGCAAGAATTATATGAGACAACGTAGAGAAGGAATTCGGCGAAGCATTGAAAGAACTCAACGTATTTCTAAATTTCTTCAAGAGAGGTTAGAGAGCATTGCGATGAACTTCTAAGTAGCAATGGAACAACCTTTCAATTCAACAGAGGCAAGACAAGATAGAAGAAGGGTAGACACAGTAAATGACACTCTTTGTATTGTACTTACTTAGTAATTGCAATAGTGAAAGGAGCAGAGGATTGAGACATCCATTGTAACTGAAATTCTTAAGTATAGTGGATAGTCTCGGTAAAGGAGAGTCCCTACCACCATGGATGGACATCATGTTGATGGAACCATGTAAATCTTATGTGTCCTTAATTTGCTTTACGTTCTGTGTTTTGAATTGAGTTGTAAATACAGTTAAAGTATCAGCCAACCCATAACCTAACGAAGACCTAAACAAGAACATCCGAATTGTCTATTAGACAAGGTGTCTGAAAGGTGACTTTGGGGACTATTGTGATTAGTAGGTAGTAATAGGTCTACCTTAGTTGAGTCTGAGAAAGAGTTTACTTTTAAGAAGAGGTTGACATTGTTCACTTACCTGCGAATTGTGAATTGTGGTGATACAGAAATAGGGGTGAATTAGTATCACAAACTAATAGATCTTAGAGAGAAGTCGAAAACTTCAAAATAATTAGTGAACAACCACAAGGATGGTAAGGAAGTAGTTAAAACTTTAGCCAAACTAGTAAGCATTTTCTGTTCCCAAAAGATGATATGATGAGAGATTTAAGGTTGTTTGAATTAGGATTATAGCATTGGTAACACTTATGGACAATATCATGCCTTACATGTCGATAGGACTTTCCCACTTATAAACTTAAATTATTATGAATATGAAGTTTTAAGGTATTATTTTACTTAATATCAAAGTTTGATTTACCTTACTTATTTGCACTTCTCACTTAGTGATTTGGCTTATTTTATATATTCAATTTAATCAATTCAACCGAGTTTTAATAAGGCTTAGTACCTAAGTTTGATTTTTTTTAGTTCAAATTTCATTATGTTATGTATTATTTAGACTTAATGTATGTTATAAGGATATTTTAAAAGTATATAAATTTGATATTACTAAAGTATAAAGACTTAATATATTTTAATATCCTACTTACAAACTCATACATATAAGTAAATTTAAAGTTCTAAGGCATTATATAACAATATATACACTACTTTTATTTTCATAACTTGTTCCTATTCCAAAATTTTGGTTATACCAACTAAAAATGTTTTATCTCCAATTTCAGTTTAACTTTTAACTAGCTTACCCACTTAGTTACTTTATCCAATGTTAAAACTTTTACATAAATAATAAGAAAAAAATAAGGAAGGAAGTGTTAGGATGGTTTTAAGAAGCCAAGGATTCCAAATGTTTCATAGGAAGATTAATGTGCCTTTGAAAAGGAGAAGTATGTAGGTTGTATTAGTCAACTTCCTTTTACTTATAATGGAATGAAGTTTCTTTGTCTAAGTTAGTGTATAATGATTTTAAGTGACATTTATTAAAGAAATCAAAATTTTTATTTTCTTTCTTTGTTTTTTTATTTATATATCATATTGATTTATAAAATTATTTCTACTTATTTAGATATTTTTCCATTTTCATCCTCCTTATATTTTTTTATAATTTTTATTATTTTTTATTTCATTTTCTACTTAAATGTGATTAAGTTTTATCATCTATAAAAACAAGAAGGGTCTCTATTGAATATTTTATGGACTTGAAATATATGTATAAGATCTTCCTTTTTGTCTTAATATGAGAACTCGATAGTCTCAACATGAATAAATGATTATTATGAGTTTCTTGTAGGATTGACATATGAATTCAATGTTACTTAAACATATATCCTCTCAATTTTAATGATTACTTGTTTCATAACATCTTTATTCCATTGATATATGTAAAAATATTTTGAGCTTTTCCTCTTAATATTACTAATGCACTTGTGAGTTGAGATACTTGGAATGAGGGTGGTCACAATAGTTGTGACAATAAAGGTAATCAAGGTGGTAAAGATGGTAGTGGTTATGAATAAGAACAGTCTTATGTTGCCAATATTACAACTTTTAAAAGTAGTTAACTGCTATATCTTCTTTCATTAATAAGTCTATATTTATTGATGTTAATGAGTTTGCACATTTTACTTAGTATGAGGACTCATAAAAGTTCTTTACTTTTAGTCTAATTAACAATGATTAGTTAAGTAAACCAACTACATGTCTTGTATCATTGTTATGGAAATAGGTTATTAACTTAGGTATAATAAATTATATGACAAGTGACACATATATTCTTTCATCTTTTAATTTTTACACAAATCTTCTTAGTGTCACTTTAATTGATAGTTCAACTACTTTTATTAAGAGTTTTGGAATTGTTATTACTATATTGTCCTTTTCATTTTGTATTTAGTTAATCTTTTATTCAAATCTTCTAAGTTTACTTATTTAATTTACTTAAGTTTTAAATTGTTTTATTTCATTTTTTTTCAATCATTATGTCTTTCAAGATCTTATGATGAGCAAAATTATAGTTAGAATATGTGAGTTTAGAGATTTGTATATTTTTTAAACCACCTCTTTGATGGTATCAAAACCAATTGCTCATCTAAGTGTTCTAACACCTTTCAAGATTCACTATTAATTGAGGTATTTATCCTTATTTGCTTTGAAAAAAATATTTTCTTATTTACAATATTTTTCTTCTTGAGATTTCAAGTCATGCCAATTACTTAAATATCTATATGTATCTTATTTGCTTAGGGTCAATAAATGGGCTATGCCTTTTCTTGAATGGGTGAATTATGATGCTTAGGGTTTGTGTTCAACTATTTTTAAACTTGATTTTAAATATATTATTACCTTTTTCAGTGACTATTATGGTTTTATTTGGATATATGTAACGAAAAATTATTTAAAGTTATTTTTCCATATTTTCTTATATGTCATAAAATGGAACACTCAATTAATCATCATGTGTAAACACTCTAACTCGAAATAGTGTTGTAAAAAAATTTTACTAAAAATTGCTAAAATAATATCTTTTTTTTATTGAATAAAAGCCCTAAACAATTTTAGGTTGATGTTTTTTCTACAACTTGTTTCTTAATTAATCATATATCCTTATTAGTTTTCAATAGTAATATCTCATACTCTATTTTATTTCTAGTAGTAATATCTCTTACTCTATTTTATTTCCTTCTCATTTATTATTCTTGATTGAATCATATATTTTTGACTATATTTTTGTTTGTTTGGAATGTTCATTCTTATTTGTTTAAATTAGATTCCAAATCCTTATAGTGTATCTTTATCTATAAAAAAGATATAAATTTTATTCTTAATTTTGTCTTAAGTTACATATTTATAACAATAAAAGGAGAAAGATGATCTTCTAGTATACACTGTAATCACATCATAACTCACATCTTTCACCAACTCCTCTATACTAATTGGAGTCTTGATCTTCTTATTACTCTTAAAAAAGGCACTTAAAAATGTACTCAATTATATCTTTTTTTTATCTTGTGAAATTTTGTCATTTTTTTTTTGCATTGCATTACTTCTTTAGATTTTGTTTTTATCCCTAAATAAGTAATTAAGGTTTTATCTTATCTTGGTTGGTGGACTATAATAAAGGAAGAGATGATGACTTCAGATCATAATAGTATTTAGGAAATAATACACCTTGATTACAAATGGGTTTTTGTTGTGACAACTAATTTTAATGAATTAGTGGATTATCTTAAAGTTAGATTGGTTACCAAAGGGTAGGTTTAAACATATGGAACAAATTATTTTCAAACCTTTTCTCTAGTAGTTAAATTTACTTATATCAGATTGTTTATCTTTTAAATTGTTATTAATGATTGCCATTTATACCAATTAGATGTTAAAAATATTTTTCTTTATAGTAGTTTGCAAAAAGAAGTATTAATGTAGTAACTACCTAAGTTTGTTGTTTAAAGGACTATAGCAAGATTTGTTGGTGTTGGAAATCTTTATATGGGTTGAAACAAAGTCTTTATACTTAGTTTGGACAATTCAGTGATGTAGTTCAAGAGTTTGGTATAAGAAAGAATAATTGCAATCACTTTATTTTTTATCAATAATCTAAATCTAGACTTACTTTTCTATTTATTTATATTGATGATTTTATTATAATAGGAAGTAACAATCCATGTATCTTATCCCTTAAAACATATTTTAAAACAAGACTTAAATTTATTAGAATATTTCTTGGGAATTGAGATTGCAAAGAGCAAAAAACTTATATTTCTTTCCTAAAGAAAATATAACCTTAATCATTTACAATAAACTAAGAAGTTAGGGGCCAAATCTTGTAATACTTTTATAGTTACCAACATACAATTCATAATAAATGATGGGGAATTATTTGCAGTAAGAAGATACTCTTGATCTTTTACAAGAAACTAGAAAGTTAAAGGCTAAATCTTATAGTACTTTATGGTTACCAATATACAACTCATAATAGATGATGGAGAATTATTTGTAAATCGTAAGAAATACTAGAAATTGGTTGAAAAAATGAATTATCTTATAATGAATCATCTTAATATTGCATATCTTATTAAAGTTGTGAGTTAACTTATGTCTTCTCCACGACTTATTTATTGAGTAACTTTAAAATAAATTTTATCTTATTTTAAATGAGCTCTAAAATGTAATATATTATACAACAATCATGGTCACATTATATTAAGTATTTCTCATATGCAAATTAGGTAAGTGTTGTTCCCACAGCCTTGTATGGGTTGTAATTGTTGTCAACTAGGTTTAAATGTGTAAGAAAGTAAAGCCACATGGAAAGGCAAGAACGTAAAAGCTACATGGAAGGGTAAGACAGGAAATTTGCCTTATTAGGTTTTTATGGATGAGTATATAAAGGAACATAAGAGAGTACAGTAGAGTAGCCAATGGACGAAGAAAAAAAGGGAAAAGAGGAGCAGCCATCGAACGAAGAGAGAGAAAATACTTGGAAGAGAGAGAAAAGTCATCGTTGGAAGAAGGTCGGTCGGCAATTGAACATTCAACAAACCTAGAGTGACTGGCCAGCACCAAACCCTACACGGCATAAACACAAAGAGGTGGTCGGCAGTAATATAGAGAAAATTTGAGACTGCCACAGCAGAATAGGGCTAGTCGGTGAGAGAGATCCGGCTAGACGGTGGGAAGGAGAAAAACTAGACACGAGACTAGCAGAAAAGAAAGAAAACCCAGGACAATCGATGGAAAACCAAGACGGCTGAAAATCAAATTTGGGGGCTGAACGAAGAACAAAGGTTTGAGGGAGAGAAAAGGAGTTGAAGGTAAGAGAGAGAAATCGAGCGGTAAGAGAGAAATTTGACTAGACAGCAAGAGAGAGAGAAATGAATAGGCGAGTTGTGAGACAGTGAGATCGTGAGACAAGGAGAAAGGTGAGACCGTGAGACGATGAAAGCAGGAGTTGTATGAAACAACGTAGAGAAGAAATTTGGAAAATCATCGGAAAGAACTCAACGTATTTCCAGATCTCTTCAAGAGAGGTTAGAGAGCGTTGCAGTGAACTTCTAAGCGGCAGTGGAGCAGTCTTTCAATTCAATAGAGGCAAGACAAGTTAGAAGAAGGGTAGATACAGTAAGTGACACTCTTTGTATTGTACTTACTTAGTAATTGTAATATTGAAAGGAGTAGAGGATTAAGACATCCATTGTAATTGGAATTGTTAAGTATAGTGGATAGTCTCGGTAAGGCAGAGTCCCTACCACCATGGATATACGTCATGTTGATGGAACCACATAAATCTTGTGTGTCCTTAATTTGCTCTACGTTCTGTGTTTTGAATTGAGTTGCGAACGCAGCTAAAGTATCAACCAACCCATAACCTAACGAAGACCTAAACAAGAACATCCAAATTGTCTATTAGGCAAGGTGTCTGAAAGATGACTTTGGGGACTATTGTGATTAGTAGGTAGCAATAGATCTACCTTAGTCAAGTCTAAGAAAGAGTTCGCTTTTAAGAAAAGGTTGATGTTGTTCACTTACCTGCGAATTGTGAATTGTGGTGATACTGATTCACCCTCCCTCTCAGTATCACAAACTAGTATATCGTAGGGAGAAGTTGGAAACTTCAGTAAGTTTTAAAGTTATGAATGCCATTAAGATGTAGAGAGAGGTCATTGGCAAAACTGTTAATTGTAGGTTAACCCTGAGGTCAACAAGTCAATGTTGACCGTTGACCCTAACTTTTAGGAATCAAATCTAGCTGTTGATTATAGGGCAACCCTTGGGAATCAATACTGACCTTTGATAAATGTGCAACCTTAATATCAGGGCTCTATGTGCAGCAACCATACCAAGGAGAGAAGGACATGTAGTAGTCACACCAAAGAAAGGAGGTGTGCAACAGCAACCAATCAACCACATCAAGGAAAAGGGTATGCAACAGCAAACCACATCAAAGAGAGGTGTGTAATGGCAACCAATCAACCAAACAAAGGGAGAAGGTATGTAACAGTAAACCCTTGGTATGGCTGTTGCACATTCTTTTCTGGTTTGGTGTAATTGTTGCACGTCTTCTTCTGATTTAGTGTGGTTGCTGCATGTCCCTTTTAGTTTAGTGTGGTTGTTACATGCCTCTTTTGGTTTAGTGTAATTGCTGCACATTCTCCATTGGTTTGGTGTGGCTATTGCCTCCTCTAGTTTAGTGTAACTGTTACACTTTCTTCTTCTCTCTTTTGTGTGGTTATCAACTGCTGCACCTTGTTCTTTCTTTGGTATGGTTACCAACTACTGTACCTTCTTTGGCTGGCTGCACCTCTCTTGGTTGGCTGCACCTTTCTTTAATGGCTGCCTCCTTTGCCTTGGCCAATCACTCTCTCTTTGGTGGCTGCCTCTCCCTTTATTGCTCAACCTATCTCTGGTTTTAGGTTTGTCATTCACGTCTCCTTACCTTTAGGTTTGTCGTTCTCTCTTAATTTTTTGTAACACACACACATCATTCTTTCTTTGCAGCCTTTGCTGCCATTCTCTCTTGGCAGCCTATGGACGTAGCTCACACATTATGGGTGAACCACATTAAAATTGCTATATATTCTCTAGTGTTTATGTTTGATTGATATCCATAATGTTGCACTCATATAAAGAAGCAAGATAAATAATTGGATCATCAACTTTAACAAGTCACAAAAGTTAATCTAGATAGATTTGTAAAAAGCAAGTATTTCACACTGATTTACCCCTTCCTCTTCTTAGTGTGAGACCTAAGAAAGTCCTCATCACATTAGTCATGTCCCATCAAGATAGTAGTTATGTTACAGTTTCACAAAAACTTTAAGTGGCATATAATCAATTATATTTGTAACAAGTTAAACATAATTAGCATTTATACTCTAGCTTAAAAGGGAGTGTTGCAAATATAATAAGTCAATATATTATTGTGTATATATGATAAGTGAATATAATTACTTGATTATAAAATTAATTATAAAGTTAATTATAAGGCTTGATTATAAAAAACATTGATCATATGCTTGTACATACATTAACATCTTGTACTAGAAATATATATACAATGAATGTATCTTTCTACAACATGTGTAAAGTGAGATGAACATACAAGGGACAATTGATTGAGTAAGAAGTGAGATAATCCACTTAACTTTAAATTTAATGTAAGATCCAAATGCTTGCCATACAAGGTGCCTATGTATATGGAGAAAGCCAATCCCACTACACAAACTATGCAAACTTGTGATGATAATTTTTCTAACCTTATTGCCACTAATAATCACTTTAACTTTATTGTTATAAATATTGATACTAGAAATATTGACGTTAGTATTGAAGTGGATATTAAAGTTATAAATACTATTATGAATGCTGTGAATTTCATTATGATTGTTGAAATTGTCACTAAAGTGAATTTTATAAATTCTAATATGAGTGCTGGGATGGCCAAGAATGTTGTTGAGTGAGGTCAAGACTTAGCATCTGAAAGTTCTAAAAAGAACCCAAGGGTTAAGACTAGAGTTACAAAAAAATGGTTGAAAAACCATTTCTAAACAAATTCATTTTAACAAATGTATAAGCTTTTTAGAAAAGATAATGTTCTTACTAAGCTTCGAAATACAAAGAATAAAGCCCAAAAAAAAAGTTGTTAGAAAGCTTATAATTGAGAAACCCAATGCTAAGAGAAGTATTAATGAAAGAAATACATGTAGAAAAAGAGTGAATATATTGAAGATGGTAATGATAGCGAAGAAATAGATTTTAAGTTGTTTAATGAAGAATATGAATACACTTACTCTAATAAGGATATGGTTTGAGGATGCTGATGAAGACAAACATATGTAAAGGAAGACAGTGAATATGTTGAAGATGACAATGATAGTGAAGATAGTTTTAAAGTGCCTAATAAAGGCTATGACTTTACTATCTCCAATGATGCTTTGTGGTTTAAGGATGTTATTGATAAAGATAAACAAAATGACCAAACATTGGATGGAGTGGTTGGTGGAGCTAGTGAATAAGGAAATGATATTGATGTGGATGGTTGTTTGACTAATTAATCATTTGATTTGAGTGGCTGACAGCAAGTTTAAAACTAATTTAGGCTAAGTGTTGTTCCTATAGCCTTGTATAGGTTGTAATTATTGTCAACTAGGTTTAAATGTGGAAGAAAGTAAAGCCACGTAAAAGGACAAAAAGGTAAAAGTCACATGGAAGAGTAAGACAGTAAATTCGCTCTATTAGGTTTTTTATGGAGGAGTATATAAAGGAATATAAGAGAGCACAATAGAGAAGCCGTCGACAAGAAGAGAGAAAATGAAGTAGCCGTTAAGTGAACAGTAGCCGTCGTTAGAGATAGGAGAGAAAACAAACCCATGGTCAAAAAAGAGGAGAGGTTGGCAAAAATAGAGAAAAAAGGAGATGGTTGAAAGGGCTGGATGACCGAACAGAAGACTAGAAGAGCAAAATGACACAACCATTGGAAGAGAGAGAAAATCATATATAGTAAAATTAGAGTAGACCAGCGGGAAGAGAGAAACCTCACGGCCAAATCGGAGCAAACTGGCAGAAGGAGAGAGAAACCTGACGGCCAAAAACAGAAGGTCGACAGAATCGAGAGAGAGAGACGGATGAAGAGTGAGACACCACCAGAAGAGTAGATAGCAGATATATGACGGTGTGAGACAAACGGATGACATGGCAAAGGAGAGAAAATCGACTGAAAGAGAGAAAACCAGAGATGGAAAAAGAAAGAGCCGACGGTAGAACAGGGGTGGACGAAGAAAAACAGACCACCGGCCAAAAGAAAACCAGAAACGGACAAGGTGGACGGTCATTGAACAATGATTGGCAGAAAAGGGAAAAAAAATCTGATATGGCCAAAGGAGGTGTGAAATGGATAAGGGTAAACCAGAAACGTACGTGAGGCAAGCCGTGAGACAGTGAGATCGTGGGGCAAGGAGATGGGTGAGATCGTGGGATGGTGAAAGCAGGAGTTGTGTGAGACAACGTAGAGAAGAAAGTCGGCGAAGCATCGGAAAGAACTCAACGTATTTCCAAATTTCTTCAAAAGAGGTTAGAAAGCGTTGCGATCAACTTCTAAATGGCAATGGAGCAGCCTTTCAATTCAACAGAGGCAAGACAAGCTAGAAGAAGGGTAGACACAGTAAGTGACACTCTTTTTATTGTACTTACTTAGTAATTGCAATGGTAAAAGGAGTATAGGATTAAGATATTCATTGCAACTAGAATTCTCAAGTATAGTGGATAGTATCAATAAGGGAGAGTCCTTACCACCGTGGATGTACGTCACATTGACGAAACCACATAAATCTCGTGTGTCCTTAATTTGCTTTACGTTCTGTGTTTTGAATTGAGATGTGGATAAAGTTAAAGTATCAGCCAACCCATAACCTAACGAAGATCTAAACAAGAACATCTAAATTGTCTATTAGGCAAGGTGTCTGAAAGGTGACTTTGGGGACTATTGTGATTAGTAGGTAGCAATAGATCTACCTTAGTCGAGTTTAAGAAAGAGTTTGCTTTTAAGAAGATGTTGAAGTTGTTCACTTACCTGCGAATTGTGAATTGTGGTGATATTGATTCACTCTCCCTCTCAGTATCACAAACTAGTAGATCCTAGGGAGAAGTCAGGAACTTCAATTGGTATTAAAGTACAGGTTCACCAGTTTAAAGCTTAACAGCTTGGTGTATTAGTTTGAAGGGATCTAGAAGTTTGACTTATTTGGTATACTGAGAAATGGAAACCAATACCTACATTAACACCACTTATAGTAAGAAGGTTCCAATCTTTAACGGAACCAACTACCATATGTGGAGAGCAATAATGCAAATGGTGAAATGCGTACAGAAGGGTTTTATGGCTCTTGAAAAAGGTAAAGACCCAACCCTAGAAGAGTTAAGGTAGTTTGAGATAAATGGGAAGACCTCAAATGTCATCATTTCAGCATTGACAGATGTTGAGTATGCTAAAGTTATGGACTGCAAATATGCCAAGGAGATATAGGACAGATTACAGAAAGTCTATGAAGGTGATGGCAAAATGAATGAGGCTAAGCTTCAAGTGTTCAAGAAGAGATATGAATCTCTTATAATGCAGAAGAATGAGACAGTTCAAGAGTTCTTCACCAGGGTTATTGATATTGTAAACAACCTAAGAAGTCATAGGAAGAACAAGAAGGACTCATCGATTGTGAAGAAAATTCTGAGAATTCTGCCTGAGAGGTTTGCCTCAAAGGTAGTAGCCATAGAGGAGAGTAGAGATCTCAATTCTATGTCTTTGCATTATCTTCAGTGCAATCTTATTGCATATAAGATAAGGATAAAGTCAGTTGAAAGCTTTACAACAACAAAGGTATCAAAGGAGGTAACTTTCAAAGCTATGAAGCACTTGAAGATAAAAGAAGAAGAAGAATCATTCAGTAAGGATGATGATGATGATGATGGGGAGGAAAGTTAACGTGAAGTGTTGGCTTACTTCAAAAGGAAATTCAAAAAGGGGTCTAAGAAAGGAAAAGGACAATTGTCCTTGAGATGTTATTGGTATGGAAAGACTGGACACTTTGCTTCTCAGTGCAAAGTGAAACTTGATGATGAAGATGAAGATGGTGATGATGAGCAAAATTCAAGATGGAGAAGATCATCACTCAAATCAAAGAAGTTCAGTAAAAAGACTGCCAACCCACAGAAGAAGAAGAGAGGCTTATTCAAGAGTTATGTGAGTCAGATAAAAAAAGCTGATGAGGAGGAAGATGAAGAATCATCAGATAAGTATGCCTTTATGGCATCAGCTCAAGATGGTAGTTCAACCTCTGAAGAGGAGGAGAAGGTTGATGAAAAAGAGCCAGATCTTGAAGCTAATCTGGAAGCAACTTCAAAGGAGATAATCAGAAAAGGCAGAACCATAAGAAGGTTGAAGGGTCATATAAAACAAGTTGAAGCAAAGTTTGAGGAAGCTGAAAGTCAAAAGATGAAATAAGGGCTAAACATATTGTCTTGAAGAGAAGATTTGAAGAATAGATCAAAATATGTGAAGACCTTACAGTAAAGCTTTGCTCAAGGGTTTCAAAAATTGAAGAAATGGAGAAAGAGTTGCTGAGACTTCAACAACTCAAAAGTAGCAAAGAGAAATTGTAGAAGCTTGAAATGATAGGAGAAACAAGTTCTATAGAAGGAGAGAAGAATGTAGAGAAAGTGCAGCAATTTGAGGCTACATTGGCTAAAGAAAATAAAAATGTTCCACAGATGTTGAAAGAGAAGGTTGTGACTCAGAAGAAGATAGCTGAGAATAAAGAAGATTTGAAGAAGCAACCTAGGGTGCCAAACAAGAAGGAAAAAAAGAAAGTCAGCAAGCAAATGGCTACGGCTGAATAGAAGAAGGAGAAGAAGGTGGCTAAAATGAGTCACACAAGCAAAGAAGCCAGCTACGTTGCCTACATAGCAAGCGTTGAATAAAAGAAGACAAGCTGTGATCAGACTTAAGAAGAGGCAGTTTCAAGGTCATTGCCTTTATTTTGGAGTCTGGGGTCATAAGGCGAATAACTGCCGATGCAAAAGGCCAGTATATATCTCCAACTCGAGAAGATATGATGCTACATACAAGGGGAGACAATACAAAATTCAAAGGAGAACACTTGTCAGGAATTCTTGCACATACTGTAAAAAGTAAGGACACACTGACAAGGAGTGTTGGTAGAAGCCCAAACCAATGGTTTCAACAAACAAGTTTGTTGTATTGGCAGACTTGAAACAATGTGAAAGGTGCGGGCAAGATGAGCATAATGCCAAGAGATGCATGACACTTCTCCCTGAGCAAGAGAAGGCACTTAATGGCACAGTGAAAACAAGCGGTGCAGTCAAAGCTAAAAAAAAGGAGAAAGCTATCTTCCAACCAGTTTAAAAGAAGGAATATAAAGGTAAAAGGGAGGTGGCTAATATACCTAAAATTGCACTTAAAGCTGACTACAAGGATAAGCAGTGGATCCTTGACAGTGGATGCATTTCACACATAACGGAAGACAAGAGTAAATTGTCAAAGCTAAACAAGTCAAGAGAAGACAGAATCAAGTTTGGTAATGATAATTCACTCAACATCAGTGGTCAAGGGTTAGTAAACATTAGAAGAGGAAAGCTGAAAGATGTTCTGCATGTTGAAAGACTTAGATATAATCTAGCATCTGTCAAGACCACAAAGTAATATTCACAAAAACAAATTGCCAGGTAAAGAGTAAAAAAGGCAATACTGTTGCAGCCGGGAAGAGAACAGTTAGAAATTTGTATGTGATTGATGAAGAAAGAGATCCTTTTGTAACTAAGACTGTGCAAGAAAAAAGCCAAAGAAAACATGGACCAGTGCTTATTAAGAAAATCAAATCATAGGTAACCCATCAATAGGAGTTACAACAAGAAGGAGAATTGTAGGAGCTACTACTTTACTCTCACAAGTTAGACTTAAATCTATTGAAGAGACACAAGATCTAACTAAATCCCTTTCACTCATAGTATGGGGCAGAAGTGGTCTCTAAGGGTACTAGTAATTAAGTTAAAGAATTAAACCAATTCTTTTCTAGATCATTTTATTTTTCAAAGACTTTTTTTTCATTTAACTATTTAAATTGAATTCAATTTCTAAATTTAGAAATTGAATTAGAAATATCCAATTATATTGGATTCGAATGGAGTAATATATTCCACAGAACTATTTGAAAAGTACAAAATGAGTTTGTCTATGCGAATGCCTCATCAAGCCTGAAAACCAGGTGAATCCTCTATCTCTACTTTGCGAGTTTTTTAGATTTGTAATTGGTTGGCAAAGGGGGAGAGAAGCAACAGTACAAGGAGAGCTGTTAAGAAAGGGAGAGTGCATATTTAGGGGAAGATGAAACTGATGCATAGTGGCTTTTGTTATGAGTGTTGCCAATAATTACAAAGGGGGAGATTGTTGTTCCCACAGCCTTGTATAGGTTGTAATTGTTGTCAACTAGGTTTAAGTGTGCAAGAAAGTAAAGCCACATGGAAAGACAAGAAGGTAAAAGCCACATGGAGGGGCAAGAACGTAAAAGCCACATGGAAGGGCAAGACAGTAAATTCGCCCTATTAGGTTTTTTATGGAGGAATATATAAAGAAATATAAGAGAGCACAGTAGAGAAGCCATTGATGGAAAGAAAGAGAAAATGAAGTAGCTGTTGAGTGAACAGTAGTCATCGTCGAAGATAAGAGAGAAAACGAACCCTTGGTCGGAAAAGAGGAGAGGTCAGCAAAAATAGAGAAAAGATGAGATAGCTGAAAGGGCCGGATGACCAAACGGAAGACTAGAAAAGCAAAACGGCAAAGTTGTTGGAAGAGAGAAAAAAATCATATACAGCAAAATCAAAACAGACCAGCGGAAGGAGAGAGAAACCCGACGGCCAAATCGGAGTAGACCGACGGAAGGAGAGAGAAACCCATCGGCCAAAAATAAAAGGTCGACAAAATCAAGAGAGAGAGAGAGAGACAGACGAAGAGTGAGACACCATTGGAAGAGTAGACAGTAGATCTGCGACGACGTGAAACAAACGGACAATATGACAAAGGAGAGGAAACCAGCTGAAAGAGAGAAAACTAGAGACGGAAAAAGAAAGAGCCGATGGCAGAATAGGGGTGGATGAAGAAAAACAGACCACCAGCCAGAAGAAAACCAGAAACAGACAGGAGTGGACGGTCGATAAACAGTGACCGGTAAAAAGGGAAAAAAAATCTGATACGACCAAAGGAGGTGTGAAACGGACAAGGGTAAACCAAAAATGTACGTGAGGTGAGCCATGAGACAGTGAGATCGTGGGGCAAGGAGACGGGTGTGACCATGAGACAGTAAAAGTAAGAGTTGTGTGAGACAATGTAGAGAAGAAATTCGGCAAAGTATCAGAAAAAAACTCAACGTATTTCCAAATTTCTTCAAGAGAGGTTAGAGAGCATTGCGGTGAACTTCTAAATGATAGTGGAGTAGCCTTTCAATTCAATAGAGGGAAAACGAGCTAGAAGAAGGGTAGACACAATAAGTGACACTCTTTGTATTGTACTTGCTTAGTAATTGCAATAGTGAAAGGAGCATAGGATTAAGACATCCATTGTAACTGGAATTTTCAAGTATAGTAGATAATCTCGATAAGGGAGAGTCCCTACCACTGTAGATGTACGTCACGTTGATGGAAGCACGTAAACCTCGTGTGTCCTTAATTTGCTTTACGTTTTGTGTTTTAAATTGAGTTGTAAACGCAGCTAAAGTATCAACCAACCTATAACCTAATGAAGACCTAAACAAGAACATTTGAATTGTCTATTAGGCAAGGTGTCTAAAAGGTGACTTTGGGGACTATTGTGATTAGTAGGTAGCAATAGATCTACCTTAGTCCACTCTGAAAAAGAGTTCGCTTTTAAAAAAAGGTTGAAGTTGTTCACTTACCTACAAATCACGAATTGTGGTGATACTAATTCACCCCCCTCTCAGTATTACAAACTAGTAGATCCTAGGGAGAAGTCGAGAGCTTCACTAAGCTTAGACATATTAGTAGCCATTAAAATAAATAAAATTAAATAATAAGACTCATAATTCAACTCTAACTATTTAAAGAATAATATATCGTATTCATTGACATTGCATTTTCATCCCTTTCTCATCTTTATATAAGTTAATATTTGTCATTAATCGTACACACTAGGGTTTTGAGGAAATCAAGCAAGATAGGAGCAAAGTCAAGTGAACAGTGATATCTCCGTCTTTAATAAGCATCAAGATTGGTTACGCCCTTCAATAGGGGTAACTGAACTCTTGAACATTGATAAATCCTAATGAAGTTGACCAAGTCTTATTATTTTAAAAGACCAGGTTGTTATCTAAATTGGTAGTTTAAGATATTTCAATCACATTTTAAATAGTTGGTGATAACTTAAAGTCACTCTAGGGTCAATTCCAAGATAGTAAGATCCCTATCTTTTTAAATTTGACCATATATATCATACTAGCCGAATGAATAATAAGGGTGAATTGATACACTTGAGAGCACATAATTTGCCTCAATCTCCGATATTTGTCGAGATCATAGATATATTTGTTATTAATGGTTTATCATTATCTCATTCATCTAACAAGGCCCAACTAAGCCTTCTTTATTTGCCACATTCTTACCCCTGAAAGATGGCGCTTCGCAACAGCAAGCTTAACAAAACTAAATATATACATAAGAATACAAGAATTCAACTTTTATAGAAAATTAGTTGGTTAATTATTTCCTTCTTAATAAATTATTGATCATATGATGTTATATTATTTATCTTTCTTATTTGAAATAATTAGTTAAAAAGTTACAAAATGCAAAGCAATCATTTGAGGTGGAACTCATGCATAGGTTCTCATAGTGAACAACTGATTTATTTCTTTACTTCTGAATTAAGTTGGTCGGACACTAAATCGACATTAAACATTATTTTCTACTTCCAGATTCTTTTGAAGAGTGGTTTTTGTGGATCTCATAGGTTGTGATAACCTTAACCCCACAAATAACTTCCCCTGCCCCTTTTCCTCATGCTTCGCTGATCACATATTTCTCCTTTCTTCCAGTCCATTTCTCTGTCTTCCCCCCCCCCCCCCCCCCTCATACATGTGCCTTCTCTCTTTATCAATGGACGTGCAAGAAGCATCAAGTTCCTTGTGGTTGCTGTTGTTGTCCTCACATTTTACTTTTTGTAGGTGAGGCTATAACGTTCTCTACACCCTTTCAGCTTCTTCAAAACCTTCTGAGGGAACAAGTTGGGTCATTTTGTTCATCTCATTGCTTTTACCCCAAAGCACCACGTATAAACCGAAAATGATCAATATTCCTCCTATTATGCTGCAATTTCCAGAGATAAAGGCCAAATTATTCAACCGAACATGGATATCAAAGCTTCACACTCCAATAAAATAGAAGCTACAATTGCACCCTTTGGCAATGTGCTAGACAGACAAATGCGCCAACGATATGCTTTTCTCCAATTCAACACTAAAATATGGTCTCATCTATTCAAATTGTACTCACAAGCACAAGTGAAAGCTCGTCCATACATAACATATGTACCCTGACTTCAAAGCATAGAATGTCGCTAATAATGAAAAAAAAAAAAGGAGCTTTTGTTTGATTTCGAAAATAATACAATTAGACACACTTCATTGAAGCATCAAAAGTTAAAAAAACAAAATGCCAACAACATTAGAGGAATAGAAGATCTGTATACCTTCCCAAGTGTAGTTTCTCATCCAGCAGCATAGATCCGGCTAAGGCTACCAATATGAGCATTAGAGGGTTAAAAATCGAGACATATAGTGGACCTCTCATTCGAACACATATGGTGATGAGGGTAATCATTAGCCCAGAAACTATTATTCCCTGCGTTCAGAATTTCAGAATTTTCAAAATCAAGAAAACTCTATGTATAAGAAGCAAGAAAATAAATAGATACAAAATTCCTACGGCATACAACTGTAGCTTCATGCAAGCAGATATGTCAATTGTGTTGGTTCAATTTCTAGGTCCCCCCAAGTCACACAAATAGTTGAGAGCTAGTGGGACTTGAATTTTTGTCTCAAAATTATAGTGGACCCCGCCCCCCAAATTGTTGACGTTTTGATTTTGGCCCCCGATTTCTTTCACTTTCTATTGGAATTCTTACATTGTGTTGAAAATTAGCCCAAAATTAATGCTCTCCAGGCCTGCTCCCATTGGAAAGATGCAATCCAGGTACATATATTGTCATGAATAAAATATGTGATGGTTTGGGTTTTTTGATGTAACCAAAAAATATATACTTCCCTGCTACCTACCGAATAAGCTGTCGTGAGCAGCCTAATATTCCAGTGTAATTCCCACTGACTCCAATCTTTCTCAACGCAAAGGGAAAACGGTAGCTTGGATTGCTGCCATTGCGGACATCAGAGCTGTGCTTGAGTAAGGGCACGGATATTTTGCACTCATTTTAGCCTGTGAAAAGAAAAAGGATACGGCTTTAGTATTGGACAACTGGAAATTCAAGAAAGAAAACTATTTTCCTATTGTGGGAGAGTGAGTGGCCTTAATCAATGATCACCTGAATTATCAACCATGAAGCATTGGTGAAGCAGGAGATAATGGCCAATGAAAATCCCAAAATCATACCACTGCCTTGGGAGGGTGCCATGTGACTACCCTTGTGACTATAATGACGCAAAAGGTCAACATGGGTCGTCCAGATTTCAATGGGTACACCTTTGACAAATGTGAACGCCATTGCTCCTCCTATTCCCATTATAGTCCCCCCGATTTTGGCCTTTCCCGCTGAGGTTGTTAGTCCCAACTTCTCCAACCTGACGATTTAATCCATTTGTTCTCAATTAAGATCCCATGGTGATGGAACATTAATCAATCATGATCCATTGACATATATGACAGGGCAAATCAGCACCATTTGATTTTTTAGAAAAATGTAATAAGTATCCAAAGAACTTGTACACCTGTTTATTGGAGAATGGATTGTAGAGGAAGCATTTGCCACCTGCAACGGCAGCAAATGTGGCACTTAAACCACCCAGTTCAGCAACCAATCAGCCATTTAGTTTTCACATGGGACCCACTATCTTTTCTCCTGCGGAGCCCATGTTTATTATCTAAGTTCGGGTTTTACTTATTTTGTAGCTTCATTTCTGCCATTAACCACATGCTTAGTGGCATGACAGGTAATTATCGAAGTGTCTTGTTGACAAGTGTCTGCGGTGCACTCGTTAAGATCATATTAAATGCCATATATATATATATATATATATATATATATATAGATAAATTAATTACCATATATTTGTTCACTTTATTAAAAACTTATTATATATTATCTTTCTATATATTAAATATCACTTTCCAATATACAAGACATAAAAATTTACCTATTAAAATTTTATTTTTATTTTAAATATTTAATCTTTACATATTAGTTGACCTTTAACGTAAATAAAAGATTTGAAAAAGAAAACTTAACGATAAAATTATTTATATAAAAGAAATAAACGATGTATCATTTTAAAAAGAAAAACTAAGCACGTTAATAACATAACAAACATTTAGTACTCATATTAGAATTAAATAATGTTATTCATTAGAGTCATTAGAATTTGTAATAATTACCCAATATAGAAGTATTTAATTATCCTTAAACAGGGGCATCGTTAACATTTCCCAATTCTTAATTATCTGAGAAAATTACATTAGCTTTATAAGCCAGGAAAAAAGAGATTCTCAAAAAATAAAAAATAAAAAAGAGGTAAAGGAGATTCTCAAGGAAAAGCTAAAAAGAAGAGGAAACTATATATTGAACAGAGATATGATTAATTACCGAAAAAGAACGGCCAAGACGAAGGTAACGGCAGGTATGAGGTTAGTCATGGCAGTAGCAAATGTTGCAGATGTTAACACAAGACTTTCTAAGTACAGAATTTGATATGATGATCCCCTGCACAGATATTAGGACACATTGTTTCAAAGCCCATATGCTTGTTGATATTCATTCATGCAAGAAACTTTAGCCTTCTTCCTACATTAAAATAAATGTTAAAAAAAAAATTCTTCTACAATGGCTTCTGCTAGAAACCAAAAAGAAATACAGAAGAAAAGCAAAAAAAAAAAAAAAAAAAAAAAAAAGGAAAAAAAAAAGATTTTTGAAAATTTTATTGAAGACCAAATGGGCTTTCATAAGTGGTTAGGCAACAGAAAAAGGAACCGTTCGAAAAAGTACCATCCACAAAGCACCGTTCGAAAAAGAAAATATTTCCTATAAAGCAAACTTACCCAAGCAACCCACAAAGAAATGCTTGAAAGAGTACCATCCACGTAAGTTTAGGCCTGCTCTTCCTGTAAAATGACAATCAGAATAGCCACTAGTATCCATATTTGAAAATTATAAAAACATATTAAAACTAAAAAGAAGAAATTTAAAAAATCAATACAATTCCTTTTTTTTTTTTTGTATTTTAGAGTTATAGTATAATTAATGTGTGAAAATGATTGAAACTCTATAAATATTTAATATCTATGATAATATTAGCTCTCATAGTATAAAAATATTAGTCATACAATTTAAGATCTTAATTTCTAGAATAATACATTACTATTGCTGTATAAGGAATATTAACAAATTATTAGTGTCATGCAACTATTTATTCTCTTCCCTTTTATAAAATTGCTCCAAGTTACTATGTTATACTACATATCAACTTTATATATATATATATATATATTAAGCCCAAAACAAATATCAGTTTAAGAGAGAGACGTTTATTTTTACAAGGACGAGACAAGCATAACCAACAAACATGATAATCACTATAAAGATAAAAGCTATCGGAAGTAATTCGAATACAAGGGAAGGAATTTATCCTTGTCACAAAACATATAATCCTGAAATCAATTTCTTCAGCAAGAGAAAAGGCCAGGAGTGCCTTAATAAGAAGAAAAGGCGACACAAAAAGAAAAGTGTTTAACCTAAACCAACCTCTCGAGGATGTATGCAAGAGGAAGCATAAAAACAGTAGCAAATATGTATCTGTAGGCAACCAGGACCCACAAGCTCATTCCATCAACCGCAGCGAGTTTGTAGAGCACATTATTTCCCGTATACACAACTTGGACCACCACCATCATCAACGCTGGCTTCAACTCATTTATAAACCTTTCAAGCTTCGTCATGTCTTCAATCAATTCAGTCACCTGGTCTAAA
This sequence comes from Ceriops zippeliana, assembly GCA_037897445.1. NCBI lineage: Eukaryota > Viridiplantae > Streptophyta > Magnoliopsida > Malpighiales > Rhizophoraceae > Ceriops > Ceriops zippeliana. Next base: position 4,731,326 of record JBAPLH010000018.1, on the reverse strand, counting down.
TTCTGTCAAACTAAAGACCCCACTTCTAGATCGGGCAAGAAGAATGAAAAGAAACCCAAAAAAATTGTCAGTGCAGTCAAAGCTAGAACCAAGATTCAGTTCTTTGCTGCTTGTGTCTTGCTTTGGACAGGATGAAAGTTCGGGTGAAACAAAGGCACATATATATATAAGTGTAATGTGAATTATGGCTACCTTTCGGGAATGGCACGGTGAAAGGTGGGGTACCACCCAGGGACCAAAGCATATCCCAGTTTCAGCTTTAATCCCCGGCCACAGCCCTTGATGAGCCCTTGTCGCCCTGTTTTCTACACGGGTTCCGGTAAACTTTAGAGCCAGTCCTTTATTGATCCAAAAACAATTAAAAAGAAAAAGAGTTCAAATATGAAACGTTCTATTTTAATGTTTTTATTTTATTAAATATATTTCTTTTACATTAGCTAAAAATTTATTTGTACAATTTAATCAGTCTATAAAGACAGAATAAATATTATTATTATTATTCTATTTTTTCTTTTCAAATAAGGTAAAGAAATATATATATTAATAATGAAATCAATAAGAAATGGAGCGTGCATTTTCTTACATAAAGGAAAAAAAAACACAATATTACTTACCAAAAAAATTAAAAAAAAAATACACAATATTCACTCACGGAGGCAAAAATAATGATTTTTTTTCCACCATATATATATAAGAAAAAGTATTGATATTATCTTTGCCCTGGAGTTAACATGATGACCAATAAAATAAAAGATACATGTCAATAATAAAAAGAAACATACGAATCGTCACCTTCCATTCCGAGCAAAGTAGCTAGTGGATTTTATTTTTATAACGTGTGGGGGCGCAAGTGGTTTTTATTGGGTGGAGACGCTTTCAGCAACATAAGGTCTGTGATTGAAATGAAGTAGCGTTCAAACAAAATTAATCTTAGCTTTTATACTCAGTTATCTATATTAACACTCATGTTTTGGAATCATAATTTAATAATTTAAAATTAGTTACAAATCCTATATGTCTAATTATGGTTATATAAAATACAAAAAGTAAAATACAAGAACATACAAATTGGACTCATTTAATAAATCAGTCTAACAATGAGAGGTTCCATCTTAGTGTCCTTCATCTTACCAATTGAGCTGTATCCAACCTTATTCAATTAAACCTCATTTAGTACATTGAGTTTAATTAAGTCTGAGCTTTTTTTTTTCTTTTTTTTTTATGAGTAACCTTTTTTAGGCAAAATCTAAGATTACTAGCATTATTTTTACTATCATAACTCTAGCTTAAAATATATAATATATTTATAAAGTTGAATAAATGTGCCCCTACCCAATACAATTTTAAGTTTAGCATTTATCAAATCTGCAAGCTCTGAATGAGTATCTCATTAATAGAGATAATTAGAATTATGAACATTTATTGTTATAAATTATTTCATTAAAATAAAAAAATGTTTAATTGAATAAAACTAATTGATTAAAAGATAAACATGTTTGACTTTAGTGGATAATCATAAATTCGTGACTAATTTGAAAATGAGCACGCTAATCTCACTTCAATGACATATTAAACTGAGTTTTTTTTTCTTTCAGAGGATCATTGGAGAAAATAAAACACTTTTAAAAGAAGTTTACAATTTTTTTTATGGGTATAAGCAAATTAAATTTGACGTTGTTTGAACTTAACTTATTTGTTAAATATATTTTAAAATTAAACTTTAAGTGTTGGTGTTTTATGTAAATATCAAAGTCGAGCAAATTTTTATTGAGCCAAAAGCACTGAGCGCTTAGGGAACATGTTGACTCCTTTCTTAGACTTTTCTAGAATTTCTCTTTATGAAATTCTTATTTTTATAATACAGGATCTTTCTTTATGCGAATACTAGCAATAAAAACTGTAATTGAAATCAACATACCGTTGTCCATTATGCTGATGTTCCGCAGTAGAGATGAGAATCCTCTTTCTCTTCGTTCCTGAACGCTTCTCTCTTTTCTCCTACTCTTCCCTTTCTTTTCTTTACGTTTTCTCTCTCTCTAATGGTTGAGATCCAAAAAGGTCCGTAATAGCATATATATATATATACACATATTCCTTTCCTGTAACCGTTACCTTAAATAGGAAGATCCTCCCTTTCTGTAATAATTATCTTAAATGGGAAGATACTTTTTTTCCTGTAACGATTATTCTTAATAGGAAGATACTCCTCTTCCTGTAACGTTTGTTCTTAATAGGGAGAGTGGAGGGATTTTAAACCCGATGACCCAAATTACCGTTATGCCTAACCAACCATCATATTAGGCCTTTTATTTTGAGTCATACTTTAAATGACATGGGCCACTCATGTTAATTTAACAATCTCCCACTTGGTCCATGTCATGACTTGATGAAACAATAACAATTAAGTGCACACAATTCTTAAAGATCATCAAATCACAACACTTAATTGAATTAAAATGATTGGATCATGGCGGTCACACTTCTTATAGCAATATGATTCCTTCCATGTATCACATAATCATCATAATTCATAATAACTTTACTGAGGAACATTGAAACTTTAAACTGTCATTCTCATATATGCTATTAATTATCTCACAAACCATAATTGTATACATCTAAACAGAGATAACATAGCACAAGCAAAACCATAACTTTAATTGAATTCACGAGTGTCACAATGATATGAGCATCTAAATATTGGCTTTCAAGCGTATGAGGACCTGTCCATAATGCCCATCCGATCAACATGTCCAGTAAATGTTTTCGGTGGCAAACCTTTAGTTAACGGGTCCGCTATCATCAATTCAGTGCCAATATGCTCAATGGACACTCTTTGGTTTTGCACTTCTTCTTTAACAGATAGGTATTTCAAATCCATATGTTTCGCACCTTTAGAATACCTATCATTCTTAGAGAAGAAGACCGCTGCGGAATTGTCACAAAATATTCTTAACGGCTTTTCTATACTGTCGACCAAACCAAGCCTTAAGATAAAATTCCGCAACCATAATGCATGAACAGTAGCCTTAAAGCATGCTACAAATTCAGCCTCTATAGTGGAAGTAGCAATGACAGACTGCTTCCCGCTTTTCCAGGAAACTGCTCCTCTAGCCAAGAGAAACATATAACTAAATGTACATTTCCTCGAGTCTACACATCCAGCATAATCTGAATCCGAGTAGCCTACTACTTCAAGATGACTTGATCTTTTATAAGTAAGCATGTAATCTTTGGTGCCTTGTAAGTACCTAAGTACTTTCTTTCCGGCTTTCCAATGATCTATTCCAGGATTACTTTGATATCGGCCTAACATTCTAACTGCGAAACTGATGTCTGGCCGAGTACATGTTTGCGCATACATCAGGCTTCCAACCAGTGATGCATAGGGAATTGATTCCATCGTTTTTTGTTCCAAATCATTTCTTGGACATTGTAATTCACTGAACCTGTCCCCTTTCTGAATTGAAACTATTCCTGTTGAGCAATTTTCCATTCTAAATCTCTCTAATACTTTATTGATATAGCCTTTCTGAGACAATCTTAACAATCCTTGTGATCTATCACGGAATATTTCTATTCCTATCACATAGGATGCCTCATTCATATCTTTCATTTCAAAAGTCTCAGAGAGAAATTTCTTCACATTATGTAACAAACCTATGTCATTAGCAGCCAAAAGAATGTCATCGACATATAGGACTAATATAATGAACTTGCTCCCACTGACCTTCATATAGATACACCGATCAACGGTGTTCTCTACAAAATCGTATGACGTAATGGTATTATTGAACTTAATATACCATTGTCGGGAGGCTTGTTTCAGTCCATATACATACCAAATTTTCTTGCCCCGTGGTGATGAAACCTTCAGGTTGGTCCATATACACTTCGTCTTCCAAGTCACCATTCAGAAAGGCGGTCTTTACATCCATTTGGTGGAGCTCTAGATCATTATGAGCCACCAAAGCCATAATAATTCTTAAGGAGTCTTTCTTAGAAACTGGAGAGAAAGTCTCCTTATAGTCAACACCATCCCTTTGAGTGAAACCTTTGGCTACAAGTCTGGCCTTATACCTTTCGATGTTACCGTTCGAGTTTCCCTTGGTCTTGAAGACCCACTTACAGCCAACTCGTTTTGATCCTTCAGGTAACTCTACTAGCTCCCAGACTTGGTTTACATCCATCGATTTCATCTCTTCTTTCATGGCATTGAACCACCTTTCAGAATCATTACATTTCATGGCTTGTTTAAATGAGACTGGATCTTTATCAATGCTTAATTCTGATTCATGCTCAAGTGAGTAAACCACATAATCATTTGAAACTGCTGGCCTCTTCTGTCTTGTAGACCTCCATAATGTCATTTCTTGTGGTATCACTTGTTCATTTGTAAATTGAACATTGTCACTCGGTTCATCTCTTATGTGTTCACTTTGCGTGTTTCGAGTATCAATTTGTTGTCCTTGCATGTCACGTGACTGTGATGCAACATAAGGAATAACAATTTGAGTAGAAACACTGGGTGTGGGAATACCCACATGAGTAGGAGTACTCATTGTGAACCATTCATTTTGTGATTCTTTAATATCCACCTTTCGTGATTCCCCACTCCCACTGAACTGACCAATTTCAATGAACCGAGCATTACCAGACTCAACTATTCTAGTACTATGGTTAGGGCAGTAAAACCTATACCTTTTGGACTTTTCAGGATAGCCAATGAAGTAACCATTAATGGTTCTCGCATCAAGCTTTCCTTCATGTGGATTGTATATCCTTACTTCTGCTGGACAACCCCAAACATAAAGGTGTCTCAAACTGGGTTTCCTTCCTGTCCATAACTCGTAAGGAGTTTTAGGGACAGCCTTCTAGGAACTCTATTCAGCAGATATGCAGCAGTTCTTAATGCATGCATCCACAAGGATAAGGGTACAGTACTGTAATTCAACATGCTCCTAACCATATCCATAAGTGTGCGATTCCGCCTTTCCGCTACACCATTCTGTTGTGGTGTACCAGGCATTGTATACTGTGCACATATGCATCGACTCTCAAAAAGTTGCAAATGGACCAGGACATTGTCCACTTTCATTGAATTTTCCATAATATTCACCACCCCTATCTGACTTAATCACTTTTACTTTTCTATCTAACTGCCTTTCAACTTCATTAATAAACACCTCTAGGATGTTTACTGACTGAGACTTTTCATGCAGTAGATACAAGTAACAATACCGTGAGTAATCATCTATAAAGGTGATGAAATATTTCTCACCACCCCATGTTGAGATATCAAACGGGCCACAAATATCAGTGTGTATCAATTCTAAAGGCTCATTGCTTCTCATGGCTGGGTTCTTTGATGTATGTTTTGTTTGTTTTCCTTTTATACAATCAACACATATATCCCAATCAGTAAAATCCAATTGAGGCAGGACATCACCTTTCATCAACCTCAATATCCTTTCTTTGGATATATGACCCAATCTTTGATGCCATAAGAAAGCAGAACTTTCATCATGCATATTACGTTTGTTACCTATACCATGCTCAACAAGAAATATGGAATCAGCATACATAGCATCAAGATTAAAACGGTACAAATCATCAATCAAAGTACCAAATCCATAATAGTACGAATGTCTATACAATGAAAATGCACCATTTCCAATCTTGAAGTTAAATCCTTCTTTATCCAACTTTGCAACAGAAACTAAATTCCTAGCACATTCAGGAACATAGAGACACTTTTCTAGATCCAAATGACACTTGGTGTCTAAGATCAATCTGTACATCCCAATCCCTTCTATTCATGCCTTCATTTTGTTTCCCATATAAAGGAACTTCTCAGTTCCTGTTATGGGCTGGATTGAAAGGAATTCCTGCATAATATGTGACACATGAATAGTAGCTCCAGAATCTAACCACCAAGTATTATTGGGCACTTCAATTATATTTGATTCAAAACATACTGATATACAGTACGTACCTTTCTTTTCGAACCAAGCCTTTCTTTTTGGGCAATCATTTTTGAAGTGACCCATCTTTTTGCAGAAGAAACATTTCTGATCCTTATGGATCTGACCTCCAATGACTTTCATAGAGGCTTTGTCCTTCTTCTTACCTTTCTTATGTGGTTTAGACCTGCTACCACTAGCATCCTTACAAACGATGAGATGAATAGAGTGTTCCTTCATCTTCTTTAATCTCCCTTCCTCTTGAACTAACATGACCTTAATTTCTTAAAAGTTCCATTTCTCTTTAATAGTGTTATAATTCACTTGGAACTGGCCAAATTCAGGAGGTAGTGAGTTTATGATGAATTAAACCATAAATGATTCACTCACATCTATGCCCATTGTTTTCAACCTTGCTGCTAGATTAGTCATACTGGTCACATGATCATGAATGGGCTGTGACCAATCAAATTTCTTGGTCGTCAGCTCACTCATTAGGGTTCCTACGATGGATTTATCAGTTATATCTGACTGAGAGTATTCCTTAATTCTCATCAGAAATTCCCTCGCATTTTCCGTCTTAGGCATCGATGGCTTGACGTTTTCAGCTATCGTCATCCGCATCAAATTCAAACTCAGCCTATTGGACCGTACCCAAGCCTCATAAAAAGACTTATCAGATTCTATACTAGTCCCTGTAATGGCTACAGGCTTTTTATCCGAAATGACTGCTAAGTCCAAGCCCAATACACCCAAATGAAACTGAATATGCTCAGACCATTCAGCATAGTTTAGCCCATTGAATTTGACCATCGAATTGCCTAAGGCGAATACATTGGTGGAAGCTACAAACATAATCCAAATTTATACGTTAATGCTTTGAGTAAACTCTAATGGATTCAGATACATTACAAACTTTAATCATGTATTTAAGTTCACCTTTGGGTAATCCTCAAATACATAACTCTAATCAATAATAATGCTAATTTGAATATACTTTAATAGATCAATTAATCATACTAGAATTAACATGAATGTCATCTTTGGATATACAATCACGTTTACCCAGTATATCAATTAATCCCTTTTAGTGTCATTAATTACAAGCAATGATCCATCTTTGGATGATCTCCTAGCTTTTAATTAATAACCACAATTGTTCATTTCAAAACATTTTATTAGCATTCAAAATGAACAATTAAAATTCACAGTCAGCTGTTCAAATCCATTCAATGTTAGGCCACTTTGGTGACTAACAAGCTTTTAATATTTGACTCATATTGACGTGAATTTAATAATCTTCAATTACGAAGATTAAATTATCTTTTATGTGGGAGTTTCCAATAACCGGTCCCTTTTTTTTTTTCATGTGGTATTCATTCGGACCCGAGTACCACCATATTGCAGGTGGGACCCGCGTACCAGGCAACCCAACGCACTCCGGTCATACAGTGGCGTTGCTCGCAGCACGCTCCACGGCCGATCGACCCACCACCTCCGATTGAGTGACCCCTGCTTGTCTCTGACGGGTCGACGAAGCTCCGTTCCGCTGAGCCAAATCCACGCTCGACCTGCCGGCACAGAGTCTAGCGACTGGTGCCCACACTAGCAAAGCCGACATCACCATCCAAATCTATGCCCGATCTAGTCGCTTGAAGGGATCTCCGTCGGCAACCAACTCCTGTGCATTGGTTCTCCCCGACGCTGCCTCTGATAAACGAATATGGGGACGAACCAACCTGTTCGGGTCGGATCCTCGAAGTGCTGTGGATCTGCAACGTCGCCCGGAAGAGATACCGTTCCGCTGCACCTACCCGACCGACCTGGATCCCGGCGTCACCCGGAAGCGGGCTTTCCCGTTCTGCCGTGCCCAGATCCATTCGGGTCGGCGGCTTTACCTGGAAGCACAAGGCCGATCCGCCATACCCGATCCGTTCGGGTCTGGCGACGTATCGTCCCGTGCCGACTTTCCCTCTTCCTTTCGACACCGGCCGTTTCGCTGATGCTGACCTTTCATGGCCAGCATTTTTCCTTTCAACGCCAGCCGTTTCACTGTTAAGCACGAAAACGAGTTGTCCGTTTCGCGTTGAACACAACAAACCAAAATATTTGTTTTGTCCCGCGTTGTGATTATCGATTACACGCAAAAGAAAAAACAAAAACATACAACCAAATAAAGTAAAATACTATACGGCACAAAGAGATAAAGAAAACCAAATTGCAATATTCGCAGACCCGCTCTGATACCAATTCTTAGACTTTTCTAGAATTTCTCTTTATGAAATTCTTATTTCTATAATACAGGATCTTTCTTTATGCGAATACTAGCAATAAAAACTGTAATTGAAATCAACATACTGTTGTCCATTATGCTGATGTCCCGCAGTAGAGATAAGAATCCTATTTCTCTTCGTTCCTGAACGCTTCTCTCTTTTCTCCTACTCTTCCCTTTCTTTTCTTTACGTTTTCTCTCTCTCTGATGGTTGAGATCCAGAAAGGTCCGTAATAGCATATATATATATATATACACATATTCCTTTCCTGTAATCGTTACCTTAAATAGGAAGATCCTCCCTTTCTATAATAATTATCTTAAATGGGAAGATACTCTTTTTCCTGTAACGATTATTCTTAATAGGAAGATACTCCTCTTCCTGTAACGTTTATTCTTAATAGGGAGAGTGGAGGGATTTTAAACCTGATGACCCAAATTACCGTTATACCTAACCGACCATCATATTAGGTCTTTTATTTTGAGTCATACTTTAAATGACATGGGCCACTCATATTAATTTAATATCCTTTGCACGACAGATGATCAACTGTAACTCTACGAGCTTTGTTTCAAAGATTTTCGCTTTTTTGCTAATTGGACAATAGCAAACAAATAGCGAAATGGAAGACTAATATTCTTATGTAAATTGTGCATGACAATAAAAAGTTCTTAAACTTAACTGAATTGAAACTCGACTGGATGAGTGAGACATCCAATTGAATTTCGTTTTAACGACTGTTCTTTTCTTCTTTTTTTTTTTTTCTTCTTGTTTGTTTTGTTTTTTCAAATTTGATAGTGGAATTCTCAACTGTCTTCCATCGAAACATGTCTAATAGCAGCAAATTAATGTTAGAAAATGACATGTTAACCTAGAGGTCGAAATCCACACGGAGGTGGGAGATGATTGAATCCTCAAAAGGACATGCAATCTGATCACGCCACGTGCACCATTTCTTGAAGTCTGTATGGGTACCACGTAAAGGAAATTGCCAACGACAAGCCACAGATATACCAAGAATCGTGATCCATCAAATGTCACAAGGAATCGCTTTTTGTCCTTTTATCCATCTAAAGGAGAAGACCCCCCTAATCTTTTGCTTTTCTAAAGACAGACAAGGGAAAAGTGGTAATTGTTCGTAGCAAACAACTTCATAATTTTGGAATCATATCTCCATCACAATACCTCAAGATAATATTAATAAATGGATGCAAAAGGCCAGGGAAAAAAGAACCACAAGCTATGTGACCAGTCTTCAAGCTAAACTCCTCCGAAAACATGTTGGATTTGTCGATTGATTATAGGGTTGATCTTTTTTTGTTTTCTTTTTCTTTTCTGAACTACGTGCTACATTTAAAGCAAGCACTGTGATATTTTACTAGTTTCACTGGCGTTTAACCCCACGTTTTCGGCGGTTCAATTACTTTTTGTGAGGTTCAAATATTAGTCAGTCGGCTAGGCATATTTGTAAGTACAAACAAGTAAAAATGAAAAACAATGGATTATAATCTGGTGTGAACCCAAACTGTTGATATGGACAAAAACATGAGAAGCATATAATTCATTTTACTCCATATTAATCTTAGTAAGAAAAACAACATAAGCAATTAATATATTTTATGTTTGACAATCTAACGGATGCTTCAATGTATAGTATTTAAATGTTATGTGTCATTAATGTCTAATACAAAATTTTTAAATTATTTGTGCAATATCAATTAAAAATGAAAATAAAATATTAATTTTATTATAGCCTTATATATATTAACATTCTATGTACAACATGTATATTTTGTTGTTCTATACATAAAAAAATTAATTTGACTTGGTTTCCGTGTCCTACCTTTTGCCCCTCTATTTTTCTCTATCCATGCATCTGCTGTTAGCAACCGATCAAAATAAATAAATAAAAGAAAAATATTTTGTAAATATGTTATCTAGTAAATACATTGTGGTTTATACTATATAGATAGATAGTATTTATCATATAATGAAATTTAATAGAAATATAATAATTTTATGTAAAATTTATATCACGTTAAATATTATTTAATGTGATATCAAATACTATGCATATACTATAAATTATGTTATATTTACTAGGCAATATGCTTATGGGTTCTAAATAGAAAAAGTAAAATGCGATTAGTGTGACGATGTACGTTTACTTTGTAATGGCCGGCAGCGTGTGCAAAGGCTGGCCTGGGGATCCGAATTTCTTATCTTTGATATTTCCGACTGTTCATAGGTGCTCTTTTGCTGTTTGTTGGGGCAGCCTGAATTCCACAGTTTGACGCATTTTCCTCACGCTGACTTTCTATCACTTTCAAGTATATCACATGCATGATTGTACTGGGACTTGGATTATAGACTAAGAATAAAATCTACAACTTACAAATGAATCATCGCGTTTACAAAATGAATGTTTATCCCGCATAATCTTATGGTTGGCGGCTGAATCTTTATGTGCAAAGCTAGTGATTCACACCCCAGTTAACCCCATTAGTTTTTTTAGTTAACAACACGCAATCTAATGTATTGAATATACACAAATTTCTTTACTAGCATTTATGAAATTAATACAGGTCTGACATGATTCTTTGTAGGGTAATGTCAATCAAATATATGTTTTTTTTTAAATGTATTCTTTTTGACAAAATTACAAATGGGTATGAAGATCAACTAAAGATGTGCATGAAGATTGTGAAAAGTGCAAGAAATATAGTATTTTATGGTTTTGCATTTTTTATCAGTTCTCATATATATTTTTCTTAATTTACCTGTATATTTTGCAAATCTCTATATATATCGTATTAAAAAAATAAATGGCAAAATATATATATTTTAGTTGCAAGTAACATCATCTTGACGTTATCTTGAATCTCTTTTCTATCATTTCCGAATGTTTAATTAGAAGGCTTAGGTATCTTGGGAATCATTCAAACATTGAAAAAGATAAAAAGGGTCGTCGTTGAAGCAAAGGCTTAAAGCTTGTTTTGAGCTGTACACTCGTGCGTGTTGATGCATGCGCATCTATCTTTTTCAAATTAGTGGCAAAACGCACAAAAAGCTAGATTTCCAATGCATTGTACCCGTTGTTGCACAAATCAACCGTTAGCTTCCCCAATTTCCATTAAGGGTTTGACTACCCGGACATAACTTTCATGGGCACTAATGGATTCATTTAACAAAACATTGTACACATTTATAAAAGGAAATTTTCATCATTTTGTGTCCCAGCTTTAAAAAGATACCTCGAATGATGGAAACTGAAAAAGAAAAGGGAAAACAGTACGCTAAAAAAAAAAATAAAACTTAAGCATGTTGCTACGATTGAGATGCACGTAAATTGGGAAAGATCGATGAATATTAGCCAAAGTTAACAAGGAAAATAGTATATAGTAGCCATAAACAAAAACCAATGGAGCAGGAGTTGCGAAAGAATAGAAAAATAGCTATCGGCTTCTACAGTAACAGCTCAAAAACAAACTACGGCAGAAAAATAAAAGGTAAAAAAATAAATTTTATCCACAGAACGTATAATTACTTTTTTTAATTTACTTTGTGTATTTATTCATTAGTTAAATTCGATTTTGAATAATTTTTACAATTATGTTCATTTTACTTTTTTTAAAAAATCCATTTAGCATGTTAGTTTATTAATTGAATTCAATTAATATCAAGTATCACATGATAATAGTTCACATGTCATGTGACAGATGTATCTCTCCTCATTGATCAATTATTAAATTTATTGATATGTTTATAATTTTAAACTTTTAAAAAATAAAAAATAAAAAATAAAAAATATTTTAAAATATTATAAAAAGTGAAAAATATATAATATTTTAAAAATTATTTTAAATTTTTTAAAAACATTTTAAACATCACATAAAAATTTAATAATGTGATAATAAGAAAAATATATATCTATTATGTGATACATAAGTAGTTATCTTGAAGTAGTATTTAATAAAAAAATGTTTAATGTATACCTAATTTAATTAAAGAACTGATATATTGGGTAATTTAAAAAAAATTGAAGTGGTTATAATTGCAAAAATTCTCTAATATGATGGACCATATTTAACTAACAAACAAATGTGCTACATGAATTTTAAAAAATAATTTAATGTAATGTTCGATACGATTCTTCAATTGGATGAGAAGTGAAATGTTGAAATATCGTCCTTTCCCATGTGGCAGCCTGGACTTGAACCGCAAGATTGGGATTTTATGATGAACGTGGATTTGCTTGTGCAGCTTTGAGTTATGGCTTTGGGCTTCCCGGCACCATGACTCAAAATGGTTAACCTAATTTTAGATGATGTCATTTCCAAATACATGATCCAATATTTCGTTTTGCAAGTTGTAAACGACTAGCTTTTGTTTCATTTTTTGTCATTTACCTTAATTTTTAATTCTTTTAAATATAATTGAAGTCGTTTTGATGGCCTATAGCAATTTCTTGGTTTGATTACATGCATTTAGATAGTTTTCTATATGCTAAAAATACTAAAAATTTGATAGTTCAATCAAGAATTTAGATTATTATAGTGCAAAATAAATGCACAAAAAAATTTTCTTTATCAACGGTTGTGATGGGAGAAAATATAGCAAAGTATGAATAGTTTAGGAGACTTCTCTCATTTGATTGAATTTGTGAGGAGATAATTGAATAATAAATATGATAATCAAGATAATCACACCTAAAACACACAAATTTTTATGTGAGAAATCCCTTCACATAAAAAAAAACAAAGAGAAAAATCATCAAATATTTTTATCTAGAAATTAACTTTACTATAATTAAGTGCAATAAAAATATACAATTTCAGTTTCATTAAACAAATTGAATAAATTTAGTTGGACTTAACAAGAGGCTAATAAGTTAATCAAAACAAATTAGCCACACCTTTTCAATTAAAATTCAATAAGAAGACCTTAAAGTAACAATTTAATTGTTCAAAATGAATTTCTAGATGCCCCCTACCATTATACAAAAACATAGTTTAATCAAACTACAGATAAATATTCATCCATATAGTTTTCTAAAATTGTTACAAATTAAAAAATAGAAAGTTACCAAAATTTGGATATCTCAATTCTAGAGCAAACACTTGCCTTGGCAAATCACCAAAATACAAGTCAATCATCCATAATGAACATATATATGTCCTCTAACTATTGACCTAAAAAAAATCAATTGGACTACAAATATCTTTCTAATTGGGAAATTGTTCAAAACTATATGTTAAAATACCTAAAATGTAGACCCATAAAGTTGAAGAACAAAAACTAGACCTATAGAGATCACTATGCAATCTCCACCATTCAAAATTATGAACAAAATGTTCTCTATCGACTATTTAAGTTTTAGCTTGATTGACCACCATTTGCCCTTTTAATAAGAAGATGTAAGAACATTACCTAAAGCCAAAAAATTAAAGTAACTATGTAACTTTCTTTGTCTTTTTTTTGCAACTTTTAATTTTCATAATTAGATTTTTATTAGTCAAGAGGGTATTTATATCCTTATAAAGTATTTTTGGGTTATGGGTCAAAAAAAAAAAGACATATAAACTTTATCTCCTAACAATTAGACTTCTACATCATATAGGAAGAGATAATAAGCTTAACAAGATGCATACATATAACGAATCAATAGTTGATTCTCCTTCTTAAACTATGGGAAGCTAATAGTTCAATTTGATTTTATTTTTATCTCATAATGACTTAGTTGACTAATTAATGTCAATTTTTTATTAGAAATTTATTAGCGTGAATTTGATATTATTTAAATTGATATAAGTTGCCTAAACAAAAATTACATAAAATTGAGAATTTGGTTAACAACTTAAATTTTTGTTGTTTTTAAACTTTTTATACTTGCATAGAGAGATCAATAGATCCCAACTTAAGAGATATTACCTTTAGTCACTTTGAAAAATAAACATTACATTTTTTATTGTTTATTCTTTTTCCTTTGTTGACATTTAAAGCTTATATGTAGTGTGCATATTTGCTCTTATCTATGTCATCATATTTGATGAGCCTTAAGGGTGATTATTTTGAAGTACATTTGATAATTGAGAATCTAGCTTTTATTTTTTTTATATGTACTAAAAACCTAGTATTTCTAAGACGTTAAAAAGAGATGTAAATAGACCCCACTTATGAATCATAAAAGTCATGCATCAAATGGTGCATGCTAGTTTTTTATCTCTTTATATATGCTCTAAAAGAAGTTATAACTCCTATTGATAAGGATGGCATTAATTTTTATAAAATACTCTTCATCTTACATTAAGAAATTGAATCTAAGGATCCATTTGAAGATAATGTAATAGATGCAATTGAAAGCTTACTTTTAATTGAGAATGATGAGCTTTTTGATGAGTTGAGTGAATTGCCTAAGTAATTGAAAGATTTAAAAGAGTATAACCTTATAGGTAATGAAAGAAGCGATGGAGTTTAATTCATAAGCCTAAGAGAAATTTTGACGTAATGTGTCAAAGTATGATAACAAAAATGATAAAAACTGTAAGATATAAGAGAAGAAGAATGAGAAAATAATTTCTATTTGTATTAAGTTGTAAAAGACTATACCCATTTATACTAAAATGGACGTACAAAGTAAGAAAATAATATCAAGAAAAAATAATGAAATATTTATTAAATCATATCAAGAGATATTCATACATACTATTGACATGATTCGAATATCTTTATACCTAAAATCAATATAAGATTATTTACCAAAATCAAAAAATATTGTATTGAAATTTAAAGATTATAACAGAAATCTATAAGATTTTAACAAAAATGTTAAAATGGATGATATTAAAAGCTTGCTTCCTGATGAGAAAGATGAGCTTTTTGGCAAATTAATGGAAGATGTTAAATTCATAGATCACCTAGCTAATTGAAAGATTTGGAAGAGTGTAACCTTTTGTTAGAAATTAAAATATTTTAAAAGGATTTTTATCCCATATTGGAAATAAACATTTTATGTGACATGTTTTATAAAATAATACTTATCTTATACCTTATAAAAGAAAAGACTAAAAAAAAAGTCTCGTGTACATATGAATAACCCAATTTAAACTTAATATGACTGACCCAATGCAACCTAACCAAAACCTTTTTAAGATATTTCATATTTTGTTGGTCAAACTAATCGTTAACCAGTTATTTTTAGTTGTTAAAAACTAGTTGTGAAATAATTATCTTTATTTTTAATATTCGTTAGCAATAACCACTAATCATTTCCTTTTTCTTTAATATTCATATTTACAAGACTTTAAAGAAAAGACTATAAAAAGAACTTGTTCTTTCCTTCTAAAAATACAAGCATTTTTTTCATTTTTTTTTACATCTTGATTATTAAAATTATTAGGTTTAATTGGTTGGTCCTATTTTTATTACTTTACTTGTGAGGTGTACACCAATGAAAAGACTTTTTGTATCCTAAAAGATTAATCATGGTAATATATTACATTGTGACGATTCATCTATAGGGACAACATTATCCTTGAAGGCAATGTTTTTGTATGCTTTAAATTGATATCATTTTCTAAATATTTATTTCATATCCATTTGTAATTTATTATTATATTTATACTAATAATCTTAAGGCTAATTTTAGTTTTGCTATCATGAATGTAAATACAAGTTAATTTACTATTATGACTAATTAATTTGTTTTTATTTCTTTTCAGGCTTAATCAATTTTGCTTGCTCCTAAGTTTTTGCTAAATACCATTAAAATTGAAAGTTTTACTAGTTCTCACTTTAAATGCTGAGAAGAATGTAATTTTTTTTGGCTTTAGATGTTTTAGGATTTGCTTGTGCTCTTTCTAAACCCAAAATAAAGTTTGATTCTAAGAATTATGATAAAATATTTCTTGTTTGAGAATAAGCTAATAAAGTTTGTCATCACATTATTCTTAACATATTATCTAATAATTTTTTTTATGTTTGTTATTCTTTAAAAGAAGAAAAAAATATGAAAAAAAAAACAAAAAAATATGGTTAAGGATGCTAGCACATAAAAGTTTCTTACTACTAACCATCTGCATTTTTAAATGTCTGATAAAAGGGGTGCAAAGGACTAAATTAATGAATAAATGAGTTATTAGATGACTTAAAGAATAAGAACATTAAGTTACCAAAGGAGAATGTAATAAATTGTCTTATTGAAAGGCTTCTATAGTCTTGGAATAATTATAAATAGCAACTTAAATGCAAAAGGAAGTATATGTCCTTAGAGGATATGATTGTGCATATCTTGATTAAGGATGATAATAAAATTTGAATGAGGAAAGCAAAGGAAAAAAGGATGACATCAAATGAAAATGTGGTGGAAGAAAAAAAAAAAAAGAGAAGGCAAAGGCCATCACAAACATCATTGTTATTACAGCAAAACAAAAAAATTATAATAATAGGTCCCAAAGATATGATAAGCCCAAAACCAATAATTTAACCTTTTAAAATAAAGGCATTTGCTATATATGTGGGAAACTAAGGCATTATGCCCCTCAATGTAAGCATAAAAAGGGAAATGACATATCTATCAAACCAAATGCCAATTTAGTAGAAGTAGATGCTACTGTTGTTATCATTTCCCAAGTTAATATTGTCATTAACTCAAAAAAAAGTAGCAATGAATTTTTTACCATAAGGCATATTTATAAGCATAAAAGTGTATCCATTTCCTACATATTAGTAAAGGATATAGGAGAAAATGTTTTCATATAAGACAAAAGAATAGCACATGTTTTGAATAAAGGCAAAGTCCTTCTCAAGTTCACATCTACAAAGGTGTTGTCCTTGAATAAAGTACTTAATGTCCTAAAGAGTTACATCAATCTAGTTTTTTTTGTCCCTGATAGGAAAGTTTGGAGTAAAGGTTTCTGAAGTTCTCGACTCACCATAAGATCTATTAGTTTGTGATACTGAGGGGGTTGAATCAGTATCACCACAATTCGTTGATATGTGAACAACTTCAATCTCTTCTTAAAAGCGAATTCTTTTTCAAATTTAACTAAGGTAAATTTATTGCTACCTACTAATCACAATAGTCCCCAAAGTCACATTTCAGACACCTTGCCTATTAGGTCTTCGTTAGGTTATGGGTTGGTTGATACTTTTGCTGCATTCATACAACTCAATTCAAAACACAAGACGTGAAACAAAGTAAGGACACACAAGATTTATGTGGTTCCATCAACATGATGTACATCCACTGTGGTAGGGATTCTCCCTCTACAGAGACAATCCACTATACTTAAGAATACCAGTTAGAATGGATGTCTGAATCCTCTACTTATTTCATTATTGCAAATACTAAGCAAGTATAATGCAAAGAGTGTCACTTACTGTATCTACCCTTATTCTAACTTGTCTTGCCTCTGTTAAATTCAATGGCTGCTTTACTACCACTTAAAAGTTCACCACAACGCTCTCTAACCTCTCTTGAAGAAATCTAGAAATACGTTGAGTTCTTTCAATGCTTCATCGAATTCCTTCTTTAGGTTGTCTCACATAACTCCTGCTTTCATTGTCTCACGGTCTCCCCTGTCTCCTATTTCATGATCTCATTGTTTTACAGCTCACCTCGCATTTCTAATTTTTTATTCCACATCTCACAGCCTGCCTCACATTTTTGGTTTGGCATTTCACGTCTCACGCACGTTTCTAGTTTGCACGCTTTGCTGGTTTCATGACTTACGTATGTTGCTGTTTTGCACACCTTGCTGGTCACATGCCTCACACACGTTTCTAGTTTGCCTTTGTCCATTTCACACCTTCGGGCAACTTGGTTTGCTCTCCTAGTGGTCTCCTTTTTCACGATTTCTCCTCTCTTCCCTTACGGATTATGTGTTGTCTCCTCTCTTACCATTGGTGCATTTGCCTCTCCTTTTACCGTGAGTCACAAGGTTTCCTTCTAGCCATTTACCAGGTTTCCCTTATTGTCTCATGTGTTCACTTTTATTGTCCAACCGATTTACTCTTCCTTGTTGTAGGGTTTTGACTCACCAAGGTCTCACTTGCCGTTGGTATGTTATGATTGTGCTCTCCTTATTGCCATTCACCTTGCCCTTGGTCGTTCTCCTCCTTGCCGTCCACACCTCTTTTGCTGGTTGATTGCTTGGTCGTTTAACTTGTGTTGGCCAATTTCTCTCTTTGGATGATTTCTCTTTGTGTTGGCTGAATGGTTGGTTGGACGTCCTCTCTCTTTCAACTGATGGCGGTTTTGCTGTTCACTCTTTGGTTTTGGCATGTTGTTTTGTGTTTGCTTGTTCCACCTTTTCTAATTTGTGATTTGCCATCCACCCTTTCTTGTTGTCCAGCCAATTTACTCTTTCTTCACTGTCCAGCCATTCCTCCCTTGTTTTCTAATTGGCTGATCACCCACCTTTGTCGTTTATGTTGTTTTCCATATAAGGTAGCGCTTTTCTTGATTTTCTCTTGGGTTAGTTGGTTGTATAGGTTTTCCAAATGGTTGAATTATCGACCCCAACTAGCTTTGTCTTCCAAGGCCTTTATATACTCTCTACTATGAAACCCTAATAGGGCTTACGTGGCAGATTCATGTTCTTGCCTTTACGTGACGGATTTACTTTCTTACCCTTCCATGTGACTTAACTTTCTTGCCCTTCTATATGGCTTCACTTTCTTGCACACTTAAACCTAGTTGAAAACAATTACAACTCATACAAGGCTATGAGAACAATAATCTCCCCCTTTGTAATTGTTGTCAATACTTACAACAAAATCCATTATGCAACAATTTCAACTCTTCCTAAATATACACTCTTCCTTTTTTAACAGCTCCTCCTACACTATTGCTTCTCTCCCTCTTTGCCAACCAATTACAAATTTAAAAAAATTGCAAAGTAGAGATGGAGGTTCACTTGAACTTCAGGCTTGATGAGGTATTTGCACATATAGACTCAATCTCAAACAGTTATGTGGAAAGAAGTTTAGTTAGAATATCTGAAATTTGATCTTTAGTGCCAACATACTCCAACTAAATTGTACCCTGTTCCCCTTGATCTTTGATGAAGTGATACCGGATGTCAATATGCTTGCTCCTCGAATGTTGAACCGAATTCTTACTGAGATCAATAGCACTTTGATTATCACAAAGTACACTCATTGGTAACTTTACTTCAACACCCAAGTTTATCAATTGTCTTTGTATCCATTTCACCTAAGTACATATTGCACAAGTAGTCATATATTCAGCTTTATCTGTGCTTAAAGTAACACTATTTTGCTTTCTACTTAACCATGCAACACATTGTGAACCTAAGTAGAAGCTGTAGCTACTGGTTCATTTTCTGTCATCTATACTTCCTACCTAGTCTGCATCAGTATATGCTCATAATTTTACAAAATCCATGGCCAGATACCACAATCCCATTTCTAGTGTCCCTTTGAGGTATCTTAGGATTCTTTTCACTGTTAACACATAAGATTACTTAAGATTAGCTTAAAATTTGCTGGCAACGCACATAACTTGCATAAGATCAAGCCTTGATGCTGTAAGGTACAGAAGGCTCCCTATCATCTTCTTGTACTCTGTAAGGCTTATACTCCTTCCTTCCTGATCTTTTGTTAACTTGTAGCCTATTATCATAGGGGTACTGATAGGTCTGCTATCCTCCATGCCAAACGTTTTTAGCATCTCTTTGGCATATTTCGTCTGAGAAATAAAAATACCTTTTTTGCATTATTTTATTTATAATCCAAGAAAGTAAGTCATTTCTCCAATCAATGACATCTTAAATTCCTCACCCATCTTTTGTGCAAAATCTTAGCATAGCTCAGAGTGATCCCCTCCAAAGATGATATCATATACATATACTATAGTTATCAGCTGGCTTTTCTCTAAGTTGAACACATATAGGTTATTATCAACTATTCCTCTTCTGAAGTTCAACCTTCTCAAATACGCATCTAGCCTGTTGTACCATGCTCTTAGGGCTTGTTTAATACCATACAAGGCTTTCTTCAACTTGTATACATGTGTCTCATCCTCACTAATTTGTATTCCATCGAGTTATTTAATATACACTTCTTCTTTTAGGAGCCCATTTAGAAAGCTTGATTTCACATTTATCTGATAAACTTTATGCCTTTTATATGCTACCAAAGTTAGGAACATTCTAATAGTTTCTAACCTTACCACTGGTATAAAAGTTTCATCAACATCTACTCCTTTTATCTGAGTGTAGCCTTTGCAAGCCAACTTGGCCTTGTTCTTCACCACCTTGTCATCTTCATTGTGTTTATTCCTAAACACCCATTTTGTTTTTATGACATTCTTGTTAGTGGGTTTTGAAACCAACACCTATGTATCATTCTTCTCAATTTGATCCAGCTCCTCATTGATAGCTTTGACCTAAGCTTTGTCTTATATAGCATATTCAACAGATTTAGGTTCAACTTGTGAGAGTAAAGCAGTAGTTCCCATAATTTTTCTTTTTGTTGTAACTCTTGTTGATAGGTTACCTATGATCTGATTTCCTTGATGAGCACTGGTCCACGTTTTCTTAGACCTTTTTCTTACACAGTTTTAGTTGTAAGAGGATCTCTTTCTTCATCTTTAAACTCACTCTTCTTCGAGTTTAAACTTACTTCTTATTCCTTTTCTTTAGGTTGGCTTGCTTCTTTATCTACATTGAAGTCATCTTCTTCATTGTCCTCAACTTTTCCATTTTGCATTATTTTTCAGTTCTTATCTATTCTCACATCATTAGACGTGATTACATTTCCTAGCATATGCAAGAAAACTCTGTAACCATTTGTCTTTGCTGAGTATCCCATAAATATGCCTTCATCAGACCTAGCATTGAATTTTCCCAAGTTTTGCTCATTGTTCTTCACAAAACATGGGCTACTAAAGATTTTGAGATACTTGGTTGTTGTCTCCCACTCTATAGCTTATATGGAGTCTTATCAATATTGGGCCTTAGTTAAACTCTATTTAATAAATGCGCTGTTGTAAATGTTGATTTTGTCCAAAATCTTGCGTGAAACTTGGATTCCAACAGTAGAGTTCTTGCCATTTCAACCATAGCTCTATTTTTCCTCTCTACTACCCCGTTCTATTGAGGTGTTCTTGCTGCTACAATTTGGTGATGAATTCTATGCTTCTCAAGGTAATCTTTAAAAGCTTTATTTGTAAATTTAGTGACTTGATTTGACCTTAATACTTTAATCTTCCTTCCACTCTCATTTTCAGCCAATCTTCTATATTTCTTGAAGTAATTCAGAACTTCTGACTTGTATTTGAGGTGCAAGATGCTGGTCCTTGAATAATCATTAATAAACAAGATGAACTACCTTTTACTATTTAACCTTTTTGTTCTTATCAGCCGACACAAATTAGTATGCACAATGTCAAGTACTACTTCAGAACTAAACTCTTTGGTCTTATACTACTTTCTAGCATGTTTTCCTTTAGAGCATGCTAAGCAAACATACTCTCTCTCTCTCTTTCTCTCTCTCTCTCTCTCTTGCTCCTGAGGTCAAGAATGACTCTGATTGCATGAGTAGTGGTCAACTTCCTTATGTTCTTTTGTGTTAAGTGTCCCAAACTCTTATGTCATAGTTGATTTTCTTCTTCTTTTGTAAATAAATAGCTGTTTATCTTGTCCTCATCAATCACATACAAATCTCCAACTGTTCTCTTTCCAGTTGCAACAGTATTGCCTTCTTTACTCTTTACATGACAACCTATTTTTGTGAATATTACCTTATGGTCTTCATTGCATAGTTGGCTGACAAATGCTAGATTATATTTGAATCCTTCAATGTGCAGAAAATCTTTCAGCATTCCTCTTCTAATGTTTACTGACCCCTAACCATTTATGTTGAGTGAATCATCATTGCCAAACTTGACTCTGCCTTCTCTTGACTTGTTTAGCTTTGACAATTTACTCTTGTCTCCTGTCATGTGTGAAGTGCATCCACTTTTTATCCTTGTAGTCATCTTTGAGTGCAATTTCAGTTATATTAGTGGTCTCCCTTTTATCTTTATATTCCTTCTTTTGAACTTGCTAGAAGATGACTTTCCCCTTTTTCTCAACTTTGACTGCATCGCTTGTTTTCACTATGCCATTAAGTGCCTTCTTTTACTTAGGGAGAAGTGTCATGCATCTCTTGACACCTTTCACACTATTCCAAGTCTGCCAATATAACAAACTTGTTATTTGAAACCACTAGTTTAGGCTTCCACCAACAATCCTTGTTAGCGTGTCCTTGCCTTTTATAGTATGCAAGAACTCATGACAATTGTTCTCTTCTGAATTCTATATTGTCTCCCCCTGTATACAACATTGTATCTTCTCAAGTTGGAGACATATACTGGTATTCTCCACCAGCAGTTACTTACCTTATGACTTCAAACTCTACAATAAAGACAGTGACCTTGAAACTACCTCTTCTTGGGTCTACTTACAGCTTGTTTTCTTTTGTTTATTACTTGTTGTGTAGGCAAAGTTGTTGGCTTCTTTGCTTATGTGACTTTCATTTCAGTCACCTTCTTCTCCTTCTATTCAACCATAGCCCTCCGCTAGCTGACCTTCTTTTCTTCATTTTTGTTTGCTACACTAGGTTGCTTCTTCAAATCTTCTTTATTCTCAGCTATCCTTTCCTGAGTCATAACCTTCACTTTCAACTTCCATGGTAAATTCTTATTATCTTTAGGCAATACAGCCTCAGATTATTGCACTTTCTCTTTATTCTTCTTTTCTCTTGTATAACTTGTTTCTCCTATCATTTCAAGCTTCTATAAGTTCTCTTCACTCCTTTTGAGTTGTTGCTGAAGTCTCAGCAACTCTTTCTCCATTTCTTCAATTTTTGAAACCCTTTCCCAAGCTCTATTGTAAGGTCTTCACATATTTTGATCTATTCTTCAAATATTCTCTTCAAGTTAATATGTTCAGCTCTTCATCTTTTTGACTTTCCGCTTCCTTAGACTTTATTTCAACTTATTTTATGTGAGCCTCCAACCTTCTTATGATTTTGCCCCTTCTGATTATCTCCTTTGAAGCTGCTTCCAACTCAGCTTCAAGATCTGGTTCCTTTTCATCAGCCTCCTCTTCCTTTAAGAGGTTGAACTACCATCTTGAGCTGATGCCATAAAGGCATGCTCATCTGATAAGTTTTCATCTTTCTCCTTATTAACTTCTTTTATCTGACTCATATAACTCTTGAATGAGCCTCTCTTCTTCTTCTGTGGGTTAGTAGTCTTCTTGCTGGACTTCTTTGATTTGAATGATGGTTTTCTCCATCTTGAATTCTGCTCATCATCACCATCCTTATCTTCATCATCAAGTTTCACTTTGCACTAAGAAGCAAAGTGTCCAGTCTACCCACAATGATAACATCTCAAGAACAACTGCCCTATTCCCTTCTTAGACCCCTTTTTGAACTTCTTTGTGAAGTATGCTAACACTTTACCTTCACTTTATTCCTCCTCATTATCATCATCCTCATTGGATGATTCTTCCTCTTCTTTTATCTTCAAGTATTTCATAGCTTTGAAAGCTGCCTCCTTTGATACCTTCGATGTTAAAGAGCTCTCCGCTGACTTTATCCTCATCTTATATGCAATAAGATTGCACTGGAGATCATGCAGAGACATAGAATTGAGATCTCTACTCTCCTTTATGGCTACTACCTTTAAGGCAAACCTCTAAGGTAAAATTCTCAGAATTTTTTTCACAATAAATGAGTCCTTCTTGTTCTTCCTATGACTTCTCAGATCGTTTACAGCATTAATAACTCTAATGAAGAACTCCTGGACTGTCTCATTTTTCTACATTCTGAGAGATTTATATTTCTCCTTGAAAACCTGAAGCTTGGCCTCCTTCATTTTGCCATCACCTTCATAAACTTTCTGCAATCTGTCCCATATCTCCTTAACAGATTTGCAATCTATAACTTTAGCATACTCAAGATCTATCAATGCTGAAATGATGACATTTGAGGTCTTTCCATTTATCTCAAACTACCTTAATTCCTCTGGGGTTAGGTCTTTACCTTTTTAGAGCCACAAAATCATCATGTATGGATTTCACCATGTTCATGCCCATGACTGCAAATACCACTTACATTCTCGCTTTCCACATATGGTAGTTGGTTCTGTTGAAGATTGGAACCTTCGTACTGAAAGTAGTGCTAGTGCTGTTATCGGCTTCCATTTCTCAGTATGCTGAACCAGTTAAAACTTCTGAAACCGTTCAAACTAGTACACCAAGTTATTAAGCTTCAAACTGGTGAATCAGTGCTCTGATACCAACTGAAGTTCCTGACTTCACCTTAGGATCTACTTGTTTGTGATACTGAGAGGGAGGTGAAATAATATCACCACAATTTGCAGATATGTAAACAACTTCAACCTCTTCTTAAAAGCAAACTTTTTCTTAGATTCAACTAAGGTAGATCTATTGCTATCTACTAATCACAATAGTTCCCAAAGTCACCTTTCAGACACCTTGCCTATTATGTCTTTGTTAGGTTATGGGTTGGCTAATACTTTTGTTGCGTTCACACAACTCAATTCAAAACATAGAACGTAAAACAAAGTAAGGACACACGAGATTTACGTGGTTCTGTCAACGTGACGTGTATCCACGGTGGTAGGGACTCTCCCTTTATCGAGACAATCCACTATACTTGAGAATACCAGTTACAATGGATATCTTAATCCTCTGCTCTTTTCAATGTTGCAAATATTAAGCAAGTACAATACATAGAGTGTCACTTATTGTGTCTACCCTTCTTCTAACTTGTCTTGCCTCTGTTGAATTGAATGGCTGCTTTACTGCTGCCTAGAAGTTCACCATTACAATCTTTAACCTTTCTTAAAGAAATTTGGAAATGCATTGAGTTCTTTCAATGCTTCGCCGAATTCCTTCTTTAGGTTGTCTTACATAGTTCCTACTTTCACTGTCTCACGATCTCACTGTCTTATGGCTCACCTCACATTTCTGATTTGCTATTCCATGTCTCACGGCCTGCCTCACGTTTTTGGTTTGTTGTTTTATGTCTCATGCACGTTTCTGGTTTGCACGCTTTGCTGATTTCATGACTCACGTATATTTTTGGTTTACACGACTTGCTGGTCACATGCCTCAAGCATGTTTCTAGTTTGCCCTTGTCTATTTCACACCCCCGGGCAACTTGGTTTGCTTTCTCGGTGGTCTCCTCTTTCACAATTTCTCCTCTCTCTTTTAGTCGATGGTGGTTTTGCCATTCACTCTTTGGTTTTGGCATGCTATTTTGTGTTTGGTCATTCCACCTTTTCTAATTTGTGATTTGTCGTCCACCCTCTCTTGTTGTCTAGCCGGTTTACTCTTTCTTTGTTGTCTAGTCGTTCCTCCCTTGTTTTCTATTTGGTCAATCACCCACCTTTTCCGTTTATGCTATTTTTCGTGTAGGGTAAGGTTTTTCTAGATTGTCTCTTTGGTTGGCTGGTTGTATAAGTTTTCCAAATGGTTGAATTGCTAACCCCCACTAGCTTTTTCTTCCAATGCCTTTATATACTCTCTTCGATAAAACCCTAATAGGGCATACTTGGCAAATTTACGTTCTTACCCTTATACGGCCAATTTACTTTCTTGACCTTTTATGTGACTTTACTTTCTTACACACTTAAACTTAGTTGACAACAATTACAAATCATACAAAACTGTAGAAACAACAATTTCCTTTGTATATTTATTGGTTATACAAAATAATATTGCATATTATTTTTATATTATTAAGAGTGATGTTTTTGAGTCTAACACTCTCATTAAGATTAAGAATGTAAAGTTTTTTAAGCATATATTTCTAATGAGAAAGAATTTAGTACCATCACTTGCCCTTAGAGTTGAGTTAGAAAGAGTGCCTAATAATACTCCTTTTGAAATTTAATTAAGGAAAAGTAATAGACAAAGCAAAGAAAAGATATTTAGGGATGACTTTTGTACTCTTGTAGCAAACGACCCTTTGACAAACACTAAAGCCGTATCCTCTAATGATACTAATTTATGGCTAAAAGTTATACAAAGTGAGATTAACTCTTTAAAATATAATGATATATATAAATTAGTAGATTTACCAATAAGTGTCAAACCTACAAAGTGCAAATGGATCTTTAGAAAAAAAAAATATAAACCAAATGAATCTATTAACAAATACAAAACTAACTTTGTTGCAAAAAGGTATACACAAAAGAAGAATATTAATTACTTTGATATTTTTGCTCTCATTACTAGAATTGTATCTATTAGAGTGTTAATTATATTAGCATTTGTTCATAATTTTTTTTTTATCAAATGGATGTCAAACCTAGATTTTTATATGGTGCTTTTATTAAAAAGATTTACTTATCATAAGCTAAAAGTTGTGTAGTTTCTAACAATAAAAAAAAAAGTTTATAGGCTTATTAAATCACTATAGGAGTTAAAACAAATACCTAAATAATGATATGAAAAGTTTGACAGTATCTTCATCTTTAATGGCTTTTCGATTATTGTGTTGATAAATGTATTTACATAAAAGTTAAACATAATACTCGTATTGTTATATGTTTATATGTTGATGATATACTTATGTTTAGCTCTAGTATAGAATTAATAGTTCACAAAATCATTATTTATATCATATTTTAATATAAAAGATTTTTAAAAAGCAAATTTCATTCTAGGAATAAAGATCACTAAAATTTATAATAGTATTTTGAGTATTATATATGAAGAATTCTATAAAAATTTGGATATTTTAATGTCAAACCTATCATTATTTCTTATAATACATCTACAAATTTGATAAAAAAAAATATAGATAAATATATATTTTAGCCTAATTATGTATAAATAGTTGTTAGTTTGATGCATTTAATGAATTAAACACATCCTGATATTACCTATATAGTGTATAAACTAAGTAAATATACATATAATCCAAATCATGATCATTTGAAATGTATGACAAGGATTTTAAAATATTTAAAAGATAATATAAAGTATGATATATTTTATAGTAGATTTTTCATTATACTAGAAGGATATATTAATACTAATTAGATCTCTAATTCATATAAGAAAAATTACAAATGGCTACATATGTAATCTCAAATCTAGAGTAATTGCTTAAAAGTTAGATAAGTAAATAATTATTACTTGATTTATTATGGAATTTGAGTTTATAAGCTTATAGATGTCTAATATAAAAGCATATTAGTTGAGGAATTTTCTTATAAATATTCCATTGTGGGTGAAACCAAATGCAAGGCCACTTTTATGAAACTTTAAGTGAGATCTCTAAAGCTCTCATAAAGTAAACTAAATGTGAGCATGACCTTGTAATGTCCAAACATGCTAAAAATACTATCTCAAAAAATATAATATGAAGACAATTCACTAATATTCTTACTTCAGCATGCTTATAAATATTAAAGCTTATATGTCTTAATCATTAGTATAACATCCATTTCCCTTGTATACCACATTTATGCCTCTTTCTTTATTTCTTTTTCATTCTCTCTCTTTCCATTATATGTTAGAGGCAGATTAATGTAAAATGAGTTTAAGGGTCAACTCTATTATAATTAATAAATAAATATAATAAAAATATATAACTTTAATTATATCAAACAAATTGATTAAATTCAATTTGGATTGAATGAAAGGTTAATGACTCAATTAAAATAGACCGGTCACATTTTATTAACCACAACTTAACAAATAAATCTTAAAATAACAATCCAACTATTCAAAATAAACTTTTAAATGAATAAATTCAACTTAATAAGACTATGGATCAATGTTTATCCATATGGTTTACTAAAATTGTTATAGATAAGAGAATATAAAGTTATCAAAATTCAAAAGTCTATATTTTAAAGCAAAAATATGGCTTTACAGTTCACCAAAACAAAATCCAACAATCCACTATGAGAATATATGTATCCTTTAAGTATAAACCAACTATTAACTTGATTAAACCACAAATGATCTTTTAATTACATAATTGATTAAAATTGTAAGAAGAAAAAGTAAAAAATGTAAACCTTTGAAACTCAAGAAAAACCTAAACTTACAATGCTTAAAACACAATCTTCACAATTCAAAATTAAGAACTAGACATCATCTATTAGTTATCCAAGCTTTAATTCAATTAGACACTATTTGGCCTTCCCAATACAAGCTATAAAAACACAACCATAAGCCAAAAATTTCAATAGCCATCTAACTTTTTTGTTTTCTCTCTTTCTATAGCCTATCTCTTTTTATTGATTAGTTTTTTTTTTAAGCCAAATAAGGATATTTATTTCCTCATTAAAGGTTTTTAAGTTATGGAGTAAACAAAATCTAATACATTTATGTTTTATCTTTATAACAATTAAACTTTCACACTATATAAAAAGGGACCAATAAGCCAAACATAAACTAAATGGTAACATGTATTCAAAAAGATAATTATGGAAATTGATTCTTAGTTAGCACTCTAAAATTATCAAAGGATAGGTGGTAATTCAATCTTTATTGTCTTGTGATAATTGAGTGCCTACAACTTTTTCATCTTACTTGGGAGTATCATCTCTAACCCACACTTCAAGAAAGAAATTATTATACAATTTACTTTGTCAAATATGGTGCTACTAATATTGTTATGCTCTAACTTTGGTATAATCCTTCACCTTCTACTTTTGCTCTCCTCCAATCTTTTATGGTTAGGGTTACAATTCTGAGGGTAGGATAATAGTTCTTTAACTACATTATAAAGTACTTATATCAATGCTTACTTTGTGGTCATGTAAATCCATCACTAAAACAACATAAGGTAGTAATTATGACCATCACATAATTTTTTTTTAAAAAAAATGTGTGACATCCTTGTTTTCTAAAACCTTGAATGCCAACTTGGTGAAAATGATCAAGTCTTTATAACACGTAATCAAATTAGTAGAGATGGTAGGCAAAGAAAGATTCTAAACCCTTTTAGTGTCTAAATAAAATTCTTTCCATTTATAGGTATAAAGACTAGTTGGCTACTAAAATTATCACAAACGATACAAGTTTTGTCATTAAACATTAGTGTAAAACCCTTTTCTAAAAGCTGCCTTGCATTAATAAAGTTTTGGCTGAGGTTAGGAACAAACCAAATATCATAATTAAGCTTGATACTTATATCTATATACATAACAGTAGTACATCTTCCTTGAACATCAAGAAATTCCCTATTACTAATCATTACCTTGAACTTGATGATATAATCCATAGCTTGGAAGGCCTCAAGTGAAGATGACATATGATTAATACATCCATTATCTATTAACCATACTCTAATGTCTTTTTTGTTGGGAATAAGGTTGCTACAAATAGGTGCTCTTCAAGAAATTGGTTTTCATCAGCAACTTAAGCATTTTGCTTATATTGCTAGGGCTTTTATTGAAGTTTCTTGTGTTTGTTATTGTAAATCATTTCTAAATGTCCTTTCTTCTTATAGACCTTGTAGATAATATCAAGTCTCTTCCAATATAGCTTGAGGAGATCATTCATTCTCTTACAATACTTATATAATGAGTATTATTTCTTACCAACTAATTTGGATGTTTAAACATCCTTGCTTGACTACTTACCATTGGTTTTCCTTATAGATTGCCTTTTCTTCACATAAGTTCCCTACCAAGCACCTTTCATTATGACTTCTTGCCTCAAGATCTTTCTTTACTCTTAAGTTTGAAGAACACTAATAAGTTCTTGTAATGAGATAACATTTAAGTATTTGGAGTCTTTTAGAGAGGATATTTTGGCTTCAAACCTCTCTAGAATACTCACTGTGACCTTTTAAAGTACATTTCTATTTAGAAATTCCTCACCTAGTACTAATTTGGTTTATAACTTAAAACAACTTATCACTATAATCCTTGATAGTTTTTATTTCTTTCATTTACAAGAGTTCAAATTCTCTCATAAGATTAAATTGATGCGTGGTTCTAGTCTTTTAGTTGACACTATATTCTCTTTTAAATCTTTCCCAAGCCTCCTTTATAGTTTTATGTCATAATCTTATTGAATATGGATTCAGTGATAATAGTGTATATGCAAGTAAGTGCTCTAAATTGTTTTGAAACTTATTCACTGTGATATTTCAATTGAGTTAAGGTTAGATTGATTAGCAATAACATTGGCTTTGATCTCTTCTATATGATATCCTAAAGAACAAATGCCCTTAGGTGGACTTTGATCATTATTGTTCACTATGTATAATTATCACTAGTGAACTTTAAAGGTGAAATAAGAGAAAGGCCTATTAAAGCTATCTATGACTACCTTACAAGTCTCACTAGTGTTTATTCTCATTCATAAATGTTCAAACTCTTCCTTCTTAACTAAACTAATGATAAAAGGATCTTTAGCTCTAATATCAAATTTATTGACTCAAGTTTGAGGTTAACAACTAGTACTTGCTAGTTTTATTTTGATAATAAGGAATGCACACCAAATAACACAAAATTAAATTATAAAAAGGATGATAAAATGTTTTGTAAAATATTTACCAAATGAACTCTCCTTATATAATAAGTTTTCAAATTATAAAATTCAAAAATCATAATCAATAATAAGTTACAACCTTTTGCAATTAAAAATTAAAAATAAAAGAAATACAATTAACAAAGATTAGATAAGTGTATAATGATTACAACTTGAAACAAAAGTTAAGTTAGAATTCAAACTATAACTAAGGTTATTGGAAATCAAGGAATGACTAGAAAGGATTCTACTATAACAACTTCAAGAACTCTAACTTAACCAAAATTTGAATTGTTGAGGTCATAACCTATAACTTGTTTTTTCAATAAAGCAAAATTACAGCTTTAAACTTGTTTTTACCGTTCTCTCACATCCTTGAAAGGTAAGTTTTTTGCATCATCTATTAGAATGCATCTATGGATACTAAATTCTGTAAATTTCTAGATGCATAAATATTGTTATTTCTTTTTGTAATAGTGTGTCATTAAAAGCTATTTTGCTGAAGTAATGAAACAACAAATAAGAAGTTGCTAAATTCATTTGGAAATTCACTTTGATCATCTTTTTATCTCAAATTTGGCAATGGCTACAAATCCAAGCTTCAAAACATTTAAAGCTGCATACCCATTCATTGTTCAGAAACTACTCACCGAAAACTTAGCAAAAACAAGGAAAATTCTATTGTCAGTAAAAGATATTCAATTGTATTCTTTTTCTTTTTTTTTGAGTATTCTTGATTATCATTCTTGTCTCAACCAATACATCTTAATAAAATGCAAAACCTTTGATACATCTTCCATTAAATGACGAGGATTTGAAGCCTAAATCTAAAACCATGAGGTTTTGGTCAAGGCTTAAGCATAATAAATGCTTTGCCTAGAGGAAGTTAAATGTTTTGTTTTAATGAGTTTAATTTTGAATTTTATCAATTGTACTTACAAGTGAGAGGAAATTCTAGACCAAATTTTTTTTAGCAATAAATTTTATTAAAAATAACTATATAATTACATTAGATCAAAAGACTAAATAACCTTTAGTAGAAACAAAAAATACAAAAAATTCAATACAAGATCACAAGGATTGCATCAATAACCATCATATCTATAGAACTAAATCTAAATAACGAGTTATATCCTGCTTGATTAAAGTATTGGCAAAAAATTACATTTCTAACAACGAAAAATAAAAGAAACTCGATCCTTAACCATATTATAGATGTCATGAAAGAGAGATGAAATTTTCTAAAATCTTTCATCCTTTTTGGTTATTCAAATGATTACAACATGAGAATCACTTTCAATAATAAGTGGGGTTCCTTTGTGAATTATCATTGCTACATAAAATGCTGAAACTGGATCATACCCGAAAGATCCTGATTGGGTATGTATGTCTGCAATGTTTTAATTGAATTTCATACTCAGGTGGGTTCTTAATAAAAGGAAAGAGTTGCAGTGAGAGAGGCTTACTGTTTTCCTAACGCTTGGTTTGACGGGGGTATGTCAACATTGTTTTGCCTCGTGGCACCAGCTAACTTTTAACAATCAAGGCAATTATCTTATTGTCATCATTGTCCAATTTTCTTCCTTCTTTTTATTTTTAACAAAACAATCTTTTTTTTTTTTTTTTGAAGATTAAGGGAATGTGAGGCAATTCAGTAGCTAATACTTCTGCCAACTACCAGACATTCTTTGAAACCTGATCATCTAGCTAAGATGACATCTAAGTGCTCTCTCAAGTATTAAATGCAATTTTGGTGTAATATGTAAACAACTTTACCGAACTCTTCCACTGCTTACAAGGATCACCTGATTACAATTTCCTCATTGATAAGTATCCGTTTCTTATTTAGGTTGCAGACTCTGGATAATTAAACTGATACTTTCGGCAGAAACGTCGTCAACCGTGTGACTGTGAACAAGTGAAACTTCTCTTGATTATTTACCGCCACAGTGCTGAGACTCATTTCTTTAACCTTTTAACAAGTGCATATATTTAATATACTTACTCAATTATATATATATTAGGATGATAACAATACTAACAATAATAATGTTTACTAAGCACATAAGTCATGGATTAAACCTTTTATTTGATTGGTTAATTATCTTATAGAATATATTAAATATACGTGCATAATGCTACTATTTATATAAATTTTATATTTGTAGACATTTTATATTTGTTTGGATAATTGGTGAATGAACAAAATATTTAATATTTTAAAAATTGTATGGTAAAGTATAATTAATCTAAAATTGATGCACTTGTTACTCAAAATCACTATCATTATATTTAACGACATTGCTTTTCAGTATTAAAATTGCTATTTTATTATTCAAAATTATTGCCTTTATTGCTCATAATTATTATCTTTATATTTCACAATTACTACTTTCAAATATCAAATATGCTGTTTTTCTGTGTCAAGCTACTAACTTTAAATTTCAAAAATGTTATTATTTCACCTAAAAAATGTTGTCTTTTGCTATTGTTACCACTATTGTTACGACCCAAAATCACTTCAATAGAGAATTTAAATCATTTTTGTTCATTAACTAATTGTTGTTTATGCACTTCTGAAACATTTTGTAAAATTATCAAAAATCAGTGTTAATAATGTTAAAACTACTTAAGTTAAACGTTTAGTATAATATTTTTTTTTCATGATAATATTCTTTAGAACAATTACATAAAAAATTATTAAAGTGTATATCAAAAAGTTGCGTCTATAGAATTATTGTCTTCAATATTAAACAATGATTTAAAACATTTAACCAGCAATTTTTGACCGCTTTGCATTTGTCATGTTGTTTTTCTTTTTTCCCATATGATCAGTTTTTCTCCTATCGTCGTTGAAAAAAAAAAAAAAAGGTAATGATGGTTTAGTTAGAGGATGAAAAAGGATGTAAGTTGAGCGAGGATGCTTGTTCCTACCAAGAGCTATTTAACATGGGCAACATTTTGGATCAAAGGTCCAAACTTGATTGGGCCACGATTGGATTTTCTATATATATGTGTGTGTGTGTGTTTTTTTATTTTTTATTTTTCCTTCAACTCTTGAATTAATCCTGCGAACTCGAAAATTCAAGTTCTTATTCCCCCATCTTGAATAGTATATGAACTTTACGACCTTAGGTTTGACGCTTCAAGTTCTGTGTTGTTGTAGGTGAAGCGATGACTACCTCCATCTCTTCCGTTTCTCCGGAACTCATTGTTGGAACAAGTTGGGACATTTCCTTCGTCTCCTTGCTTTTACCCCAGAGCACCGCATATAATCCAAAAATGATGAATATTGATCCTATTACACTGCAATTTTCAAAAATAAAGACAAATTATTAAATACATGCATGAAAGCTTAGCACTATTGTGGAAGAAGTTGTTGGAGTATAATACTAATGTTCAACGATTATACAAACACTATATTTTATTAATTTGATAAAGATGATATATAATAGCATAGATTACATATTTTTATCTAATTACATACAGTCCAATCGAATTTACTCAAAATAATAAAATTTAAATTGAATTCAATTAAACTAATTTTTACTGTAATTCTAATTATCTTATAATATGAATTAATATAAAAAAAAAGTCATATCTCATGTGATCCCTTAATGTTAATGTGTTCCCAAATCAACACACTACTCTTTTTTCATTCAATAATTAATGTTAATTTACAAATTTTCTGTCTATATAAAAAAAAAAAAAAACTCAGTGCTTGACCACATATTATAACTCTACTCTTAATTCAAGGACATAATGTCTACTTCAAACGTTACTTAGATCTAAAATCTTGTAGATAAAATGTATGGCCAATGATCAGAATTATAATTAATCAAATAATAAAAAGAATTAGTTCATTTTGATTTTGTAAATAAAATGATCCTTGTCTATTTTAGGGTGAGAGAGGAAGAGAGAGATGAGATAAGATTTGCATACCTTCCAAGGTGTAGTTTTTCATCCAGCAGCATAGATCCGGCTAAAGCTACCAATATGAGCATCAAAGGATTAAAAATTGACACATACACCGGACCCTTCATTTGCACACATAATGTGATGAGGGTAATCATTATCCCAGAAACTATTATTCCCTGAAACAAAACAATCAAACCCTACAAAATCAGTTTTCAACCCTTCAGCTAAATATAATCACTTTTGTTTTTTTTTTTGTTGAACGTTTGATACATGTTTCTATTTTCCTTTTCCAAGACACTTTTTGTAATTCTACGCGCAAACGTTTGAGGTAGTGCCACCGAAGCAGTCTGGATATGCTTTAATGTGCATATTTGAGATGGTACAAAGGCCAATTGAATGCATGTGGGAATAGGGACATTTAAAAGTCGAAGAGTAAGAATATGTATTATTTTGTTGCTAACCTACCGAGTAGGCTGTGGTGAGCAGCCTAATATCCCAGCCTAATTTCCACTGACTCCAGTCTCTCTCGATGCAGAGAGCCAAAACAGTAGCCTGGATCGCTGCAGTTGTGGACATCAAAGCTGTGCTTGAGTAAGGACACGGATATCTTGCAAGCAGTTTAGCCTGCGTCAATTGCGAGTAATGTGAGGACAAACAAAATTATAACTTATATGGGGGCATTTAGGTTCTGTGATGCTTAATCTCGTGGAATCTTTTTTTTTTTTTTTTTTTATGGGAGCCTATGCGAGCACCCCGAAATAATCACCTGAATTATCAACCATAAAGCATTGGTGAAGCAGGAGATAAAAGCTAATAAGAAGCCCACTATCCAACCACCACCGTGAGATGGCGACATGAGGCTACTCTTGTTGCCATAATGCTTCAAAAGGTCAATATGGGTCGACCAAATGTCAATCGGCACTGCCTTGACAAATGTGAATATCATTGCCCCACCCATTCCCATTATTGTCCCTACAATTTTCACCTTTCCTGCTGAGGTTTTGAGTCCCAGCTTCTCCAGCCTGAGATTATTATATTCTCCAAATGTTAATCAAGATCCAATGGCGATAGAGCAATAACGAATCCAGAACCAATCTATATCATGTAATCGGCAAAGTAGGAATAAATGCATAAGAGATTTCCCTTTCCTTTTTTTTTTTTTTATGAATCAAAATAGCTATTAAGAAAACCAATTATTAGTTCGCTACATATAGATAACGTATCTAAGAGATCGTACAGCCTTTAATGGGGAAAGGATGGGAGAGTTACGTTTCCCACTTCAAGTTGGGACAACAGATGTGGCATAAGAATGATCAGAAGCCAATCACTCGTATAGTTTTCATCCGGGGACCCACCACTTTGTGTGATGGAAAACTCATGATTGTTATCCAAGTTCAGATTTTCCTCCATTTTAGCTTGACCGTTGTTGGTGTTCCTGGAAGACCTAAGAGCCAGACTTGGTATAACAGTACTATTATTTCATTGTTATCTACAAGTTACATGATCACTCGAGTGCGAGAATCTCGTGCATGAAAAGATTATATATTGCTATTAATGCCACCTTGCTTCTAAGTAATTTCTTCTTTTGCGTGTTCCAACTGCAAATCATTTCTTTTAGTTAGTTGTTAAAAGATTGCTTTGACTTTATTTACTTGAAAAAAGGATTTTAAATAATTACAATTGCAGGAAATCCTAAAGAGAAAAGAAAAAAAAAAGATAAAGAGAATTATTGAACAGAGATACGATTAATTACCGAAAAAGAACGGCCAAGACGAAGGTAACGGCAGGTATGAGGTTAGTCATGGCAGTAGCAAATGTTGCAGATGTTAACACAAGACTTTCTAAGTACAGAATTTGATATGATGATCCCCTGCACAGACATGAAGAAATATATTTCAAAGACCATATCTATGATTATATGCATTCAAGAAATCTACAATACCAGAAAGGACGAGAAACGAAGAAGAGAAAATACCGCACTGTTGTTTTGCTTTTAAGAGTTCGACTTGAGTAATTTGACCTAGTGGCTAAAGTTAACCCTACTGACATAAAAGGTCCAACATTCAACTGTTCCTGGCTGTATGTCTAAATTTCAAACTTCATTTACTCGTGATCTTGCCGAATTCCTTGACTGAATTTTTCATCTAATAGAATTAGAAAGAAATTCAAAAAAATAAAAAAGAAAACTTACAATAGGAAAAACCTAATTCTATAATTGTAAGTTTTATAGTAAGCTTCACTTTTTATAATGTCTAGGTAATGATATTCTACCTTGAACTACCCACAAATAAAAGAAAAAACAAAAACAAAAACCACAAAAAAAGAGACATGAAGATTTGAGGTTTTGAACTCGCAGTCTCTCTTTTCCAAATTCTTTTCTTAATCATAAATCAACCGTTATTTCAACAAACGATATGCACATATATGTTGCTAATACTCTTTTTGATAAGGTGGCTGCAAACATAAGTTAGATGGGTCCACAGATTTTCGTAATAAGTTTAAACAAGTATCAATTGTGCTAACAACACAAGCACATTACAGGCCTTGAGTCACGGAGCTAAGTTCTGGACTCATGGGGCCAACACCATGCCGTAATACACTTCTTTTAGAAGGGTACCGGTTACAGTCATACGTTCACATGAGGAATGCACTAAATGAACTTTTTTTTTTCCCTTATTAATTTTTCCATGGTTTTACAACTCGCTTCTTGGTCACTGCCAATTGAGAAGATATTTCCCATAAAGAAGCTTACCCAAGTAATCCACAAAGAAATCCTTGAAAGAATACCATCCATGTAAGTTTAGGCCTACTCTTCCTGTAAAAAATGAGATAGGATAAAGTATTACTATCCGGACTAGCTATGGCTTGAACCAATTATGATCAAACAGAAATAAATATTTATCCAACAAAAAAAAACATTATTTGATCTCCTGAAAATTCTTCATCAATTATAGGATTTAATGATGAAATGAAAAGAGTGCTTTGCTTGGTAAGAAGAAAAAAGAGCCGACAAAAAGGAAGAAAAACAGGGAGGGAAAGAAAAGAGAGTGTCAAACCTTTCAAGGATGAAGGCAAGCGGAAGCATGAAGGCAGTGGCAAATATGTATCTGTAGGCAACAAGGAGCCATAAGCTCATCCCATCAGCCGCAGCTAGCTTGTAGAGAACATTATTGCCACTATATGCAACTTGAACCACGACCATCATGAGTGCTGGCTTCAGCTCATTTATCAGGTTTTCAAGTTGCACCATATCTTCAAATTAGCTAGCTAAGATCTTTTCAAAATTAAAATCCCACTTCTAGACCAGGCATGAAGTTCGGAAAGAAACCCTGAAAATGTGAGTACAATAAAAGGTTGGATTCGCTTCTGGTTTCTCGTGTCTTGCTTTGAATAGAATGAGAGCCCGGGTATAATACATGTGCATACATGTGTGAGAGCACCCCGATCCCGTTCTGAGACTAAAACGTTAATTTAAGCAAAAAGCCCTTCAAGGCGCAAAAGTGGATCCTGCGGCATGTCATCATGGGACTGCTGACGCTCTTAAAGGTGGCTAGCCCGAAATGACCAAATGTCGTATACTGCAAGGAGTGGAGCCATTGAATTGTGTAAATTTTAAGTTGAGACGCAAACAAGTAATTTTGATCAAAGCCGTAACTGTGCGCACGACTTGTCTTTGTCCTGGTCTCGTAGATATGCAACAGAGTAAAATTGAAAACTCATCTTGAGTCACCCTTTCATACTAGGATTGACTTGGAGGAATCACCGTCAATCGTTGTAAATGAAATTAATTAATTTCTAACAAACGAAAATAAATCACTATATATATTGTTATATCTTCCAATATTTAATTTTTAGATTACACTTTAAATGCTTTGAATTATCAAGTAAAATATCAAATCGATTGGCATATTGATGCAAACAAAGATTTGCAGGTGACAAAATTTACTTACACGGACAAAACTAATAATCCTTACCAATTAAGTAGAAAACAGTCAAGTAATTAAATAATTGAATTTAAAAGGGAAGATTAATGCTAGGGATATTAACATGATTTGTTGTGCCAATAATGTTTATTTTCTGTAGCTTTATCTTATTTCTTTTAATTAAAAAGAAAACTATCTTCTATATAGATTGCTGTTTAACTCAGTAGAATAATCACAGTGCAAGATGTGTGAATCAAGACTTACGCGTCAGGCTTTGAACATGAGTGGGGCAAAATTCCTTCGGATGTAATGAAGTGCCTTCTGCGAAGTCTCCGCCACGTACTTGAGCGAAGGAGACTGTCACCCTTGTCTGTAACGCACAAACTAAAATATATATATATATATAACCCAGACAGGCTGGTTAGTCTACGCAACCCGTGAACCACGCAAGTTGAAAGATGCAAAGCACGATTCCTCGTCAAAGCGACGTAAGGTCACCCCAAAGTCGACATGTCTGGCCTCTCGGATAAGGACCCAATTCACCATCTCTCGAATCTCGGATATGTACACAACTCTACAGGCAGTGGCCAACAGTATCAGAGACGTCATGACCAGCGATAATGGAACGTCAAAAAGAATCACTTTCCAAAGCCCCCCCCCCCCCCCTTTTTGTTTTTCTGAAAGTTGAAGGATCGCCACACTCTTCTCTATCCATCTTTTTTTTTTTTTTCAGTGAAAGAAGGGATAGAAAAGGCGGGGAATAGTTTGGGGCACATCTATATAATAAGTTACAAAGATTAATGTGAATGGATGTACAAAACACCAGCAGACAGAGAAGGCAACTCATATGAGTTTCCTGTCTTCGGCTGCTGGCGTGGGGAAGCCCATAAACATGTGGATTTGTCAAGTAAAAATAGTATTGCTTCCTAGAGAGTGCTACAAACAAGGTGAGCATTTTGCGGGTAAAAGTGTATGTACAGGAGATTTAGCAATAGGCTTGTCAGAACCCCCTCACTCTAGGTTCCACGCGAATTTTCAGAAAACATTTTAAAAGAAAAAAAGAAACTGTTGGCTCCTTGTCTCATATTATTATTTTATTTATTATGCATTTTATTGTATTTACTGTATATATTAATATTAATATATTTAATAAAAAATTTCGAATACAAAATTTTAATTTTTTATCGTACAAGGCACATAGTGATGTCACTTTAATTAGATTCTGACTAGGTTTTCGAGTTTCGTAATAGAACTTTTTCTTCTTCTTGTAATTTGTTTTGAGAAAGAGAGTACAAAGTTTCGAAACCCATATCAGCCCGCAGATCCCTTCTGCAAATGGGATTTTTATTCGAGGACCATATGGCAATAAACGATGAAGAAATAATGACCCAAAAACACTCAGATCCCTTGCAACACTAGCTTACACCTATATACTAATAATAAACAATGAAGAAAGGAAAACAATAGGAGAAATCATTACTTCCTTTTTATACACACTTTTGTAGGCACTTCTAAATTTTATATCTCTCAGCTAGGGTTGCAAATCAATTACATCGATTGAAAAAAAAAAAAAAAAAAAAAGGACAGGACACGATGACTCCACTGACTAAAGGTGGACTCAATCATTTTTGTAAAGAACCAAATTTTTCAAGCTCAACTTCAAAGTTCTTGGTGAAAAAATTGAGCTTGGCCGACCTTCGACCTTTATAATCATTAAAGCTGACCAGTGGCCCGCTGCTTAAACTTGTTAACAGACTTGGTGCACTTGTCTTGAATAGGTGGGCAGATTCTTTAGAATTTCCGTGCACAGGGGCTGCTTTTTCTCTCTTGGATGGAGAATATTTAAGAATAGGTGGGCACGTTGTCGGAATTGGGACCGTTGAGGCGAGCGCCGCAGGGGTGATAAGCTTATCACATTACACTTTTCTTAATATACTAAGTTGTTGAAATACCAGCGTACATACGTCATTTTTTTTTTATCAAATTTATTAATATCTTTATCTTATATCAAAATTCTTTTACTTACTCTCAAATTTAAAACGCTTAATAATAAACATCTTCGATACCATTTATTATAAAGTTATTACTCTCTTTTAAAAAAAATAATCTATTAAAACATAAGTACCCACATTTTTTAAAAATAAAGTTCTATTTCTACTTTTTAAAGAGGTATTCCTTC
Organism: Ceriops zippeliana; assembly: GCA_037897445.1. Lineage (NCBI taxonomy): Eukaryota > Viridiplantae > Streptophyta > Magnoliopsida > Malpighiales > Rhizophoraceae > Ceriops > Ceriops zippeliana. Next base: position 4,690,526 of record JBAPLH010000018.1, on the reverse strand, counting down.
ACTCTTCACTTTCTTTTTCTCCCGCTATATGGCTGCGGCGGGCGCCTTGATAATGCGGTGCATTCTCTTTTTCTATTAAAAAAAATGCACAAGGTTGGAGCTATAACCGATGAATAAATAAATAAATAAAAACTAAACTAAATCAAGCTTACACATATTGCCTAAAGAGAAATTACTATTTAGATAAAGATTGTAAAGATATTGAGAAAATTTGCATCGCTCACTCTCTATTTTGACTATGGTAATAAATCACACTCTTATTTTTTTATGGATAACAAATTGTATGTTAATATTTGATTTTAGTAACAAATAACAACTTTTATAAAATATTTGTTAAAAACATTAGAAATAATTTCAAAACTTTTATAAACTAAAATGTCATGTAATTCGTATAAAGTGAAAATATAAACATTAGAACAAAAAGATAAAGGCCAAAACATATATATAATTTTTTTTATTTATATACCTTACAATATTTATTTGTCTCTACTAAATTATATTTGCTAAATAATATATTTATTTTAAAGTGTTTATGTATTTTAATGAAACATATATGTTTCAATTAAATTTTTAATGTATATTAATCAAAATGATTATTTTTACATATGTAACTATATTCACATATATTGGCCAAAATTAAAAGAATTATATGCAAAATTAAACATAAATCTATGTAGAAGCTTCAACTACATATTTTATAAACCACTAAAAATTTAATTGGCATTTAACCCCATAAATCATTAAAAATTTTTAATTTTGTATACTATTATCCGAGAAATAATCTAATTTATAAATTTAATTATTAAAAAATTTATTCAAACATTAGTATTTAATTTTATCATTATTGTTAAATATTTCTATTGAGTTTTTAATAGAAAGAAACTTGCAATTCTATGTAATTAATACTAAGTAAATCAAAAGAAAGATATTTTAAAAAAATATTGTGGATTATCATATAGTTAGAAATAATATAAAATAAACTTTCTAAAGGTGTCAAAATATATTAAAATATAAATTGAGATATTCTAACAATATATGAGTTTTCCCATGGCACTTTTATAATTATTTCAAATGTTGTCTAATAATGACTAGGTGGAGTGCATTATTTGTTATTAGGATCAAAAGTTAAAAAGGCATAAGCAAGTTATTAATCCTAAGTCTTTAAATCTTTGCAATATAGTTATATACTTTTGAAGTTTTTTATTTTAGTTTTCAACATTTGCATTTCATTTCAATTCAAAATAATTATAGATAGAAAACAGTAAAGTCATTAAATTTATACATTAATTGTGCAAAATTGAAAAAATTTTCAAAAATTTAAAACTCTATAAAAAAATCTTCAAAAGTTTGAAATTAGTTAAAATTTCAAATATGCTAAAAGTGTGTATTCTCATTAATTCATACATATTTCTTATGATCAACATTCAAAACTAAAATACTTGACTATTTTTCATCTAAAATTATCATAAATTAAAATAAAATATAAATATTTAGAATTAAATTACAAAATTTCATAAGTACAGTACTATATTGTAAAATTTTAAAAAAAATTATAGTTAATTTTATATTTATTCCAAGGAGTGTAACTTATTACACATAAAAAAAAAAAAAAGGAGTATAGCTTGCTTGTTATGCAACTTAAATAAATAGTATACAATGTAAATATTTCAAACTTTAGATCACACATAGAATGAAAATATAAGAAAAAAAGATTTTTCCAAAATTTTCCCTAATTTTAGTCATGAGGTGCCACATATTTCAAGCAAAACCCAAGAGCTTTGTAGGAAATATGTGATGTAAATTTTTGAAGATATTATTCTACTCCTTAATTATCTAACAATCTTTTTGGCCCATAAATTCTTGGGTAATCCATTTTACATCATTTAAACTTAATGCAAATAGGAAAAGAGAAAATATCTTCCTCTTTATATCATTATTATCAAACGAAAAAAAAAAAGAAGAAAAATGAAAAAGTTACTTTATGCACTAATGCTTGCATCTCCAATGGTGAGGTGATAAGTAATGTTAGTATATCTTTTTAAAATAGCACCTAAACATTCATAACTGCCATCTTTTTATTTCATTTATGAGTTTACCTGACCATTGCTCCACGTAAATAATTCACATCCTTGTAAACCTACCAACATCATATCATAAACCAACTCATTAAAATGGCGAATAGCCTGACTATTATCAATGACCTTCTCTCACGTTGATCAAAGGTCAACATTATATTAAAATCCCCTCCCATACACCATGCTCCCTAAAAATAAGGTTTTAACTCTTTTAATTCTGTGTAAAACTTGAAGCGTAAATGTTTACCAACACCATTGTTTTACCCAACGACTCGACCATGCCAACCAAGATTATAAAGCAACTCGTAAGCAACTAAGATTATAGATGAAAGGTAGTATCACTCCAAAAAATTACCAATCCTCCTAGTGCACCCAAGGACTCACTAACTACCATATGTACAACCAGCCTACCCCAACCCTATCTTAGCACCGATTCTAATGGGTGAGATAATTTAGTTTCTTGCACAAATAATATGGCTAGTCTCACTTTATTCACCCACCTATTAATAACCCTACATTTGGTAAACCTTTCTAATTCTCTCATATAAATTATGCAAATCATCATAATTATGGGTCACATCCTTACTGACATCCAATAACCTACAATCATCAAAGTCCAATCTATCTAACTCGAACAGCCACTGTAACACTTGCTCCTCTCCTTTTGCCAATTTCAACCCTAAGGTCTCACCCAACTCTAACACCCTTTCTAATTCTTGCCGGAGGATATCATCTTGGAACTAAATTTGCTCATCAAATAATTGTGCCTTCTCGGAGAGGATCTGACGAGCTGGCTCAACAATATTCATATGCAATCTATTTAGCTTTCATTAAGACACCATAACCACTCAGCCTCTTCCTCACTGAACCCTCCTTTTAGTTATTCTACTTTCCCTTTTGTTGGAACTTTTTACACTTGGTGCACTTATCCATAATGGGCTACCTTCCTTACAAGTTTGCTTTGCCTTTCATCAAGACGTTATGCCCTCCTTGCTTATTCTTCTTTCTTTTTAGATGGTGTGAGATGCTATCACCCAACACTAATAGTTTGCGGATGCTAGAGGACATCCTACGAACGTTGGCCTTGGCCATAACCATCCCCTAACACCCTATCTACCTTGACATCCATCAGGCTGTGTATGGTGTTCTCTCCTCCCCTAATTTCATTTAATGAACAAGAGAGTGACTAGAGCCTAATTCAGAAAAGGATGAGCTCCAGTTACAGCCCATAATTTCCTGTATGTTTGGGCCACAATAAGTAGATCCACCTGATGGGCCATTAACATAAACCAAATGCATATCCAGATCCAAACTGTGGTTTACGTGGGGGCAATCCCCAAGTGTTGCAACCTTATCTTCCATCAAGCCTACAGTATCGATCATATGACTTGGGCTTGACAATCCTATCTGCCTATTTTCTTTTCCTTTATGTCGCCGCACTTTCGTGCTGCTCCTCTGTGCCAGACTCAACTAGTCTTTCGAAGCCAAGCTAAGCACTTCTCAACATGATCAGCTCCAATCATCCTCCATTACCACCCACCGATTCTTGTGCTATGGTTGTGTCTTCCCTTCTAAACGGCAGTGTGAATGGGGTGGCCATCAATTTCCATTAATACAGATGACCTACTTCACTAGTAGGAGACTGACACTTATTTAAGCACCATTTTTGATTGGATGGAGTGTCCATCCCTAAGAAAACACCCTACCTTGCTCCTTATTGTGAAAGAAAATCCACAAACCATGTAATCCCTCTATCTGAACCCAAACCCTCTTATCACCACCCACCCTATTCACAGACCATAGAGTCAAATGTTGGAACAACTCCTAGATTGACTTGCTATTCCTTTCAAGCTTTTCCATTGTGTCCTTCTTCGAGTCAAAACTTAGGAGAACCTCTGAACCCCAATGATCATGACTCGAAAAGGATGGTAGTCACCTTGTTGTAATAACTCCGCTATATTATTGATCAATTTTGTTGTAATAGCTGGCAATTTTGACTCCTAACTGATGCCCAAGCAATTGCTCACCATTAAGTTACCTAACCGTCACAATCGCATCTTCTTGATTGTTATATTTCACAAAACCAAAGCGACAACCTGCCTTGCTCCTCTTGGTTGGTAAAAACACATCAATTACTCGTCTCCAAAGTTAAAAGATTCACCACAAACCACGTGGATCCACCTTTGCTAGAAGGTTATTTATAAGCAAGGTGTTAAGTATCCTTTTTACATAGAAGGAACTTTTGAAAAAAAAAATTGACTTAATGAGGTATAAATATCTCATTAAAATTAGGTTAGAGCGAAAAAGGCTGTTGACCAAAAGAGCAAACAAATATTGGTCATTCATTTCAAAATCCAACAGTAAATTCTTATTTGATTTAGCTAAAGCTTTGTTGAATAATAGAAACTATCTTGTTCTTTATTTTGAACGGCGGTGATACGATTTGGTGGACTATAAGTATGGATTCTAATTTACATTTCGTGGTTTATACTTTAAGAAGTTATTCTACGTACTATTTCGATCAATCTTATAATTAAAAGATTGTTTGTAGTTTGATCAAGCTGTATTTTGATTAGTTGAATGAGGACACCTAAATCTTTATTCTAAATAGATGGATCATGATTTGGCTTTCTGTAAAGGTAAGATTTTATCTCAAATTTTGATCACTTGTTTCTAATAATGCTCTGTTTTCTCTATTGCGGCAGTGTAGATGAAACGTGTAGATGAATATTATTTTGTAGTCTGATTGAACTGAAATTTGGATAACTAGTAGGGGATATCTGAAATTTCATCTTGAATGGTTGGATTATTGTTTGAAGGTTTGGATGTTGAGTTATTATTGACAGAATGTGTCTTTTGTGTTGGTTAACTCATTTGGCCTCTCACTTTAGTTCAAATTGAGTTTGTTTAATTTAGTTGATGTAATTGAAATTATGTACCCCTGTTGTATTCACTTGTTCATTATAATGAAGTTGATTTCTAGATCGTTGTGTCCCAGAGTTTTTTCTCTTCACTTTAAAGGGGTTTTTTAACATAAATGATCAGTGTGTAAGTGTGATTATTTAAGTTGCTATATTTATTATTCAGTCAACTTATCACAAATTCAAACAAATGAGAGAGGTCTCTTGGGCAATTTTTATTTCGCTGCCTCTATCCCATCATAGTGGTATTAGAGCAAGGTTGTGTTTTTGACTTGTTTGAATGATGGAGTTGAATGTGAATAGAATGTTTTGTTTGAATGACATGAATTATCATATATGGAGGAGTAAAATGAAAGACCTCTTATTTGTGAAGAAAATGTATTTGCCAGTATTTGTTACTACTAACCTGAGTCAAACACTGATAAGGAATAAGAATTTGAGCATCAGTAAATTTGTGGCTTTATAAGACAATTTGTTAATGATAATGTTTACAATCACATATGTAATAAAAAACATGCACAGACTTTATGAGGCAAACTTGAAACATTATATGCTTCAAAGTCTGGTAATAATAAGTTGTTTTTACTAAAGAAAATGATGCAACTGAGATATAAAGAAAGGAATTCAGTTACAAATCACTTGAATGAGTTTCAGGGTGTCATTGATCAATTGTTAGGTATAGAAATTAAATTGGATGATGAAGTTTTTGGGCTATGGTTACCTGCTACATTACCTGATTCTTAGGAGACATATCGAATTTCACTTGCGAATTCTACCTCTGGTGGTGTTGTTTCATTAGAACTCATGAAAGGTGGTGTATTAAACGAAGAGATAAGAAGAAGATCTCAAGATTCATCACCGTTAAATTCAGAGGTTCTGGTTACCAAAAACAGAGAGAGAAACCAAGAAAGAGGTAATGGTAAAAAGAGTAGAAGTAAAAACCAAAACAAGTCAAGATCAAAGTATAAGAATGTCTAGTATCATTATTGTGAAAAGATGGATCATATTCAAAAGAAATGCTATAAGTGGAAGAGAGAAAATAAAGATAGCAGTGATAAACATAAAAAGAGGTATAATGATAATGATCGTGTTGCTATTACATTAATTTTTGTATTAGTGACTTTATTGTTGTTTATGATAAAAATGTGATTAATTCATATCTCATGAGATTGATTGGATGATAGATAATGGTGTCTCCCTTCATGTTATTTCATGTAAGGAATTCTTTTCTACATATACACTTGATAATCATATGGTGTTAAAGATGGGTAATAATGACTTAGCAGAAGTCATTGGTATTAGTGATATTTGCTTTAAGACTATTAGTGGAGTACAGCTGACCTTGAAGGATGTCAAACATGTCCCAGATATCCGGTTGAATTTGATTTCAACAAGAAAGCTTGATGAGGGCTTTTGCAATATCTTTAATGATAGTCAGTGGAAACTTACTATAGGCTTCTTAGTTGTGGTGCAAGTTAAGAAATGTTCTAATTTATATTTTATACAAACTTCTATTGTTAGAAATGTTGTGAATGCAGTAGAGAATGATAATTTGATTGATTTATGGCATAAATGACTTAGCCATATGAGTGAAAAAGGGATGAATTGTTTGACGAGAAAAAACCAGCTTTCAGGCATGAAGAATGTAACTTTAAAGAAGTGTCCTTATTATTTGGTTAGAAATAAAATAGTCATATTTAAAAGTCACCCTCATTCTAGGAAATCAGAGTTGTTTGAGTTAGTGCATTCTGATATGTGAGGTCTTTTGAAGGTATGCTTGCTTAGTGGTGCTTGTTATTTTGTGACTTTTATTAATGATTATTTGAGGAAACTTTGGATTTATGCTATAAAGACTAAAGATTAAGTGTTTAATGTATTCAAACAATTTCATGCATTCATTAAAAGACAGTCAGGAAAAAGGTTGAAATGTGTTCATACTAATGGTGGAAAGTATAATAGTTCATTTAATGAGTATCACAGAATACATGGGATTAGACACCAAAGGATACCTCAGTTGAATGGTTTAGCTGAAAGAATGAATAGAACATTGATTGAGATAGTTAGATGTCTGCTCTTAGATGTAAAGCTGTCTAGATCCTTTTAGGGTGAAGCTTTAAGCACAACAATACATGTGGTTAATCCATCTCTTAGTATTCCTTTGCAGGGTGATGTTCCGAATAAATTTGGTTCGGTAAAGAAATCTCTTATGATCATTTACGGATATTTGGCTATAAGGCTTTTGTTCATATCCCTAAAGATGAACAAACAAAGTTAGATGCAAAGACACGACAATGTATCTTTCTTGGTTATGGTAAAGATGACTTTGGGTACTGATTTTATGATCTAGTTGAGAAAAAGCTTGTCAGAAGTAGAGATGTTATGTTCTTCAAAGATCATAACATTAAAGACATTGAGAAGGCAGCTACTCAGACTAATGATAACATTGTTGGTATTGATCAAATTTTTTAGGCACCTGCAAATGATTCAGGTAATATTGAACATAACATCCAAGAATATGATGAGAATGTCCAATATGATCATGATGTACAAGATGCAAATGATCTCAATACTCCTATAAAAGATTACTCAACTTCTCCTCTACCTTCTTTTTAGCTACAAAGGTCCAACAGAGTTTCAATGCCTTCTACTCAGTACTCTCTTTGAAGTTCCCGACTTCCCTAGGATCTACTAGTTTAAGATACTGAGAGGAAGGGTGAATCAGTATCATCATAATTTGTAATTTGCAGGAAAGTGAATAACTTCAACCTCTTCTTAAAAGCAAACTCTTTTTCAGATTCAACTAAGATAGATCTATTGCTCCCTACTAATCACAATAGTCCCCAAAGTCAATTCAGATGTTCTTGTTTAGGTCTTCGTTAGGTTATGGGTTGGTTGATACTTTAACTGCGTTGACAACTCAATTCAAAACACAGAACATAAAACAAATTAAGGACACGAGATTTACGTGGTTCCATCAACATGACATACATCCAAGGTGGTAGGGATTCTCTCTTACCGAGACTATCCACTATACTTGTAAATACAGGTTATAATGGATGTCTCTAATTCTCTGCTCCTTTTACTATTGCAATTACTAAGCAAGTACAATAAAAAGAGTGTCACTTACTGTGTCTACCATTCTTTTAGCTTGTCTTGCCTCTGTTGAATTGAAAGGCTGCTCCATTGCCATTTAGACGTTCACTGCAATGCTCTCTAACCTCTCTTGAAGAAGTCTAAAAATACGTTAAGTTCTTTCAATGCTTCACCGAATTCCATCTCTACGTTGTTTCACACAACCTGCTTTCATCGTCTCACTGTCTCCCCATCTCCTTATCTCACGGCTTTACTATTTTACAGCTCGCCTGTCCGTTTCTCTCTCTTGCTGTCCAGTCGAATTTCTCTCTCTTACTAGATTTCATATTTTCATTCACCATCAGGTTTCTCTTTCTTCCGGTCAGTCTGCTTTGATTTGGCCATCGAGTTTCTCTCTCTTCCCGATCGGGCCATATAGGTCTTTGCCATCCACCCACCTTCGGCCATCTAGCCATGTCGGGTTTCTCACTCCGATGGTCTAGTTTTTCACTCTCTCGTCACCTTCCTCAGCTGCCTTTCAGTCGTCTTACATTCAACATTCAACCCTCCTTCGGCTGCCTCCTTCTCTCTTAACGTATTTGCCATTTTTGCTTTATTTTTCAACCATCAATGGCTGTGTTTTCTTCTCCTTCTCATCCAAGGCTACTCAATTGTTTCGGTCGTCCACTTATGTTCTTCGTTCAACTCGACCATCCGACAAATTCATTTTCTCTGTCTTCTTCTTTTTTCGCTCTCTTCATCCGTCGGCTGTACTGTTCACTCGAAAGCTACTCTTTTCTTTTATAAGTGGTGTTCTTCTGTGTAGGGTTTGGTGCTCACTTTGGTTGGTCGGTTATCTAAGTTTTGCTGAATGCTCAATATTACCGACACCATGTTCATTGTCTTCCAAGACCATTATATACTCTACTCCATGAAACCCTAATAAGGCTTACATAGTGGATTTACGTTCTTGTCCTTACGCAACAAATTTACTTTCTTACCCCTCCATGTAGATTTACATTATTGCCTTTCCATATGGATTTACTTTCTTGTACACTTAAACCTAGTTGACAACAATTGCAACCTATACAAGGTTGTGGGAACAAAAATCTCCCCCTTTGTAATTGTTGGCAACACTCATAACAAAAGCTACTATACAACAATTTCAACTCCCCCTAAATATGCACTCCCCCTTTCTTAACAGCTCCCCATGCACTATTGCTTCTCTCCCCCTATGCTAACCAATTCAAGCTTGAGGAGGCATTTGCGCAGACAGACTCATTCTGTGCTTTTCAAACAGCTTTGTGGAAAGAGATTTAGTTAGATCTTGTGTAGCCTTTTCAGCAAATTTATGTTCAACTTGTGAGAGTAAAGCAGTAGCTCCCACAATTCTTCTTCTTGTTGTAACTCCTACTGATGGGTCACCTGTGATTTAATTTTCTTGATGTGCACTAATCCACATTTTCTTTGGCTTTCTTTCCTACACAGTCTTAATTGTAAGAGGATCTTTTTCTTCATCAATCATATACAAATTACCAGCTATTCTCTTCCCAGTTGTAACCATATTGCTTTCTTTACTCTTTACCTGACAACTTGTTTTTATGAATATTACCTTATGATCTTTATTGCATAGTTTGCTGATAGATGCTAGATTATATCTGAGTCCTTCAACTTGCAGAACATCTTTCAACCTTCCTCTTCCAATGTTTACTGACCCCTGACCACTAATGTTGAGTGAATCATCATTGCCAAACCTGACTCTACCTTTTCTTAAGTTGTTTATCTTTGACAATTTACTCTTGTCTCCCATCATGTGTGAAGTGCATCCACTGTCAAAGATCCACTGCTTATCCTTGTAGTTAGCCTTTAGTGCAATTTTAGCTATATTAACTACCTCCCTTTTTGCTATGTATTCCTTCTTTTGAACTGGTTGGAAGATAGCTTTCTCCTTTTTCACAGCTTTGACTGCACCACTTGTCTTTCCTGTGCCATTGAGTGCCTTCTCTTACTCAGAGAGAAGTGTTATGCATCTCTTGGCATTATGGCCATCTTGCCCACACCTCTCACACTGTTCCAAATCTGCCAATATAGCAAACTTGTTCTTTGAAATCACTGGTTTGGGCCTTCACCAACAATCCTTGTCAGTGTGTCCTTGCCTTTTACAGTATATGCAAAAACTCACGATAAGTGTTCTCTTCTGGATTCTGTATCGTCTCTCCCTGTATACAGCATCGTATGTTCTCAAGTTGGAGATATATACTGACCTTCTCCACCAGCAGTTAATTGCCTTATGACCCCAAACTCCACAATAAAGGCAATGAGCTTGAAACTGCCTTTTCTAAGGTATGATCATAGCTTGTCTTCTTCTATTCATCACTTGTTGTGTAGGCAACGTAGCTAGCTTCTTTGCTTGTGTGACTTTCATTTTAGCCACCTTCTTCTCCTTCTTCTGTTCAGCCGTAGCCCTCTATTCGCTGACTTTCTTTTCTTCCTTCTTGTTTGCCAGCCTACATTGCTTCTTCAGATCTTCTTTATACTTAACTATCTTCTTCTTAGTCACAAATTTCTCTTTCAACTTCTATGGCAAAGTCTCATTGTTCTTTTCTCTTGCAGAGCTTGTTTTTCCTACCATTTCAAACTTCTGTAAGTTCTCCTCACTCTTTTTGAGTTGTTATTGAAGTCTCAGCACCTCTATCTCCGTTTCTTCAATTGTTGAAGTCCTTGATCCAAGCTCTACTGTAAGGTCTTCACATATTTTGATATGTTCTTCAAATCTTCTCTTCAAGTTAATATGTTTAGCCCTTATTTCATCTTTTTGACTTCCAGCTTCCTCAAACTTTGCTTTAACTTGTTTTATATAGGCCACCAACCTTCTTATGGTTCTACCCCTTCTGATTATCTCTTTTGAAGCTGCTTCTAACTTAGCTTCAAGATCTGGTTCTTCTTCATCAACTTCCTCTTCCTCTTCAGAGGTTGAACTACCACCTTAAGCTGATGCCATAAAGGTATACTCATCTGATAAGTCTTCATCTTCCTCCTCATCAACTTCTTTTATGTAACTCACATAACTCTTAAATAAGTCTCTCTTCTTCTTTTATGGGTTGATAGTCTTCTTGCTGGACTTCATTGATTTGAATGATGGTCTTTTTTTATTTGAATAATGGTCTTCTCCATTTTGAATTCAGCTCATCATCACCATCATCATCTTCATCATCAAGTTTCACTTTGCACTGATAAGCAAAATGTCCAATCTGCCCACAATGATAACATCTTAAAGACAACTGTCTTTTTCCATTCTTAGACCCCTTGTTAAACTTCCTTGTGAAGTATTCCAACACTTTACCTTCACTTTCTTCCTTATCATCATCATCATCATCCTCACTAGATGATTTATCCTTTTCTTTATCTTCAAGTACTTCATAGCTTCAAAAGCTGCCTCCTCTGATACCTTTGTTGTTGCAGAGCTTTCAATTGACTTTATCCCCATCTCATATGCAATGAGATTGCACTAGAGATCATGCAAAGACATAGAATTGAGATCTCTACTCTGCTCTATGGCTGCTACCTTTGAGGCAAACCTCTCAGGCAGAATTCTCAGAATTTTTTTCACAATCGATGAGTCCTTGTTCTTTCCATGACTTCTAAGATCATTTATAGCATCAATAACCCTAGTGAAGAACTCTTGGACTATCTCATTCTGAGAGATTCATATCTCTCCTTAAACACTTGAAGCTTAGCCCCCTTGATTTTGCCATCACCTTCATAGACTTTCTACAATCTGTCTCATATCTCCTTGGCAGATTTGCAATCCATAACTTTAGCATACTCAACATCTGTCAATGCTGAGATGATGACGTTTGAGGCTTTTCTTCCCATTTATCTCAAACTGCCTTAACTCCTCTAGGGTTGGGTCTTTACCTTCCTCTGGAGCCACAAAACCCTCCTGTATGCATTTCACCATGTTCATACCCATGGTTGCAAATACCACTTGCGTTCTTGCTCTACACATATGGTAGTTGGTTCCATTGAAAATTGGAACCTTCTTACTGTAAGTGGTGCTAGTGCTGGTACTGGCTTCCATTTCTCAATATGCTAAACAAGTCAAACTTCTAGATCCTTTCAAACTAGTACACCAAGTTGTTAAGCTTCAAACTGGCGAACCAATGCTCTGATACCAATTGAAGTTTCCAACTTCTCCCTAGGATCTACTAATTTGTGATACTAAGAGGGGGGTGAATCAGTATCACCATAATTCACAATTTTAACTTCAGTCTCTTCTTAAAAGCAAACTCTTTCTCATACTCGATTAAGGTAGATCTATTGTTACCTACTAATTACAATAGTTCCCAAAGTCACCTTTCAGACACCTTGCCTAATAGACAATTCGAATGTTCTTATTTAGGTCTTCATTAGGTTATGGGTTGGCTGATACTTTAGTTGCATTCACAACTCAATTCAAAACAGATAATGTAAAGCAAATTAAGGACACACGAGATTTATGTAGTTCTGTCAATGTGACGTACATCCACGGTGGTAGGGACTCTCCCTTACTGAGACTATCCACTATACTTGTAAATACATATTACAATGGATGTCTTTAATTCTCTACTCCTTCCACTATTGCAATTACTAAACAAGTACAATACAAAGAGTGTCACTTAATGTGTCTACCCTTCTTCTATCTTGTCTTACCTCTGTTGAATTGAAAGGCTGCTCCATTGCCGCTTAGAAGTTTACCGTAATGCTCTCTAACCTCTCTTGAAGAAGTCTGGAAATAAGTTGAGTTCTTTCAATGTTTCATCGAATTCCTTCTCTACGACTGTTATGTTCACGACAGTTGTACTGTTCATAAAGGCTACTCTTTTTTTTTTTTGTAGGTGGTGTTTTTTTGTGTAAGGTTTGGTATTCTCTTTGGTTAATCGGTTGCTTGGGTTTTGCTGAATGCTCAATATTGTCAACATCAAGTTCTTTGTCTTCCAAGACCATTATATACTCTACTTCATGAAACCCTAATAGGACTTACGTGGCGAATTTACATTATTGCCCTTATACAGTGAATTTACTTTCTTGCCCCTCCATGGGTTTACGTTCTTACCCTTCCACGTGGATTTACCTTCTTATCCTTCCATGTGCCTTCACTTTCTTGCACACTTAAACCTAGTTGACAATAATTACAACTCATACAAGGCTGTGGAAACAATACTCCTAATAAGTTTATGTTATTAACTAATGGGGGAGAACTTGAGTGTTATGAAAAAGCAGTTGAAAGTGAACATAAACAACATGGGATAGATGCTATGACAGATGAGATAAAATCCTTATATGACAACTCCATTTATGAGTTGGTGAAATTACCTAAGGGCAAAAGAGCTTTGAAAAATCAGTGGGTTTACAGGGTAAAGCAAGAAGAAAACACTTCACGTCCATAATAAAAAATCATATTAGTTATTAAAGGATTCAATAAAAAACAGAGTGTCGATTTTGACGATATCTTCTCACCAGTGGTCAAAATGTCTTCCATCTGTGTTATATTGAGTTTGGCTATATGTTAAGACTTGGAGATTGAGCAGATGGATGTGAAAATAGTTTTTCTCCATGGTAACTTAGAAAAAGAAATTTCTATGGAGCAACCACAAGGCTTTGAAGTTCAAGAAAAAAAGGATCATGTGTACAAGTTAAAGAAGAACTTGTATGGTTTGAAACAAGCTCCCAAACAATGGTATAGGAAGTTTGAGTTTGTTATAGAATAGCAAGGGTACAAGAAGACAACTTATGATCATTATACTTTTACACAGAGATTCACTGGTGATGATTTCATCATTATACTGCTTTATATTGATAATATGCTTATTGTTGGTCATAATACTAATAGAATCGATAAGTTGAAGCAAGATTTGACCAAGTCCTTTACTATAAAGGATTTAGGACCAAAAAAAAAGATCCTTGACATGTCATTATCTCAAAAGCAATACATTGAAAAATTACTCCAAAGGTTTAACATGGATAAGACTAAAGTAGTTAGCATTCCTTTTGCTACACATTTTAGATTATCAGTTAAATAATGTCCTTCTACAATTAAAGAGAAAGAAAAGATGATGAGAGTTCCTTTTGCTTTAGCTGTGGATAGTTTGATGTATGTAATAATATGTAGACTTGATATAGCATATGCAGTTGGCATAGTTAGTCGATTTCTTTCAAATCCTGATAAGGAGCACTGGAATGCAGTGAAGTAGATATTGAGATATTTATGAGGCTCTACTAATGTCAAACTTTGTTATGGGAGTAATGAGTCTACTCTTATTGGATTCACTGATTCAGATATGGCTCGTGACATTGATTCTAAAAAGTCTACTTTAGGTTATTTGATTACTCTTGCAGTAAGAGCAATTAGCTAGCAATCTAAGTTGCAAAAATGTATTGCATTATCAACTACAGACGCAGAATTCATTGTTATAACTAAAGCAGCTAAAGAGTTAATCTGGATGAAAAGATTCATGAATGAGCTTGGTTTTAAGCAATCAAAGTATGTGTTGTATTATGATAGTCCGAGTGCAATTCATCTTGGTAAGAATCTGACTTTTCATGCTAGATCAAAGCATATTGATGTGCGGTATCATTAGATACGCAATGCTCTTGATTCTAAACAATTAGAACTTGAAAAGATTCATACGGATTATAACGTTGCCAATATATTAACAAAGGTATTGCCAAGAAGAAAGTTTGAGTTATGTTGTTCGTTAGTTAGGATAATATCTCCATGTAGTCGAGAGGGGGAGAATTGTTAGGTATCTCTCCTACGTAGAGGGAACCTTTGAAAAAAAAAAGTTGACTTAATGATGTAGATTAGGTTTTAAGAGAACATACGAGAGAGAGGTTGTCGGCCAAAAGAGAAAAAAAAAAGGAGAGAATCCTATAAAAGTACTGGTCATTCTTTTCAAAATCTAATGGTAAATTCTTATTTGATTTAGCTAAAAGTTTTTTAAGGATAGACATTATCTTGTTCTTCATTCTAAATGGTGAAGATACAATGTGGTGGAAGGTAAGTATAGATTCTAATTTACATTTCGTGGTTCATACTTTGAGAAGTTATTCTGCATGCAGTTTTGATTAACCTTATAATCAGAAGACTGTTTATGGTCCGATCAAATCGTATTTTGGTCGGTTGATTAAGGACACCTAGATCTTGATTCTGAACAATTGGATCGTGATTTGGCTTTCTGTAAGGGCAGGATTTGATCTCAAATTTTGATCACTTATTTATAGTAATATTATGTTTTCTCTATTGCAGCAATGTAGATGAACCGTGTATATGAATATTATTTTGTAATTTGATTGAGTTAAAATTTAGACAGCCAGCAGGGAGCATCTGAAATTTTATTTTGAACGGTTAGATTGTTGTTTGGAGGTTTAGTTGTTAAGTTATTATTAACAAAAAAGTTCTTTTATTTTGGTTAATTCATTTAACCTCTTATTTTGTTTTAAATTAAGTTTATTCAATTTGGTTGATATAATTAAATTTGTATAAGTCTGTTGTATTTACTTATTTATTATAGTAAAATTATTTTATAAATTGTTATATTTCATAATTTTTTTTCTTTATTTTGAATAAATTTTTTACATAAAAAATTAATTTATTCTTATATAATTGTTCAAATTAATATATTGTTATTCAATAACTTTTCTCACACATCGACAGATTCAAAGAAGCGAGTGACAGAGGTCATCTGTTCTTGCGTTTTTGTTCTCTTCATATATTCAGTAACCTGCAACTACGCCTATGGTCGCAACGGTGGAGGAAGTGACCAAACGAACAAAACACCCTGGTGGAGGACGGCTGGCCAAGACTACACCGGCAACATAAACTAAAAGGGGACGGGAAGTGCAGGCGTAACTGATCCACAGTGGAAGGAAGCGTTGCGACCACAACGCTGTTGGAGGAAGCGTTTCTGATTCTCCGGTGGAATTGCGGCACGCCGGCTGCTATAACTTGTAGATCAGCGACTTCTGAAATAGTAAACAACAGTCCAAGATTCCCACGATCAAGAGATCGTCGCGTAAGCGCAAGCCGGCAGCAAAAGACGGAGCGATTCTGGCTTTTCCTGTGGAATCCAGGCACTTCGACAGCAAAGTCTATATATATATGTAGGGTATAAGTCCCTATGAATGAAAAATTAAATGTTTTTGAAACCCAGTACCACTTAAGGTTATTGGATCAAAGTCTTCTTTTAAATGTTCTTAAATGTTTAAGTGATCTAACTACACTAACCCAATAAGCTACCATCGAGAATATAATTCAAAGCGGCAAGTGGTTGTATCTAAAACCCGAGAGTAATTCAAATCCTAATAGTTTGGATTGAAAATGAGTCCAAAAATTGAAGTGCCCCTAAAAATTTTGAAATTTTTTGCTAGCTAGCAATTCGTGGAACGATGTGCATAAATTTTCTTCGGCTCTATTGCAAGATGCGTAAAGCTACTATTTGTCAAGTATGTGAAACGATCTTAAATGTACTTGGAGATCAACCCCAATACACGCGTAAATGCAAGATAGATTATTGTGACGGAATATCATGTAAGGGCATCTTGGGCCTGGCTGTTTCTCAATAGAAAAGTAATAATTTCATAATAAATGATTACGGGTGTCTACTCAAAATATTCTAAGTAAAGAGGAGTAAGTAGAATATCATATAGAATTTTGATGAGAAAGAATATTACAAAATTTCATACCAAATAAAATAAAAATTTAATGTGGTTGTATATTTCAATGGACTATCTTTATAATAAAAATAATAAAATTTTATTAATAAAAATGCTTTAATTCACCTCGAAATTAAATATTTTTTTTTTTCCTAATCCTATTGATCAACAAGATAAAGGGTCTCAACAAGAGACCATAAAGCAACTTCAAATTGAGAAGTGCCAGTTTCCACCAACTCTATATGAGAATCCACAGCATAAATGACTTGCAATGACTTACGTACTAAGGAGCAGTTAAACTTGGCCAAGCTTAACTCATTTCGAATTAAGCTTATTTTTTAGTTTAGAAATAACTCAAGAAAACATTGCATGTGGAGATGACAAATGTAGATCCCAACAAGTAGTGCATCGATACTCGGAGGCAACGATCATCTCTTTTTATATATCTTCTCTTCATGTCATTGAGTACTTGGTCTCAAATTGAAAGAAAGTCATGAGATTGAGACTAGTTGGGAGCGTGAAAAATACTTTATGACGATTCAAAGATATCATCCGAAGATAGTTTGAAAGAAACAAAACAAAGGAGCCATTAAAAGGTCATCTGGATCTTGAAAATCAAGCTTTTAAATGCCTTAATCTTACAAATGAATATCAAGTGGTGCTATTTTTATTGTGAGTAAAGAAAAAAAAATAAATTAGTTTCTTAAAACATATATAAAATAAAATATTAAATTAAGGATAAAAATTATTTTTTAAGTAAGTAAGATCAATATTATTTTTAATATAATAATTTACATAAATTTATTCCATTAAAAATTAATATTTCTAATTTATATAAAAAAAAAAACTAAATTTGGTCAAATTGACTTGAACTAGAATGTTTTAAACTAAATCAAACCAAAATCTAAACCTTATAATTTATTTACAGTTTCGTTTAACTTTATAATCGAAACTAATAGTTCATAACCGAACCGAACTGAGAGCGTGCCTAGCTAGTAGCCACCCCAGGCAGGGGGTCCCACAATTGGAACTTGCCTCGTAAGTTTGTAATACTGCAACTTAGATTTGAAGTCCAATTCATGCCTCACGAGTCAATTACCTAATGGACGAACTAGAATTTTTCGAGTTATGCACCAGAACTGACAAAATGGGAATTTCAGGGTTTGTTTGTGTTTACAGTTGGTAAATTATCAAATTAGAGGTTTATTTCTGATTTTGCAGAGTTTTCAATGCTTCCGCATTACCAAGAATCAGCTTTGCAAAAAGTTGGGAGTGTATAGAAAATCCGGAAAACGTCAACGGCAATACATTAAGGAAAAAAAAAAAAAAAAGACTTAAAAAAATATTGGCATTCAGAAACACTGTTAACAATGATCAACCTCAAGGAAGGACCATGATACCCCATGTTCCACCATTATTCCCCATCTCCACCAACCGGACAAGTCCCAAACTAAACAGGCATTCCCTTATTTTTTTAGGCATCAAAGCAAGACTCTTCAACATGGGCCAATGCTCAATTATTCTGGCTTTTTCCCTGCTGGCTTTTCTTCAGATTCCTTCACTTCCTCTTCCTTTGATTCAGCATCGGCTTCCGCCTCAGCTTTTGGTTCCGCAGAAGCTTCTGCCCCTTCGGTCTTCTCTTCTGTCTTCTGCTCCTCAGAAGCCTTCTCCGTAGGCTGTCACAGTTTATAGTCAAAAATGTTCATCGTGCGTAAGTCCCTTTAACGTGAATACATGCAATAGACATCAAGCATATATATGACCATTGAATGCGCAAACAACCAATCAATCCAAAAACTTTTAACCATTGTATGAGATCCAGAAAATAAACTAAACACATATAATTACTAGTTATTAATTACAGGATCGACCAAGGAGGCAGGGGACTTGTTGTTGTCATCTACACACCTTTTCCTCTTCCTTTGGCTCTTCAACCTGTACCTCCTCAGTGCTCTGCTGCTCTTCGACAACCACCTCCTTGGCAGGCTCAGGTGCAGGGGCTGCCTCCTCCTTCAGGACCTTTGGTGCACTAGCACATCCACCCATGTTTTGATGTTTATCTAGTGAAAATAGGCCCCAGGAAGGCAAATGCCACAATATGCTTTATGAGTTGGGAACTTGGGATATGAGGAACAATTTGGGCTCCTCTCATCTGGTCTTATATAGAGAGAGAGAGAGCAGTCCATTCAACATTTGTGGCAGCAAAATTTTCTCTATGGCTTGGAAAATTTTCAGGGGAAAGCTGCGGCTGTCAATCGTTTGAATTTCCTTAATTAGTGTTTTCCCTCCACCCAATTGGTGAACTAAATTTAGTCCTAAACACAGCTGTGATCAACAATCATATTGACTCACCGGCCCTTCATATCACTAAATTTGTTGTAACTTAAATATTTTACGAAATTTGTTACGACTACTTTGAGAATCTGGGGATATTAAAAGACGACCTGTTTCATTATTACAGTGAAGTGACCATCACTTCCTTTTTTGTTTTTTTGGCACATTATACTGAGTTCGTCTTTACGTTTCAAATTAAAGGCAGACCAGTCATATGGGGGATTAAGAGTGACAATGAATTGATTTCTTGTAACCTAATGCCAAAAATTTGAAACTGGGCTCATTATGTGGAGATATCGAGAGCACTCTCACATTAATAATAAGCACATCAACCCCTACGAATTTACATAATTTGTTACTTAATTTAACAAAGTCATTATCATTGAAACTCTTATGTTAGTTGAAGATCATTAATTAAACAAACGAGATTTGGAGAATCTGTCATGGCTCTCATTAAATATACAATGCATCACAGCCTTTTTCTTTTCTTTTTTTTTTTTTTTTCTCTTTTTGGTGCATTGGAAAAACAATTTGTCGATACAATTTATTTGCTTCCTAAGCATATATATGTACAGCTCAATTCATAGATTCATTGTTACAATTTACCTAAACAATTTTATTGAGATTTCATATCCTCAATTCCCATGTTTCTCTTATCTATTTTGGTGCATTGCAAATTTTCTTTTCTTTTCTTTTCTTTTCTTTTTGTTTTTTGTGTTTTTCTTTTTGAGGCTAAGAGTTTCATGGAACAATACTAAGCAAGAATAACGAAACATTTTCCTCATTATTTTAGGCTGATAAATCATTTGTTAGTCAATCAACTTCCAGTCTATGTTATATTCAAAATTCAAAATTAAACTAGAACGATTCTTACATTTACAAGATATATTTAAATAATTTTCAATTTGAAAATTACTTAAACAATCATAACATGAATAATTATATATATATATATAAGTAATGATTTAATTGAGACTTTTTTTAATCAAATCAACTCAATAAATTTACTTTTTGACAAGAATTTATATATTTATTTAAGTAGAAATTAACTATTTTCTTCATGAAAAACAAATAATTAATATATAAATAAATTTTAAGGCATTCAAAATGTAACAAGTACGCTCTGGTAGATTTTTCTTTTGTTTTTTTTTTTTTTTGTCAGAAATGTAATATATAATTAAGTCTCTCAAACTTAAACAGAGGGATATGACACGTAGATATGTTAGAACTCTGACATGAGGAGAAGACGTGGATACATTTTTTGACGATTTGGTCAAATGAGCTTCTTCCCCACACAAGCCCATACATAGCCCCCTAACCTAATAATTAATGCTAAAAGGTCTTAAAAGGTCAGCGGCCTGAAACGCCTGCAGAAAATTCTAACAGACTCTTGAAAGGTGAAGGAGTAATTTATATTTCTAGTTACTAAATTTATTATTTATGATTATTTAATTTTAATTTATTATAATAAAATTATTATATTTTAATTTTATTTCAATTTAATCACTATATCACTATCACTTTATTAGATAAAAAATTATAAAATTCATCCTCTAAAAAATACATTTTTATGTAATTAATTTTTAAAATGGAACAAAAAATGTTAAATAAAAAATTAATTAATTTTTATTGAATTTATTATCGTTATCTCTAAACTCTTTAAATCTTATCATTAATCTTTGGGCTCTAATTCAAAAATTTTAACTCTATACCCATGAATATATTGCTTGGATTTAATTGTATAAGAATATGTCATTGAGATGATATGTTTTGTGAGTATTTATCTAATAAAGCAATATAGTGATTAAATTAAAATAAAATTAAAGTTGAATAATTTAATTATAATAAAATGAAATTAAGTGATGAAAATAAAAACAAGTAATAAATTTAATGAACAAAAACATGAATTACCCCTAATTTTTCTAAGCTTCTATTCGGCGGCTTCCCCACCCACCCCCCCACGCGCATAGTCCAGCATAGGGAATACGCGTTCTTCTATATGAAACCAACCATCACCCCCTCCAAATTTGGTGACGAATTGGGTATTTCTCTCTGTGTTTTCGAACACAATCAATGCCACTCCATATTTACTCTTAAGAGAAAAGAAAAAAAAAAAAAGAAAAACACAAATATTACCATTAAATTTATTTTTATTTAAAAAGATACTTATAATTTAAATTTTATTTTATTTTTCTTATTTGAATAAAAAATACATTAATATACAATTTTCAATAAATATGATAAATTTGTATATCATGTAGATCTAATAACTACATATTATTGAAGTTAAAAAATATAATTATTCTTTTTTTTCCTATGTATCAATTTTACTTATATGACAAAATTCACCTAACTTTAATATTTTCTTTATAAACACCAATAATTTTTAATATTTAATAATAACTAAATAGTCTTCTGTTTGAAGTTTTGAAAATCTATGGGCAACAATTTGATAAGAAATAGAAGGATTGCAAAAAGGAAAAATTCGGCATTTAGAAATAAAGAGGAAAAAAAATCTTTTTAAAATAGGGTGAAACTTTTCAAAATTAACTAGATTTCTATATGTATATTTTTATTGTCAAAATTAAGAATAAAAATTACAAATTTTGAAGTCAAAAGAGTTAATATAGTAATATTTGCTTAATTCTAAAAATATTGGAAATTTGCATATTAATTGAAGCACCTGTTTCTTAATTTTAGTAATATTAAAAAAAATCATATATTAACTAAAATAATAATCATAATCAGAAATCTAAATATAGTAAACTACATAGTTTCAATTTTATTTAATCACTAAAATTCAAAAAAATATCTTAATCAAATAAAACTTTATCTAACTAATTAATCATTATCAAAAATTGTGCATAATTACTTGAGCTCTTTTACAAATAGAATAACAAACAAGAAAGTCAACACAGTGCATTGAAAAACGATGAGTGAACCCAACAATTATTTGTGCTTAAAATTTTAAATCATCCTATTATTATTTCAATGCTTCACTGTAAATTTAAAATCACAATTTTTTATCTTTAAAACAGTATTTATTACGTGTCCAATGCATTTAGCACTTGAATACACCATCTCAATTTTAAAAAAATTTAGATTTTGTAAAGGTACACAAATTTAGAAATTTAGAAATTTTTATGTTCCTAAAAATTGTGTGGAATTCACAAATAAATTATTTTTAATTTGTTGAAATTTCAAAATATTGATTGAAAACATGCGTACAGGAATTTTAGAAATTTTTAATCAACTTTTCTGTTATTTGAAAAATGTATTAATTTTTATTTATTGTATAAATTAGCAAAACTTGGAAAATTTTAGTCTAAAACAATTTCAATTAAAAACAATATAATTGACAATGATTTAAATAATCTTAGTATGTGAAGATGTCAACTAAATAAAATTACATACAATGAATTTAATTACAAAAAAATAAACTCTTAGCAGATGAATTTTGTAACTTTTTATCTAATAAAGTAACAAAATACTTTAATTAAAATAAAATATAACCAATTAAAGTTGAATGATAAAAATGAAAATAAGTAAAAAGTTTGAAGATGAATTATGCAATTTATCTAAAAAAAAAAAAAAAAACCCAAAAGAACTTTAACTCCAGGCCTAACAGCAAGCAAAGATAATCACGAAAGAGGTTGTGCCGCAGAATCCATCAGACGAGAGACCTTCCAATTGAGTTATTTTGATAATTCAACTAACAAGAAGATGATCCCCCAGCATACAAAGAAGTATGCCGAGAACTGCTAGGGAAAGGGCACAACTAACCGACGTTTCCAAAAGCACCAAGCGCTTTGAAGTGTTAAGGACTCCTGTAGCCTATACACAAATAAAATATGAAGTGATACGAAGATTTTAAAATAATGATAGATTATCAAAGATATATTACAAACAAGATCTAAATATAATAAAGGTGACTAATTATGGTATTCAATCCGTTGGATAAAATAACTAAATTGTTCAGGGATAAAATTAGCTGTATCAATGCTTTATGGTTAGAAAACGGTGCATTGAAACATCTCATCAGAAACATTACATGAATGCTTTGTATCATAAACTTCTTCAATTTGAGCACTTCAGTGGTTTGTAACTACGTAATCTCCACAAAACATTCATGCATGTAATTTCCTGTATGCGTGTATACTTTGGGAGAAAACCATGAGATGCCGGCACTTTAAACTGCTATTCAACGGGGCAACACTTTCAAATGAGACAAGAACTTGATTTATAGATTAAAAATTGCCGATGAAATCAATGAAATAATAATCTTGCCAATTACAAAATTGTAGCACTACTCTCATGGAAGCAACCATGCTTCCAGCCACATAGAGAGAGACAGAGAAAGAGAGAGATGGAGAGTAATTGATTGAGAAACACAGAAAGAGATGCACGTTGCCCCTGTTCACTTTAGGTTTGGCGTAGCAGGGGAAATAGAACAAGAGGGGTTCATCTGATTGCGATTAATTGTCTTTATTCCCCCAACTAATATATAGACTGACAAATTAATGATATATAACAGTAGAGGATCCAGCATGCATCTAAGGATAAACATTATCAAAAACAAATGATAAAACAGTACATTAATTTATCAATAAGTTAGAACAAAAAAAAAAACAAAAAGGAAAACATGAAAACAGAGTTACAGAAGCACCCGCTTAGCTTGCTTCTGACCCCATAAAAAGCGTGACTTCGGCGACGAAAGCAAGTGCCTGTTCGCGGCCCTCTTGATGCCTTGCCTAAGACATCAAGCAGCACTGCCACCTTCGACGCTTTGACTCAGCGCCTAGGCGAGCGAGGTGAAAGCTCTTACACACCTCTGTGACTAGCAGCATGGTGCAAACAAAACAAAAATAAAGCAAAAATTTGGCGCCGAAAGGCCGGTCTTAATTTTCAATATTATGTATAAACTAAGCAGACAATTATGCTTGGTATGCCTTAAAGCTGTTTCAACCAATAAAAACCAATGAATCTATATTTGCCCAATCTGAAGTCTGAAAACATATTCACATAATCTGAAGGACTAAGAATGCGTTAGAGACTGTTCTTCATCATACACCAGAAATACCAGATAATCTTTATATGTGTTCCCAATGGACTGATAGACATTTAACAATTCAGAGACAGGTCACCTGCTTCATTGGACGATAAAAGATTTGATGAAGGTAAACTCTCAGTGGTGTTTCTCACACGGTGGGGAACAATTCAATTTATGAATGTTAATTTTCAAGAAAAAATCAAATAACTATAAATTTAATTACTCTGTTATCTAGATTTTTTCTGTCAAAAATAGAACATAATTTAAGCAAAAAAATAAAGAAACAAAATTTTCCAGAAACTTGAAAGCAACATAAACAGGCATGTGGAAAACCCAAAGATTTTGCATGCAAGTTTACAAGGAATGTAATGCAATAGCAAAGTTTGATTGCAAAGTTTGATGTTGGTTCCAATTGCACCGTTTAAACCACAAACTACCATGTTTTTTCTACCAAATAACCAAATAACAGAGGTGCAACCAAAAGAGTGAGTGCTCTATTAAGTGGAAATATGCAGTATCCAAAGCAGAAAAATTCAAGAAAATACCAATCCTTCGTGCACATGAACCAAATGAGAACTGCAATAGACATGAGCACCTCAAACCTGACCTGAGAAATATAACTAGCTATCTGGATGCCAGAGATTGCATTTGGGAACAGAAATAAGGAACATGATCCTCAACGAAGAATGACCATGCCCATAAGAGAAAAAAGACTGCAGACAGCAGTTGCAAAACTCATTGAGAGCTTCCAAGCAGCCTGTCACACAAGGGAGAATGGAACTCTTCCATATCTTGCATCGCTACACCATGTAGAACATGGCAGTGACTTATATTTGGTCAAATTGCAGATAGCTTGTAGTGGCGCAAAAGACACACACGAGTTTAAAAGTTATAACCATTGTCCAATTAGCAACAAGATATCTAATCACATATCCCAAAGAGCACAAACAGCCCGCATCCTGCCAAAAGGGTAACAAAATTAATAAAGGACAGATCATAAAATAAAAACTATCATGCATAGGGAGGAAAAATTTACCCGTTTGTCTCCTGTATAACTAGTAAGTACCAAGAACATGGTTAACCAAAAACAGCCAGTTATGTTTAAGAGTTGGTTTTCCAAGGTGAAAGAAGCAGACTCCCACTGACAGAAACCCCATAGCTCTCCAAAGCCCAACTCAAAACCAAATCACCTTCCATATTTGTAATTGTCTATGCATAAATCATGGAAGAAATGGGCACTAGTCATTGTGTTGTGCCAGCCCATGCAAAATTCACAAAAAAAAGCCCAGCAGCAAAATGGCACTCAAAGAGAACAAGACCCAAGTTGCATGTGTATGTAGAGCAAGCACAAGATCCATCAGGACCAAAATATCGATGTCAGCATTTAGGGAACACATAAACAGTCTGAATACTTTGTGCCAAGTTTCGCACTTGATTAACTGATGTAGTAGATTGATCGAGGGAAACAACTACAAAAATTACATGACAGCAAGATCTAACTTCCACACTCTGCAGGCAGTAACAGCAACACTTTCAGATAGTCGGCTGCAAGAAGGACAAACATATTCAGTAATTGCACACCACAGCGAAACACACAAGCTTCAAATATCAAGATACATACCGCACTGGAAGTCAGTCTATCCTGAACGAAAGCCTCCTGCACCACGACGTTCATATGGGCCAGAGCGGTCACGATTATATCGATCACCTCCTGGAGCACCACGACTGCTGGCATCCCGATTGCGCCCACCAAATCGATCTCCATTCCTTTCTGGACCATAACGGCCCCCACTATTGTCATACCTATCATCTCTGCCACCATACCTGCCCCCTCTTGCCCCATCACCAGGACACTCCCTGGCAAAATGTCCAGGCTTGCCACACTTGAAGCACTCTCCACTACCAGATCTAGACCCACCACCAAAGTCACGATTCCGATCACGATCATATCCACGGTCACGGTTGCGCTCACCATCATGGTCTCTGCCTGAGCTTTGTTGAGGCTGGGCTTTATCAACAGTAATGTTTCGCCCATCCAAATCCATGCCATTCATTTCTTGAATAGCATCTTCCATTGCTTTCCTCTCATCAAAGGTGACAAACCCAAATCCACGAGAACGTCCAGAGAACTTGTCAACAACTACCTAGATAACACAAGTATCTCTTAAATCCTCTTTAATAGCAGTAAAGCTAAGCCATTCAAATATTGTTCATTGCTAGGCCTATCATAACAAGGATGTTATGGCTTCTTGATTGATATAAACAACTGCTCAAGAGCCAAAAAAGAGAACATAGGGAAACTGACTCCAAATTCCAGCAACAGCAACAAAGAGAACAAAAGTAGAAACCAAAAGTTGGGAACATCTTCGTGGAATTGCTTGCCGGGTATGAGATGCAAAGCACATGTTGTAGTAAAGCTTTCAACGAGAAAAACAAAACAAAAGAGACAAATACAAGACTAAACTGGCAGGATCTCTAGGGTATTCCAGGGGCTATTAGAATTATTTAAGCTCCAAGATCCAATTTATTTAGTTAAACAGTAGAAAGGCAATAATACCAGTGCAAAACAAATTAAAGTTGTTTAAAAAGCCAAAAAGGAACCAAAAAAAAATCATCACAAAAATTGAGTACCTTCGCCTCAAGAAGATGACCAAACTTTTCAAATGCTTCTCTCAATCCTCTGTCAGATGTAGACCAAGAAAGACCACCAATAAAACAACGGTAATCCATGTCCTCCGGCATATTCTGCACATTTTCAGAATATAAACATCAGGGAATAGCACACATAAACAGTAAACATTAAATACAATCAATACACAATCCTTGTTGTATAGGGTTTGCCACCCCCAAAGAATATCCGGAATACCCCTTTTTGCCTGAATTTTCTGCGTTCTCCTCATCACCGATGATGGAACAATATTCTTGTTTCTATTACATATCTACAATTTAACAGCGATTACATTTAAAACTAATTACCTAGTACAAGACAGAAGAAAAAAAATTAAAAAATTAAAAAAAAGGAGATCCAAGCTTCCCCGGATTGGAATCCAATTAAAGATTAGAGAATTTTCTAATTCATTCAATCGCAACGTGAGAAGCGTAATTAATCTAAAATTTAAGACGAAAACAAGAGAGATCGCCTAGGCTTACCGCAGATTTTAACCAAAAAGCGAGAGATTTGAGTTTCTAGATTGCCTTAACTTCGGAGACACCCTAAATTCAGAGAAGAGACGAAACCGAGGCTGCTGGCTACGATAGCGTAAAGGCGCAGCCGACTTGACTTGAAGCCCTAATTTTGTATCTCGTTGTACGGATGAATAGGACCCTTTTCTCTTTTGTCCTTTTTCTAGGTTTATGGAAAATTTCGTTTCGATTTAACTTTTTAAGCCGACCAACGAGTTCAAAATTAATTTTAATAAAATAAATTTTTAAAATTTTAATTTGAATATAAAAATACAATTTTGATATATTTTTAAAAAATATAATAAGAATTATTATTATATATAATTTAAAAATTCAGAAATAAATATAGAATTAATAACTTAATAATACTTATTTCATGCTACTCGACATAGTAGCATCCTAACAAAAAAATAAGTAAATTAATTTTTTAATTTATTATTATATTTTTAATTTATTTATTTATTTATATTTATAAATTAAGAATAACCCTTATCTACTATCATAATCATGTAAATATTATAATTGTTAGACTAATTTGCTCTCCTATGATTTTTTAAATTGAACATAAGTTGTAAAATTAATATCTATTATATATTTTTAATTATATTAGTTTTATAAATAAGATATTAATTTCTTATAATTTATAATTCTACCTTATGCAAAAAAAATTAAATTAATATTCATTTGAAATAAATGAAATATATTCTATAATTACTTTAAAATAACAAATATTTTATTGATTACTTAATTATCTTTATATAATTTATAATGTGTTTAGTGTTTACCTTATAAACAATATTTTATTAGAATAACTAACAAATAAGATAATAATATACAATTTTTATATGTGCTATTTTAGTTACAATTAAAAAGAAATATCAAAAGATATTGGGCTATTTTTATATAATTTGTAATATGTCTAGCGTCTACTTTATAAGTGTCATTTTATTATGACAATTAAGAAACAAGATTAAACATATTAATTTTTATATAAAATATTTTAATAACCTCACTTATACAATCATTATATGAAATATTTTTAAACATACAACTAATATTTCATTTGAAAATTTTCATAATTAATCAAATTAATTCAACTAACAAGTATTAATATATTTATTTAAATATTGTCATGCTTTAATTATGTAATCAATTTTTTATAAGAAAAAGACATAATATGTATTAATTTCACATTTTATCGAAGTCTCATTTTAATGGTGCATCGACTAAGAATATTTAAGAATAATATTTGATTTATAAAGTATCTTATAATCATGATATCATAATATTTATCTTTTTAAACTATATTTACTTCATATACTTTATATTTAAAATTTAAAGCTAATCATATTATTGCATAAACAGTATTAAATATATATATATTTAATTAATTAACTATATACTTGAAATATTAAATATACATATATAATAGTAACTAATACATTAACTATTATGATACATTAATATAATTACAACTTAAATTTTAATAAAATTTATCCTTAAATTTACATTTATGCAATTCCACCTTAAACTTTCCAAATTAAATCAATTTTTTCCAATTTCTTTACCCTATTACCAGGTTTGTGACAACTCTTACTCACCGTACTAATATTTTGATAAGATTAAATTGAACCATACATATCATTTGTTTTATATAATATAAAAATATTAGATAACTTTTAATATCCTGGGTTATCACATTATGCCTTTTAAGATAATTTCTTTCAAATTTTAATATTTATATTATCAAAAAGATTTTTAAAATAGCAAAAATTTTCTAGTAATTTCAAGAAATCAAAATGATTAAATTTAAAATCAATATTTTTTTTCTTTATTCTTCTTATACCATTTTTTTTCCTTTTCAGTCTAATTCAATTATCAATTTTATTATATATACTCAATCTTATCTAATAAGTGACAAGAATTTAAACATAACAAAAAAGCTAATAGTTTTGGTTAATATTCTTTCCAATTTTAACAGTTCAACTCAAAAATTTTATACCAAATTTTTATTTCTTTTCTTCATATATATTTTAATTCAATAAACGTATCCATGTTTGAGCCTTTACTTTTTGAATCTCACATTTTGTTAATGGATGATATGACAACAATATTTAAGTTAAAGATCTTATAAATAAAACAAATTGATTATTTATATTTATATAGCTATTAAATAAAAGAAAAATTTACATTAAACATTTTAATTTTAGAGCTTAATTATGAAAAACATACAAATATTTGAGGGATCACAAAAAAAAAATCTTAAGACTAACGACCCTCCATTAAAATGGA
Organism: Ceriops zippeliana; assembly: GCA_037897445.1. NCBI lineage: Eukaryota > Viridiplantae > Streptophyta > Magnoliopsida > Malpighiales > Rhizophoraceae > Ceriops > Ceriops zippeliana. The sequence continues at coordinate 4,660,905 of JBAPLH010000018.1, read as the reverse complement.
TAAAAATCTCGGAAAAAATATTTATAAAAGTTAAAATTGATAGAAATTAAACATTTTAACCTTTGTGCTTCCTCATAATCTCCCTTAATCTCTTTCAACTCTCATAAAATCTCTTTGTTTTTATTTGTTTATTTTGAACTCAATGAAGTTTGTAGGGGTAAAAATAGTAAGTTATTAAACCTTTTATACATTATTTCAATTTTCATTAATTGTAACAAGAAGTTATTGTATTAACTTTGTTTGATTTTATAGTAATTATTTTTTTAATGATAGATTAGGATTAGAAACTAATTTTTTGATATTTGTTGAATGTCATACTTGTTATTTTAATATTTATTTATGATTTCAAATGTTTTTAATTATTTTAAGATTTTTAATGATGTTATTTTTTTATTTTTTTCAATATAGTATTCTTAATCAATTTCTTTTTTCACTATTCCATTGATTTATTATTTTTCTTTCTCATTATTAACTATAGGTTGATTTTTTATGCACTTTTCACTTTACTAATTGTTGGCAATTTCTTCTCCCTTTTGCTTTAAGATTTTACATTTTATGAAGTAGTTTTGTTTAATTATAAATAATTTAAATTCAAGGTTTAAGGTGTTATGTTTGATTATGTTCAAATACTAAGAAAATTTAATTGGTAAAAAGGAAATTATGTCTGAAATTTTTGACTTGCATTATATTTGACTTTCAATGCTTTTCAAGGTACAAGTCTTCATTTATGATAAATGATTTAATAAAAATTATTTATGTGAATTTTTTTAATAAAATTTTTGAAATCTTCATTCTTTTAGTTATTTAGAAGGGAAAATTTTTTAAACTAAAAAGGTTGATCAAGTTATAGTTTATGGAGGCTTTAATTGATTAACTTATGTATTTTATGGAATTTGAGTTTATATTTTTTTTCTTTTTAATTTTCTTTTAGATGTGTTTATTATTTTGATGAAATAATTTTCAGTTAGTGTTATTATCAAATCTTGCATCAATTTTACTATCATGTTTAATTGTATTGAAACAAAATCATTTTAAAAAATTATCTTAGGCTAATAGAAACTTGTCTTACCAATCACTTATAGAAGGTTGCATTATAATTTTTATCTTCACAATAATAATAAAGCTTATTTTTGTTTCTTTTTTATATAGAAATTTTCACCAACGTTCTTTTGCTATATGATTTGTATTAAATATTTTTAAATTTAAGTCTTTCAAAACTTAGGGAATTAGAACTTGATGAAAACATTTTAGTTGGCTAAAAAAAATTGCAAAAGTTAACAAAAGGAGAAAGCAACTTCTTTTGCTTATTATTTATAAAACTTGTTATAATAATTGTATTTGTAATGTTTTTGCCTCTTTTTTAACTTATTAGTTTGTGAAATAATGTCCAATCGCTATATATTGGCCTATTTTGTATGATGGGTATTTTGGTTCATTTTGGTTATTTATAATGATATTTTTGTTATTTAAATTAATGAATACTAATGACAAATTAATTAAAGATTATTGTTCCCACAACCTTGTATAAGTTGTAATTGTTGTCAATTAAATTTAAATGTGCAAGCAAGTAAAGTCATATGGAAGGGTAAGAAAATAAAAACCATATAGAAGAACAAGAAAGTAAAACCACCGCGTAAGTCTTATTAGGGTTTCATGGAAAAGAGTATATAATGGTCTTGAAAGACAAAGCTAGAGGGTGTCAACAATATTGAGCATTCAGCAAATCTTGACAATTGACGAACCAAAAAGAACACCAAACCCTACACGGAAAAACACCACCAATAAGGGAGAAGAGAGAAAATTGTCCAAAGGGAGTCGATAATTGAGCAAAATGGACAAAAACCTAAAGCAAAAACGTAGTTGTCTTCAGAAATTGAATAAAACGAAGAACGACCAAATTGAGCAAATTGGAGCAGACTGTGTGACAGTAAGAGAGAGAAACCCGTGAAGAACAACACACTACTGGCACACTAGCGGTCGGCGAAAAGACAACACAGCAAAGAGGTAGAGAGAGAAACAAACGATTGAAAAAAAAGGAACAAAACGGAGGCAAAGGGGATGGTAGAATGAAGAGTGGGTAAAAATCTGATATAGTGAAAGAGGAAAGTGAACGGTGAGATAGATCTGGCTGGACAGTGAGAGAGATCTGATTGAATGAAGAAAGAGAAATTATAGCTGACGAACAAAGAGAGAGAAGATGAAGCTGACGAACAAAGAAAAAGAAAACGCAATCGACAGACTAAGAGAGAGACGCCATCGGAAAAGCAAACAATAGATCTGTAAAGGCGTGAGACAGACGAACGATACGACAAAAAGAGAACCGTAAAATGGACGAAGAGAAAGTCACCATCGGTAAAAGGAGAGAGAAACCCGACGATCGATGAATAGTGATCGGTAGTAAAGTGAGAAAATTTGATATGGACAAAGGAGGTATGAAACAGACAGGTGATGGCAGGCCATGAAACAGTAAAGCCATGAAACAAGAAGACGAAAGAAACAGTGAAACGGTGAAAGTAGGAGTTGTGTGAAACAACGTAAAGAAGGAATTCGACGAAGCATTAAAAGAACTCAACGTATTTTCATATTTCTTCAAGAGAGGTTAGAAAGCATTGCAGTAAACTTTTAAATGGCACGAAGCAACCTTTCAATTCAATAGAGGCAAGACAAGTTAGAAAAAGGGTAAACACAGTAAGTAAGACTCTTTATATTGTACTTGCTTAGTAATTGCAATATTGAAAGGAGTAGAGAATTATGACATCTATTGTAACTGGAATTCTCAAATATAGTGGATAGTCTTAATAAGGGAGAGTCTTTACCACCGTAGATATATGTCATATTGACAGAACCATATAAATCTCATGTGTTCTTAATTTGCTTTACGTTCTGTGTTTTGAATTGAGCTGTAAATGCAGTTAAAGTATCAGCCAACCTATAACCTAACGAAAACCTAAATAAAAGCATCTGTATTATCTATTAGGTAAGGTGTCTAAAAGGTAACTTTGGGGACTATTGTGATTAATAGGTAGTAATAGATCTACCTTAGTCGAGTCTGAGAAAGAGTTCGCCTTTAAGAAAAGGTTGAAGTTGTTCACTTAGTTCGCCTTTAAGAAAAGGTTGAAGTTGTTCACTTACCTGCAAATTGTGAATTATGGTGACACTGATTCACCCCCCTTAGTATCACAAACTAGTAAATCTTAGGGAGAAGTCGGGAACTTCAATTGGTATCAGAGCACTGGTTCGCCAGTTTGAAACTTAACAGCTTGGTGTACTAGTTTGAAGGGATCTAGAAGTTTGACTTTTTTAGCATACTGAGAAATGGAAGCCAGTACCAGCACTAGAACTACTTACAGCAAGAAGGTTTCAATCTTTAACGGAACCAACTACCATATGTGGAGAATAAGAATGCAAGTGGCATTTACAACCATGAGTATAAACTTGGTGAAATGCGTACAGGAGAGTTTTATGGCTCCAAAAGAAAGTAAAGACCCAACCCTAAAGGAGTTAAGGTAGTTTGAGATAAATGGGAAGATCTCAAACGTCATCATTTCAGCATTGACAGATGCTAAGTATGCTAAAATTATGGACTACAAATCTACTAAGGTGATATGGGACATATTACAGAAAATCTATAAAGGTGATGGCAGAATGAAGGAGGCTAAGCTTCAAGTGTTCAAGGAGAGATATGAATATCTTAGAATGCAGAAAAATGAGACAGTCCAAGAGTTCTTCACCAGGGTTATTAATGCTGTAAACGACCTAAGAAGTCATGAGAAGAACAAGAAGAACTCATCGATTGTGAAGAAAATTCTGAGAATTCTGCCTGAGAGGTTTACCTCAAAGGTAGTAGCCATAGAGGAGAGTAGAGATCTTAATTCTATGTCTCTGCATGATCTCCAGTGCAATCTTATTGCATATGAGATGAGGATAAAGTTAGCTGAAAGTTCTGCAACATCAAAGGTATCAAAAGAGGCAGCTTTCAAAACTATGAAACACTTGAAAATAAAAGAAAAGGAAGAATCATCCAGTGAGGATGATGATGACGATGAGGAAGAAAATGAAGGTGAAGTATTGGCTTACTTCATAAGGAAATTTAAAAAGGGGTCTAAGAAGGGAAAAATACAGTAGTTATTGAGATGTTATCGACGTGGGTAGACTGGACACTTTGCTTCTCAGTGCAAAGTGAAACTTAATGATGAAGATGAGGACGATAATGATGAAGATGAGGATGGAGATGATGAGCTGAATTCAAAATGGAGAAGACCATCATTCAAATCAAAAAAGTCTAGCAAGAAGACTATCAACCCACAGAAAAAGAAGAGAGGCTCATTGAAGAGCTATGTGAGTCAGATAAAAGAAGTTGACGAGGAGGAAGATGAAGAATCATCAAATGAGCATGCCTTTATGACATTAGCTAAAGATGGTAATTCAACTTTTGAAAAGGAAGAGGAGGTTAATGAAGAAAAGCCAGATTTTAAAACTGAGTTGAAAACAGTTTCAAAAGAGATAATCAAAAGGGGTAGAACCATAAAAAGGTTGGAGGCTCACATAAAACAAGTTGAAGCAAAGTCTAAGGAAGTTGAAAGTCAAAAGGATGAAATAAGGGCTAAACATATTGACTTGAAGATAAGATTTAAAGAACATATCAAAATATGTGAAGACCTTACAATAGAACTTGGTTTAAAGACTTCAACAATTGAAGAAATGGAGATAGAGTTGCTACGACTTCAACAACAACTCAAAAGGAGTGAGGAGAACTTGCAGAAGTTTGAAGTGGTAAGAGAAACAAGCTCTGCAAGAGAAAAGAAGAATGAGACTTTGCCATAGAAGTTGAAAGAGAAGGCTATGACTCAGGTGAAGATAACTGAAAAAGAGAAGACAGTTATTAAACTAAAGCCAGGGCAGAAAATATTATATGTGGTTAAAGAGTAGTAGCCCATAGATGCTATGTCTCAGAAAGAAATGAAAGTAAACCAACAGAGGGCTACGACTGAATAGAAAAAGGAGAAGAAGGTGACTGAAATGAAAGTTACACAAGCAAAGAAGTCAGCTACTTTGCCTACATAGCAAGTGATGAATAGAAAAAGACAAGTTGTGATTAGACCCAAGAAGAGGCAGTTTCAAGGTCATTGCCTGTATTGTGGAATTTGGGGTCATAAGACGAGTAACTACTAGTGGAGAAGATACAACACTGTATACAGGGAGAGACAATACAAAATTCAAAGGAGAACACCTATCGTGAGTTCTTGCACATACTATAAAAGGTAAGGACACATTGACAAGGAGTGTTGGTGGAAGCCTAAACTAGTAGTTTCAAAGAATAAATTTATTATATTAGTAAACTTGGAACAGTGTGAAAGGTGAGGGCAAAATGACCATAATGCCAAGAGATGCATGACACTTCTCTCTAAGCAAGAGAAGATACTCAATGGCACAATGAAAACAAGCGGTACAGTCAAAGTTGCTGTGGAATATAAAGCAAAAAGGGAAAAAACGGAGACAAAAGGGATGGTAGAACGAAGAGTGGGTGAAAATCTGACACGGCCAAAAAGGAGAGTGGACGGTGAGATAGATCTGGCTGGATGGTAAGAGATCTGGCTGGATGAAGAGAGAGAAAATGAAGTCAACAGATGAAGAGAGAAACGCCACTAGAAGAGCAGATAACAGATTTGCGATAACGTAAGACAAATGAATGACACGACAAAGAGAGAATTGTGAAACAGACGAAGAGAAACTCACCACCGACAGAAGGAGAGAGAAACTCGACGACCGATGAATAATGACAGGCACTAAAGGGAGAAAATTTGATATGGCCAAAGGATGTGTGAAACAAACAAGTGAAGGCAGGCTGTGAAACAATAAAGCTGTGAGACAAGAAGACGGGAGAAACAATGAGACAATGAAAGCAAGAGTTGTGTAAAATAACGTAGAGAAGGAATTCGGCGAAGCATTGAAAGAACTTAATGTATTTCCAGATTTCTTCAAGAGAGGTTAAAGAGTGTTGTGGTGAACTTCTAAGCGGCAGTGGAGCAGCCTTTCAATTCAACAGAGGCAAGACAAGTTAGAAGAAAGGTAAACACAGCAAGTGACACTCTTTATATTATACTTGCTTAGTAATTGCAATATTGAAAAGAGCAAAGATTTAAGACATCCATTGTAACTGAAATTCTCAAGTATAATGAATAGTCTCGGTAAGGGAGAGTTCCTACCACTGTGGATGTACGTCACGTTGACGGAACCACGTAAATCTCGTGTATCCTTAATTTGCTTTACGTTTTGTGTTTTGAATTGAGTTATGAAAGCAACTAAAGTATCAGCCAACCTTTAACCTAACGAAGACCTAAATAAGAACATATGTATTGTCTATTAGGAAAGGTGTTTGAAAGGTGACTTTGAGGACTACTGTGATTAATAGGTAACAATAAATCTACCTTAATCGAGTCTGAAAAAGAATTCGCTTTTAAGAAAAGGTTGAAATTGTTCACTTACCTGCGAATTACGAATTGTGGTGACATTAATTCACCCCCTCTCAGTATCACAAACTAGTAGATTTTAAGGAAAAATCAGAAACTTCAAAGATTCTTTTTGTTACCATATGTAAAGTTTAGGTTATTTTTATGATTTTTTAAACATTGGTATATATTTTATAATTAACTCTTAAAATTAAGATGTTTAAAGTAAATTTTTCTACATGAAATGCTTAATTTTATATCTGTAAAACAATTCCATATCAAGTTATTAAAATAAGAAAAATAATCACATGAGATGTTACCTATAAAAGTTTGTTGAATTTTATTAAAAATATATTAGTCTATAAAACAATCACTCAATTATAGTTGCTTGATTAAAAAAAAAAAAACTCACTCATGTTTTTTATCAACTGCTTTTAAATTTACCAATTAACAATATGTAAATAAACTTTACTAAACACTTTTATATGTATCATTAGAAAATCAAACAATAACAATGGATATCAAAAGTTTTCTTTTTTTTTTAACATTAACTTGTATAATGAATAAGAATAACTATATAAATGTACTAGACCAATAAGTAAAATGGTCTTTTGTGCAAACAAAAACACAAAAACTCTTAAGCAATGTAACTTAAATTAAGAAAATGGAATTTTATGTCCATACCACTAAATTTGCATAATAGATCCTATCTTGTTTAATCAAGATATATGTGAACTAATTATAAATGTCATAAAATACTAATAAGACCTTCCATATTTTTTATTCATTATAGTTTTTTTTTTATATATAACCCCTATTTTAAAGTTACTTTTGATAATTAATGGAGCCCTTAGCACATCTTGTCTTTAATTCCAAAAGTCAAATATCTCTCCTATTACAAGCAACTTAGTTTCATTAATGTTAGTCACCTGGATCACTTAAAAAAAGACATGCAAATCACCTTTTTTATCGTTACTACGCCACACACCTTTTATACTCATCATCCTGACCACATTAGTCATTGTGAAATCTATATTGAACTTATATATATTTGTTCAATAGCAATGACTAAATTATATTTTATATTTTATGAGTTTTTTTTTCCTCATAAAACGGATACCTCTGATATTTATTATAAATGCATGAAGGTATGTTACGATTCTTCATCCTTATCCACCATTATGGTTTGACCCAAATCAAATTACAAATTTTATTAACCACCATTATAGGGACAAAACTGTTTGTATACCCAATCGAATCGTCATAAGCTCCATAACTACAATGGCATGCCTGCCTGGATTTGTCCTAGATAGTGCAAACATAGCCTTAGCAAGGTGATGTCGTATCGCAATTCCAACACGACATCTACTTTTGAGCACTAATCCAGTATTACATGCTAACATAATGAAGACCATCTTTAATTCTTAGTTTCAAAACTTAAAAAAAAAAAAAGAAATCTTCAATTCATTATTGGCTTTTGCAGCCTCTCTATTCATAATATTATTGAAAAATAAGTATACTTTAAAAAATTTGTAACCCAAATAAAAAATAAGAAGTCTTCTTTTAATTATTTGTGATATTACATATGTTTAATACTTTGCAAAATAAAATAATTCAATAAAGACTTCGCACTATAAAAAAAAAAAGGTTTAAAACTCAAACCCATTATAAGAGGATTGATATTGCTTGTGAGTAATTTTTTTTTTGGTCCTCCTACAATTGATTTTGCTATTAAATCAAGATAATTACATTGTGTTTATGTTGTTCTACAGTTTCATCATTGATTCCAGAATATATGGTGCTTTTTCTTCATTCACGTTCCTCATTTTTAAAAATCGAATCTCTCCTCTTGAGCTATAATTTTGCAAAATTATTAATAATAGGGAAACAGAGGCAAAAGTTTTGAAGAAATAAGGATCATTAAGGCTCAAAATTCAGCCCATGTTTAATGCAATCCTCATAAATCACTAATACACACATGGACAAGATGACGGATTTTCATATTGTTCGATTAAGGAGAGGGATTCTTCATCGTAAATCATGCTTATGGGGTCAGAGATTATTTTCCTATAAACATAAACATAATGATGAAGTTTGACGCTCCCATGTTTAAAGAGTTGCCACACAACCACACATTATGAGTGGGAGAACATACGAAAGGGGAGAGTGGTAATGTGTGTCGAGTGATTTTGGGCTTAGGTTGACATGCTCAAACTGCTCGGATCACAGAAGACGTGAATAAATATATCGTGGAAAGCATTAGATGTATGAGACTCATCTCAAGTGTTAAGAACAGGCTTCGTCAACTAAAGCAGACATTCAATTCAGGAGGTTCAAATTCGACTAAAATCCAGACTTGGTACATGGTTGAGGCGACATAATATCCCAGGGAAGTGAAATGACAAATGAAACTTGGATTAGAACAGAGGATGTCAAAATGATAATCACTCAAACTTTCCATTCATTATTAGTTATTATGTATAAGAGCTATTGTGAATTCGCCACCTGCAAGGTTCACATAACCTATAATAATTAATTAGGATATAGTTCGACGATAGGGTTACTTACGAGAGACTTGTAGTCGTATCTCAATTAAAAAAGGACTATTATTAATTTTTATGATTTCCTTAATTCATAGCAATTTCTAAATAAACCAATTAGGAGCCAAACGCAATTCGCATGTAACACCTGTAAGTGACTAGTTTAGACATGAACTATGCGATGAGATTATAGACACATCAATTTTGTCCCTTTTAATTTCAATTTTGAACGTCAAAGGCTATGTAATTTCTGATAACAATAACAATAATAATAATAATAATAATAATAATAAGTATTAATTAGGTAGTTTTTTGAAGCTACATTCAATTGATTCATAAAGCGTTAAGGACTAAGTGTTTGTGCTTTAGAGCCCAATCAATATCTATCTATATAATATATATCTAATTCTATGTATTGATGCCTCACATGACCCACTTCTCTTTCGTTATTAGCTCATTCTTGCAAGTTCTAGTTTTTGTTCCTTGAATATAGCAACTCTCGAAATTCCAGTAACAAGTTCACTTCTAATGCGGTTCCAAAAGAAAGAGGCTACGGAAAGCTCGAAGGATTTGAAAAGACGTACGTTTATCATCTGTCTATATCGTATAATATTTCCATATCGAGGACCATTCGGAAGCTCTTGAGTCTAAAACATGAAAAGGACGCATATAGATTTCAGAACAAAAATGAAGTTTTATGACTCAGATTTCTTTTGTTTCCATTTACGATCTAGTCTCTAGGGCCCTAATGTATCTTCTCTTCAAGGCGATAAATACAAAACTCAAATTCAAGGCTGCCAACGTCACGTTTTCGTGTTTCTACTGCCGCGACAAAGGCTTTGGATACGAATTGTCTCTTGCTTTTATTATAAATAAATCTTTAGGGCAGACTATATATTTTGAGAATGATAATGAATTTTGTTGACAGTTTTGAAATGATTATTCTTTGTCTCTCTGGGTCGTTTTGCAATAAAGGAAATTTCACCTCTCCTATTGAGTTTTTTTAATTTTTTCTTCTTTCCATGTTAGAGCAAGGTTTTGGAGCATCAAGAGATAAAAGAATTCCCACGTAAACTCTCTTAGTTTTTTTTTCTTTTTTTCTTTTTTTCTTCTGTCGCACACAGGCTGGTTTCATCATTATGTTATCAATTTGCTAATTTTTCATAAGCGTAAATATTGGTGTCCTTAGCGAAGAGCTGGCTAGTAGCTATGATTGGATCGATTAAAGAAATGAGCTGGTATCACAAAGAAAAGATCTTTTTTTTTTTTTTTTTGTAATTAGTAGTATCCTTTTCCTTTTTGTTAAATTTTCAGAGGAAAAGATTGCAAATGTGGTAACATAGAAATCTTTGGGATAAAGGGTCGTTTGAGGTAAGCTTTTTACTAGTCATGTTGACAAGTTATGTTTTCCACTCTTTATCATCGAGAGAGTGAGGTTGGAATGAAGTTGAGGAAAATAGTGCGATGAAAAGTAAACAAATATGCACGAATTGTAATAAACCTCTATACCTACGCACCCATTCTAAGGAAGTGAAACACTTGTAGGCGCCATTGCCAGTTCTTTACTAACCTATAAACCTCCAGAACACGTTATTTCTAAGTTCATGTCATATTGTTATCAAGCTTTGGAACACAACCATTGAAAGGGTTCTTGCCTCTGATATTGTTAGCACAGTAATTTAAAAATAGACATTGCTCCCCTTTAAAAGAAAAAAAAAGCAAGTTTTATCTTAGCCATGTACTCTTGAGGTAAGAAACAGTACCTTTATTATCTATAAGGGTGACAAATGTAACTCAAATCGAACACTACAATGACAATAAGAGAGGGAAAGAACCCGAGGCTTATTATGCCAAAGAAGATTTGCTTAACGAGACAGTAAGGAAAGACGCGTACTTCTCCTGGTTGGCCCCCCAAGTTTATCGGCTTCAGCTTCTCCCATGTGTGACATCTGAAATAAATTCTCCCAGACAACTTTCTCTGGCACATATCGATAATGGTAAAGTGTTGGCGGGAACAACTGTTTGGCCAAGCCATAGCCCCCCCCCCCCAACCTCCTCTCATATGTCAGGTTTAAAAGGGTAATCGAAAATTTAGAACTTGCGACTCTTGGCTACATGTTCTCTTTCACTGAATTGAACGAGATACGTCAAGTAAGATGATAGACATTGCGTCATGATCTTTTTTTTGGGTGCGAAACATGGTTAAAAATGTGGCCTGTTAGCCCAATTATTAGTTGGATCAGTGCTCCAGGATAAACCAACCTGGAGCTGAAACATTCTTTGTTCGGGAGGAAAAGTGCCTCTTGTTTCTCCAAGTAATTTTGGCTCAGTCGGGGTAAAATTGTCTTTTTATTAATTCCATTAAATTTGTCTAACCTTTAATACTGTCCCTCTTTTTTTTTTTTTTGGTTATATTTTGAAATAAAATATTTGAACTTTTATAAAATACAAATTAAGATACGTTAAATACACATTTTCCTTAATTTTTTATTAAAAAATCCATTGAAATCCTAAATTATATAATTCCTTAAATTTTTGTAAATTTAATGTTCTTTCTAAAATTAAAATCAAAATTTTAAAAATAAAACTTTTAATTTTTAATTAAAAATATATTTTCTTCCATTCTTAAAAACAAAACGAAACGTGTAGATTTGATGGAGCATTTAATAATTCGCCTTTTTTATTTTTTGTTTGTACGAAAACAAAATGGGCAATGCATTTATTAAAGTCCTATTTTACCCACTTTTTTCAAACGTACGGATGTGTGTGTGTGTGTGTGAGAGAGAGAGAGAGAGAGAGAGAGAGAGAGAGAGAAGGCATTTAACCCAAAAAAAAAAAAAAAAAAAAAGAAGGGGAAAAACCTCAACTTTTCATATAAGTGTACAATAAATATTCATTATTTCTTACATTTACCAAAAGGAAAAAGCTCTCGCAGCTCACCTTCGTTTTTTCTTCTGTAATTAGCTTGCTTGACTTGTTATTTTCGATACTCTTTTACTTTTTTTTTTTAATTTTCAGGATTATATTATTGGTAAGTTTAATTAAGATTTTTTCTTCGTTTTTTTCCTAATTTTTATGCTTTTTTTTTTTTTTTTTTTGAGGAAGGGCGGGGGGGTTTGGGGAGGAGGTGGGGTGGGGTGGTAATTATTTAGGGTTTTGATATTGGGTTTACGAGATTCTTTGTGTGTGGATTTTTTTTTTTTTCTTTTTTCAAGGGTCCCGAGATTTAAGGGGACAAACTTCCAACTTGCTGGTTATGGCCATGGCGGTAAATTTGTAAATTTGTAAAAGGTAACTGAAAACACCGCCATTGCTAACAATAAATAAATAAATACATAAATCACTTGCTTCCTCTGACTCTATCTCTCACCTTCTGTCTGCTGATCTCTGTGTTTCAAGTTGGGCTTAAATCTGGTGGACTTTTTGTGTTGTTTCGTTTTTTTTTTTCTCAAAAAAATTATTAAATTACTGATATGAAGAAGCTGTAATTTTGCTTGACCATTTTCCAGAAATTAATTAATTAATTTGGATTTTTTTTTCAAAAAAAAATTGACAGAGATTGTACAATGTTGTAGGGAATATTGGGACAGCAGAAGGGAGGAGTAAGGAGGAATGTCGGGATCGGGGACGGGTGGAGGAGCGTTGGTGGTAGGCGGAGGGGAGCTTCGGCAGCAAAGTCCGGTGGCCGCTGTACAAACACAGCTACCGCCGGCAGCTTTACAGAACATGCATTTATCCTTCACCCCTGACGGGATTTCCGTCTACAAACCACCAAACGACAACCACAGCTACAACGACAACAATAACAACAACGCCACTGCCTTTGGGGGCGGAGGCGGGGAAGTTTCTGCTGCAGGCGGGACTGTAGCTCCTCATGGGATTAACGTGAATATGGGGATTGGGAGCGAGGCGGAACCCGTGAAGAGGAAGAGAGGGAGGCCGAGGAAGTATGGGCCGGATGGCACCATAGCAGCAGCATTGGCGGCTCATTCTTTGTCATTTGCCCAGTCCAGTGGAGGAGGAGGAGAAGGAGGTGCCCGTCCTTTGTCTCCTTCTTCCGGAGCTTCTGTCTCCCCAACTTCCATCAAGAAAGCCAAAGGCAGACCCCCTGGTTCTACCAAGAAGCAGCGAATTGAAGCCCTTGGTAATTTCTCCCTTTTTCTTTTTCCTTTTGCTCCTTGTTCTTTTGGGTACTAATCTACTGGCCCTTCCCACTCTCTCTCTCTCGTTTCTTTAAACTTTGATTCTTTGATCAAATGGGTATTGGAATTGATAGACATTTAGTCAGTCCTGGATTGATGAGAGTGATTGGCTCTTCTTTTAGGTGTGGGAGTCGATGCGCTTGGGTATTGACCTGTTCTCCTGATTCATTGCTTTGTTTGTTTTGGTGGGGTTTAAATATAGAGCTGGATCCTGAACGGGGTTGTGACATATGAAATTGAAAGGTTATTGTTTATTTAATTCCAGCATATTGTCAAATGGGATGAAGGATAAGAATTACGAAAGCCCATTGGGATTGCCCAGGCCAGGCATTTCCTGGAAGTTGGGATCTGCTCCTTCTGACTTGAGTTCTTGTTTATGAAATTACTTATATGTCCTTGCACACACACACACACACACACACACACACACACACACATATATATTTTTATTATTTTTTATTTTTTATTTTTTTTCCGCTGCTCTTTTGAATTTTATGTCTATTTTTATATGTTATCTATGTATTTAGAAATTTCTTTGACCTATCTATTTAGAAAGTAGATGCATTTTTAAAATTTTTTTAGCTTTTTATGTTATCCTTCACAACTATGTCCTCTACAACTGTGCTGCAAGAGGTTTTTTTTTGTCTTAATCTTTTGTACAATGATGTTTCCTGCTCATTCTATCTGTTAGTGAAATCATTGATCCATGTAAACAGATGTTAGAAATGGAACTATCGTTATCTTAAAAATGGTTTGTGATTTCAGATTAATTGGTGTAACTAATTAACTTTTTCCATTGATGTTTGTCTTAAATTGTCTTCTTTTTGAATCAGTCTTTAGTTTTTTAGTTGCACAATAGTCTTCCTTTCTTTTCCCTTTTTTGGGGGGGGCATCCTTGGAACTTAGGGTTTATATTACAAATGTGAGAACCTTGTGCACTGAGTTGCTCTTTTATCCTTTGGAATTTACATTATATGGAAATAGGTCAACCACTTTCTACATCAATTAGAGAAAATGCAGAATGGCAAGAATGTACTTAATTATTTATTATTTCCAACTACATGCACGAGTTCCTTTTGCTCGCTTATTTAGTACTGGTTTTCATGTCATTGTTGAGTGTGTGTTTGCATGTTTTTTTCTTCTCCTTCTCCTTCTTTTACTTTTAACTGTTTGTGGAAATTCTTACAGACATCTCTGTGTCTGCAGGATCAGCTTGCATTGGATTTACACCACATGTTATCATTGTGAAATCTGGAGAGGTTTCTGCTTTTCCTTATAATTTTTACTTTTCCTTTTGGCTCTTTCCAATTAATTTGGGCAATGTTTTTACTAGCCACACCTGCAATTGCAGTAGTTATATTTTTCTATTGATAGCTTCCCCTAATCTCTTTTATACATCCCAAAGAAAGACATATACATGTATAATTTACAAGTAATCTGTAACTTGATTTTGATGTTTGTGAAGTTGCCATAAATGTTAGTGATTCGAAGATTTTAAACTAACTAGACTCTAACAGTTGAAGCTTGGACATTATTCATCTATTAATTTTGGCATGTGGAATCTTTAGGAGCTTCTTCCTTTGTTGTGGCACACGCTTGCAGTTCTATGCAAATTTAAAACCGTTGTCTCCTTGACCTTTTAGGGAAAGTAACATTTCCTTGCATCGTGATGCTATGAGAAGCAAAATGTTTGAATCCATTAAAACTTAATGATTATCTTAACACTCGAGGTTGAAAAATTAAATGATCCCAGAAGACTGATTCTGTGGTTTTTGTAAACTTTAATCTAGTGTTCCATCCAAAGTTTCATTCCATGCTTTCCAAAAAGGAAAGTATAATCTTGAAAAAATTATCTTTCATGGAAATAAAACTTAAATTATCTTTTCACACCTTCCAACTTAGATTAATAAAGTAATTCAAGTAATTCTGCTGGCCTTTTGTTAGAAATTGTCCCAAATGACAGTGCACATTTGTTGAATAGAATTGTGACTAGTGGAAAACATATTTGATAGTTTATCAAATTTTGAGAATTATTCCTTGCAAGTAGATTCTTACCAAGGTTGTATTTTTATTACAAACATTCAATTCCTTAGAATTCTTGGTACTTAGTCCATTTATATTTGCAGAATTATTGCTGATGCTGTTGAAATTCTTTAGCTTTCCAAAATGAAAATTTTTAGTGTTGAAATATACTTCAGGTCAGGGTTCACACTTTTCTTGGTACAAATCAATGTAGAAATAGTTTGTTCCTAGATGTCTAATAACTCCTTAAACAACACACACATCGTGGCTATACTTATTCTGTTACATAAAATATTGTTGTATGAAAATACCCATACCATGTAGTTTTGCCAGTGATAAACGTATTCATAACTTAATAACAAAGCAACCATTCAAGAATGTTGCTCTAATGGCAACTATGAGGTACCATCTGACTGTTTCAAGGAATTTATTTTTCATGATCTTTTTTCCAGAATAAATGCTTCACTGTTGCCTGTTTTTCCCTTTGATTGGTTCTCCCATGTTAGGGTTGAGGATTTTGCAGGTTCTTTAGGTTTCTGGTTTATTTATTTTGTTCATACTAATACATCAATTGATTTATGCTTCTAATATTTTAACCTTAATAGCATGGCTTTCACTTGGATTTTGTCCTAGCTTAAGGTTCTAGTACGCTTGCTTAGTTTAATGTATGTCTATTTGTTTAACCTAATAGTTATTGCTTGGTTTTCAGCAAAATGGTTGGAAACTTGTTCCAGGGTATAGGAAATAACTGTTTTAAGCCATATCTTCAAACTTCTCCCTTCAATAATGAAACAGTTGCCTTCATACTTGGAAGTTGAATTTTTTAAAAAATTTATGCATATTTTCAGGACGTATGTTCAAAAATAATGTCAATTTCTCAGCATGGATCGAGGGTTGTTTGTATTCTGACAGCGAATGGATCCATATCCAATGTGACTCTTCGCCAGCCAGCAACATCTGGGGGAACTGTGGCCTATGAGGTTTGTAACATTATTTGAAGTTTCTGTTTGGACAACATGAATGACATTAATTGAAGTTTCTGTTTAGAGAATTTGAATGACATTGTTTGAAGTTCCTGTTGGAGAATGAATCTATAACCCAATGGCATTCTCCACAATTTGGTGTTTAAATCCGTTTAGATTTGTAAAAGTACTAGTCTATCCTTGAAATCTTTGACCATCTATTTCATATTTTGTAACTATTTCTATTCAAGTGCTGGAGTCTGTTGAGAAGGAAGAGGTCTAGTAGAAATCCAACACTTTGTAAGTAGATGCTGTACTTCTATGTAAACTATTCTGGGAAGTTACTCTTTTTGCTAGGGTGCTACTTCTGTAATTCACAGCCAACTGCTAAGTGAGAGGTCTGACAAATTTTAATACACAGAGAATAACAAGTCAAGGTACTTGCAAATGTTCTTGTTCTTTGACACAGCAAAGCATAAATAACAAGTCTAAATTGCTGTCTCTGAAATGTAGATATCAATATACAAATATCTTGGTATTTATGAAAATAGAAAAGAGCTTCCTGCATATTAGAAAGGTTTGAGTGGATTTCTTCTTAGCAAATATTGAGTAGAAGTCTATTAGATTGTAATCTGAAATCCAAATTTTGAGATCCTGAGAAGTTTCTCAAATTATCATATTGGAGTTCTTGGCTTTGAATCCCTATGAGGGGGCATGAGATTTATAAGTAAGGCCAGGGGGAGCTATTTCCTATTGTGTAGCTCACGGTCTAATGGGTCTTCGTCTAGACCAAAAAATAATTAATTAAAAAGGTTTTAAATTTCCTGCACTGAAATGAATGTTGGCAGATATTTTCCAGTCATGGTGGGAAAGCACTTGTTTTATATAGGTTTTCTCTCTCCGGTATTCATGTTAGGGTACACTGTTAGAAAAATTATTGCATGGTTTACATTAATTGTTTCCCTGTGCAGTGTTTTTGATTAAGGATTGGGTGGCAATTTTATTTACACTGCTGATACCTTGCATGTCTCATGTTTGCTATTCATTCTATTTTATAACCTTTCTAAAATGCAGGGGAGATTTGAAATCCTGTCACTCTCAGGTTCGTTTATGCTATGTGGAGATGCAGATCAAAGGACCAGAACTGGGGTTCTAAGCGTTTCTCTTTCTGGTCCAGATGGCTGGGTGCTAGGTGGCAGTGTGGCTGGTCTTCTAACAGCTGCATCCCCTGTCCAGGTTGATTCAGTATCATTTTATTTTGTTTGTATTTGCCTTTGGAGAAACCAAGGGCCATTTCTCATAAGACAAAGTATGAGTGAAAATGCACACACCTATGTTCTACAAGTGCTTATTCTGTATCTGATCTTTGGGAGTTCATTAAATTTTCTGTTACAAGAGCAATTAACAATAGTTGATGGAGATTTTCCACCTAAAGCCTCAATGCTAGCAGTTTTGTTTGTCTTGAACTTCCACTTGTAGAGAATGTTAATTTTCTGATATCATCATGGGAGAAGCATGATAATCTTTCCCTTTAACTGCCATTTTTCCTCAAATTCTGACAATCATAAGCTATTGTCCAATTTGTCATTACCATGTTTAGGAACTATTTATTAAACTTAAAAGTATTCAGATATCAGCTCTGAGGTGGTGCTCTTGGTCTTGTTGATCTTATTACTCTTTTCCTGTGTTTAGTATTGGATGTTATGGATACGAAGGAAGTGGGGATTGCAATTTGACTCTCAATTTCTGATGGCATAAAGTTTTACTCAGTTATGTCACCTGTTTGAAAACACTATTGTTTTTCATATTAATGTTGAGACAGTTGAGCTAGCAGTACGCTTCTTGATGCATGTGCAATGTTGTGGCCCTCCTCTTTTTCTCTTTCTCAGTTGCTAGTCGGAATTGCTTTGCTATAGAAAAATAAATCATTGTATTTAACTAACAGTGCAAGCTTCTTGATGCCACCTAGATTATGCTTAAATAATTTGCCACCATCCATCCATGTGTTATTGTTCTCACCAATGTTTTTGATACTGGGGTGCATGCCTATTGCAGGTAGTTTTGGGGAGCTTCATTGCTGATGGTCACAAGGAATCGAAGTCCGCAAACCGAAAGGGACATTTATCTCCAGCAGTGAGACTTCCTGCACTGGGCGGGCAAATAGGGGCAGGCAGTCCACCATCACGTGCGATGCTCAGTGAATCGTCTGGGGGGCCTGGGAGCCCACCTAATTAGAATATACTGGAGTCTGCATCGACAGTCACCCACAGCACACTTCGGCCATGCCATGGAAGTAACTTTGCGTAGTGTTCCAAGCAATTGATGTTGTAGTCGTAGCTCTAATGATGTGGCAGGCCTGAAGGAGCTCCATCTGTAATTTAGATCTTCTTTAAATTGAAGTAAATGACTAGAAGAACGATTTTCAGCTAGACGTCAATTCCTTAGGAAACATGCTCATTTTGGGAGGCTTTAAAAATAGGATGAGTAGGTTGCATGTGTTACCTCCCCGTTAGTTATCTGCTCCTCCTTGTTGCCCATTTATATTAAAGAGGTTTTAGAACGAGATTGAGTTTGTCAAGCCCTCTATGGAGCATTTACAGTTACCGTTGCAGTTTAAGATGTTGGCATTTTAATGGCCGTTTTAGATTTATTAATCTTCCGAATGTGATTGCTTTTCTTTTCGTATTTTCTCTTTTTACTAATTCTTTTCGATTAAAGAACGTTCTCCGCTCTTTTCCATTGAAAATTAATGAACTGCAAGCACTTGTGAGCAGGATGCATCGTCAAAGAAAAGGGTTGTTGGGGGTGGGGGGGCAGATTCTCTTTGGGTATACTTGTG
The DNA here is from genome assembly GCA_037897445.1 of Ceriops zippeliana. NCBI lineage: Eukaryota > Viridiplantae > Streptophyta > Magnoliopsida > Malpighiales > Rhizophoraceae > Ceriops > Ceriops zippeliana. The sequence goes on along the minus strand of JBAPLH010000018.1, from coordinate 4,641,891 downwards.
ACTGAGCAGCATCACCCCATAGTCTGTCATGGGTGCGTAATGAGTTCTGGAGGGTACAAAATTTTCCTGCGGCTCTCGGCTCCGGGAAACTTAGAACCTGAAGAAAAAAGACAAGGTTGATGTTAACAGTAATGACGTATGCAGACTTTTGCTTTACTTCACTGATATAGGTTGAAACAAAGCCACTGGGTTTTTTAATTCAACTATAATTGCCAAAAGCTTTTAATCCCCCATCTGCCTCTGTTTAGCTAAAATGGCAGAGGGATGGGTCTGACGGAGGCTGACTGGCGAATTGTCGATTCAGGCTTGTTGGTCATTTTCGGTAGTAGAAACAGAAGATGCAGACTCCGAAGTTTCTATGGGCTGGTTAGCTCTTTATGGTGGCAGCTGGAGGATGCTCGGCAACGCTTTGGGGTTGCTGCTCGAGCCATTCAGGCCGACGGTGACGTGGACCAATTTAAGAATATATGAAAAAACAAAGAAAAAATAAGAAGTTACGAAAAATTTTAAAATTGAATTTAAGTTGAAAATTTTTTATAATTTTAATTAAATTTTATAAAATAATATTTTTATAATTTTAATATAATTATATGCACTATATATATTTTAAAAATTTTTAATAAGAAGTAAAACGTATTATATTTTATTTTAATTGAGAGAACTTTTTTCGAAAATAATTTGTACTTTTTATTTTTTAAAATTTAATCGTTATTATTAATTACGTTTCGTTGTTGTGTTAGATGTTGAAAAGGTGAATGTAAACCCCTAATTTTATTTTATTTTTTGTTATTCAGTTTCATTATTAACTAAATTTGGTGTAAGTAGAAGTAACAAAAGTTAATCGGATTTCACGTAAATCAATTTAATTCATTCGAAGCTTACCTTAATTCAACTTGTTTTAATTGCAAAAAAAAAATCAATGCAAATTGGCTCAATTTAAAATTTAAATAATTTTCTTTAAAATGACTTGAAACCCAAATAATTGGGATTCGAAATCTAAGAAATATGAAATCTAAACTTAAGTAACTTACAAATTTTGAGCAAATTTAAAATTCCTAAGACTCAAAATTTTAACTCATCTCAACTAGAATTCACTCTTTTGAATATTTTAAATTAAAAAAAAGTTATATATTTATTTTATTTGGTTCTTTTATTTATAAATAACAATTATTTTAAAAGATTATTTTATTTATATTTAAATTAGCATATACTCATTTGAATGTATTAAATACAAATTATTTGATTTGAAAATTTTAAACTCGATGAATGTGAGATAAAACATAAAATTTTAAAATCATTATAACCAACACAAAGTTATGAAGTTGTTCTCGAAGTATGGTTGCATTTAGTTTTGGTATTTCACAGTTCATCTTTCGAGCTCTAATCGCGATATGTCAAAGGAGACTGTTTTCCCAACTTTACAAACGTAACATTTCTGTTTATATTTTGAGTTCAAAATTTTCGTTCTTTTATAGGTTACAGGGACACTATTTCTCTAAAAAGCTTGTTCTACTATTTAATTAGTTCTATTTGAATATAGATAATAATTTTTTACTGAGATTATTATTTATTTCTTACTAATAAAAAAAGAGAATTATTTTATTAACCTAAAAGTAAAGAGACAATGATCACAAATAGAAGTGACAAAAATTAATTTGACTAGAATAACCTAATTTAATTTATATGAAATTCGGTTTTATTCAATTTACATTAATTACAAAGTCAGTAACAAGTAACTTGACTTGAATTAAAATTAAAATAATTAAAAATTCAAATAATTCATATATGAAATTAACTTAAATTCAAATATTTTAAAATTCAAAATAACAAAAATTCATTAAATTTACAATCTAATAGAATAAAATTGCAAAATATTCAAAATTTAAATAACTTAATATCTAAATATTCAAATTTTAAAACTTAAAAATTAAATTGACTCGTTATTTATTATCTCTACGTGTAAAATTGAAATGTTCTAAATATATTTTTAATTAAAAATTTTAAAATTACTTTTAGTTATTTTTTTATGTTAATCCTTTTAATAGTTATAATTTTATATTAAATATATTAAAACTAACATAAACATCACTTTTTATTTTTATTTTTTCAAAAAGTTCTTTGCTTAATTTTACTAAAAATATCTTTAATTTTTTATTATTATTGATCATTCATTACAAATTCATTTAAGTGTTCTCTCCACACTTATCTTTCAAAAATCATTATTCCTAAAGTGGTTACAAATCATCCCTAAGCATCACTTACTATCACATGTTTACAACTCAAATCGATTGTATCAAATTAATGGCTTGTGTCAAAGACAAATGGGTCAATGCACAACAGTTCATCGCGTAAAATTGGGCAGGATATTTCAACAAGTGAAACAGTTGCTCACGATACATCGGCTAGAGAGTCACCTAAGTTACCTAAACGAAATATCGACTGAATATTAGTACGTTGCAAAGAAAAATGAAGCCAACCCAAGTCACTTAATAGTGGCTAGAATAATTTTTTATGGGAAAGGTAGGGATCAACAAATGTCTTTCTTAACACGCGAGGAATGAAAGATATTCGAAAAGAACAACTATTTGTGACGAAGTTTAACGTAAAAAATAAGACCTTATAAACATGAAAATTATATATTTAAATAAATTATTTTTTTTAAATAATAATCTTGTGATAAGTTCATTATATATCTAAATAAGTTATTTTTTTTAAAAAAAAATAATTCTATAATAAGTAAATAGATTATTTTAAAAAAATATAATAATCCGTCACATATTGTTTCAATATGAGATGTCAAATTTTATTTTATTTTATTTTATTTTTTTCCCTTAAATTTAGCTTTAGCTGTGACTTATTTGCCTTGTATCCTTGAGAGCCTAATCCATGAGTCTCCTTATTTGTTATTTCCCGCGTTCCCCCTCCCCCCCGAGGTATTTGTACGTAATTTCTCAGCCATTAATAACAGCAAGAGCAAGATACAAATCAAGGACTGACGTCGAGTTTTCAGACGTTGACTTCATGTCAAATTTCTTAAATAACATCAACTTTATAAAATGTCAATTTCAAAATTAAAATTAAATAATTTTATATAAATAATATTATAAATAAGATATATTGTTTTCCCATATGTAGAATATGGACTTTAAATGTGAGATTTGTATAAGGCAAAAAACCAACGAATTTTGTATCTAGTTAGCTTGAATAAAACTCATATTCCATTTGCATTGATACACTCTGAGGTGTAAGGGCCATCCTCAATACCTACTTTCTCTAGTCACCGGTGGTTTTTAATTTTTGGTTACGATTATACTCAAATGACATGACTTAAAAACCAAAAATGAAGTTTTCATTATGTTTTAAGCATTTCATGCCATGGTTTAAACCCAATTCTCTTTCAAGATAAAAATTTTTCGTTATGATAATGGTGGTGAGTTCAACCAAAGATTTCAGGCCTATTTCCAATAACAAGGTCTCCTCCATGAGACTTCATGCTCTCAAACACTACAACAAAATGGTGTCATTCAAGAGAAAAATCAACATATTTTGAAAACATCTCGTTCCCTACTTCTTAAAGCGATGGTGCTAAGTCACCATTGAGGGGATGTTGTGGCTATTATCGTGTATTTAATCAATTAAATGCCACTAAAAATTTTTCACTTTCAAACTCCCTTACAAATTCTCTTTACTCATATATCCCTTCCTTCCACATTGATGCTTCCCCTTGGAATTTTTGGGTATGTTACTTTTTTTCATCTCCACAAAAATCAATAAACAAAGCTGGACCCATGTGTTATTTAATGCCTATTTTTGGGGTATGGTTTACATAAAAGGCTTTCGATGCTATAACCCCACTACCAATAGAACTTATATCACCGTAGATGAATTAGTTAATAGTCTCTGTGGGTAAGCATGGAATTGAAGCTGAAACTAGAACTGGAGATAAAAAGGTATACCCACATAATGAACCTGGAAATGAAACAGCAACTGCTAGAAATAAAATAGCAACTATTGGAAGTGAAACAGTAATCGTTGGAACTGAAGAAGCCGAAACGGAAGAACTAGAAAATACAGAGAACTCATAATCCCATCACTCCTTAATACCCAAAGACCCTCCTCATTCTGAGAATGTTCCTAAGGTAAGTACTTCTATTGTTGCACCTTCTATTTTGGATTCTTTTACTAGTTATGTACTACTTGTTAGACACAATAATGGGAAACCACCAAACAGATACAGTCTAAATGTAGAAGAAAGGTAGCCTAAATATCCAATTACAAATTATGTATTTACTCAAAGTTTGTCCAAACCACTTAAGACTTTTACTCAAACGTTATCCTCCTGTCATATTCCTAGTAGTGTTGAAGAGGCATTATATGATCCAGAGTGAGCGCAAGCAATGCAAGAAGAACTAGAAGCATTAAAGAAAAATAATATATGGAAGTTGGTCCTAATATCGAAAAGAAAAAAACCTATGGGATGCAAATGGGTGTTCTCTATAAAATATAAGGCAAATGGGTCACTCAATCAGTATAAGGCAATACTTGTGGGGAAAGGTTTTACCAAAAAGTATGACATAGACTACTCAGAAACCTTATCACCAATGGTAAAATTAAATACCATTAGAGTTTTGTTATCTCTTGCAGCAAATTTGGATTGGTCACTCTATCAACTTGACGTGAAGAATGCTTTCCTTCATGACAATGTTGACGATGATGTATACATAGATATTCCACCAAGATATATAGGATCAACTGGGAACAAAATTGTTTGCAAATTGGAGAAGGCATTATATGGACTAAAACAGTCACCGTGAGCATTGTTTGGCTGACTTAGTTCAGCTATGAGGAAGTATGGCTATCACCAAAGTAACTCTGACCATACTCTCCTCCTGAAACACCGACAAAGCAAGGTGACAATATTAATAGTCTATATGGATGATATGATAATTATAAGGGATGATGCTGATGAGATCTTGAGGTTAAAGGAAAAAATTTTTACAGAATTTGAAATAAAGAACTTGGGAGGGCTTAAGTATTTTTCTGGGAATAGAGGTGGCAAGGTCAAGAAAAGGCATTTTTCTATCTCAACGAAAATATGTACTTGACTTATTGACAGAAGTGGGATTACTAGAGTGTAAACCTATGGATATGCCAATTGTGCAAAACCATAGGCTTGGAGAATATCTGGACTAGGTACCAACAAATAAGATGAAGTATCAAAGACTAGTAAGGAAGCTTATTTACTTATCTCACACTCATCCAGACATTACATATGCTATAAGTGTGGTAAGCCAATTTATGCATAATCCAAGTGAAGACCATATGGGTGTTGTAATTTGAATGCTCTACTACCTAAAGTCATCACTAGGAAGAGGACTAATGTTCTCTAAGAATGCTCATATAAATATTGAAGGGTACACGAATTCTAACTGGGCTAGGAATATCTTGGATAGAAAATCTACTTCAGGCTATTTTATATTTATGGGAGGAAACTTAGTTATATGGAGGAGTAAAAAGTAGAAGGTAGTAGCATTGTTCAGTGCTAAAGCTAAATTCCAAGGTATGAAGAAAGAATTATGTGAGCTTTTCTGGCTTAAAAGTTTGCTAACATAGGTCGACTTTCCTTCCGACTTTGAAATGAATTTATTTTATGACAACAAAGTTACCATTGACATATTCCATAACCCAGTTCAACATAATCGCACCAAACATATGGAGGTAAACTGGCATTTCATCAAACAGAACCTAAAAGAAAAAATTATTCAATTCGTGTTTGTTAAATTTAATGATCAATTAGCTAACATTTTGACCAAAGCAGTTTCTAGCAGAAACTTCAATGACTGACTTGACAAGTTAGGTGTTAGAGATATATACACACCAACTTAAGGGGGAGTGTTGGCATGAGTCCCGTAATTAGCTACCTAGCTTTTCAGTTATGGAAATTTTAGATTCAGGAATCTCTCATTCAAGGGTCAAACATGATTGTAATAGTAAATATTGTATAGACCTAATTAACTTTCTAAATTAGTGTCCTATATTTCTATATCTTGTATTTAGTTGTTATAGAAAAAAAAGGTAGGAAAAAATAAAAAATTAAAAATATGTCACTGTGGAAAAGATATCCAAAGTTAGCACCATCATTTCATCCACATTTATGGTGTAAGTAGCAAGTTTGAATATAGGCATCCACATTTATGGTCACCCTTTGTGTTTTGCCGTCCAGCACCTTTTGATTTGTAATTTGTCGTTCACCTTTGGTTGCTGTCTAGCCATGCCTTCTCTTGTTTTCTCTCTTTGGCCAGTCACCCTTTGGGTTTTGTTGTCCAGCATCTTTTGATTTGTGATTTGCCATTCACCTTTGGTTGTTGTCCAGCAGTGTCTTCTCCTTTGCAGGTGGTGGTTTGCCATTTGCTCCCTTATGTTTGCTGAGTGATTTGCTTTGGACATCTTTTGTTTGGTCAGCTCTTTCATCACGTTTTCTCTCTTTGGTTGGCTGGTTGTCTGGGTTTTCTATTTGTTTTTCTCAATTGCGACCTCTTTTTTTTGTTGTCTTCTAATGACCTTTATATACTACTCTACGAAACCCTAATAAGACTTACTTGCAGTAAATTTACTGTCTTACCCTTCTATATAATTTTTACATTCTTGCCCCTCCACGTGACTTTACTTTCGTACCCTTCCATGTGACTTTACTTTGTTACACACTTAAACTTAATTGACAACAATTACAACTCATATAGGGCTGTAAGAACAACACTAAAGTATAAACCTATAGATGTGCCGATTGTGCAAAACCATAGGCTTATAGAATATCTGGACCAGGTACTAGCAAATAAGGTAAGGTATCAGAGACTGTAATTTGAATGCTTCACTACCTATAGTCATCACCAGGAAGAGGACTAATGTTCTCAAAATGCTCATATAAATATTGAAGTATACACGGATGCTAACTGGATTGGGAATATCGTGGATAAAAAATCTACTTCAGGTTACTTTATATTTGTGGGAGGAAACTTAGTTACATAGAGGAGTAAAAAGTAAAATGTAGTAGCATTGTTTAGTGCTGAAGGTAAATTCCGAGGTATGGCAAAAGGATTATGTGAGCTTCTTTGGCTTAAAAGTTTGCTAAAATAGGTCAGTTTTCCTTCTGACTCTAAAATGAATTTATATTGTGACAACAAAGCTACCATCGACATATCCCATAACCTAGTTCAACACAATCGCACCAAACACGCGGAGGTAAACTGGCATTTCATCAAACAGAACTTAGAAAAAAAAATTATTCAATTCGTGTTTGTTAAATCAGAGGATCAATTAGCTAACATTTTGACCAAAGCAGTTTCCAGCAGAAACATCAATGACTCACTTGACGAGTTAAGTGTAAGAGATATATATACAACAACTTAAGGGGGAGTGTTGTCGTGAGTCCCATAATTAGCCAACTAGTTTTTCAGTTATGGAAATCTTAGATTCAAGAATCTCTTACTCAAGGGTCAAACATAATTGTAACCGTAGATATTGTACAGACCAAATTAGCTTCCTAAATTAGTATCCCGTATGTCTATATCTTGTATTCAGTTGTTATAGAAAAAAAGGTAGGAAAAAATAGAAAATTAACAATATAACTATAGTCATCCTCTACCTAAATCATTGTATTGTAATGGTCATTTTGTCACTGTGGAAAAGATATCCAAAGTTACCAGCGTCATTTCATCCACATTTATGGGGTAAGTAGCAAGCTTGCATACAGACATCCTTTGTTACCATTTGTTGTTTGGAATAGCGGTGAATTGACATTGCCAAGCGAATTCGCCCTCCCACGAAAACAAACGATATTATTATCAATGGATGAATTTTTAGAAAACTACAATCTTATAGTCTCATTCTCCTTCAACTACAATCTCAGCTCTCGAGAAATAACCATCATCGACTGTTTCTTTTAGAAGCGATGTGGCCTCTTCACCACGAGTTCAATGAACTTGTCCAGGAGCCTTGGGATTCTAGTTGTTTACAAGTCCTGGCGTCGCTTAATAAAATCAGAAAGGCAGAGTTGGACTGAAATGAAAAAACGTTCGGGAATCTTTTCAAGAATAAGCGACATGTGCCGAAACCAGATGGATTCCAAGCTATTTTCTTTCACCAGTATTGGGATATTGTTGGTTTGTCTCTAACTCAGCTGGGTCGAAATTGGTCTTTCACAAGCAGGATTCTGGAAAGTAATCAACGAGACGCTTTTAGTGCTTATACCAAGGTTGCCAATCCAGTTTATATGAAACAATTCAGACAAATCTCTTTCTGCAACGTGGTTTATAAACTCACCACTAAAGCTATCGTGGAGCGCCTCCGTCCTTTAACGTCGCTTTGAGTCCGTCCTCTCCAAACTAGCTTTTTTTCATGGTCGGTCGCTGCATGATAATGTTTTTGTGGCTCAGGAAGCATTGAATTTCTTAGGACAGAAAGGGCGTGGGAAGTTAGGGTTCATGGCTTTCAAAATCGTTCTAGAAGAAGCTTATGACCGAGTTAATTGGAATTTTCTCTGGGACACTCTTAATAATCTGCCATTGCCTTCACATTTGGTCTCCCTCATTATGAGCAGTGTAACCACAGTTGACATGTCAGTTCTTTGGAATGGTGATTGCACATGAAAATTCCAACCTTAGTGTAGGCTGCGTCAGCCCAATGTCTCCTTATTTATTTATGGTTGGTGCTAAGTGCCCATCTCACTTTGTTATGCAGGCAGTGGAGAATAAGGAAGGTGTTGGTCTCAAAATACTCAAGAAGAGGGGATGAATTTGATTGACTAATGATATGTATTTATAATGTATGTAATATGATAAATAAAATAATTATATTAAATTAAAAATTTAACATAATATACAAATAGATTAATTTAATTATAAAAATATTTATATTAATTAGAGAAACAATAAATTAATTAAATTTAATTTGTAAGAGCACCAACTAATTTACATAAAAGAAAAATATAAACTAATTAAAAGGTATCTTGGTGAAAATTACAATAATTTGTAGAAGTTGAAAACTCTTATTCCTATCTCTTCTCTTCAAAATCATTGTGTTAGAAATTTTGAATCTAAGAAGAAGACTAAGTATACCACTAACCTGATTCTTAATTACAACCACACAAAAATTTACAAGTTTGATACAACAAATGCGTTTTTCAAATTATTAATTTTTTAATATTATAATTCTAAAGTACTCATGAAATTTTCTTTACAATTTAACTTGATCTTGACAAATTTTTGCTTTTATCTACTCTTGGTTTTTGGACAAAAAAAAACACTCAATGTATGCTTTTTGTTCTCTTCCATTAGGCTGCTGTTAATATGGTGATATTTATAAGTTAAAAGTAATCAAAATCCTAAGAAATAAAAGCCTTCATAGGTGAATCAAGGAGTTATTGATTGAATTTTCAAATTAAGATTTGAATGTACCGTTAGAGTTTTTTTTATAAATTAGATGTTACTTTAATTTTTATGTTGTTGGAAACATAAAATTGATACTTAAAACTTCTAAAATTAATTTGAGCAAAGTTTTCTAGCTTTAATTCTTTTCCCAACTTGGACAAGTTATTACACATTTATTTTTTTTGCAAATAATTTGTTATTATTTGGGGCTGATTCACCTTTCTTTGCGACTTTCATCAATGATGTTCTCAACCCCTTTTTTTTTTTTTTTTAATTTAGGGCAGAGGGTCAATAGGGAGAAATCAAAGCTATTCTTTTCGGCCTAATGTTAGGCCGTAGCTGGCTAATTCCATCCGTCATGTCTTGGGCTTTGCGGTGGTACCTAACTTGGACAAGTACTCGAAGTGCCTCTTCTCCATGATAGGCACCAAAGGCAAATATATCATTATATTATTCAGCTAGTCCAATCCAAGTTGAGTGGATGGATTTTCTATCATTTAATACGCACAAACTACTTTCCCACTTCGGTTTGTGATAATTGTCGCTTTCTTTGAGGAGATTCAGATGAGCACCATAAAGTTAGTCTAGTGGCGGGGAATGACATGTGTAAGCCAAAATGGGTTGGTGGCTTGGGCCGACAGCGTGCACGTGATACGAATCCTTCTCTCCTTTCTAAGGTTGGGGTGGGAGTTACTTTGCGATGTGGATAAATTCTGTGTTCGGGTTTTCATGGCGAAATATTTTAATAATCAGGATTTTTTTTTTTGACTGCCACTCGAGGCTCCACTTCTTTTTCTTCTTCTGGGGGTGCAATATTAAAGGGCAAAAAGCTCTTTTGTTAAAGGTCTTCGGTGGTGGAAGGTTGGTGATGGGTCATGTATCCAGTTTTGGACTGACACTTGGGCATCTTCTGTACCTTTGCTCGAGCTTACCGATGCTTGTCTCGAGGCTATCGATCTTCATCGTACGGTAAATAATTATTTTGAAGCTAATAGAGGGTGGAATTAGAGCCTCCTTGGCAAGAAACTCAATCAGCAGGTCGACAGCTCTTGCAAGGCTATTTTATTTCTTCGCTAACTGGCTTGAGTGACGAGTTCTTGCAGGCATCTGATTCGGGTCGATTTTTGGTTAAGGGTGCGTATGAACTGTTGATTAGTGAAGGGTCTTTCTAGTTCGTCTAGCTGGCTATGAAGAATCGGCGTTACATGCACGTGTTCCTCCGCCTTGTGTGGCGCAAAAGGCTACTGGCTAATGAGTCAAGGTTTATCCGAAAGCTTTCTAATGATGGTTTATGAGAGCTTTTGCAGCTCCCAATGGAAAAGTGTTGAACGTGCGTGCTTTTTCATTGCACCCACGTCCAACAAGTTTGGGATGAATTGTTTCGGTCCATTGCTGTTCAACATCGACCATTGTCTTCATTTGTAGATCGGATCAAATCTGGGTGCCTCAATGTTGGGTTGGTTTCATGGGGTTGTACTTTCCAGGTGTTATTCGTCATCACCCTCTGGATGCTATGAAAATGGAGGAATAAAAGGATTTTTTTCAACTGATGCGTATGAACGCCCGTCGATGTTTTCGCTGATATCCAACGACGGGAATTGGAAATTCATGATTTTGGGCCATCGGACAGTGGTCAGCGTAGGTGCCTTGGTGGAACTTCCATGACAGCGGGGGCTGAGCTGACGGCTATTCACATGGCCTTAAAAACTTGCCGGGAGGAGGGACCTTCGGAGTATTGTTAATGAAACTGATTCTATGCTTGCTTTACATTAGATAAGCAGGAAAGATTGGGAGTTCGATGGTTAATGTCTTATTATTCTGAATGTTTGCACTTTCTGAATTATTTTTTGGCATTGTCAGTACTGAGGGAGGACAATTTTTGTGTGAAAATTATGGCCAATCTTGGCAGGTCATCGGATTGATATTCTCCTCTAACAAGCTTACATTATCTGTTGACAAAAAGATTAATTTAATTTATAATGTTGAAAAGTTTTTATAATTATATCTATTTTATTTTTTTTTCCCTCTTTTTATAACACTTAAAAGATATTTTTATTTTATTATTATTTCTTTAATTTTTGAAAAACTTAAAATATACATTATATTAGCCATTTTAATTACGTAATAATGAAAAGGAGATGTATTTATCACGTAACTATATTTTAATTAAAAAAATACTTAATGTGAATTAAATTTAATTAATAAAATTAATTTTTTAAGTGAATTAAAAAAATAGGCACAATTAAAAAGACTTTTAAATATAATAAATAAACTTAATGTAATCCGTTATATATAAATATGATGGATGTGACCTTTTTGAGAGACACTGCGATCACTTGGTCTTCTCTATATTTTCTGTATTTGTTTTCGTTTCATTCTTTTGTTTAATCATACATATATACATATATATATATATATAATTTAAGATCTTCATACTAATTATTATATTAACTAATTTTAAGTTATCGTGGGAACCTTCAATTTGGTGAATGGAGAGATCCATCATGATGTTTATTTTATTGTTTTGTAAATATTAAATACCAAAATTTAAATTGAATATTAAAAATTGAAGTAATATTATTACCAAATCTTATAACGTGTAACAAAGACCCATGATTATAGTTGTCTAGCACAGCAGCGCCAATACTTAAAACAGAAATTGCGGTGGCCCAATAGAGAGAGAGCATTCCGCGTGGAGGTGGTGCAGTAAAATTTATGCTCTGATCGGCCTTTTCCTTTCAGATTCCTCAATTTTGTATTGTAGTTTCCTTTCCCCTTCCTCGAAACATGTTCTAGATATGGACAATCCCCTTTCCCTCACGTCGCACTCCAAGTCCACGTTCTTCACAACATCCAATAATAATACTAGCAATTTGTTTTTTTTTTTTTTTTTGGGGGGGGGGGGGGGGGGACCAAATAATACTAGTAAATTGATGCACATTCAATGGTATTGTGTATAGATTAAGCGAGATTTTACCGTGACTTCGCTTTTTTTTTTTATTTTATTTTTTGGGGTGCAAAGTAGACCGACTCAATTTTCTTTTATAAACATTTTATCAACTAGTGTTTTTGTGTTGGAAATTTTTTCTTTTTTTTTTTTATCACTTCCCATATTACTTGAACTAACTTGTCCAAAAACAAAGTTATCGTAGAAGATACTACAAATTATATTAGTTTTAATTTATTCTTCACAAAAAGATTGCTAATTTTTTTACACCCATTTGTTTTTTTTTTTTTTTAAATACTTGGACATTCCTTCTTTTCCCTTTTTTTTTGATAGATTTGACATTTGCTTTCGACAAAGTCTTTCTAAAAGGGTATCCTTTTGTGTTCCCTAAAAAAAATAAAAATTCCAAGCCTTTCGAATAGTATGGAACAAAAAAAAAAAAGAAAAAAAAGGGCTAATCTTTATATTTTTGTTCGTAAAATGAAAAAAATAAGAGTGATAAAGAAACAGTACGTATTATTTTTAGAATAAAATATATAAACATATACTTAATTTTATTAAATATTTTTTTAAAAAAATTCGAACCACAATTTTTACTATAATAATAAAGAAATTATTATTATTATTATTATTATTATTTAATATTAGATTACCGTGTTATTATTGGTGGTTGATTAGATTCGTTTACTGCCTCTCAAGCCCAAAAAATCATACCTTAATTTGATTGCCATCGGCCTCAGTGACATGCTTTGTTAACGTGTGAACGCATTAGATTCTGGGAAGGCAAGATAGCACTCCGCCAAGTTATTACCGATCTCCAGCAGCATCCTTTTTTATAATGCCATTCGCACGTCAGCGGCTTTTGGCTATAAATGGAGGTCCCCATCGTGGCCCTAAGGGCGTGTGGCTTCCGCACTCCTCTCTAAGCTAATATTCTTCTGGCCCTTTTCTTCATAAGCTGTAAGCTTCGTTTCATTCCATTTCCAGATGGCTGCCATCCCCAACATTGAAGAAACAAACCAGGTGCCCCACAGGACCCCGAACGACGTCGAGAATCAGACAAACCAGGTGCCCCACGGGACCCCGAACGACGTCGAGAATCAGACAAACCAGGTGCCGCTAGAGATTGAGGTTGTTGACTACTCCAAAAGGGCACAGTGGCTTCGTGCCGCCGTGCTGGGTGCAAACGATGGGCTGCTGTCCACAGCGTCCTTGATGATGGGTATTGGGGCGGTCCGTAAAGATGCCAAGACCATGGTCCTCACCGGAATCGCCGGACTGGTTGGGGGTGCCTGTGGCATGGCCCTCGGAGAGTTTGTCTCCGTTTACTCCCAATACGACATAGAAATGGCCCAACTGCAGAGAGAGCTCAAGGCGGAAAGCATTGACTCAAGTGAGTTGGAGGCAAAGAAAAGGGAGTTGCCAAGCCCAATTCAGGCCGCCACGGCATCTGCTGTGGCCTTTGCTGTGGGGGCACTGATACCGCTTCTTGGAGCGGCCTTCATAAAGAGTTATGGTATGCGGATTGCTGTGGTGGTAGCATTGTCCAGCGTTGCCTTGTTTGTTTTCGGATGGTTAGGTGCAGCTTTGGGGCGTGCCCCCGTGGTTAGGTCTTCCCTAAGAGTCTTAATTGGAGGATGGTGTGCCATGGCTATAACTTATGGCCTCACCAAAGCTATTGGAAGCATTGCAATTTGATCGATCCGGGCCTTGTATCTCTCGGATCTATAGTGATATATATACATATATAGTCAACTATACTTCGCAATATATTATGTATGTGTCGTCTGTAAGCTTTAATTTCTTCTTCTCGTTGATCTTTGTGCGTCCCTCTAGATTCCCTCAGCCTTTCCTTTGCAAGTTTAGGAAGGCCATGGGTATTGAGTTTTTAATTTCTTGCTTTGTCTGCCCTAAAAGCAAAGGTGATAAGCAAGTTCTTGTACAATAGGATTGCTGGCTGGTTCTGTATCTCGTTATTTTCTTTTTCCCTAGATCCATGTGGCTCTTTTATAAATAAATAAATAAATAAATAAATGTTGCAATTCCATAAAAATTCGTTTCTTCCCTGTGTGACAGGATCACAGAAAGATCAGAAAACGAAAATGCTTGTTGCGAGAATATCTTAAAGGAAATTTAAGTGCAACGAATATTTTATATTTGTGTCAATAAGAATCTACTATTCTTTGGATGTACAGCAGCTGGCGCACCATTGATATATCTAATATTCTACCTATTGGTATGGTTACTTTCTGCTTAGTGACAAAATTATCTTTGGAATCAAATTATCATTTGGAATGATTTTATTGATCGATTGGAAAAATAAAAATCCGTTATTGCGTCCCTTAGCCAGCAGGCCGTTTGGCATATTCTCCCTTTCCCTTTAACTTACAATATCATTCAATGCTGTGAATTTATTTATTTTGGTAAACCCCCAATTAGAATTCATTTACTTGAACTCCATCACATCCTAAATTTTTTAGTTTGACATTCAAATAATTCTAGCTTTAGCTAATATTTATTTTCTTATCCTTTAGAACTCTCAGTAAATCAAATTCCCGAGTGAGTTACCCGTTAGAGAAACTTGTTGATGACATGCCACAGGTGCGAGAAAGCTCAATTTATAGAGAGCTAGATAAAAATGTGGAAAGAACTAATAAAGATCTCCGAGATACTTATCTGACCCCTACCCTTGCTCAACTTTTTATCCATTCGGAGATTAATCAGATTATTAGGCTACACAAGAGTCACATCTCCTGCAAATCTCCTTCTTGCCCATAAAGTAGTTTGACTTCAAGATCTCTAATTTGAATGCTCAAGTTGCCAAAGAATGGAGAGTCATCCCGAGAAAAATAATTACTAATATTGATCATACCACTATTAGTGAAAAAAAAAAGGGATATTGACATTAATTTGTAATAACTTTTTGTTTAATTGCTGGCTAATATTGTGTGTGAGTTTTCTTTATTTCTCAAATTCATGAATGCAACCAACTTATTAGTTTAGTTAAATAAAGTAAAATTCCTCGTACAAATTTAGTAGTATGAATGTAGAAATTACTGAACACAACAATTAGACCATTGATTTTTTTTTTTATACACAAATAGTTATATTTTAAAATTATTTTTATATTTTTTATCAGGAAAAAAGATTATTTTACTATATTGACGATACAGGCTTCTTTTATAAGATAATTTGTCATTAGAAAAAACATTGTGTATTTTGCTATCTCTATGTGCCATACTCAACATTTCTTTTACCAATCTTCTGCAAGAAAAGTTTGCATAAAAGACGAAGTTCATTGGCTCATAGTAGACATTGTGTGTGTTAATTAACAAAAACGCGTAAACTAACACCACCTAGTATTGCTTCTACAAGCAACATACGCACCGGTATTCAAATGTAAGTTTATTATTGTCATAAATTCTGATTAAAATTAAGATTGCTCTCCCATTGAAAATTTAAGTGACTAAGAACTCAAATATATAACTATAGATTTTGTTGGTGTTAGTGAAAAATTCGTGAGATTTCTTATTGTGTTGTTTACAAATCAAACAAACTTCGTCTTAACATTAAAAAAGAAAGAAAGAAAAAGCAACAACAGCAACGAGCTTGTCTTAAAAATGATTCTTGATTTAAAAAAAAAAAACAGAAAAGAAAAAAAAAAGGATCTACCTTTGGAGCCACGAAATTTTGGGACTTTCTTAAAGAAGTAGATGGTTTCATAACTTTTTTTTGGGGGGGGGGGGGGGGTGGTGTTATCACCATATGATTCTTGATTTAAAGGAAAAAAAAAAAACAGAAAAGAAAAAAAAAAGGATCTACCTTTGAAGCCACGAAATTTTGGGACTTTCTTAAAGAAGTAGATGGTTTCATAACTTTTTTTTTTGGGGGGGGGGGGGGGTGGTGTTATCACCATGGACAGCAATATATAAGTTGACTCTGAATTTCATTAACATCTTTTGTCGGTTACCATCATCTTGGATCTCGTGGTGATGCACAAGTCCAGCAAGCAACAGCCTCCAGGCTTGAGCACTGAACTAGGAAAGTCTCCAATCCACCGGCAGGTTCAGATACATTCGTCTCTCTACTGATTTGCGAGCATGTTCCTCTCTTTATTGCTGCAGATCTTTTCGGGCTATATATAATTGGCCAGTTTTCGACTCTTTATTTTGACCCTAATAAAGATAGTTCAAGTTGCACTAATTTAATGTCTAGAGAGGTGAGCCCCATTGACTTAGTTTCATTCCCTAACCTGCTAGTTGTTCCAACAGTTAATTTATGTTCATAAAGTAACATGGAGGGGTAGCCGACCCACGATTCTTGAATTGAAATCCATCTAAACATCTGGAACTAGCCATTGCATGGAACATGATCGTTTTGGTGGTCCAAGTTAAAAAAAAAAAAGCACACCGTTTCAATTATAAACTGTTGGAAGTCGTAGAAAGCCATACCCAAACTCAACTGAAGAAACTAAAACTTCCGTATTATTCTATATGTGTGTTTTCTCTGAAGTCATAATTAAAGATTGTTACACAATCACATGATCCCACGTTTAACAGCCACGCACGTCTACTTTGTTCATTGAGTCATTGTTTAGGGTTTGGATTTGAATTACATAATCGAAGACCAAAGTAGCACACGCGCATATACATTTCGAGTGCCTAAAATTTAAAGATTTAGAGCAATGCGGAACTAAACTCTTGTTATTGTCATTGAATTTACTCTCTCTTAACATAAATTTGTTCTTCCTATAGAGACATCAGTCCCTCACTAGGATTGTCCAGTAAAATGCACCTGTTGGATCAAATTAGACGTCACTTGTATGTCACATTGAAGGCTGAAATCACGAGTCACAGATAAGACTCAAAAATGATACGTCAGACACTAATTAAGTGGCAGCCCTAATTTAAATAATGATTGCTCTTGATATCTATGCATTTTCACAATAAAAAATGTGTTGATTAAAACATGCAGAGTTATATTTTTTTCAATTTAATCAGGTCAATCTATCTCTTTTGTGTTTTATTCTTTTGTCATTTTGGGCGCTCACACCATCGCCCTTTGATTTGTTGGAACCCATCAACTAACTAAGGTGGGCTGGGGTGAAAATTCAAATATGGTCACTGGAAAGGACAATCAAGCAAATAACAGAGACAGGAAGATAAACAAATGGCAAAGTTGTAAGACTTTGGGGCGGCAGAGTAGACTTTTGGACAGCCGCCACCACATATGTTTAATACAGTGACGTTGATTCGTGCAGAATAAGAAAAGAGAAAAGGAAAAGGTAGCAAATGGAAACAACGTTCCGTTATGATAATACTAGTAGTTTAATAGCAGTAATGGTCACCCAAATAATAATAATAAAAAAAAAAACAAAACAAAAATGAAAAAACAATTGGAGAAGCGTGGCATCCACACGAAAGCAACAATAAATAATGAGATTCAAACGGCTGAGTCATTTTCACTTTCTTTCAATTAACCAAATTTATATCAGACCATTAGGAAGTTTTTTTCTTCTTCTTCTTTTTTCTTTTCTCTTTTCTTTTATTACATGTATCTTAGAAAGCACAAAGACGGTAAAGATGCTTAATAGATACTTTTGTAGGACGTATGCTTGCATAGGTGGTTACAATCTAACCATGTGGCACCCCGGTAATTAAGCTGACCACTTTTATAAGTCTGGGAAGTACCTATAATAGAAAAACTGGACGTTGCCTCGTCCCTACTCGCATGCCTTTTTCCCCAAACAATTTATTTACGAGAGTGTTTGAATTCAACTCTAATCGAATTTATTATTATTATTATTAATTGATTCAACTTAATTGAATCCTAGTTCGATTAGACAACTAGTTAAATTATATTTTTGTTAGGTATTCCTACCACGTAGAATTAACTTTTGAAAAAAAAAAGTTGATTTAATAAAGTATAAATACCTTACTTAGATTAGGTTTAAGAGAAAATAATTAAGAGATCTTGTCTAGGGGCCAAAAAAAAAAAAAGAAAAATATAGAAGAAAATTTATTAAGAATACATTATTCTTTTCAATAATAAATTCTTATCTGATTAAATTAAAATTTTACTAAAGAATAAAAACAATAAAAATAAATAAACTATAAGTGTGTATTTTATTTTGTAATTTATATTTTAAAAAAATTATTCTACTTACAGTTTCAATTAACTTTATAATCAGAAGATTTTTTGTATTCCGATCAACCTATATTTTTAATCAACCTTAGGTTGCCTCGCCCTACTGGCATGCCTTTTTCCCTAAACAATTTATTTATGATAGTGCTTGAATTCAACTCTAATGGAATTTATTATTATTATTAATTGATTCAACTTAATTGAATCCTAGTTCAATTAGACAACTAGTTAAATTATATTTTGAGTACATCCTTACACAAATTCTTCATACTCAAGATTTACATTTTATTTTTAATCGAGTAATAAAGAGAATTCAATTAACTTTCAAAATGTGTCAAAATAAATTTAATTCTTAATATCTATCTTCAAATATTTAAAAAAAAAAACCAAAAAGTGAAAATGAGACCACCGTAGTTATATTTTATAAATATTTTAAAAGAAAAAAGATGTGACAATAGGTTTGAACTATGAGGATATATATTATGACCATTAATGTAACTCTATTTCATTAGGCCCAATATTTTCTATCCCTCTCTCTCGGGCCTTGGCGATCAGTTGCTCAATGAGCAGTGCATTAAATTAGTATTGAGGAAGTGGGGGTCTTTCTATTCGGCCTTGTTAAAAAAAAAAAATGTTCGAACAGGGACAAGAAGTGGCAATACTAAAACAGGCTGGGAGCCCAATGTTATATATATACAGATACACATGGTCTGCAGACCCAAATTATTGCAAGTCGCAGAGGCATATTCAGAAAAAGGATGAAAACTAATTCGACAACACAATACAGAAATCCAGTAGGCCCATTATCTCAGGTAGGCCTAACAAACAAGTCATGGAAGGCCGATCCAGCAAGCCTTTTTCACTTCATCACAAGGAGGTCCATTAGAAGGCCCAAAATCCTTCCCTCAAGTCAGCAGACGCCGAACCTGTCCTACTGTAGTCTTGCTTGGGAATGCTGGAACGTAAATCTTGTACGTAAGAGAAAAAAAATAATATTTTTTATTTAAATAATAATAATAATAATTTTTTTTATTTCAAAAAAAAAAAAAAAAAAAAGAGAGAAAGAGAAAGCTGGGGAAGTCGCTCTGAATCGTCGTTAGACGTCGCAGCGGACTTCTTCCTTCAATTTCCAGGGTGCTTGCCAGGCCAGCTAGTCCTGAACTCTGGATGGCCCGGTCCGATCTTGCGTGTCGGACCGTACTGGAACCGCTTACTACCTTCGATCTCTCCACCCACTCTGCCGGCACTTCCATTCGATCTCTCGCCGTTTCTTCCCTCTCCCAATCCGATTCCGATTCCCAGAATCTCATCTACATCGGCACCCACTCTGGATCTCTTGTTTTACTCTCCGCAAACCCTAATCCTAACACTGATGCCGATGACGACGACAGTGTTACGAAAAGGAGCGTTTCTTTTCTGCGGAGTGTCTCAGTCGGCGATTCTCCAGTGGAAACGGTGCTTGTTCTTGCCGGGATTTCCAAGGTTCTTGTACTCTGCGATGGGTGTTTGTTTTTGGTGGATTCGCTTCTCGCTCATCCCGTCAAAAGATTGACCCTTTTCAGAGGAGTTTCTGTCATTTCAAGAAGAATAACAAGTAGTGAGTC
Source organism: Ceriops zippeliana (assembly GCA_037897445.1). NCBI lineage: Eukaryota > Viridiplantae > Streptophyta > Magnoliopsida > Malpighiales > Rhizophoraceae > Ceriops > Ceriops zippeliana. Next base: position 4,621,771 of record JBAPLH010000018.1, on the reverse strand, counting down.
GGAGGGTGGGAGATTGTCGGCTGTTTCTACAAGTGGCTTGGAGTCTTCTGGTGCAAGACAGCGGTTTTTTCGGAAACTAGGGGGTGGTATTAAAGTCAATGGAACTAAAACCAGAGAAACCGAGGCGCTACAAAGTCAAGGTCATGACAATCTTTTTGCCGTTGTGATTGCTAAAAGATTGATTCTGACAGAGCTTCGTTTTGGCAATAATAGACTAGGCAAGATTGATGACGCTGTAAATGGGTCTCTTGTGCTCTTGAAAGAGATGCAATGTATCGATGACGTTAAGACCATGGTCTGGCTCAATGATTCCATAATTCTTGGTACGGCAAATGAGTACAGTTTGTTTTCATGTTTCACAGGCCAAAGTGGTGTGATATTTACATTACCGGATGAGTCTAGCCCACCTCTACTTAAATTATTGGGGAAAGAGAAGGCAGTGCTGTTGTTGGTAGACAATGGCATTGTTGTTAGTGAACATGGGCAGCCTGTTGGAGGGAGCTTCATTTTTCATTGCCGTCCTGATTCTGTTGTGGAGTTGTCTTCACATTTAGTGCTTGTGAGGGATGGTCATATGGAATTGTATCATAAAAAGACCGGTAGTTGTATTCAAACAGTTGTTTTTGGAGGGAAAGGAGTTGGACCTTCTTCTGTTGCAAATGAAGAAAATGGGAATGGAAAAATCATTGCTGTGGCAACATCCTCCAAGGTAGTTGAATAACATCTTGATTTGATATTTCATTAGACCTTTACATATCTCAACATTGCAAATACTCTTTGTCTATGTAGTTCTGTATTCCACTCTACGATTTCATTTTGGAATTGTTTGAGTTGTGTGATAGCGTACTTAGTCAAAGCTTCTCCATGCATAACACTTTATGACTTTTTTTTTTTTTCCTATTGTAATGATGACTGAAATCATAAACCAAGTAGCCATTTAGCATTTTATGGAGTAGTATGCATTGGTTTAAACTTAATTAAATGAAAACCTCCTTTTGGTATTGCTTGTATTTGAATTCTTGTGGATATTAATATGATTGTCATGCTCAAGAAAATTTGGTTTTCTTGAATTTAAATCCTCTTTTGTACTTTCGTTTGAAATGTTGGATAGAGGGTACAGGATACTTCACCTGGTTAAGAGGTCAGACCTAGTGCTTTGACAAAAAAATGATGACCCAAGAAAAAAGTTTGTCTTAAATATTCAAGTTTGATTTCTTTCCTTGCCCTGGAACAATAAAGGAAAGTCGTCATACTTGAAGTTACCTGCAGTTGTTCTCTTTTTAGTTATTACTGGTTTTGAAGCTTGAAGCTTGATTATCACACTAAAAACTATTATTGTTAGTTTGAAGTTGATTCCCCATTTATGTCTTTTGTATTGTTGGATAGAGGGTGAACATAACCATTGTATTACTTTAGAAATTGTTCTTCGGCCAAAAAAATCTTACTTGGAATTCGGAAAAGTAATGGTGACCCAAGCAAAAAGGATTTCTTAACTATTCAGGCTTAACTTTCTTTCCTTTTCCTTGAATCAAACAAAAGGACACCACAGACAATTATGGTTTCTCATTCTTCTGCTTACATTCCTCTTTTTATTTCCTATGCTGCTGAATTAGGCCTCATGTAGCTATGATAATAAAGGCACTATTGTTTATCTTTTTAAATGTATTTGAATTTTGTGTTGGACAAACATTCTATACCAAAATTGAAGTATATCTGGGTGAAGAAACACAACTGTGTGGTAGAGATAGACATGGAGCCTATAATTTTCTAAAGCATCCAAAGGCAATAGGGAGCGGGAAATAAGTTTTTTATGGTTAGGACATATGACATGCTTTTAAATTCGGTCCTTTCCCCATTACAGTGACTTCTTGATAAATTTTTTATTTCACTTTATATCTGCTAGGTTATTTGCTACCGTAATGTGCCTTTTGAAGAGCAAATCAAAGATCTTCTGAGGAAAAAGAGCTTCAAGGAAGCCATCTCCTTAGTGGAGGAGCTTGAGTGTGAAGGTGAAATGTCAAAGGAAATGCTATCCTTTGTTCATGCTCAAGTGGGGTTTCTCTTCCTTTTTGGCTTGCATTTTGAAGAAGCAGTGAATCACTTTTTACAGTCTGAGACAATGCAGCCTTCTGAAATATTTCCATTTATAATGAGAGATCCCAATCGCTGGTCACTATTGGTATGTCATTTATGGGCTCATGTTTCGATTACACTGTTGATACATTTTCTAGCATCTTGCGGTTTATGCTTCTAAAGATTACCTATTACTTGTGATTGTGTTGGTGTCTTCAAACTTAGCTTTTGATAGCTGTTGTGAAAAGAGCAGGGAAGTTGAAAATTAAAACAATTGAGAGCGCTGGCTAATTTTCCTGTGAATTCAATCCCACATTGCAAATTGGATTTTCCCCCTTTTATTTTTTAATCATGCCATTTCCAGTATTTAATTTTTATGTGGAAATATAATTTTCTAATCAATGGTTAATTGTATAGTTCTCTAACTAGTTAAAAAGCATGAAGTATTACTGCATTAAAGGATATTTAATGTGGAATCTTCGATCAGTGGCAGTGGTTGGCTGCGAGAATTATTTGTATTATTTTTAGTATCATTTTGTTGACATTTTTTATTAAGGAAAGCAAATTTGAGCAGTATGGTGAATTTTATTTAACATCCAACACTTGATGAATGAAGGGAAGAAAGTCACCTTTCAGTTAAGTGTATATATACATAAATGTGCAAGGGTGTTGGGTTATTTATGTTATTTGCTAGTGTATGGCCATAGTGCACATGCTTGTATAGAGTTTGTTAAATGTGACTTTTTATTTATTGATATTTTAGGAATTGCCTTTTCAGGTTCCCAGGAAACGATATTGGGGTTTGCATCCTCCCCCTGCCCCACTTGAAGATATTGTAGATGATGGATTAATCACCATCCAAAGGGCCATTTTCCTCAGAAAAGCAGGTGTTGATAGTCCAGTGGATGATGATTTTCTGTTGAATCCACCAACAAGAGCAGATTTAATTGAGTTGGCAATAAAGCACATGATCAGGTGTCTTTACTGTCAACAGGTTGTGCCATAGTTGCTGTACATGCCATTGCTGGTTCTGGTTCTTAACAATTATTATTTCCTGCTCTTTCCTTTTTATCTTCCACAGATACCTTGAGGTTTCTCGTCAGAAAGAGTTGACTTTGTTAATGAGGGAGGGGGTTGATACGCTTTTGATGTATCTGTACAGGGCCTTGAACTGTGTTGATGATATGGAGAAGCTTGCATCTTCTGAAAATTGTTGTATTGTGGTATGTGATGCTTTTCTTTTGCTTGAGTTAAGAGATTTTCTAGGCAATTTATTTATTTATATAATGTCTGGACAGATGGTTCTGTTGCTACAATAAAGAAGCATTTTATCAGAAAGCTATAACTTTGGAAAGGTGTTCTCTGTAATTGGCAAAAAGTTTGCTTTTCAGTTTTCCTGCCCCAGGAAATTGATTGATATTTCCATTAGGTAACATTGTCTCATGGGTTGATCATTTTGAAAATGGTTATGAAAATCAAGATTAAAGTGGGAATACTCACTCACAAATGTATTCCTACAGTGTATCTTCCACTCAGCCTCAAACCACAAGTATTGTTGGGTTAAAGTAGTAGATTGCAGAATGTGGGTTAGCCTCATCTTACTTGGACCTTCCCTTGCAATGTAATGGAACCTTTCATGTCTTCTGTAAGGGTCAGGTACCACTTGGTTTTGAAGGCTGGTAATCAAGCCTGGTATAGTTTCTGTGTTGCATTAAGATCATTAAACAAATATGATATTGTTGCCTGGAGCATTGCCTTCATTTACCACTATTCTTTTAGGTATGTTAGATAATTCAGTGGTTCTAGCTCCTTGCTTGCAGCATAAGCAGGCATTTTTTGGGTTCAAACCATGACATCCATGGTGAATTTTTCTTTCTCACTGCTTATTGTTAGGCATTTAATCAATGTCGTGGTTTTAGTTTCTGGCCTGCTGCACATGTAGGTAGTGGGCTTGAAATGTAACCTCATTGCTATGAACACTTTACTCCAATAAGGGAAAAGAAGGAACCTGAACCTAGAATATGGAATTTAATATCTTTGTTTCTCAAGAAAGTTGCTGATTTTCCCCTCTGAAAGCAGACCATCTGTGTTCTAAGTTTTTCTTGAATTCCAACATCTGATTAGCAAGAAATTCTGGTGAAGCTAGCTTTTGAAATTTCTGGAAAACTGGTTGGGGTCATCTTTTGTAATGGTAGTGGAACTGGCAATCAATTTTACATTCGAAATACCATAATGGTAGTTCTGGGTAAATGTCATATCAATCTAAAGTACAATGGAATCTTAGCATTCCAATGCAATTGAAAACAGAGGCTTTCGTCAGAATCTTGCTTAAAGGATGACTGTACAACTTCCATGGGCAGTGCAGGAGGAGTTGGAAACTCTATTAGGTGACTCTGGGCATTTACGGACACTTGCCTTCTTATATGCAAGTAAAAGGATGAGCTCCAAGGCTCTTGCTATGTGGCGCATTTTGGCAAGAAACTATTCTTCTGGTCTATGGGAAGACCCTGCCAGTCAGAGTAATTTGCATGGTGGCAGTGCAATTGTCCTTTCTGGTAGAGAGATTGCAGCAACCGAGGCATCTAAAATTCTTGAGGAGTCATCTGATCAGGAGCTGGTTCTGCAGCATCTTGGATGGGTATGAAACCTCTGAACTTAATGATTTTCCCAGAAAGTTGAAGCTGATAGCTAACGCAAATTTGCTTCACCTGTTAGATTGCAGAGGTTAACCCAGTACTTGCAGTCCAGGTTTTGACATCAGAAAAGAGAGCAAATCAGCTTTCACCAGGTAGGATGTGGGGAAAATGAATGATTTCAAATTTCATTTCCAACATTCTTTGCTCTGATTACTACATGGTACCAGCTCTTTCTAAAGAACTTATTTGTTGCCAGACCATTTGGTGTGCCCTTAGGTGGATTTGCTTCCATTCAGAATGTACTCTAAGTTTTGACAATTAATTGAATCTGATCCACTTTAGTTATATCTTGGTTGCTCTTGTTTTTTTCTTTTTTAACAGACTGTCTTTTTCCCTTGTCTTCACTGTTTTAGGCTACATGGTAATCACTTTTAAGTTGATTAATATGTGTTTGGACACTTTGGTTATGAGAAATATGCATTAAACTCTAATATGCTGGTATTTATGTTAATTTATACAGTAGGAAAAGGAAGATCCCCCCCCCCCAAAAAAAAAAAAACGAAAAAGCAAACACTAATGAAATGAATAAGTGCTGCAATCCAATGTACCCATGTTGTGCTTGACTGTTTTGACTTTTGAGATGGGTTAATTTTTAATGATGTATTTCCAATGTATCCTGGCAGTTCTCATTCTTTGAGCCTTTTTGGTAGTTTGCCTTTCAATATTGAGGGTTTCTCTCTCTCTCATATATATATTCTGGGTTACATGGTAATTTGGAGTGATTCTCTTTATAATGGCAATTGCACACTGATAACACTGTTTAACTTGTATTTTAGTGTTCAATTTGATAAATGAGCTTATAAATTATTATGCTACATCAGTTGGAGTTTATTATTTTGTGAGAAGTATGTTAAATTGACATGGGATTATTTATCTCTCATTGCAGATGAAGTAATTGTTACCATTGATTCAAAAAAAGTTGAAATTCTTCAAAGGTTGTCAACAACTCATATTTAAAATGCAGCTTGTTGGATATAGAGTTGACAATGCAGTTCATTTGACCTGCAAAACTGATACTGGACCTGTTTGAGACTCAAAACTTGACAAGATGTAAAATCTTGTGCTCTCTCATGGTTTTCTAAAACCTTACCTGTGCCTGTTACAAAAATCAAAATAAATTGGATAAAAATTTGCATTAGGTCACTCAAATGCTAGTTGCATTTTGGATAAGATTTTGATTGCTGAGAAATGATGCACATCTTTGAGCTTGGGATCTTCAATATTGGAAGAAACAAGAGATGTATGGTGTCTGTATGGCACATATGCCATGCACTCTGGATTCAAAAAGTTAAGCAGGAAAAATAATGGAAATATCTAGTTACTTTGTATTACATTGTACAAGTCTCAGCTTTATCGAATGTGATCCTGGTTCTTAAAAAATCTAGTTTATATGAAACAAGTATATGGCTTCTATATTTCAGTAGAAAATTTTTCAATTGTAGAAAGTTAAAGGAATTGCTAGATTAACCAAAATTTACAGTATGGAACGTAGCAGTGGGTTTTTATTTAGAGAATAATATTCTTTAGGTTAACAGATAGGTGATCAAACCTTGAAAGTTGGTTATGAGATTCTAGGAAATGAGGTTCTGTTCTGGTGAGGTATATCAATGACTTTGCTTGGAATAAAACAATTCCAGTTTGGTGTGTTGTAACTATGGCTGCCCAAATACCACATATCAGATTCATTAAATAAGCTGGATATGCACTCTAACCATTGAAGGGATAACAGTATTCGACAACCATTCTACAGCTCCATCATTTAGGGCTGTCATTTATCTCTGATAAATGCTCGTTAGAAAACACTAATAGAGTAAACATTTAGCGATTTATTTCCTTCTTCAGTATTTTAGTTTACTCCAGTTAATGTCATGTTTTAAGTTTCATGTGTCATGCCACCCTAATAAAAAATCTGCCCGCATTTCATTTTTGAAAATGATAAGTAATGGGCAGCAAGTGATTTCAGCACATTTAAAGACGAACAAAATCAAGTGTTAGTAATCTTAGCATTTTGTAAATGCTTATATAGAGTTGATTGGCTCAATCTCTGGCAGAAGGCCTTCACAATCCTGGTTGCATGCACTGAAATTTATTTTTGAATTTCCAATCATGCTGTTGTTTTTCATTACCATTTGGCGTGATATTTTATGCAAGCCCTTCCATATGTTTTGCTTGCTCTTTAAATGTTTACTTTTTTATTTCTTTGCCTTGTGCTTGAATTTGATCTTCATTGCAACATGTATATTGTGTTCCTGTAACAGGTATCTCCAGTGGTTGATTGAAGATCAAGACTGCATTGACACTCGGTTCCACACATTATATGCCATCTCGCTTTCCAAGTCAGCAATTGAAACCCTTGAAGAGGAAAGTGCATCCCAAGATCTTGACAATGGAATGTCTAAGGCAAAATTCAATGAGTTTGGAAGGAACTCAATCTTTCAAAGTCCTGTACGAGAAATGTTGCAGATTTTTTTGTTGTCATCAGACTTATATGATCCAGAGGAGGTTCTTGACCTGATTGAAGGATCAGAGTTGTGGCTGGAAAAGGTCTATTGTGCTAATTCCATTCTCATTTTTCTCTGTGTGCTTAACTGCATTGATCCATGGATAATTTTTACTTTTGGTGTTTTGCCTCTGTTATATGTGTTTGCTTCCAGTCAAAAATTGATGTTTGATGCTATGAGGCTTGGATAACTACACTCACCCAACATGGCTTTTGCATTTGTTGGACATATTTTGACATGTCCATCAAAAGAAAATACAAGAATTTGGACTTGGGTGTCAAATACTGCAAATTGGTGTGTCAAACACATGTTAGTGCACAGCTGCACCCAAAAATAATTTTTAAGGGCCCTCCATAAGACCATCCCCCCCCCCCCCCCCCAAACAATAAACATAATGCATAGTTTCTAAGGACACTACAAACTATTTATGTTATAATGACAACACAGCCTTAGTCCAAATTTAATTGGGGTTGACTAAACAAGTCTTTGCTCATTATTCCAACCTATTATGAACTGATTTTGGTATGATGTGTAATTGCTCCAAATCCTGCCTAACCAAGGGTTCTCAAGTTAACTCAGATTATTCTCTTTCCCATTTTGCACCATGCACCTATATTTGGTCACCTCTATTAGTTGGAGCATTTGTAGGCATGTGCAAACTGACCCAAACACGCCTCCCTCACTTAATTTCTAATTGGTGCTACCTCTATTTTGTTACAAATATTCTCATCTCATGTTAGTGAATATCTTGTATTTTAGCATTCACATTGAAGTCAAATTTATTATTTATTAAATACAATTTCATATCGATATGTCCTTTTCAATTTACTAATTAAATATTAGTTAAAAAATAAAATAAACTATGAAGTTTATAAGTCATGTTGGAAAGATGCTACATTTTGGAAAAATTAAACATGTTACAAGCACCTGTGTTTGAAGATAATCATACAGTTTTCATATGTAACATGCATATTCTACAGGCATATCCCCTCTTTGTCCATTTGCTAACTATTTTAAGAGTTGGCATGTCCTTACAGGGTCATTGCTGTGTCCTTGTGTCTACAAATCATTGCATTTATGCTAAGGTTAGATTTTGCTTTCTTGTTGATGATTGAAATTTTGATTCTATTTTGACAGGCTATTTTATATAGGAAGTTAGGGCAAGAGACGTTGGTGCTCCAAATTTTGGCCTTGTAAGTTTCATGTCCCGTTTCAACATTAAAAGCAGTAGCTTTTTTGTTTCCCTTTTTAACTTTTGGTTTGCTTGTATTTGAGTATGGAGGTCTTTCAACTCAACTTGTGAAAAGTCCCATTGTGTGTTCTGTTTTACTAAACTGTGTATGATATCTATGCTTTCAATTTGCTTTTTTTTTTTTTTTTTTTTGCTGGCCAAACTTGGAATTGCTCTTTATTTTGTCTCGTACTAGTATTAGGCTTAGTCTCTTGCATGCAATTCGATGAATTCACCAACTCTGTTTGTGTCAATTTAACTACATTTTTCTCTATTTTTATTTTTTTCCCAAGGAATGGAAGTATAGGTATTGTCTCAAAATTTGAGATTACAAGGCAGACACGTTATAAATGGTAGTACAGTTAGTATTTTGATCACCTTTAATCTCTTTTCTCTCCCTAGTAGTATAGAGACACTGAAAAAGGTTGAATTTAGGATGAAGATGAATTAGGGTCTAGAGAAAAACCTGCATGGATAGTGTCTGTCCATTTCATTTATAGTAGGGATACAATGAGAAGTAAATCTCAATCTTTAATTACATAAAACCCTATCTAACCTAAGTTACATTCTGGTCGCATGAACACTTACTAAATTTTAAACTTATAACTAAAGTAATAATTAAAACAGAATAAAATAACAGAAAACAAATAACCAACTAATATCTCCCACAGTTTAAGTACTCTCACGAGTTGATTTTCTCAACCCCTTATTAAGCAATCTTCTGTACTGGTTGCCCCTCCTTAACTTCACTTCAATGACATCTAATACTTCTTCAATGACTTCTTGAGCAATTGGCCATGGGTGAAATAGTTCTTTCAGTGCAATCATTCCCTGTTAAGTCCCTCATAAGGATACAAATCTGTGACATCATAGTGTCTGTTGGGCTTTGATACCAAGTTTGGTAAAAAGAAACTGAGGAAAAGCCTTAAATGATGATTAGGGAAGTAATAATCTGTCTAGATGATGCCTGTCAACTCTGTTTATGTTAGGATTGCAATAAGAAGTAAATCTCAACCCCATGTTATCTTAAACCATAACTAACATTAGCTATCCAACATAATTAAAAACATTCACATAGTAGTCAAATGGGGACTTATTGAAACTAATAACTAAAGTAATAATTAAAAGATAATAAAATGACAAAACACAAGTAACCACTGCTAGATAATTATGAGGGGTGAATCTGAATCACATCTCTCATCTTAAATTTTTCACATAATTGCTACCACAGGCTTCTCGTCCTTGTGAGTGCTGCCAATTATGGAATCTCCGTTAGTTGAAGCCTCTTGATGACCTTTCCAGTTGCCATATACCCCTAACAATGGTGCTTCATCCTTTCGTGTCTTCTTGTTGCTGCATTTCTTGATGACCTTTCCAGTTGCCATAGACCCCTAACAATGGTGCTTCATCCTTTCGTGTCTTCTTGTTGCTGCATCTTACTGTAATTTTCAAGCATAACCCATGGGCTCCCATAAATAGTAATCAAGCATTCTCTTGTAGTCACTTGATTCTGATCATATTGGATTGTTTTTAAATTTTTTGGTTTGGTCCGTACCTTGAATTTTTGTCCACACTTTAAACTTTGCATGCATAGGAGCTAGGTTTGAACTTCTAATGCATCAATACCTGAGCCATCTTGTTTTTCTTTTTTCATTTTCCATGGTCAAATTCTTTAATTCTGCATGATTTTGCTGAGGAAGAGCATACATTTGTGGATGATTAATAAATGACTGAAAGTCCTGTGCAATTATCAGTTGAAACTGGAGGTTGAGACACAAAAAGAAGGAAGGTTTAAGATGTTGAATCTAAATTGAAGTTCAATTTTTCCCTATTTAAAATGACATAAGATGGCCTCTCAGGAAGCTGGAGGACAGTGAAGCGGCTGAGCAGTACTGCACAGAGATTGGGAGACCAGATGCCTATATGCAGTTAGTTTCTTTGTGTTTTTCTTCCTGCTTTCATTTGTTCATTTTCATACTTACATACATCTAATGATATTTGAAAAAAAGAAAGAAAAAAAGGTGATGCGAACTCATGCAAAAATTTCTTCTTTCCTAGACTAGGATTTTAAAAATGTTGCATATAGCTATCTATCCTTTAAAATGGAGAGAGGTCATTTCTCTCCTCCAATATTCCTTTTTCTTTGCTTATCCTTTGAGATGGAGAGAACAATCAAAGATGGCATTCTTTTCTTGTACAACGGTAAATACTTTTGAGCTAATCATCCACTTTCAACTTGGCCCAGCGCAACTCTGCAAATACTCATGGATGAGAAATATACATCTCATACCAGCATGCAAATATTCAAAAGTGGTTTCTTTGTTAATTTCTTCCAATATGTTCTCATCAGGTTGCTTGATATATACTTGGATCCACAAAATGGTAAAGAGCCCATGTTTAAAGCTGCTGTTCGGCTTCTGCATAATCATGGAGAATCACTGGATCCTCTACAAGTTTTGGAGGTATCAAATAGGTCCAACCTTTTTCTATTTTATGTACAAAGGCATTTTGCAGTGAACATTAGAAGTAAGAAGAAGAGTAGCTGGTCCCTAGAACTTTGGAAATTTAGAGTTTTAGCTTTTGGGGAAAGTTTCAGACAATATCACAGAATGAAAAAAGTGGAACAAGAACCCAATGAAACAAGAATCTTCTTATATTAATTTTTTTTTTAATTCTATAATGTATTGGTCTTTTTTTTATTGCTGAAGTATCCATTGAGATCTTATAGTATATTGACTTGTATAAAATTTCTAGTTTGGCAATGTATTCAGGAAAATAGATTACTATTGAAAATGTGTAAATGAAAAATGGAGAAAAAGAAAAAACCCTAGGTCTCCAGCTTTCTGGATTTGAACAAAATGGAAAAACATTTTGAATCTTTTCTGGATTTGAACAAATGTGTTCTGTTTTTCCAACTTTGAATTAAATGCACGTAAACAATTTGCATCTTTGCATGAAGGAACGAGCTGGAAATTGAAATGAAGAACGGGAAAGAGTTTTCAAAAAGCAAATGCACTGGCAGTGATTGGCAATTGAGCAATTTCTTTGATAAAATAACCACTTTTAGGTTTGGATCAATTCATCTTGACTGAATCTTGTTAGATTTTTTTAACTGAAGGAATTTCTTTTTGCACTTTTTTCTTCTAAATTTTATTCTATCCTGGAGAGTCAATTTCTTTGTGCATTTTTGTTTAAACAAGTTTATGAAATTGACTCTCCAAGCATGTTCATAAGTTTCATGTGCATCTGCAATCTGAGGTGAAAAGCACAATCTGTTTAGTTTTTTGTTCTTTTCTTTTTGTTTTCTTTTTAGGTTTTTTGAGGAGGGGTGGGGGTGGGGAATGTTGAGGCATGCACGCAGCATGATTGCATGGTGTTGTTGGTTATAACCGCATTTTTCTCCCATATGCATGGAGCTGATTCATTTTTACTTTTTCCTCGCCAGGGTACTTGTTGAGAAATAATTTTTATTTTGCAGAAATTGTCTCCAGATATGCCCCTCCAGCTTGCCTCAGATACAATATTAAGAATGTTGAGGGCTCGATTTCACCATTATTGTCAAGGACAAGTAAGCTCTTTGACTCAAGATCCTGTGAAAGAAAACTTCATAAATAGCTGTTTTTATGGTTATTCAGCCATATTTTCTGATGAGGTCATTGTTGTCATTGCTTAAAGTTTCTGTGTTACAAGTATTCATCCCTTTCTTCTTCAACAATAATACATGACAATAACTAAAGCCTTATTACCCAATACTGTATTTGTCCTACCTTATGCCTTAGGCTTGTTATCTTGGCATTTTCTGTTTTTAATGCCATTGTTGGAAATTTGATTAAATTTTTCAGATTGTGCATAGCTTGTCCCAAGCTGTAAATATTGAGACAAGACTTTCAAGATTGGAAGAAAGATCACGACACGCGCAGATAAATGATGAGAGCCTTTGTGACTCTTGTCACGCCCGTCTTGGAACTAAATTGTTTGCAATGTACCCAGATGATACTGTTGTCTGTTACAAGGTTGGTGACCAAATCCTTTTTTAAAAATCTTATAATTTCAGATTTCCATCATTTGAAGAAATGCTTTGAGGTTCTTGTCGATCTACCAAATTGCTGAAGGTGTGCAACATCAGTGGCAACTTTTAAAGGGGCTAATAACGAATACAAGGAACTTTATTTTTCCACTGGGGGATTTTGTCGCTCTTTATTATCATTGTGCCTGCTTCTTTTTTTGTATCTATCTGTTGAATTGTCTTTCAAATGTCAATAGCATGGCAGCTGAGGGTGGGATAGAAAATAAAAACAATTGGCCCGGGCCACATCATGTCAGTAAGAAAGTTGAAGTAGCAGTACCCCTAACGTAACTTTTTTGAATGCACTTTTACAAGGGAATACCCTTCAACATACCAGAGTCTTAGAGCACTAAGTTTTATGTTAGGTGTTTCTGATTGCTCAAACTCTGTCTCTTCCTTTGACATAAAAGCAAGATTCTACAGAACCTTAATTGCTGTGTTTGCAGTGCTTCCGTCGCCAGGGTGAATCTACCTCCGTCACAGGCCGTGATTTTAAGCAAGATATTATATTCAAACCTGGTTGGCTTGTGACCCTCTAACTGATCAACTCTGTGTACGCAAGTATCAACTGCCAGGACTCAACTGACTTGATTTCAGATGTCAAGGCAGATGTTTCATGGCACCGTTAAAGTGTTCACGATGTATTCTTTTTTGTACCATATATTCACCTCTGTGGAATATCTGACTCAGGCTTATCTGAGTATATATATCTCATTTTCATTAATTCCTCTGGTGGGAATTGGCAATTTTGGATGCTCACTTTCATGCCTAACTGAGATGGGGGAGTCATTCTGATGGTTATAACAGGTGGGGGTGGGATGGCTTTCAAATTTCAGAAAATTGAATGATTTTATGAGGGGGACATAAACTATGTTTTCGGTAGAGGTTTCCAAACTTCAAAAGAACAAATAAAAATAGAGTAATTTTATGGGCTGGAGTATTGTATCTGGTAATCTCTGTATTCTGATGTTTATGACGTTGAGAATCTCTTATCTTCGCATGCCTGGTTGTCGAGGATCAAACGTTACCTTTATAGAAATTTTCGTAGACGTATTTTCCAGGTCAACAAAACTCAGGTCTTAGTTGTCTTAGGCGACCCTATGTATAATATAATCAGGGAGGTTGGGAGAAAATCGGCGAAATGTGTGTGTCGTGGCATTTGTTAAATCTCAGAATATTTTTTAATGGATTTTAACGATTACAGTATTCAACGTATTTTAACAAAATTAAAATTTTTAATGTGTATTTGATTTATGTAATTTGCTTCATTATAATGAAACTTGTATTGTGATTTATTTACATTTTTAAAAATATGTGGAAAGCAAATATTTCTTAAAAATTTATTTATTTATTTATTTATTGAAAGAAAGGAAAACAGAAAGAAGTTTAAATTTCGATTTTTTTCCTTCCCCACAGATTAAAAAAGTTTAGATCAAATTTAAATTCTTCATATTTTGTATATTTAAGTGAAAATTTTATTTTATATAGTTATATATAATATAGAATTAATTAATCTTAGAAATTTTCATTTTACTTTTATTTAGCTTTAGAGTTAAAACAAAGCTTACATAATTTCCTATATAAAAAGTAATAAGTATTTTTATACATTTAATAATTATTTTATTTTGATAATAATTTTTTTATAAGTAATTATTTAATTTTAATTTCAATTAATTACTATTCTTTTAAATTAATTCAAAATAATTTTTTTATATTTTTCCACTTAATTTAATTTCAATCAAGCATTATAAGGGATTTTTTTGATAAATTCATTGATTAATTTTAATTTTATTATTAATCAATTTAATGAGTGTATTTTTTCTACTATTATTGTGATAGAATTCAAGTAAATTTAAATTAAATTTAAAGGGTATTAATGGTTTATATACATTTTTTCATAATAAATATAATGTGCAATTTAAATACAAAAATTAATTTCATTATTATTGGGTGAAAAAGAGTTTTTGAACTAAGAAACATGATTGTAAGAGTTAGAAATTAAGATATAGTCTTATTATGTAAAAATTTAACTAATTAATATATGCATGTAAAGTTACTTAAAATTAATACTTCTTTTGGATAAAGAAATTTAATAAATTTAGAATATTAATGATGTATAAATATGTGTTGTTCTCATAGCTTTATATGGGTTATAATTGTTGTCAACTAGATTTAAGTGTGCAAGAAAGTAAAGCCACATGGAAGGGCAAGAACGTAAATCTGCTGCATAAGTCCTATTAAAGTTTCATGGAAAAGAGTATATAAAGAACTTAAAAAACAAAACTAGGATAAGACTAACATAAGAGAGCATTCGATAAACATAAAGAGAGCAAGCTCGGCCAAAACATAAGAGAGAAAATGTTGGAAGAGCAACCGGCCAAACAACGCAACCTTAAATGGCAAAACCACTAAACACAAAGAGAGGGTACGACAAGAAGAGAGGATAACCGTCTAAATAAGAGAAATTGTCCAAAGGAGACAACCGGCCAAAGGAGACAAACGTCCAAACACAACCATTCGGCCAACACAAGAGAAACTAGTAAGTTAGGGTATTCGTCCAATCAACCTTAGACATTCAAGCAAGAAGACAACCAGCTAAGTAAAGAGGTGAACGGCCAAAGAGGTGTGAACGACAAGGAGGGAACGGCTAAATAAAACCATCGGGCAAAACATAAAATCCTACAAGGAGAGAGGACAACAAAGGGGAATTGGTTGAAAGAGAGAAAACTAGGAACGAATGACAAGAGAACACTACACGGCAAAACAAAGGCTTGACGGCAAGAGAGAGTGGATGGAAAAACATAACCTACACGGCAAAGCAACACACGACGTGAGACCACAGGCCGGAAGAAAACCAGAAACGGACAGGTAAAACGTGAGACCATTGGCTGGAAGAAAGCCAAAAATGGACGAGTGAGATGTGAGGCGTGAGACCAGCGAAGAGGAAGAAAACCAAAAGCGTGAGGTGAGAGCAAAACCAGAAACATAAGGCGAGAGCTAAAACCTGAAACGCACCACCCCTAGAAGAAACTGGTGACTAGGCCATGAGAAAAGTATTAGCAAACTCATAACCTAATAAAGACCTAATAGACAAGGTGTCTGAAAAGTGACTTTGGGAACTATTGTAATTAGTAGGTAGCAATAGATCTACTTTAGTCGAATCTGAGAAAGAGTTCACTTTTAAGAAGAGGTTGAAGTTGTTTACATAATTGCGAATTGTGGTGATACTGATTCACCCATTCTCTCAGTATTACAAACTAGTAGATCTTAGGGTGAAGTCGAGAACTTCAATATGCTTGTTGTAAAGAATATAATGATTAGTATAAATATAAAAGTTAATTTTAAGATAACTTTAAGTAAAAGATTACTTAAAACAAAAGAATGAGCTATATTAGATAGAATTAAAGAAATGGTTTTATTTTTTAGTAATCAAATCAATTAATACTTGAAAGAAAGGCTAATTAAAATTAATAATTCTTTTATTTGATGAAATGTAATAGATTCAAAGTATCGATAATATGTACACATCTTTATTACAATGAATATAATGTATAATATAGATACAAAAATTTATTTTACTATTGTTATGTAAAAAAAAGGTCCTTTAAACTAAAGGATAGTGAGAAATAAAAATACAATCTCGTTATTTAAAAATTGAACTAATTAATACCTGCAAGAAAAGCTAATTAATATCAATAACTCATTTTTCTGATAAAATGCAATGGATTTTAAGTATCAATAATGTAAGAATATACTTATTGCAATGAATATAATGTATAATATAAACACAAAAGTTAATTTTAAGATAATTTCATTTAATTGAGTCTTTAGGATTAAAGGATGAGTCTTATTAGTTAAAAATAAAAAAACACTCATTATTTAATAATCAAACTAATTAATATTTACAAGGAAAACTAATCAAAATGAATGTTTGCTTTGTTTAATGGAATTTAATAGATCCACATTATATATGATGTGCAAACATACTTGTTGCAATGAATATAATAGTTTGTATAAATATAAAATTAATTTCACAATCATTATATGGAAAAGAGCTTTTGGGTGCATCTTATCATGCACTACAAGAAATTTTTTGATAAGTTCATCAATTAATTTTAATTTTATTATTAATTAATTATAATTCTTTAAATCTAATTTAAATTCACTTAAATTCTATCACAATGCTAATAGAAAAATATGCTCCCATTTATCTTTATAAGACATTTTAAGTTAGCAATAACAAAAGCAAAACTTTTTTTAAACTAATTTTCATATTTCTCTCTTTTTTATTTTACAATTTTTATTGATATTAATGTTTATTTTTAATATTCTTTTATTTTTAATAAAAAAAATTATATCAAGGTAATTTTAAAAAATAGTGAAATATATACATAAGATAGGGCTATGACAAAAATAAAAATTATATTAGTTTTAATCTAAGTTATACAATTCATAATTAATTCAATTTAAGGCCAATATCACATGAAGTTTGTTAATGATAATTATATATGATGATTAATTTTTGTTTAATTAATTAACTTACTCTCTCAAGTTAAATTAATCTTTCCCTTCCTTATAAAATTAATCATAGCCTTACATAATCTTAAATAAGTAAACAAGTATTAAGTTTTGTGAAAGTCCCTAGGTTAAAAAGTTGAAACTCTTAATTTTCTTTTCTTACTTTTTATTTCTTTATTTGACTTTAATTATTCACTTCATCTTTTTCATGCAAAAAAATGTAAAAATATATAAAATCTACATAAAATTAAACTTAAGTATGAATGGTAACACAAATTTGAGATTAAAATGGTATGAAAATAAATATAAATTTAAATCATATGAATGATGATGATTTAAAATGTCAATTAATATTAACATAAATGCACTAGATTAATTCAATTTAACTTTTACAATGCTTTTCTCCTAAGCTTCCTTGTTTATCATTACCTAATAATGCATTATGGTAGAATTTGAAAAGGTAACATTAATAATAAAGCTTGACATAAGGGTCTATTAATAAAAAGTTCCACTATAAGGCATACAGCAATCAACCTCATTTTCATCTTTTCTTATCTTTATTAATAATCCAAACTTCAAAAGATAGGTAAGTACAATATGGCCTTTTATTTAGTTGGAAAAATGTTTCTAATTAGTTAAACATATCACTTTACACAAAATGGGTGTTATATCAATCTTGTTAATTGATCCCTTCTATTAGCAATTGTTAATATACATAAGATTAACACTTTAAAAGAAAAAAAGGAAACAAGAGTTGCCAAATCATCATTTGATCTTTCAAAGTATGACATTTTATCCTCTCACTTACCATACCTGGTCTTAATCAATGTTGATAACTTACCTTTTACGGAAATAACAAAATACAATGTGATTTAATAACAAATTTTAGAGACTACCATGAAAAGGTAAGTCCAAATTGATCAAATTGGCTTAAGTACTAATGTTATAATGATTTAATAGTGTTATTTTTCCTTTGTTGGTAAGTACTCTTAAAGTAACTTTTGGATGACAAGCTTTTTAGAATATGTCCATTATCTAGTAGAATCAACCTCATTACATATACTAATTATGTGGGTTCATCTAAGACCATTCACTCTTATAAAAGGCTTAAAGCAAAGGTACGTTAGGGGCTTATTATTAAGAGATATGATTGATCACCTAGCATTAGTTATATATGTTAAAAGGTTAAAGATTTAGCAAACCTTTTATATAAGACATTGATTAGATATGCAATTAAGGACAACTCTCTCATTAAAAGAAAAAATTATATATAACATACCTAAAGTTTTACTATTATTTTAACTCAATTTTTATTTTTGCTCATATTGAAATATTTACTTTAGTATGGAATTTATGTCTTTTCCTTAAACTTGATAACTTTTTTAATTTTTATTTTCTACTTTTGCAACTCACAAGGCACAAATGATCATTTGTTCTTATTTATCTAATAAGCCAAAACATGCCTTTTATGGTTTAAAATCAAATTACTTTATTTAATGTTTTAGATAGATAATTAATTAATTATAATCATGTCAACAAATTTTATTTATTAGTTTATGAATAATCTTTTAATGAAAAAGAAGTTTAGTTTGGATAAATTATCTTTTATTTAACAATGTTAGGTTTAGGAAAATAAATAACTATTATTAAAGATTTTTTTTTTAAGGTTTAACTTTGCTCATACAAGCAAAAGTTTTTAAATCCACCACTTCTTAATGGTTTAACATTTTGACCCATGAAAAAATAATTCTTCAATTACTTTAACCTCATGGTGAGAATAAACCTTTTGGAAAAAATAAGCATATCTAACTTCTATCAAATGTTATCATATATCGTTATGCCTTAAATATACTTTGTTGTATTAATTATAAATCACCATATCCCTTTTTAAATTAAATTAGACATTGTTTTTATTATATGTATCCAATTGCTTTTTTATATGTATTTTAAGATGTCAAATTAATTATAACAATAGGTAATATGTTAAAACAATAAACATCATATTGTAAGTTTAAAAAATAGTCAAAAGTCATATAAAATAAAATTTGAAGTATATTATGCTATAATGAACTTACATAATAAAGAAAAAGAAATTGATTCCTTTATTTCTGTTATTAGTTAACTAGAACATATATTATTACAAGTATTCTTTTGGAGAAGCATATATCATTCCATTCAATTTTCTTATAGCATTAATATATAGATTTTAAGTCAGTTATTATCAAGTGTCTAAATTAGGTTCTTTAATTAATCCCTTAAACTTGATTGTTTAACTAAGATCTCATGCCTAAATTTCAATAATTTATATATAAAGTGTGCTCCTTTATTAGTTTTACTTATCATAGCATTATCTTGATCTTTTTAAGGATACCATTTTTATCTTTTTATGTTATATTATAGTTAGAGGCAATTGTCAATATGAGTGCATTAATTTTGACATATTTGACATACTCTTAACTTTTAAATTTTTTTTATACAAACTTGTACTATAATTAACCATATATCATACCTATCTAAAATAATTAGGATAACATAATAAAATGTATATTCTTTACATAATATCACATAGCTACATCATATTATATTTTATAAAGTTAAAAAAAAGACTATACATTTGACTAACCAATATTTATTCATTTCATTCAATAAGTGGGTTTGTTGTCATTTTATTTATTAACATACTTTTAGAATAACATATTTTTATGACACAATGTCATTTATAAGGTTATACTTGATATCATTTATTTTACTTATCATAGTTTATTATCTTATCTTTTCACACTCTGTTATAGTTAAAGGCAACTATCAATATGAGTGAACTAATTTTGACATATCTGATGCACTACTAACTTTTTTTTTTTATATATAAACTTATGTTATAATTGACCATATATCATATTATATAACCTAATTAAGATAACATAATAAGAAGTATATTCTTTAAATGTAATATCACATAGTCATATCATATTATATTTTATGTAGTTATAAAGAGATTACGCATGTGACTAACCAATATTTATCCATATTCATTCAATGAGTGGCTTTATTGTCATTTTATTTATTAACATACTTTTGGAGCAATATATTTTTATGACATAATGTCATTTATAAGGTTATACTTGGTATCATTAAATTTGATTTCATAATAATGCTTAGGGCTTTAGCACACATTATCATCATATAACTGTCATAATTTATAATGACCTTTCTCAATTAGTTACTATGTACTCCTATATACTTCAAAAATCTCTTAAAACCAAAAACCACTTATATCAAAATTGAATAAGCCATAAAATTAGTCATTATAACCAAATAGCTTTTACAAGTTTGTTTTTTTTTTTACAATATGAAATGGAGATGTCATCTAGTAAGAACATATGTATGAATGATGATGAGGAATATAATGTCAAAACACATCATTTTTTTATCATTAGAGGAAAACCTTTTTAGGGGTATTGCTAAGGTATAACTAAATTCAAACTAACTATGACGTATAATCCTCCTTTCACTAGTTACTTGTTATATCTATTACATAAGGAACTATCAATGTTGTAATACACATACATGTTTGTAACATAATTATCTCATCACTACACTCAATTTTAGCATTAGAAGCTATTGTTAATATAAGTAAACTAATAGACTTGTTTGACATACTTTTAACTTTTCTAACTTTTTTTTTGATATATATATATATAAACTTATACTATGATTGATCTTGTGTTACTTATGCAACTCAATTAAAATAACGCAACAAGAAGTACATTCTTTATATGTAATATCATATAGTTGTATCATATTATATTTTATGTAGTTAAAAAGGGATTACACATGTGATTAACAAATATTTACTCATATTCATTTAATGATTTTATGTGTTGTCATCTTTATGTAGACATACTTTTGGAGTTACAATTTTTTATGACACAAAATCATTTACAAAGTTATACTTGGTATATTTAAATTTAATATTACAATGATGCTTGAGACACTAATGCATACTATAGTCACATGACTATAGCAATGTATTATGACTTTTCACATTTAATCGCTATATACTTACATATGTTTTAAAAATCTCTTAAAATCAAATAACCAATTGTATCGTAATTGAACGAGCTATAAAAAACAAACTAACTTTTACAAATTTACTTCTTTCTACCATGTGAAATGGAGACACACTTTAGCAAGAAGATACATATAATTGAGCAACATGGTGTCAAAAGCATTATAGTTTATCATTAAAAAAAAATCCATCTTAAGGGTTGCTGTTAGGGTAAAACTAAATTCACACCAACTCCTATATGTGATTCTTCTTTTACTATCTACCTGTTACATAGACTATGGAAAGAACTGTTAATCTCATAAAAGAAGACCAACGAGCATTCATGAGTAATTACAATAGGGTACAAGAAAAGTTTCATTATTAATGAATTATCTTTGCCAAGGTGAAATTAGATTCACACTATCCCTTACATATAATGGTGAAGGCAGCTTTCGATGTCTAAACAAGAAGGGGCACGGTGGTGATGGCAATAATGTTGGCGGCGGAGGAGGAAATGGATCAGTGGAGGAAAAGACAAATCTAAAATTACTAATTATTTAGAACATTACGTTTTTAAATTTTAGTTTAAGTTAATCTAAAATGAGCTTAGACTTAAAATTAGTAAAAGTTTAGTAAGAACAAGTAGATCTTACGCCGCGATATAGGTATTATGTGTTAGCATGACATGTTAAAAAATTTAATTATTTTTACTTGTAAAAAAGTTAATGATAGATTACATTTATTGAAAAAAAGATTTTAAAGTCACTTAATTATTATTTTATAAAAATGAAGTTAAATTTAATAAAAGAAATAAAGTTGTACATTTATTTGTATTTAATTTATTTTTTAATATTACAAAAATACATGTTTAAATTGGTAACAATAGTATCCTCACATTTGTTAGTTTGAACATAAATACTCTTATATATTTCTATTTCAAGCTCCAAAGCCTCATTTCCTAATCCATTTCACTTAATTAAATTGGCGGTTTGGATCTTCAAATAATTAATACATATGTTCTGGGATTAAACACAAATGATAAATGCCATAAGCTTTTTCCACTTTCCGCGAGTTTTCCACTGTTAGTTTTCTTTCGTGCGTGCATTCCACCAAATTCACGAGCTCAGCCTTTTCAGAATATTCGCTTATTTGAGTTCGATTCAATTGTTCACACGGTTCGCACTCTGACTTTGTTTTCCCTTTTTAACTTGCCTTGGTAGGACTCGCCTAAATTGTTCTTGCAACATAGTCAACACCACGGTTTTTTAGTGTTTAGTCTCTGTCTCTCGTCTCCTCCCACAAAAAATTTTCCCATTCTTTCTCAGTAACCAAGCGTGACATTTAGGGACTTACTACCCCCGTAGAATTTATTTCTGCGTCGTCTTGAGAGGGTTCCCCAGTCCCCCATTTTCTGATTGCGTCAACGTTCTTTTTTTGTTTTTTCCTATTTGTTTATTTCTTCTTCTTCTTGTTCCTGTCATTTACTGTTGTGGGTCTGTGTTGAAATAAAGATCGAAAAGTTCAAAAATAAAAAAAATAAAAACCCGGATGAAGTGTCTGGTGGCGATACAGAGTAATGGTAACAGTAGAGCAACCGATTCCGACTCTTTGTTGGCCCATTTTGGTCGTCTTTCAGCTCGTTGTCTATGTTTCTGGTAACGCTGAAGGTATGCTCTTAATTTATTTTGCGTTCTTCGTTTCGCTTCTGTGTATGGGTTTCCGAGATTCAGTTCGGTTGACTTTTGTTTCTGTTAGTATTATTGTCTCTTTGGTTACTTACTTTAGGGAATTTGTTGGAAGGGTCCTGGAAAAGGGTCATTACCTGTTTGTTCAATTATTGATGTTGATCATTTTATTGTGGCCAAATTGATATATGTTTAAGGTCAAATTGAGGAGTTGTGTCTTTAACGTCATGCGGGTCCTTATGATAGCTTTATATTGGTTGATGATATAATCGGGTTCCTTACGATTGCTTGGCTTTTGTGAGGCAGAGCATGCCTTAAAAGCCCTGAAGAACAACTTAGCTGATCCTAACAATGTTCTACGGAGTTGGGATCCTACCCTTATTAATAATCATTGTGATTGGTTCCATGTAATTTGCAATCCTGAAAACAGTGTCACTCGAATGTAAGTTTCTTCGTCCCTTTACCATCTTCATTTTATTTGCCATTTACTTTAAGGTTGTTTTTGATTGTGATTATGATAGTCTTCCCCCCCCCCCCCTCATTAACTTAGTCAACTTGGGAATGCCAATCTATCGGGGCAGCTGGTTCCACAACTTGGTCAGCTTGCAAACCTGCAATACTTGTAAGTACTGTTTCACGTATTCCAACCTGTCTCATTACTTTATTTATCTGATTCAACAACAGTTCCACCTAAGTTTATAAATCCAATGTATTGTCTTCTTTGATTGGTTGTCATGATGACTTCATGGCTATATTGAACAATCTTCTTGCTATATTTGCATTTATATTTTATTATAATATTGTTCCATTTCAAATAAAATAAATTTTAGATGATTTCTAGTATGCACAGAAATGTAGTTCATTATACTGGTAAAGCAGGCCCCAGGGTATCACATTCTCATGCTGCTTTCTCCTTGCAACCACCTTTAAGCATGTGAATTTACAGTCAAAAGGTTAGAATGGAACAGTTAGTAGAAATTACAAACCTGAAGAAGGAAGTCAAGGCATCTTGAATAATCAAAATATATGCAATAAGGTGACTTCTCACTAAAGCTTCTTGTGGCCTAAAAGGTTATCCTCCAAGATAATTTAATTCAATCCTTTGAGTTGGCCCTCCTGTATCAAGATTATGTTCATCAAGCCACTGCATGGTTTTGCCAACAATAAAAGGGTGTCATTGTGGAGCCTGTCACTATCTCAGGGTAATCCTTATCATGCAGCTGTCATCACCCAAGTGATCCCAATAAGAGCTCTCAAAAGAAACAGATCTCTGTTGAGATATTTACAGATCTAGTGAAAGAGATAATGTTATTGGCTTTCTTTTACATAGAAAAAATTGGTGGAAATGTGCTCCAATGTAGCCTACATCAATCATAATAGTGGTCTAGAAATGTCTTTTTCTGTGCT
Organism: Ceriops zippeliana; assembly: GCA_037897445.1. Lineage (NCBI taxonomy): Eukaryota > Viridiplantae > Streptophyta > Magnoliopsida > Malpighiales > Rhizophoraceae > Ceriops > Ceriops zippeliana. The sequence goes on along the minus strand of JBAPLH010000018.1, from coordinate 4,597,546 downwards.
TGTTTGGTCAAACTTTAAACTGTCAGTCCACGTTTCCTACAAGTGACAGATCTGGGGAATTCATTTTTCAAGAAATCACACAGCAACACTACCTGCCAGTTTCTCTGCTCCGACAGCATTAGTCACTGTTGCAGATGATCTATTGAGAAACATAGACCCATGACTATCTTTGAAACAGTCAAACATTATGTCCTAGGGAAGGTTGGCCAAAAATTGTGCGAATATTTCTTCAATGGGATCAGAATTAAGATAGGTCCATGAATAGCCATGGTTTACTGAATTTTTGTTAAATGTCATCCTGAGAAGATTGTTGGTGGCTACATTGAGAATGAATAGTTTTGGAGGCTTTATCTTCTAAAGTTAATGGATTATTGGTTACAGTTAGAGTCTATCGTTCGAAGTTTCTTGCTGGCTGCTTTTCTGTTAAAATATCACTTTTGGAGAATTTCTCTTCCCAACACACTATTAGATAAATTTATTGTGTTTTCTGGTTTAGGATTTTTGAAGATAAGTATCACAAATGTTTAGAAGGTTAGCTAATAATGTATATTTCTGACTCAAAGACAGATGCATCAATGATTGGTGTGGAATATTAATAGTGGTTAATCATATGCCTCTATTAGGTTCTGCGGCTGTCTAGATGGAAAGGAATATGGGCTTTTGAGACAAGAACTACTGTCATCACTAGGAAGAAATGGTTAGTTTTGTTGGAGTTTTTGTGTGGTAAATGATACACCTTCAATGTGCAGGATGTTGTAGATTTTATAAATTTATTCTTTTCTAGTGGACATGGGTGGGTTGGCACTACTGTGTTGCCCTTTAATATGAGCTAGCAAATATTTTTGGGCATTGTATGCATCAGTCCTAATTTTGAGACAATGGTGCATCGGAGTCTTCATTTGGTTTATACTAGTATTATAAAATACCTACTTGAGCAAGTGTTTTTTGGGAGATGTTATTTATTTTTGGAATGTTTTTTCCCTCCAAAACAGACTTTTTAAATCATGTACTTATGACAGGGAGCTTTATAGCAACAACATAAGTGGAGAGATTCCAGACGAGCTTGGAAATTTGACAGCTTTAGTGAGCTTGGATCTTTACCTAAACAATTTAAGTGGTCCGATTCCAGTGACATTGAGCAAGCTTCAGAAACTCAGATTTCTGTAAGAAAATACATTCCACATTTAATTCTCCTGTCAGTAAACTTATTCAGATATGTTCATTTTTATCATTTTGGTCTTGTTTCTCTGTTCTGTGAAACAGGCGTCTACACAATAACAGCTTGAATGGGACAATTCCCATGTCTTTAACAACCATTTCATCCTTGCAAATCCTGTGAGTAATAATGCACATAAATCAGTCTTTTTTATCTTTTTTCTCTGTGATCCTCAATCGGTTATCTTTTTTCTTTATTTTGCCTGAGAATTGTGTATCTTTTCAAATAATAATGTATTGCCATATGATGCAGGGATCTCTCATATAACTATCTAGTTGGAGATGTCCCTGTCAACGGTTCATTTTCTTTATTCACCCCCATCAGGTTTTTGGCAAATACTTGTGTTGTTGTCATGTTGATTGTTTTGGATAACTTTTCTACTGAATGCTGCATATGCTTGCAGTTTTAAATAATCGACTTAATAATCCTCCGCCGTCTCCTCCTCCTCCTGTTTCTCCAACAGCAAGAGCCCCTTCTGGTTAGTTTTGATATAAATCCTCCATCCTTTTATTATTGACCATAATTTGTTATTGGAATTGTCTGCTTCCCCTCCCCTCGCCCACCCTATTTGGATCTGTAGGGGTTGTGTTTGTCTTCTTTGATATTTAATGCCTACTTTTATGTTGTCTTCTCGGGTTTCTGAAGTGGCTGTGAATCAAATTTGTGTAAGCATTTCCCAATCTTGTCGTGATTCCTTTTTCATATGTTAACCTAGACCATATTGTCATTGTTTAGTTATATGAGTGGCAATTGAAGAGGAAAATATTGTCCTGCGGTAGAACAGTAGAAGGGAAAATAGTAAACCAACGAAGAAAAAAAGAGAATTAACAAGCAGTAGGTGGTAGTAAAGATTGGAGTATTGCAACAATTCAACTCTTCAATGTGAATAAGGACTTGTGATTGTCTTTTCATTGATATCTGAATTTCATGCATCTTTTTTTTTTGGGGGTGGGGGGGGGGGGGATGTTCTATTAGCTGAGCTTTCTTCTTTTTATAAATTTTAGTTTTTCATTTCAAGTGGTTGCAAAGGAGTAAACTTGGACTATAACTTTCAAATGCTGTTCAAATAGGTAACAGGGGTATTGGAGCTATCGCTGGTGGAGTTGCTGCTGGTGCTGCTTTGCTGTTTGCTGCCCCTGCAATTGCCCTCGCTTATTGGCGACAAAAAAAACCACATGATCATTTCTTTGATGTCCCTGGTTAGTGTTGTTATGAGAAATACAACTGTTTAATTGATCAGAACACTGCTCTTGTCTAGTATGCAATTAAACTTGTCTATGGGTCTTTGCAGCTGAGGAGGATCCGGAAGTTCATCTAGGGCAGCTTAAAAGGTTTGCTTTGAATGAACTGCAAGTTGCAACAGACAACTTTAGCAACAAAAGTGTTTTGGGTAGAGGTGGATTTGGAAAAGTGTATAAAGGACGCCTAGCTGATGGTTCTCTGGTGGCAGTAAACGACTGAAAGAGGAGCACACTCAGGATGGGGAACTGCAGTTCCAAACAGAAGTAAAAATGATAAGTATGGCTGTACATCGGAATCTGCTTCGACTACATGGCTTTTGCATGACTCCCACAGAACGGTTGCTTGTCTATCCCTTTATGGCTAATGGAAGTGTAGCATCCTGTTTAAGAGGTGCAATTTTGCTGTCTTCATTTTTTCTCTTTTTTTTTGTTATTTTCCACTTAGTTTGTTAGTGATTTCCATCTATATATAGATAGATAACTCATTTGTAAAGCTTTCTCTTTTATTTATATTCTGTTTATGACCCAAGAATTTGGTGCCTAATAGCTCAAAGTTGTGTTTAAACATTCAAGCTCGAAATCCTTGGAGCTAATAGATGCCCTGTTGTACTTCAATTACTATTTTTGTTTGATAGTCTTAACTCCTTGGTACATGGAATTCTGAAAAAATTTTTGAAGTCTCAAATTGTCTCCCTTTTGGGCATATCTTTTAAAAAGGCTTGTTGCACTGATGATTTTGTTGCTATTGCCACAACGATGTAGAGTGTCCAGGAGAGCAACTCCCACTGGATTGGCCGAAAAGGAAGAGAATCGCATTAGGAGCTGCTCGAGGGCTGGCTTATCTGCATGATCACTGTGATCCCAAAATTATTCACCGGGACGTGAAAGCTGCAAATATATTGCTGGATGAGGAATTCGAAGCTGTTGTTGGAGACTTTGGGTTGGCTAAACTCATGGACTACAAAGATACACATGTTACAACTAGAATATGGGGCACACTTGGTTTTATGGCCCCTGAGTACATGTTGACTGGAAAGTGTTCAGAGAAGACCGATGTTTTTGGATATGGTGTTATGCTTCTTGAGCTTATAACCGGACAAAGAGCTTTCGATCTTGCCCGGCTTGCAAATGATGATGATGTAATATTGCTTGATTGGGTATGTATTCGCTATCTGCTTGTTTTAGTTACATTAGTACTCTCACATTAATAAAGTCTGCATTTCCCGACAATCCATCGTCTAATTTCAAGATTTGCTGATTGCTTCAAAAAATTTCTTCCAATGCAATACTTAATTTTTTTTTTTTTCATTTTTTCCATTTGTGCTCAATCAAAGCACTCTTCTTCACGTGTAAATCTCAAAATCTGAAATTATTATGCAGAGAATTATTAACTGCTCGTAAGTTTAGAAGTATGAGGAAAAATATTTGTAGCCAAGGATGGCATGGTGAACAAATGAGTGCTTTGTCACCTGAATGTTATTCACTGTTGCGTAAACTTATCGCCGACGTCAAATGAGAGTTTGAGGTTTCTTTTGTTTTCTGCTTTAAGATCATCTCTGTCTACTGAGAAATTTTTCCAGTGTTGAGGATTTCTTTGTACATAAACTAGAGACACTTGTAATGCAATAGCTCTTCATTTATCGGAGCTTTTGGCCTGCATAAAATTTGTTCAGAGTGGCTTTTTTATTGTAGGAATTTGTTCCCTTCAAGTCTTCTCTTCACTGCCTGATTTCTATTGTGGATTTTCCAGGTGAAAGGCCTGTTGAAGGACAACAAAGTTGGACGCTTGGTTGATGCTGACATGCCAGGTAATTACATCGAGGATGAGGTGGAGGAACTGATACAGGTGGCTCTATTATGCATGCAAAGCTCCCCAGTGGAGAGACCCAAGATGTCAGAGGTAGTTAGAATGCTGGAAGGTGATGGCTTGGCAGAACGATGGGAGGAGTGGCAGAAAGAAGAGATGTTCCGCTGAGAGTTCAGCCACACCCACCACCACCCAAACACCAATTGAATTGTCGATTCCATGTCAGATATTTCTCCGGATGGTTTGTCTGATCTCAGATGATCCTTTTTCACACGTGCTAGCCTTTTGCATCTCCATTTTGTGTCTGAAAGTGAAATTAACACATTTGTGCATATATATATATATATATATTTATTTATTTATTTATTCCTTTCTTCTCCCACTCTAACTTTTTCTTGTTTCCTTCCTGTCTAGTTTCTGTTACATAATATTAGAGTTGGCAAGTGATGTAATTGTTATGGAAATTTCAGGTGTTACGGAACACCCCCACAAAAGGGGAAGGGCGATGGAGGCACTTTTTTACGTTGACATTGCCCCTTGAGCTGATCTCGATAACTGATTTTTCGCTTCGTCGGTCTCGCTCGAAACTTAATAGCATCCGTGATTTTTTTCTGCATGTTGTTCTTCTAGTTTGGTTGTGTTTTTGGGTCACCGAGTCTCATTTGAAATCGCTTATTTAACAAAAATAAGCCCCTGGGAATTTAACGAAGTATTGTTCTTGTCTCTCTCTCTCTCTATTGTTCATCACTTTATTCCTTAATAAAAGTGTTTTTTTCGTTTTTAAATCCGAGAAAATTAGGCGGAAAAACTCATATATATATATCTTTTGACCTTCTTATAAACAGATACAGCAATACTGGGTAAGTTCCTGTATCTGCACTAGAAGCAAAATTTTCTGTGCTTGAAGAAAAACGCCTGCGGACATTTTCGGCACTAAAAGGATATTATGGCAAACTAGGTGAAGGGCAATGCCATCCAATTCTTTGTAAGTTGAGGCGTTTACGGCAGGTGGATCTACAGGGATGGGTTATTGAGACTGACACAGTCTATCGTTAAGTTTGAAGCAGTTAAAGGTATCTTGATTTGTCCTGTAACGAAGAGGTCAAGACGCAAACTGCAAGAATGGCGTGGGGAATGGAAACGGCAATAAGAAGGGTACTACTACTAGCGGCTGAAACTGGTGTAGCCGCCAATTTGAGAGAGAGAAGCCACGTCTCCAAGTCTTGGAATTACATATTTGGAAGATTTGAATCGTACTGATTAATGAAAATGAAATGTCATTGGAAGCCCTGCGGCCACACCCAAATTTGAAACAATTATTCCGGAGGATTGAAGTTTGCGATCTGGCTTTCTCCCCTCACAAATCTAGTGGGTCTTGAGTTTCACCAAGTGTCAAAAATGCCAGGGTCTTCCAGCTTTGGATCGACTCCCTTCGCTAAAACAAATAACAATCAATGGAATCCACTAAGCTTGCCTGCTCTACTACACCCAATGTCTCGACGTCACAAATCTGAACAATGAATCAACTCCCTTCACAAATCTGACTCCATGTCTCCTTATCCACTCCCTCTAGCTTGCCTGCTCCACACCCCAATGTCTCGACGCCTCCACGTCTCTTGGGCTCTATTAAAAAGCTCGTTTCAATCCAAATGGAACCGTCAATTTCCAATACTTTTTAGTAACACGCTCTTTTTTGGTCATCTCTCATACTTTTCCCATTTTTTGGGTTTTTTTTTTCTCTCAAATTTTGTTCGCTCTTCTGTTATTAGTCTCGTGAAATCTTCTTTTTCCACGGGATTCATAAATTCAGATTTAGCTGAAGAGAACACAGTGGATTCAGTATGGAGAGAAAATTTCTTGAAAAATTTTGATATCACCTCGTAATTTCTTGCATGATAAAATGTAAAATTTCTTGCTTTGCACGATTCGGATCCCGCTGACCGTGAAGCACCAAGCACACTAGCTTCTTGTCATAACAGCGTGCGCGCGGATTCAGCAGCCTCCATGTTACCATGCATGTAGGTTAAACTTCAACCATCAATGGCAACTTCTGCAGTCGGACAGGATGATTAAGGCCCTTTCTTTTCTTATTTCATGCTGGGACCGGAGCAACACGATTAGATTGGCGACACTGACTTGCAACTTGTTGGCACTTGTGTGGCATATATTTAACCAGTGTACGTCAAAAAATTCGCCACCGATGGAGAAGGGGGAGTCACCATGGAAATCCATTTCCTCGAGCTGCCGGCTTTCAAGGAGGAGAAGGACGGACGGACGAACTGTCCTGAAGCAACAAGTAGGTGAAGTTTTCTGATCGAGCTCTTAAAACACTGCTAAAAGTGCCCATTGCCTCCGACAACGAGAAGCGCACAAGTGCTACTAGTAGTTCTTGGCCTGCCACTTTGTATAGAGATGCCATCCTTGTTGCCAAACGCTGGAAATCGTAGGGAGATGAAGCTGTGACTGACAGGATTGCCCCAAAGTGCCACTTTCGGCAGAGGAAAAGTCGTCCATCAGAGCACCTTGGCAACAGACTCTCAATTGTCAAACTGTAGGGCCGCAATGCAGGTTTCTCCTTCCTTCATTGCCGCCTCGCTCAGATGGGGTCGCCGACGGGTAGCTTTAATTTGATTGACCTGGGAAATGAGTTATTTCTGCTCGGATTTGGCGGTGTGGAAGGTGGCGAGCTGACTTCATCTCGAAAGAGGCTGGAATCAAAAAGGTTGATGCGTGGGTCCATCTCCCTCAACTTTCAGTGGAGTACTGTAATCTGAAATTTCTGAGAAAAGCAGGCCATCGAATTGGAAGAACGCTAAAAGTGGATAAAACAACTATGGAGATTGCTCGCGGCAACTATGATAAACTCTGTGTAGAACTGGATCTCTCCAAGCCTCTGGCAACCCGAGACGAGCTAGGTGGGAAGGTTAGAAGAATAGAATATGAGGATCTCCAAACGGCGTGCTTTGATTATGGCAAATATGGCCACTGCTCAGAAGGCTGTAAGGTGGATATGCAATTGGAGATGGAAGGCCTAATAGAACTCCGGGCTATACGGCCGAACAAACCAGAACAGAGTGAGAGGTAGGGTCATTGGATGTTGCTTCATAAGCTGGCAAGGAGGAGTCGTGGGGGTCGCCAACGCGTGACCGGTGGAAGCGACAAGAGGATGCAGGGCGAGCACAGAGGCCAGCACATGGGCTCACAGTTCAATACTTTGCAGGAGGACCTTGACGGGGACTTAGGGGAAGAGCTGGAGGCAACTCATACAGGGTCGTTGGGCGAGGGGATGATCACTACCGAGCAAGGAAGGCATTGCAAAGCTGCACTTGGCATAAGACAATGACATAAGACCGAACCAAATAAAAAAAAGGAGGAGAAAAATATAAAAGAAGGTGTAAGCTTGTAGAATATCTTTGATCTTATATTTGGAAAGGATTCAATTTGAAACTTGAATGTTTGATAGAAGGCGTTTGGTTCTTATTTCTAAATAGTGAACATTGGGTTTTGAGTACTATTTTGGTCAGTAGTTGAAGAACATATAGATATTCTTTGTGAACGGTTGAATTAAGTTTCTGTGAACTACAAGGACAGGTATTCCATTCGAACCGAAGCCTCTCAATTCTGGTAACTCTCTGTTTTCTCATTTGTGACAAAATTGGTAAACTGTATGATATATTATTGACCAATTGTCCGATTGAGCTGAAATTTGGACGGCTGATAAGGGACATCTAGGGGTTCATTTTGAACAAGTGGATTATTGCCTTGAGGTCTGGTTGTTAAGTTATTATTGACAGAAAGTATCTTTCGTGTTGGTTAACTCATTTGACTTCTCACTTTAGTTCAAATTGAGTTTGTTTAATTTGGTTAGTGTAATTAAGGTTGTGTACCTCTGTTGTATTCACTTATTGATTATAGTAAAGTTGATTTCTGGACCGGTGTGTCCCGTGGTGGGTTTTCACGTAAAAAAAATTGGTATGTTCTTGTGTGATTGTTTAAGTTGCCTTATTTGTTATTTAGTTAACTTCTTACAAATTCAAACAAGTAGGAGAGGTCTCTTGGTCAATTTGTATTTTGCTGCCCCTCTCCCATCAAAGTGATATCAAAGTCTGGTTACCTGGTTGGTGTATTTGATTTGTTTGAATAATGAAGTTGAATATAATAGAATGGTTTGTTTGAATGACACGAATTATCATATATGGAGGAGTAAAATGAAGGATTTTTTATTTGTGAAGAAATTGCATCTGCCAGTATTTACTACCACGAAACTTAAGTCTAAAACTAATGAAGAATGAGAATTTGAGTACGAACATGTTTGCGGTTTTATACGGCAATTTGTTGATGATAATGTTTAGAATCACATTTGTAATGAGACACACGCACAAACTTTGTAGAGCAAGCTTGATACTTTGTATACTTCAAAGTCTAGTAATAACAAGTTGTTCTTGTTAAAGAAAATGGTGCAATTAAAATATAATGAAGGGAGTTTAATTGTTGACCACTTAAATGAGTTTCAGGGTCTCATTGATCAATTATTAAGCATGGGCATTAAGTTTGATGACGAAATTCTTAGGTCATGGTTACTTGCTACTTTACCTAATTCTTGGAAGACTTTTCGAATGTCTCTCGCTAATTCTGCCTCCGGTGGAACGTGTAAAGGGTGGTGTGTTGAAGGAGATAAGAAGGAAATCTCAAGGTTTATTATCATCCAAATCAGAGGTTTTATTTACTGAAAATAAGGAAAGAATTCAAGAAAAAAGAAGTGGTAAAAATGGTAAAAGTAAGAGCCCAAACAAGTCACGATCTAAATACAAGAATATCCAGTGTCATTATTGCGGGAAGATGGGTCACATTCAGAAAAAGTGTTACAAGTGGAAGAGAGAAAATAAAGATGACAGTGATAGACACGAGAAAAAGAATGTGAGTAATGATTGTGTTGCTACTGCATCAACTTTTGGTACTGATGACCTTATTGTTGTTTCTGATAAAAATATGATTAACCTGACATCTCATGAGACTGATTGGGTCATAGATAGTGGTGTTTCTCTTTATGTTACATCACGTAAGGAATTTTTCTCTACATATATACCTGAAAATCATGGGGTGTTGAAGATGGGTAATAATGACTTAGCAGAAGTCATTGGTATTGGTGATTTTTGCTTAAAGACTAGCAATGAAGTACCGTTGACATTAAGGGATGTTAAACATGTCCCTGATATTCGTTTGAATTTGATTTCAACGGAAAAGTTAGATGATGAAGGTTTTTGCAGTACCTTCAGTCATGGCCAGTGAAAGCTCATCAAAGGTTCCTTAATTGTGGCACGAGGTAAGAAATGCTCCAGTTTATATTTTATACAAGTTTCTATTGTTAGAGATGCTGTGAATGCTGTGGATAATGAGAATTTAATTGATTTATGGCATAAACGACTTGGCCATATGAGTGAAAAGGGAAAGAATTGTTTGATAAGGAAAAACCAGCTTTCAGACATGAAAAGTGTAGCTTTAAAGAAGTGTCTTCATTGTTTGGCTGGAAAATAGAATAGAGTCACATTTAAGAGTCACTCACCTTCAAGGAAATCAGAGTTGCTTGAATTGGTGCATTCTGATATATGTGGTCCTTTGAAGGTACGTTCACTTGGTGGTGCTTTTTATTTTGTTACTCTTATTGATGATCACTCAAGGGAACTTTGAGTTTATGCGTTGAAGACTAAAAATCAAGTCTTTGATGCATTTAAACAATTTCATGCCTTTGTTGAGAGACAGATTGGTAAGAAGCTGAAATGTATCTGCACTGACAATAGTGGTGAGTATAGTGGTCCATTTGATGAATACTACAGAAAGTATGGGATCAGATATCAAAGGATACCTTCTAAGACACCACAGTTAAATGGTTTAACAGAAATGATAAATAGAACGTTGATTGAGAGGGTTAGATGTCTTCTCTCAAATGTAAAGTTGCCTAAATCCTTTTGGGGTGAAGCGTTGAATACAATGACATATGTAATTAATTTGTCTCATAGTAATTAGTTTTGGTAAAGAACTCTCTTATGACCATTTACGAGTCTTTGGTTGTAAGGCTTTTGTTCATGTCCCTAAAAATGAAAAAAGGAAGTTAAATGTGAAGACTCGACAATGTATCTTTCTTGGTTATGGTGAAGATGACTTTGGATACCGTTTATATGATCTGGTTGAGAAAAAGCTTGTAAGGAGCAGAGATGTGTTCGTTGAGGATCAAAACATTGAACACATCGAGAAGTTAACTCCTCAAGTTAATGATAATCCTGTTGACATTGTTCCATTTCCTCATACTCCTCTAAGTAATCCTGTTGTGCATGGTGATATTCAAGAACATGATGAGAATGTTCAAGAGGATCATGATATACAGAGTGCAGGTGATATTGATGCTCCAATAGAAGATCATCCGCACATACATTCACCTCTATTTTAGCCACAAAGGTCCAATATAATTCTAATGCCTTCTACTCGGTACTCTCCTGATGAGTTTGTTTTATTAACTGATGGGGAAGAACCTGAGTGCTATACAGAAGCAATTGAAAGTGAGCACAAGCAGCATTGGATTGATGCTATGACAGATGAGATGGAATCCTTATATGATAATTCTGCTTATGAGTTGGTAAAGTTACCTGAAGGTAAGAAGGTTTTGAAAAATCAGTGGATTTACAAAATAAAGTAAGAAGAAAATACTTCATGTCCACAGTATAAAGTTAGATTGGTTGTCAAAGGATTCAGTCAGAAACAAGGCGTCAACTTTGAAGAGATCTTCTCACCGGTGGTGAAAATGTCTTTCATTCGAGTTATGTTGAGTTTAGTTGCTTGCTATGACTTAGAGATTGAGTAAATGGATGTGAACAGCTTTCTTCCATGGTGACTTGAAAGAAGAAATTTATATGGAACAACCACAGGGATTTGAGGTGGAAGGAAAAGAGGATTATGTGTGCAAGTTGAAGAAAAACTTATATGGATTGAAACAAGCTCCAAGACAATGGTATAAGAAGTTTGAGTCTGTTATGAGGGAGCAAGGCTATAAAAAGATTACTTCTGATCATTGTGTTTTTGTTCAGAAATTTATTGATGATGATTTTATCATTTTACTACTTTATATTGATGATATGCTTATTATTAGTCGTAATGCTTCTAGAATTAATAAGTTGAAGTAAGAGTTGAGTAAGTCCTTTGCCATGAAGGACTTGGGACCAGCAAAAAAGATTTTCGGCATATCAATCACTCTGGATAGGAAAAAGAAAAGGTTGTACCTGTCTCATAAGTAGTACATTGAAAAGGTACTTCAAAGGTTTAATATGGATAAGGCTAAAGTGGTAGGTACTCCTTTTGCTACACACTTTAAATTATCCATTAACCAATGTCCTTCCACAGAGAAAGAAAAGAAAAAGATGCAAAGAGTTCTATTTGCATCAGTCGTGGGCAGTTTGATGTATGCAACGGTATGTACGAGACCTGATATAGCTCATACAGTTGGCACAGTTAGTCAGTTCCTTTCAAATCCCGGTAAAAAGCATTGGGATGCAGTGAAGTGGATAATAAGATATTTACGAAGCTCTACTAACGTCAAACTTTGTTTTGGAAGTAATGAGCCTACTCTTATTGGATTCACTGATTCAGACATGGTTGGTAATATTGACTCCAGAAAATCTACTTCAGGCTATGTAATTACTCTTGCAGGGGGAGCAATGAGTTGGCAATCTCGATTACAAAAGTGTGTTGCATTGTCCACTACAAAGGCAGAGTTTATTGCAATAACTAAAGCGTCTAAAGAGTTACTTTGGATGAAAAGGTTTATGAAGAAACTTGGTTTTCAACAATCAAATTATGTGTTGTATTATGATAGTCAGAGTGTCATCCATCTTGGTAAGAATTCGACTTTTCATATTAGATCAAAACATATTGATGTGCAGTATCATTGGATACGTGATGCTATTAATTCTAAACAATTAGCACTTGAAAAGATTTATACAGATGATAATGTTGTTGATATGTTAACAAAGGTATTGTTAAGAGGAAAGTTTGAATTGTGTTGTTCGTTAGCTGGGATAGTCAACACCTCCACGTAGTCGGGAGGGAGGGAATTGTTAGGTATCCCTCCACGTGGAGGGAACCTGTTGAAAAAAAAGAATGGTTTAACTTAATGAGGTATAAATACCTTATTAAGATTATGTTTTGTTAGGTTAAGAAAGTGTGAGAAAAGAAGAGTTTGCCGATGAGAAAGAAAAAAAAAAGAGAGAGAAAGGTCGTCCGGCTGAAGGAGAAAAAAGAGAAAAAAAGGAAAAAAATCTAAAAAAAGAGGTAAGAGCTATTGGTAAAGTATCTTTGATCTTACGTTTGGAAAGAATATCAATGTCCGATCAGCTTGAAACTTGGATGGTTGATAGAAGGCGTTTTGTTCTTATTTTTGAACGGTAGAAATTGGATTTTGAGCACTATTTTTGGTTAGTAGTTGGAGGACACATAAATCTTCTTTGTGGACGGTTGAATTAAGTTTCTGTAAATTGCAAGGGCAAGTATTCCATTCGAACCGAAACCTCTCAATTATGGTAACTCTCTACTCTCTCATGCAGAATTAGTAAACCGTATGATATATTATTGACCTGTGATCTGATTGAGTTGAAATTTGGACAGTTGGTAGGGGACATCTGGCAGTTCATTTTAAACGGTTAGATTACTGTTTTGAGGTCTGGTTGTTAAGTTATTATTGACAAAAAATGTCTTTCGTGTTGGTTAATTCATTTGACCTCTCATTTTGGTTCAAATTGAGTTTGTTCAATTTGGTTAGTGTAATTGAGGTTGTGTAATTCTGTTGTATTCACTTATTGATTATAAGGAAGTTGATTTTTAGACCGGTGTATCTGTAATTTTTTTCTCTTTACTTTAAAGAGATTTTCTACGTAAAAAAAATTAGTGTGTTTTTATATGATTGTTTAAATTGTCTTATTTATTATTTAATTAATTTCTTATAAATTCAAATAAATAAAAAAAATGTCTGTCTATTTGTATTTTGCTGTTCCTTTACCATAATGTGCAGGCAAGCACAGAGGCCAGCACATGGGCTCACAATTCAATACTTTGCAGGAGGACCTTGATGGGGACTTAGGGGAAGAGCTGGAGGCAACTCACACAGGGTCGTTGGGCGAGGGGATGATCACTACCGAGCAAGGAAGGCATTGCAAAGCTGCACTTGGCAGCCAGGGATAAGACAATGACATAAGACCGAACCAAATGGAGGCGAGAGAACAATCACACGATGGAGCATCAGCTGGGACGACTTAGGGCAAAGAACAACGCATGAAAGGGGCACTTGTCATTTAGCACCATGGGAATGACTAGACACATGAAGCCGAGTGCCAGGTTGCAATGGTTACAACAAAAGATCACTCTTCTTGTGGCGTGCGTTGCACATAGAAGGCTTGCGAGTGAAACAGCCCAACAACACCTATTATAGACTGAAGTAACATATTAAGGGAGCACCATACTTACAATGTCAAGCAACCTATGGGGTACTAGGGCCCCCACCATGCAAATCATCAGGCAAAGACTGACGACAACAGGAACCAGCCCACCTCGAACTGACAAGGTAACTGGTTGTTTCTTTTCTTTTCTTTTCTTTTCCTTTTTTTTGTTTAATTTCATATTATAGATTCTTTTGTGTTTTGGAACTGTTGTAGTGGAGCGAGCGAGTTTCAACGCACAATCAGGATGTTTATTTAATTACATAAACCATTGCTGTATGCAAGGAGATAGAGTTCTCAGGTATAATCAGAGAGAAGGCTTCGGGGTTCAGTGGAGGTATATGGGTTATGCGGAATCCAAAGGTGGTGAGCATCGATAAACTTCAAGGTCACAGTCAGGACCTCCATTTGAAAGTTCAGAACAAGGATATGCAACCTTGGTGCTTAACAACTATCTATGGGCACCTGAAAATCCTATAGGTGCCAAATCTTGTGGGAGGAGTGAAGTAAGATCAAACATGTGCAATTGTTGTGGTTGTGGGACGTGATTTTGATTCAATCAAGTTGTATGAGGCAGAGAGAGAAGCAGGTATAGATTGCTCCCTTTTGCTGGGTGGATCAATGACATGGAGCTTATAGATTTGGGCTTTAATAGACCTCAGTTCACTTGGATAAGAGGGAAGACTCATGGGAGTCAAATATATTGCCCACTTGATCGTGCGCTATCGAATTTGGAGTGGCGGACGACTTGGCCTGAGACGTCAGTGTCTCATTTGCTGCGAATAACTTCAGATCGTTGGCCACTATTGGTGAAAATGTGTCTGTATCTAGAGGGTAGGGCAACGTAGACCGCCCTTTCCGTTTCTAAGAGCATGGTTACATCACATGGAATTCCAAGATTGTGTTAACAGCACTGGAACTCACAGGTCTCGGCACCCGTAGCTCTGCTGCATCACACACCGGCACCAAAGTCCAGGAACTGACAAAGTTTCAGCAATACTTTTAAACTTGAAAGGTGATTGCTTGCAAGACTTTGAGGTTGTCAGGCAACGACTGAATCTCATTACACTCTGGGTTAATGTCGTCTGGAGAGGAGGTTATAGATGGGGCTCACTTTAATCTTAAAACAGGAGGAGATATTTTAGTTTCAAAAATCTTAAACTAGATGAATTACAGATAGGGACATAAATGCAAAGTAGTTCTATGCCACTACAATCATTCAAAGAGAACGGAAAAAAAATAAAGCTCTTAGAGACAATCAGAACCAGTGGGTATTGGACGAGAAAGGCTCGAGGGACCATGCCTGTGATTATTTCAGTAAGCTCTACAGTGCAGATAACACTCAAACCTGCTGAATTCCCCATCAAAGGATGTTGCCATGCTCTCTCAAAGGTAGATATGAGGAAAATCTGACACGCATTCAAAGCAGGTGAGGTGCTATTTGCTATGGATCCACTTGAGGCTGCAGAGTTGGATGGTTGTAGTGCAATGTTCTTCCAAAAGCTATTGGACACGGTTGGAGAATCTGTCACAGCGTTTGTTCCCTCCATAACACATAACGGCCATGTGCCAACCAATGTCAACGAGACCTTAATTGTGCTCATTCCTCAAGTCAGTCACCTTGAAAGGATAACGGAGTATAGACCAATCAACCTATGTAATGTTGATATGCAAAGTGGCCACCAAGGCCATGGCGAACAGAATCAAAGAATTCCTTTCTCAATGGATAGCACCCATGCAATCCAATTTTTTTCCTAGGAGGAACATTTCAGACAACATTATGATCCTCCAGGAGGTTCTCCACACAATAAGAAATTGAGAGGCTGGAAAGGATGGATTGTGTTCAAAATTGATTTAGAGAAAGCATATGATTAGTTTGATTGGGACTTTATAAGGGACACTCCAACAGAATTATTATTGCCCAGCTCTTGAATCTCCTGGATAATGAATAGCATAACTACAACATCTATGTGCATTTTATAGAATGGCAAAGTTATAGAGGAGTTCCTCAACCTCAACCTTTACGAGGTATAAGGTAAAGAGACTCATTGCCAGCTTATAAATTTGTTTGCTGCATTGAACGTCTAACTCACCTAATAGAAATTCATTTTCACAAGGCAAGTGGATGGCTATTAAACTGTCAAGGAAGAGACCAAAGCTTTCGCATTTGTTCTTTGTGGATGATGTCGTTCTTTTTGCAGAGGTGAATAGGAGCCAAGTTGAAATTATCAAAAATTGTGTGGCAGCATTTTGCTTGAGTGCGGGACAAAAAGTTAATTTCCAAAAGTGCACCTGACTCTCTGTCTCGAGAATTAAGCAAGGCAGTCGGTATCCAACTCAAATCGGACCTGGGTGATGACCTTGGCTTGCCCACTCTAACAGGAAGGATCACAACGGCAACTTATAAGCAAGTCTTAGATAGGGTTCGGAACAAATTGTCAGGGTGGAAAACCAGGCATTTATCCTTCGTTGGCCGCTTAACACTTATCAATCAGTTACAACAGCCCTGCCTACATATGTTAAGCAAACCACAGCTCTACCGGTCTCGCCATGCTAGAAATTGGACCAGCTGAACAGAAATTTCCTATGGGAAGATGATGGCTTAGGCTGGAAGGTACATCTAATAAAATGGGAAATGGTATGCAAACCAAAGGGTGCCAACAGACTGGGAATTCACCAAGCACAGCTAGGACACAAAGCATTATTGGCAAAATTGAATTGGTGTTTTTTAAAGGAGCCAAATAGCTTATGGGTGAAGACGTTGACAGGAAAGTATCATGGAGATGAAGACCGAAGTATTGCCTACAGCTAATCAGCGTCTCACACATAGAGAAGCATGGTTAGCACTCGGGAGACTGATGGAAGGGCTGTCATGGCATGTAGGGAATGGCTTTGTGGCGAAATTTTGGACAGACAACTGGATGGGTGAAGGTCCCTTGTTGAACCATGCCTTGCCCACGATAAGCTTAAATGATCTACAGGCCCCTATATAGCTCAGACGATTTGCAGGCTCCTATAGTGATCCTTCAAGATGTTACACTACGCAACAGCCACTCTAAAACTATGTTGCACATGCTGTGTGACTATAAGCGGGCTGTCATTCTATGGAAAGGACCGCTACAACCAGCTAAAGGAATTGACTTCTTTAGCGGGGAGCTTCATGATTGTTTACAATGAACTTTATGGCCTAAAGAAACAGATGTCTGTTTGATGACTGGCCTTGCATGCGACAACAATTTTGTGGATTTGGAAGTGGCGGAATGAGCATGTATTTTTGGGAGTCAAGCACAGGGTTTACAGGGATGCAGGTATGCGTTAACTTTACCTTGACTGCCAGCGATCAATTATGGAGGATCTGAACCCGTATTGAAAGGGATACAAGAAAGAGGAATTGATAGGCTAGAGCCCTCCTGCTATTGACTAGATTGTGTTAAATATTGATGCTGCATTGCAAAGTAGCTCTGGCTTGGCTGGTGCTGGCGACCTATTGCGTGACCATAAAAGAGTGTGGCTAGCATGGTTTTTCACTTAATATTGGATCCACATCCTCTGTAACTACAGAACTTTGGGGCATACTTTGCAGACTTCAACTAGCTGGGCAATTTGGCGTGGAGAAATTACGAGTTTAGGTTGATTCAGAGATTGCAATGCGAGCTATACAACAAGGGGTGTCGACCGCTCATCCCCAAGCTAATTTTAATTAATAGTTGTAGGGACTTGATCCACAAACGGTGGGGGAATCAAATAGACCACATAAACAGAAAAGCCAACCAAGTAGCCAAATTTCTTAATAAGCATGGCCCGACTCTTCCTTTGGGACACCATTACATGAGGTGTGGTAGACTCTAGCGGAACTACGAGCAATTTTGCAGCAGGACACCATAAGAGAACAGTGGCCCACGATGGGATGCTTTGTCTTCCAAGTGAATGATCATGGATAGAGAGCTACTGTGCTATATATCCTTTTACCTTTGAATCGGGGGTTCGGCGTGGGGGTGTTACACAAACACGATATCGTCAATCTCTTCATTTAAAGTATGGTTGCAATTTTATGCGAATGTCAAGACTCAATTCAAATTATATACGCGAGTTGTTGGTTAAGATCGTCGTCCTGATACAATTATTTGATCTAAGTACAGTCAGTATTCTGATGTAATGATCCACAAATATGTTAATACATATGGTTCGTTGAATATATAGGTTTTTGTTTCAAATAATCAGGAAAATGGTCCGATGGGCTCCTAATTAGCACTGTACTTCTAACCATATATTCCTAGTGCAGTCCACCAATTCTCGAACTCAAAACTTTTCAAAATATTCAGCTTGTTTGAGTTCGATTCAATCTTTTTCACTTGTGTCTGCTTGTGATGCAATTAGGACTTTGACTTTGTTTTCTTTCCCCATTTCCTTGTCTTGGTAGGATTTGCCTAAATTGTTGTTGCAACAGAGTTAAAATTTAAAATTCCCTTTGCATGTAACCTCAACCCTTTTTGGTCTACACTCACTTTACCCCCCCCCCCAACAACTATGGAGGTTCAAGCCTTGTGGGGTGGACCCATGTTCTTCGAGTCATCTTATTGAAACTTCATGGTCATCTGAGTTCATGGAATGGTTCAAAGCTTCAAACCTTTGAAGAGGGGTGTAAGAGAGTGACTGGTGAATATCAACAAATTACATAAATAAGAACATTTAACGGTGATTGTATCATTAATAACAACAGTACTTATAATTGTATGAAATTTTAATCAAAATAAATGTCCTAAATTTAAACAGCAATGTGTCTTTATAATATTTTAATAATAAAAAATATTTTTATATATATATTTTTTTTCTATCTGTCTATCTATCTATCACTCACCTTCGTGGAAGCTTGAAGCTTCAAGAAAAGTACAGGTAACCCGGGGTGGTTGGAATTTTCCATGTTTGGGGGCATTTCAAAAGTCAAGAACACATTCCGGGACTTGCAAATGTTCTACCGCAACAGCTGCCACTTTTGACTTCTCAAAAACTCTTTTTTTTTTATTATTATTTTATAAAGAAAAGCTTTTATTAATAATTTAAAGTATTTTTTTATTGTCAATTTAAATTTAAATATTTGAAACATTAATTTTTTAAATAAAGAAAAATATATATTATTAAATTATAAATTTAATATATTATAATTAAATTTATTAAAAGTGTTGAATTTATTATTATTGAAGTGATAATTTTTCTTTATAAAAGATTAAACAGGTGAATTTTATCATAATATATATATATATATATATATGATCCAAAGTAAAGAATAACACCACCACCACCTACACCGTTTTGGTGGACTTTCTCTAACCAAACCAAACACGCAGGTACGCACTAACCACGGTATTTAAGTGTTTACTCTCTCTCTCTCTCTCTCTCTCTCTCTCCTCCCACGAAAAATTTTCCCATTCTTTCTCAGTAACCAAGCATGAAATTTACGGACTTACCCCCATAAAATTTATTTCCGCGTCGTATTGAGAGGGTTATCTAGTCCACCAGTTTCTGATTGGGTCAACGTTCATTTTTTCTTTTTTGTCTAATCACTTTTTCTTCCACTGAATTTGCACAAAAGTCAAAGGCCTTTCGTTTGTAGGGAAGAGGATTCGATTTTTTTTTTTTTGTTTGGTGTTTCTTCTTCTTCTTGCTGTTCCTGTCATTTACTGTTGTTCGTCTGTCTTCAAATAAAGAAAGAAAAGTTAAAAAAAAAAAAAACCCGGATGAAGTGTCTGGTGGCGATATAGAGTAATGGGAGTAACAGTAGAGCTGCCGATTCCGACTCTTTGCTGGCCGATTTTGGTCGTCTTTCAGCTCGTTGTCTATGTTTCTGGTAACGCTGAAGGTATGCTTTTAATTTATTTTGTGTTCTTCGTTTCGATTCTGTGTATGGGTTTCCGAGATTCAGTTCGGTTGACTTTTGTTTCTGTTCCTATCGTTGTCTCTCTGGTTACTTACTTTTGGGAATTTGTAATGAAGATAGTTTAAGTTGGAAGGATCCTGGAAAAGGGTCATTACCTGTTTGTTCAATTATTGATGTTGATCATTTTATTGTGGCCAAATTGATATATGTTTTAAGGTTCAATTGAGGAGTTGTGTCTTTAATATAATCTGGGTCTTACGACTTCCTGGCTCTTGTGAAACAGGCGATGCCTTGAACGCCCTGAAGACCAACTTAGCTGATCCTAACAAGGTTCTACAGAGTTGGGATCCTACCCTTGTCAATCCTTGCACGTGGTTCCATGTAACTTGCAATCCTGAAAACAGTGTCACTCGAGTGTAAGTTTATTCATGCCTTTACCATCTTCATTTTATTTGCCTTTAACTTTGAGGTTGTTTTTGATTGTGATTATGATAGCCTTCTCTCCCCTATTAACTTAGTGATCTTGGGAATGCGGATCTATCGGGGCAACTGGTTCCACAACTTGGCCAGCTTAAAAGTCTGCAATACTTGTAAGTACTGTTTCATGTATTTCAACTTGTCTCATTACTTTATTTATCTGGTTCATCAACTGTTGCACCTAAAGTTTATAAATCAAATCTATTGTCTTCTGTGATTGGTTGTCATGATGACTTCATGTTTATATTGAACAATCTTCTTGCTATGTTTGCATTTATATTTTGTTATAATATTGTTCCGTTCTAAATAAAATAAATTATAGATGATTTCTAGCATTTACAGAAATGTAGTTCATTATACTGGTAAAGCACACCCCAGAGTATCAAGTTCTCATGCTGCTTTCTTTGTGCAACCACCTTTAGACCTGTGAATTTACAGTTAAAAGGTTAGAATAGGTAGTTGTTTATTCATGGCTTCTGCCCTACAAATAAGAATCATACAGTTCTTTATTGCTGAATATGTACACAATTGTTATGCCTTTTTCTTTTTTCTTTTTTCTTTTTTCTTTTTAATAATTGTTAGGGCTGTCTTTGCCATACTTTTATCAAGAACTATGTGTTAAAAGAAAGCAATAAGATAAAGAAAAGAGAACCACCAGGATAATGAGTAGAAATGAAAAGAGGCAACTAACAGGTAGCAGACATTACAAACCTGAAGAAGGAAACCAAGGCATCTTGAATGGTGCTATCAGTTAGAAAATCAAAATATGTGCAATAAGATGACTTTTCACTAAAGCTAATTGTGGCTTAAAAGGTTACCCTCCGAGATTCTTTAAAACAATCCTTTGAATTGGCCTGCCTGTATCAAGTTTATGTTCGCCAAGCTGCAGCATGGTTTTTCCAACAATAAAAGGACGCATTTTGGGGTCTGTCATTATCTTGGGGTAATCCTCCTCATGGAGCTTTCATTACCCAAGTGATCCCAATAAGAGCTCTCATCCCATGCGACATGAAAAAGCAAGAAATGGATGTTTTCTCCTATTCCTTTTTGCTAGATTGATTGTTAGTTTGGTTTCTATGTAACATTTAGTAAGAACTTATGTTAAACATTTATTTACAAGTTGGCCTCCCTCATAAAGTTATCTTTCCCCCCCTTTGTGCTTCCTTCTCAGTTCTCCTGCATTCTCTAACATCTAAATTTTCTTCAATCTTACGACTTCCATCTCATTGCTAGCAGTTTGCTGTTCATAAATGGAGCAATAAATGATCCATCATTTGACAATTAGCTCTGTGCCAAATGCCAACTCTAGAAATGCAAATACTTGAGATTCTATCCTGTGAAAATCTGTGCTAATGTTGCTCAGAAGAAACAGATCTCTGTTGAGATGTTGTCAGATCTAGTTAAAGAGATAATGTTATGAGCTTTCTTTTACATAGAGAAGATTGCTGGAAATGTGCTCCAATGTAGCCTACATCAGTCATAATAGTGCTATAGAATTGTCTTTTTCTGTGCTTGTTTGGCCTAACTTTAAAATGTCAGTCCATGCTTCCCACAAGTGACAGATCTGGGGAATTTATTTTCAAGTAATCGCATGGCAATACTACATGCCAGTTTCTATGCTCCAACAGCATTAGTCACTGGGGCAGATGATCTATTGAGAAACATAGACCCATGACTATCTTTGA
The DNA here is from genome assembly GCA_037897445.1 of Ceriops zippeliana. Classification (NCBI taxonomy): domain Eukaryota; kingdom Viridiplantae; phylum Streptophyta; class Magnoliopsida; order Malpighiales; family Rhizophoraceae; genus Ceriops; species Ceriops zippeliana. Next base: position 4,575,766 of record JBAPLH010000018.1, on the reverse strand, counting down.
AACAATTAAACATCATTTCCTAGACAATGTTGGCCAAAAATTATGCGAAAATTTGTTCAATGGATCAGAATTAAGGTAGGTCCATGAATAGCCATGGTTTACTGAATTTTTGTTAAATGTCATCCTGAGAAGATTGTTGGTGGCTATGTTGAGAATGAATAGTTTTGGAGGCTTTATCTTCTAAAGTTAATAGATTATTGTTTAGAGTCTATTGTTCGAAGTTTCTTGCTGACTGCTTTTCTGTTAAAATATCACTTTTGGAGAATTTCTCTTCCCAACAAGCTATTAGATAAATTTATTGTGTTTTCTGGTTAGGATTTTTGAAGATAAGTATCACAAATGTTTAGAAGGTTAGCTAATAATGTATATTTCTGACCCAAAGACAGATGCATCAATAAATTTTGGTGTGGAATATTAATAGTGGTTAATCATATGCCTCTATTAGGTTCTGCGGCTGTCTAGATGGAAAGGAATATGGGCTTTTGAGACAAGAACTACTGTCATCACTAGGAAGAAATGGTTAGTTTTGTTGGAGTTTTTGTGTGGTAAATGATACACCTTCAATGTGCAGGATGTTGTAGATTTTATAAATATATTCTTTTCTAGTGGACATGGGTGGGTTGGCACTGCTGTGTTGCCCTTTAATATGAGCTAGCAAATATTTTTGGGCATTGTATGTGTCAGCCCTAATTTTGAGACAATGGTGCATCTGAGTCTTCATTTGGTTTATACTAGCATTAGAAAATACCTACTTGAGCAAGTATTTTTAGGAGATGTTATTTTACTTTTGGAATGTTTTATCCCTCCAAAACAGATTTTTTAAATCATGTACTTATGACAGGGAGCTTTACAGCAACAACATAAGTGGAGGGATTCCAGACGAGCTTGGAAATTTGACAGCTTTAGTGAGCTTGGATCTTTACCTAAACAATTTAAGTGGTCCGATTCCAGTGACATTGGGCAAGCTTCAGAAACTCAGATTTCTGTAAGAAAATACATTCCACATTTAATTCTCCTGTCAGTAAACTTACTTAGATATGTTCATTTTTATCATTTTGGTCTTGTTTCTCTGTTCTGTGAAACAGGCGTCTAAACAATAACACCTTGAATGGGACAATTCCCATGTCTTTAACAACCATTTCATCCTTGCAAGTCCTGTGAGTAATAATGCACATAAGTCAGTCTTTTTTTTATCTTTTTTCTCTGTGATCCTCAATTGGTTATCTTTTTTTCTTTATTTTGCCTGAGAATTGTGCATCTTTTCAAATAATAATGTATTGCCATATGATGCAGGGATCTCTCATATAACTATCTAGTTGGAGATGTCCCTATCAACGGTTCATTTTCTTTATTCACCCCCATCAGGTTTTTGGCAAATACTTGTGTTGTTGTCATGTTGATTGTTTTGGATAACTTTTCTACTGAATGCTGCGTATGCTTGCAGTTTTAAAAATAATCGACTTAATAATCCTCCGCCGTCTCCTCCTCCTCCCGTTTCTCCAACAGCAAGAGCCCCTTCTGGTTAGTTATGATATAAATCCTCCATCCTTTTATTATTGACCATAATTTGTTATTGGAATTGTCTGCTTCCCCTCCCCTCGCCCACCCTATTTGGATCTGTAGGGGTTGTGTTTGTCTTCTTTGATATTTAATGCCTACTTTTATGTTGTCTTCTCGGGTTTCTGAAGTGGCTGTGAATCAAATTTGTGTAAGCATTTCCCAATCTTGTCGTGATTCCTTTTTCATATGTTAACCTAGACCATATTGTCATTGTTCAGTTATATGAGTGGCAATTGAAGAGGAAAATATTGTCCTGCGGTAGAACAGTAGAAGGGAAAATAGTAAACCAACGAAGAAAAAAAGAGAATTAACAAGCAGTAGGTGGTAGTAAAGATTGGAGTATTGCAACAATTCAACTCTTCAATGTGAATAAGGACTTGTGATTGTCTTTTCATTGATATCTGAATTTCATGCATTTTTTTTTTGGGGGGGGGGGGGGGGGGGATGTTCTATTAGCTTAGCTTTCTTCTTTTTATAAATTTTAGTTTTTCATTTCAAGTGGTTGCAAAGGAGTAAACTTGGACTATAACTTTCAAATGCTGTTCAAATAGGTAACAGGGGTATTGGAGCTATCGCTGGTGGAGTTGCTGCTGGTGCTGCTTTGCTGTTTGCTGCCCCTGCAATTGCCCTCGCTTATTGGCGACAAAAAAAACCACATGATCATTTCTTTGATGTCCCTGGTTAGTGTTGTTATGAGAAATACAACTGTTTAATTGATCAGAACACTGCTCTTGTCTAGGATGCAATTAAACTTGTCTATGGGTCTTTGCAGCTGAGGAGGATCCGGAAGTTCATCTAGGGCAGCTTAAAAGGTTTGCTTTGCGTGAACTGCAAGTTGCAACAGACAACTTTAGCAACAAAAGTGTTTTGGGTAGAGGTGGATTTGGAAAAGTGTATAAAGGACGCCTAGCTGATGGTTCTCTGGTGGCAGTAAAACGACTGAAAGAGGAGCGCACTCAGGGTGGGGAACTGCAGTTCCAAACAGAAGTAGAAATGATAAGTATGGCTGTACATCGGAATCTGCTTCGACTACATGGCTTTTGCATGACTCCCACAGAACGGTTGCTTGTCTATCCCTTTATGGCTAATGGAAGTGTAGCATCCTGTTTAAGAGGTGCAGTTTTGCTGTCTTCAATTTTTCTCTCTTTTTTTTTTTGTTATTTTCCACTTAATTTGTTAGTGATTTCCATCTATATATAGATAGATAACTCATTTGTAAAGCTTTCTCTTTTAATTATATTCTGTTTATTACCCAAGAATTTGGTGTGTAATAGCTCAAAGTTTTGTTTAAACATTCAAACTTGAAATCTTTGGAGCTAATAGATGCCCTGTTGTACTTCAATTACTATATTTGTTTGATAGTCTTAACTCCTTGGTACATGGAATTCTCAAAACATTTTGAAGTCTCAAATTGTCTCCCTTTTTGGCATATCTTTTAAAAAGGCTTGTTGCACTGATGATTTTGTTGCTATTGCCACAACGCTGTAGAGCGTCCGGGAGAGCAACCCCCACTGGATTGGCCAAAAAGGAAGAGAATCGCATTAGGAGCTGCTCGAGGGCTGGCTTATCTGCATGATCACTGTGATCCCAAAATTATTCACCGGGACGTGAAAGCTGCAAATATATTGCTGGATGAGGAATTTGAAGCTGTTGTTGGAGACTTTGGGTTGGCTAAACTCATGGACTACAAAGATACACATGTTACAACTGCAGTACGTGGCACAATTGGTCATATAGCCCCCGAGTACCTGTCGACCGGAAAGTCTTCAGAGAAGACCGATGTTTTTGGATATGGTGTTATGCTTCTTGAGCTTATAACCGGACAAAGAGCTTTCGATCTTGCCCGGCTTGCAAATGATGATGATGTAATGTTGCTTGATTGGGTATGTATTCGCTATCTGCTTGTTTTGGTTACATTAGTACTCACTTTAATAAAGTCTGCATTTCCTGACAATCCATCATCTAATTTCAAGATTTGCTGATTGCTTCAGAAAATTTGTTCCAACACAATTGACTTATTATTTTTTTATTTTTTCATTTTTTTCCATTTGTGTTCAATCAAAGCACTCTTCTTCATGTGTAAATTTCAAAATCTGAAAGTATTATGCAGAGAATTATAAACTGCTCATAGGTTTAGAATCTTGAGGAAAAATATTTCTAGCCAAAGATGGCATGGTGAACAAATGAGTGCTTTGTCACCTGAATGTTATGGACTGTTGCGTAAACTTATCTCTGCCACCAGATGAGAGTTTGAGCTTTCTTTTGTTTTATGCTTTTGGATCATTTCTGTCTATCGAGAAATTTTTTTCCAGTGTTGAGGATTTCTTTATACGTAAACTAGAGACACATGTAATGCAATAGCTCTTCATTTATCAGAGCTTTTCCACTGCAGAAAATTTGTTCAAAGTGGCCTGTTTATTGTAGGAATTTATTTCCTTCAAGTCTTCTCTTCACTGCCTGATTTCTATTGTGAATTTTCCAGGTGAAAGGCCTGTTGAATGACAAGAAGTTGGCTTTGGTTGATGCTGACATGCAAGGTAATTATATCGAGGATGAGGTGGAGGAACTGATACAGGTGGCTCTACTATGCACGCAAAGCTCCCCAGTGGAGAGACCCAAGATGTCAGAGGTGGTTAGAATGCTGGAAGGTGATGGCTTGGCAGAACGATGGGAGGAGTGGCAGAAAGAAGAGATGTTCCGCCAAGAATTCAGCCATACCCAGCACCACCCAAACACCAACTGGATTGTCGATTCCACGTCGCATGTTCCTCCGGATGATTTGTCTGGTCCCAGATGATCCTTTTTCACACGTGCTAGCCTTTTGCATCTCCATTTTGTATCTGAAAGTGAAATTTACACATTTGTGCATATAGTTTATATATATATATATATATTTTTTTTTTCCTTCTTTTCATCCCCCACTCTTTTTAACTTTTTCTTGTTTATAATATTGGAGTCGGCAAGTGATGTTGTAATTGCTATGGAAAGTTCAGGTGGTAGGGAACACCCCCACAAAAGGGGAGGGGCCATGGAGGCACTTTTTAACAGTTTTATGTATTAAACGATCTATGATGTTGTGTTCTGCCCAAATAATTACATTGTCGTATTCTCTTGAGCTTACCTCGATAACTGCTTTTTCTCTTCGTCAGTGTCCCGCAAATCTCCGTAGCATTCGAGATTTTTTCTGCGTGGTCTTCTTCTTCTGGTTTTCCAATTTTTGTTTTTTTTTTTTTTTCTTCTTGGGGGTCCTTTTTCTATTTCACGGAGTCTCATCTGAAATCACTTTTTAACAAGATGAGCCTCTGGTAATTTAACAAAGCATTGGTCGTCACTTTATTCCTCTCTCTCAACACTGTTTCGATGTCTTATCCTCTGCCCTCTCTTGCTTGCCTGCTCTACACCCTTATGTCTGGACGCCTCCACATCTCTTGGGCTCTACTAAAAAGCTCGTTTCAATCCAAATGGAATCATCAATGTCGAATACTTAATAAATGCTCTCTTTTGGGTCATCTCTCATATTTTTTCCTTTTGTTTTTGCTTTTTTTTTTTTTTTTTTTTATGTTGTTCACTCCTGTTCTTAGTCTCGTGAAATCCTCTTCTTTCACAGAATTCATAAATTCAGATTTAGCTGAAGAGAACCCGCTGGGATCAGTCTGGAGAGAAATTTTCTTGAAAATTTTTTGTATCATCTAGTAATTTTTTGGATGATAAAATGTAAAATTTCTTGCTTTGCATGATTCAGATCCGGCTGACGAGGGTTAGGATTTTGGGTAAAGTGCCTGTTTTAAATGCTTTTGAGCATCTCCATAGTTGGGGTACCCTCCCAGCTACCGAAGAAGCAATGGACACTAGAAATTAAGACCCAACTCTGTAGACTGCATTCTAGCAACGCCATGAAGCACCAAGCACACTAGCTTCTAACATAAGCATTAAACTGGTCTTAAGTGCATGCGCGCGGATTCAGTAGCCTCCATGTTACCATGAAGGTTAAACTTCAACCATCAAGGCAACTTCTGCAGTCGGACAGGATGATTAAGGCAGAAATAAGAAACAGTATGTCCAAACCCAACCTTTTTGTTTTTTTTTTTGTTTTTCTCGGGGGTGGGGGGTGTGGGACCTGAGCAAAACGCTTAGATTGGTGACAACGCGTTGCAACTTGTTGGCAATTGTCTAGCATATATTTAAAGGAACATTAGATGCATTCAATATGGTGAGTTTTTACATAATAAAAAAAATATTACAATATATCTAAATAATATAGTAGATAAATTTTAAATTAATTATTTTTATTAAAAAATAGTAGAAATAATTTATATAATAACTATATAATATTGCATCTTTTTAAAAATAATTAACATATTAAAAATTATTATATTAATATCTTTTTTATAAATATTTTCAAGTTAACTTTAACTTATTAAAACATAATAGACCTTTTACATTTATATAAATAAACTGGATCCCATCATAAAACACGTTTTCACGTCTGTTAAGAGTTTTAAAACTCACATTCTCAATTTAATAATTGAAACTAAATAATATATAATCTTATGATAAAAATAAAAATTAATTATAGTGTTTTAATTACATTGATAATGTACTTTAATTTATTAAACTTAAAACTCAATTTTATATTAAGTGTTGAATTAAATTTTCATCATGAGTAATTTGCATTTATGAGCATAAAACTTATCTTTTTTAATATTTTATTCACCATATTTCTTATTAATTGTTTTGTTAAAAAATCAACCATATTTTGATTTGATCTTACAAAATCAATTTTAATTACTTCTTTCGTAATTAAGTCGTTCATATGATCATGTCTTAGTCCAATATAGCTAAATTTACCATTATATACTTGACTATACGCTTTCAGTATAATTGTACCGCTATCATAATACATATAAATGAATGTCATTGGTTTTTTTCATAAAATAATCTTATAAAGTAATTTTTTTAATCATTCTGCTTCTTTACTTACTGAAATAAATGTTACAAATTCTAAAGATAATGTGAAATTTGTTATGTAAGTTTATTTTTTAAAATCTTAAGAAATTACATCCCACTATCCCACTAAATATAAAGATCTATCTATTGATAACATTATGATCTTTATCATTGATCCAATTCATATTTGAGTATCCTTTTAAATAGAATGGTAACTCGTATAGCTTATGCCACTATTCTTTGTTTTCTTTAAGTACTTTAAGATTTTGTTTACTTTATGCTAATACATGCCACTTAAATTACTTATGTACTTATTCATTTTATCAATTACATAAGTTATGTTTAGCCTTGTACATACATTATGTACATTAAACATTTTATCACCTTGTTATTCTAGTTAAAATACTAAATTTTCAACAATTTTAATAAAATTTATCTTGGAATCAAATGAGGTAGAGGTTGAAATATAATCTAAATGATTAAATTTATTATGAACTTTTTAAATGTCACGTGATTAAGAAAATGTTATACTTTTTTTATCTTGTAAGATTTTGATTTCAACAATGACATTTATCTTACCTATGTCTTTTATATTGAAATTCCTAGATAAAAACATTTTGTTAACTTCAACTTATTCCAAATCAGTCCTAAAGATTAGCATGTTATCTACATACAAATAGGTAATAATACAATTTCCTTCTTTGGACTTGTTATAAATATGTTTGTTTAATTCACTAATCTCAAATCCATTAGCAAGTATTAATTGATGAAATTTTTAGTGTCATTACTTAGGTACTTCTTTCAGTTTATATAAGGATTTAACCAATTTACATACATTTTCCTCTTGACTAAGCATAATAAATCCCTTAGATTATTTTATATATACTTTTTTAAATTCACCATTTAAGAATGTTGTTTTCATATTTATTTGATGAATTATTAGGTTATAAATTAAAGTAAATACAATGAGTAGCTTGATTATAATAATTCTAGTTACTGGTGAGCATGTGTCAAAATAGTTTAACTTTAAATTTATCAATGATTCTATTAACCTTTATTTTCCTTTTGAAAATTCATTTATATCTAATTGGTTTTGTATCAAATCGGAAGTCTACTAATTTTTAAGTTTTATTACTTATAATTGAATTTATCCGTCATTCATTTCTTCCTTTCAAAATGTGACATCTTGTAATTTTATAGCTTCACTAATTTTCTTAGGATTATCTTTGGTATTAAAGCAATATGAAATTTGATTATTGACTAATTCTTTTGTTTTTTCTACTAAAAATATAAAGTAATTAAAATCAAAATACTTTGGTTTCCTTGGTTTTTTGCTCTTATGAAGTTTAATGACTATATCATTTTCCTTATCAAAAACTTGTTTTTATTCTGAAATTTTATAAATAGAGATGAATTTATTTTTATTATAAATAACATTCCTTAATTCAATGATTATATTAACAAATATAAAGTTGTTAAACTTTATGGCCATGAATCAATAGGTCTTACTATTGTAAGTATATCCTAAGAAGATACATTGAATTTCTCTTTCACCCAATTTTTTATTTTTATGTTCAAGAGTTTTAACAATTGCTTTTCATTTTTAAACTTTTAAGTAATTAAGGTTTGATTTCTTTTTATTTTAGAACTTATATGAAGTTATTTTATTTCTTTTTGTCAAAACCATATTGAAAATATGACATATTGTAAGTAATGCCTCACCCCAAAATCCATGCTTTAAGATAGAATTTGACAATATGGTATAACTATTTCTAGTAATATTTGATTTTCTGTATTCAACAACACCATTTTGTTATTATGTGTAAAGAATAGTTATTTGATGAATAATTTCTATAGACTTGAAAAATGCAATGCCATAATATTCTTTTTCTCAACTTAGTTTCAGATTTATAGATTTTGAATCTTTGAAGAATTTTATTTTTAGTATGTAGCAAATATACATAGAAGAATTTAGAGAAATTATCAATGAATCTCACAAAATATCCCTTTTCTCTTAGTGTTATGTTATGCAAATCACACATATTACTATGAATTAATTGTAACATACTTGAAAATTTTGAATGCTTAGAAATGCATTTCTCAATATTTTTGTTAACATATAAGTTATGCATTTATCTTTGAATGTATCAAAATGTGGTAATAATTACCATATATTGTAATCTTTTAAAATTTATATAACCTAATTTATCATGTCATAAAAAAGAATGCTCAATGATATAAATAAAAATATTATTATTATTTACATCAATATTGAGTTTAAATATTCCATCATAAAGGTAACTGTTTCCTATAAACATATTACCTTTTGAAAAGATAAAGTTATTAATGTCAAATACAAGTTTAAATTTGTATTTATTTTTAAAAAATTACTTGAAACTAGGTTTTTTTTTCTAAATTTTGGAATATAAAATACATTTGTAAGAGTAATGATTTTATTGAAAGTGAACTATAATTTTACTTTCCTAATTTCCATCAAAGGAATAACAATAAAATTTCCTATATACCCACTAGTACCATTATTTACTAGTTTTAATTATTTGAAAAGACTTTTGTTCTTACAAACATGTTAATTAGTCTTATAATTAATCCACTAAGCATTGTTATCTTCCATTAAATTGATCACCATAATTGTTTTCTCTTTTATTGTTCAAATAGAAGTTTATTTTTTCTTTTTATTTCCCTTTTCATTTTCCTTTTTGAAAAGACTAAATTCAAATTTTTAGTGTCATTTCTTTTGACAAAAATGAGATTTGTAATTTTTCTTTTACTTTTTATGTTACTTTTTCTCACCATTAGGTTGACTCTCATTTTATTAGAGAACTTGCTGGGTTGTCTTTCCTTAATTCCATATACTTTTGAAACATTTAAAACTTGTTATTTATTTTCTTCTTATATGTAAAACATTATTTCTACAAAAAGATAATTAGTAAGGTTTTCAAAAGAAATATCCTTTGATTTATACTTTAAAAATTTTTTTAAATCTTTTTATAAAGGAGGTAATTGATTTATTATTGAACCCACAATAATAGTTTCATCAATAAAAATTTTCTGTTGTGAAAAGTGATTAAGGTTTTTCAATTTAAGTAACTTGTTCTATTATTGGTCTATTATTAATTATTTTATAATTATTAAATTTAAATACAAGAAAAATTTTTATTTATTGTATCCTCTTGCATATATTTTATCTTTAATTTCTCTTATACTTTTTTTATAATTGAAAAATTATAATAGATATCAAATAAGGAATCACTCATTGCATCCAAGATATGTCCTTTACACATCACATTATCTATCTCCTAATTTTTTCTCTTTTTAGCAATAACAATAGTCTCATTTTTTTTTTTACTTCTTTAGTTTCATAATGTCCAAAACATAAGTTACCTATAATAATACTAGTAGATGATGTACTCTTTTTGTTAATGTATAAAGTCTCCATCATCAAACCTTTCTAATTTTATGAAATTAGAAATCAACTCTTTCCATGGTCTAGTCACAATATGAAATTTTGCCTTATAATTTTTGTACAAAATTTAGATTATATTGAAAATTAAAAAATAATTACTTCAAATTATGTATCTAATGTTAATTTTCTTAAAGTAAACTTTATCCTTATTAATAAAGCTGTTTGTGAATTCTTTAACAAGATAAAATAAAATACACTTTATTATAGGTTGGACTACTAAAATTAAAATTTCAAAAAATTGTTATATCTTTAAAATTGCTCTCTAAATTACCTATAATTTTTTGCATCAATATAATGAACAGCATGACCATTAATAAAATAATAAAAATATCAAAAGAAAGAAAAAGAAAATTATATGTGTAAAACAAATGTTAAAACCTTAATATTTATAGAAATAATGGTAATTTTTAATCAATAATCACTTTAATCGGGCAATTAAGAATTTGATCATTAAATGAATGGTGATAAGTTTAAATGTTAGGAGATGCAACAAGTTATTAAGTTTCAAGTAACTATCCTTGTGTAGTAGTCAACCTAAAGTTTAAAATTTAAAATTTATTAGACACAATTTTTGATTATTTATTTTTAATCATAATTATTGACAAGTAGACCTAATAAATAGTTATTTTAGATAATTAGATTAGAGATTGTGTGCTTTTGCAGCTAAACAACCCATCTAGGTTCCTGTCTTTTATATTTTTCTTTTTATTTTGAAAATCTCAACAAGGAGTGAGTGACAGAAAGAGGAAAAATAAATATAGTTGATTGATGTCAAAATTTTCAAAATTTTGACCAGGGGCATCTCCTAGATGCAAATAGCCCAATTGCTGCCAGCTCTAACTGAAAGCTTCTTACACAAGTTGCCTTTTCTTTTTGACCATACTTCGTAATGTGCAAAATTTTATCATTCCATCTACCATTTCGTCATCAATATATGTTACCATAATAGACATAGTAGTGTTGTTTTACTTTTTTTGTGCAGGTCAAAGGAGTCTCGCTAAAACCACCAGAACAAAGCTGCATAATGGTCTTCTTTAATTTGAACATACATATTGTTCGCAATGCATCGAAGGCATTGATGCACATCAGCAGATAGTCCTCCTCTATAATTTTTTTTTCTTTTTTTAAATATACACAAAAATGCTGGCTTAACAGTGCTTGATCATCAATGCGGTTGGCAGAGGCAATGACCACGGGGGAAAGGGTGTTATAGTCATATCCTAGAGTCCAAATTATGGGGCAAACCAGTGAGTTTCTCTCAACTTTGAGCCACTGCCAATGTGCCAGCCAAACCGTGGTTAGCTAACTCAATAAATATAATACACGACAAACATCCTTTCTTCAAATTTATTACAATATTACTCACACACACCTATTCCAATACTCACATTGTTGATCACTATATGTAATGGCATAACCTTAGCAAACTTGTTTGTCTCTCTATCCCTCCATGTGAATCTCAGTATCAGCCGACCATGAATAGGAAGGCAAGCAAGAAAATGCCGAGGGGTTTCACGTGTCACTCTACGGCAGCTACTGCTGTGTGCACTGTAGATGGTCCTCGCTCAGTCATTTTGCCAAGAAGGGCTGTTAGAAGTACTGCTCTGCGTCAGTTTGAGAACACCAGATTGCTGAGCAATGCCAACTACTCCAGACTTGCCGAGTCCAACAGGTTTGCTCCAGACAGGCATAGATCGGTCTCTGTGTTATCCATCCAAAGACAGGATATTAATCGGGATCATCAAAAGCCACCTAACCCTGCTCCATCAGTTTCATCCGACCAAGTTTTCCAGGTTAGATCAAGCATATAGTTTATACACACACACACACACATTTTCCCTTCTTTATTCTCCTCTTTCCGTAGTTTTTGTGTCATTGGACTGTGCTGAAGTTGTCATTGCCAATTGTTTCTTTTTGTCTACCGTCTGAGTTTTGTGCTTCATGGAATAAATTCACTTCCATATGTGTGATCCTTGAAAACGGGCATCTCAGAAAAACTACGGGTATTATTGGTTTGAGGGTGTTGCGCAAGACCCTTCCCTTCCCCTCTCTGTGTTGGTATAATTGTCAAGCAAAAGCATGTAAGTGTTCCAGTTTTATTTTATTTTTTGTGAAAACTACAGACTAGAGTTTATAAGGCATGTGAAGTTTGCAGTGGAAACTTGGGCATAGAAAACTATAGATTCGAGTTGTCGTTGCTAATTGTCAAGTAAAATAATGTATGTGTTCCAATTTTGTCTTAATTCACTATTATTATTATTATTTTGGTGAAAACTACGGATTCGAGTTTGTAAGGCGTGTGAAATGAGAAGTTTGGAGTGGAAATTTGGGCATAGGATTTTTGCCCTTTGTCCACAGTCGCTTGCTTGCCATCACATGGTGGCATGCGACGAATATTGTGCAGTTTTGGACAATGTAGTCCAAAAATAACCAAAAACAAAACATTTTATACGTTAGGACTATATAGTAGAGAATAGATTTTACGTTCTTTCCTCCTCTCTCTTCCCCGTGAAAGAGCCGAGAATATGTTTTGATGCATTACAGAACAATCAACCACCAGCACCCCCAATTATACAATCACATGATAGCGTAACTATCACAGCGGTTACCCTTAATTATTATGTATTCAGGTGAGTATTATAAAGATTTTTTCTTTTTAATTAATCAAGTGGCTGCAAAAAGGATAATAGGAATATATTCCCCTTGACCTCTACCCCTGGACTTGTGACTCGGCAGTCAGCTATGTATAGATCACAAGTAATTTCGTCCTTCTTGTTTTAGGATTTTCGTTTTTTAATTGTATGGTATCCATAAGGAACAATAGTTAAAATAAATAAAAATGCTATCAATATCATTATCAATTTTGGACACTGGCAGGTGGTTGTTATGCGAGTCGCTCTTCATTGCCAAGGCTGTGCTGGTAAGGTGAAGAAGCATCTATCAAAAATGGAAGGTAACCAAGTAAAGATTTGCTTGCTAGCCTTTGCTCTTAACCAAATAACAATACCCCTCTTTAACTCCTAATACTTTATGTGTCTTAGTGTCTATGCATTTCAGCCAAATCCCTTTATCAAAACAATTGAAGTGGGAATGTATTGGTCCACATTGAATTTTCTAGACCTAGTAAATAACAGAAAACTATTGGAATTTCGGTTGTTCAGTGGATTTAGAAAATCCTTTATCAAAACAGAAATAAATAAAATGATATTAGCAATCCTATGATTTCTTTTTTTTTTTATACCGAAATTGATGGGAATTTATTGGTCCATCGTTGATTTGCACCAGCACCAACAATGTTGTAGTACATTGGTTGAATTATTTACGCTGTGAATTTATAAATGAGTCTAGGCTCTGATATGGACCAATATTGTCATTAATAGATGAGGAAATTATTTTCATTGGTTGCTTTTCCGTGATGGTAGGAGTGACATCATTTAGCATAGATCTAGAGACGAAGAGGGTGACTGTGATGGGACACATTTCACCTTTGGGAGTCCTCGAGAGCATTTCGAAGGTAAAGAGAGCTGAGCTCTGGCTTGCTGATCAGAAAATGGAAGCTGCCAAAGATGGTCTTAAGTCTTTAACTAACAACTGCCCCTTGGATGATCAACAAGGGCAACATGTGTCTCTTTAAAGACTTCCACTCTCCTGCAGTAACTAAAATTAGTTTGGTGGTCCCAACGTCTAAAATAAAGAAGGAAAGATGGAATGGGAATCGGTCCACGCATTGAGCTGTAGCACTAATGTTGATTTGTGCCCTAAAGCAAAGATTGCACAATGTTTAAAACTCGTTCTACCAAAAAAAAAAAAAATCTCCTTACTGAACGCCACAATCAACATTAGTGCTACAGCTCAATGGATGTGTATGTATGTGTGTGTGTGTGTGTGTGTATATATATATATATATATACACACATGCATGCACATTTATATTGCCTCAGTTTTCCTCTTCTAGGTTGTTGCGTTTCCTTAATTTTGATTTGCATCTCTTTGCTTCTGTTCAAGGATTTGACCGAAGTTAGTACTAATATTTTATAAATTGCTCGATATTTGTATGATTTTGGAAGCTAGTGTTTATATTATTTATGATGAACTAAATCAATTTAAGCATGACGCGTAAAAATTTAAATGTTAAGATGATAGAACAACTTTAAAACCTAAATGTTTTTGGGTTTGATTCGTAACCTAGTAGTGACAGCTAAAATCATATCATCATTTCTTTCTTTCTTTCTTTCTTTCTTTCTTTCTTTGTTTAACGGTTTTGGTCAAATATTTCTTTCGTTTCTCATATACATGGCTTCAAGCAAAGTGATACTAATGGTTGGTTGAGCAGTAGTGAGTGTTACTCACCACTCAACCAAAAAGAGCCTACTGGGTTACACCACTAATTGGGAGCGCTAATGTTGGTTAGTTTAAAAGCAGCGATTAACCACTTCAAATTAACTACCAGTCTAAAGATGGTATGCTATAGACATGTGAAGCTTGACTCCTTGAGTAAGAAATAACTACTAACATATGTTGCTTAGTATAGGTTCTTTTTCACTGATTATGACATTAGACATGCCATGCAATTTGAAAATATTGTTCCTGAATGCTTGAGCCACAAAATGGGTTGGAGAAGGGCAAGGAAGGAAGGAGATGATCAATATTTAGTCAGCCTAATGTTCACATTATGTTAGTCCTTCAACAAAATCCATGCTCACATTTTGCCTAATACCTTTTGGGAATAGACGAGGGCTGTAACAACCTAGAAGAGGTTGCATTGCAGCCCTGCTTCACTGACAAAAATCACATTCTTTTATAAAATTTCTAACAGTTTTGGCTAAGCCCTTTCATAAAAAACAAGGAAGTCAACTTTTTAATTGTGACTGTCACCCCAGAATGCCCCCCTTGAAGTCGTCTTGCCATGGTCATTAATTGCTTCCTCAAAGACAAATCAGTACCAACCACAAATCTTCCTTTCCATAGCAGTTTGGTCATGACTCCATGTATAATGTGAAGAAGTAGGTTACTGACCTTGCTATAATTGGTTTACTATCTGCTACTGAGGATCAACAAACTAGGTGGTTTTAATGGACTGAAATAAATCAAAAGACACCACAAACATAGCATCAAAATCTAACTGATGGCCACGGAGCCTGGAGAATGCATTTGCAGCCAAATTCTCCTTGCCTGGCTATTTGCAAGTTGTGGTTAGTCTCCGATTCAATGAATACTTTAGATTGTAGTGATATATTTTAAATTTGAAAATGCCCATTCATGAGATAGTGTTTTCACTTGGCTACTGCAAATATTGTGTCTATTCGCATAAAGAGAAAGGAGATACGCTTTGGAGAAAAGGCCTTTCTAATAAAGGTAGTGGGGCGAACGTATTGTATTCACAGTCCTTATGCATCTAATTCAATCAAAAATTCTTTAGAGTAATCAAGTAAAAGCAAGTGCAAGGGAGCACTGGATGGAGCATTTTCAAAGTTTCAATCGAAGAAAAGTTGCATGCGTCAACTAAATGATATCTTTCTTAAACAAGTCAGTATGTGCATTACTATTGTTTCCATAGCCAGCAATGAATAATCTGTAATAGTCGGCCAGACCAAACAACCTCTAATCTGTCTAAGATTAATAAGTGTAAGTTTTCTTTTCTTTTTGGTAAGTTAGAAACTAGCCTGTTCCTTTAAAACGGGACTACACAAAAAGCCAACAATCTTAAGCGGGCCGACATATTTTGAAAGAAGAGAACAAGTACAAGCTATTAGAATACAACTTCTACTTTCCTTGGATCTCTGGCCTAACACACTCAACTTCATTAACAACGACGACGACGACAAAACACTTTGATTGCTTAGCATACAAGGTATTTTCCCTCAACAACTGCAAAATGATATGCAGGTGAAGTGAAGTAGTCTTGAAGTCTTCTACCATACACTAGAATATCATGAATAAGACTACAATAAACTTATTATTTGAAGATCTCATTCATCAATTTCTGAAATGAACCAGTTGTATTGATCAACTCAAAAGACACAACAAGAAACTCATAATGCCATTGAAGGATGGAATGAGAAGGATCTTAGGATATAGCAAGCTGAACATAGAAAATTGTATGAAACTAACTATTATAATTCTTATTCTCATCTCTCATTCTCAGTTTCCACCAATATTTCATAGTGACTCATTGTTTATAAGAATGCTATACATATCAGGCTAGCTAACTTCAATCTTATATTCCAACCTTACTTCAAAATACTGGCTTTTGAACATGCTACAAAACTTACATTCCTTCGGTATGCCATCTTGTACTTTGGTAAAAGATGCATGCGTACTAATAAATTGTAAAATGCAAAACTAATATACCAACATTCCTATTTTTTTTAAGAAATTTATATTTAGTACTCTTATTTGTATTATGAAACGACTCAAACATGGTGAAAATTGTGAAAAGTCACGTATAACTATTTTTTTTTAAGCAATATGCGTAATATTCCAAAAAAAAAAAAAAACAAAATGGTTTTCACAATTAAAAGAATCATGAAAATAAATAAATAAATAAATAAATACATAAAATGACATTTCCTTAACTAAAATTTCCAGCACAACGTTGACGAAAAGAAAAATTTAAAACAATCCAACTCCAAAATAGGGCGTCTAGCCTAAAATAGTTTTTTTTTTTTATATAAAAAAATTAAGAGAATTTAAGTTTATCTACAATATTTATAAAAATATTTTTGTAATTATTGAAACTATTTATTACTAAAAAAATTAATAAAAAAAGACTAATTTTTGTTACATTCAAAGAAATTAGAAGTAATTTTTGTACTCGTGTGCTTATTCAAAATCTATTCATACTCATATATATGTGATTATAATATATATAATATCATTATCTTATCCTTAAAAGAAAATTGTTTTGTTACGTTCAAAGTCAGTACATATATATATTTTTATTATATTTCAAAAAGCAAGGTCTAGATCATTACTAAATCCAAATTAAAGTGTATTAAACTAAAATAAAATGGGTCGAATGTGCCTATGTAATGGGCCCCTCAAATCAGCATGGTCCACTACTTGTACATGATTGTGAATCAGGTCTCTCCAGGCTTACATCCTCTGGTGGGATAAAAGAAAAAATTAATCACAAATCTCTTTAATTTTTACACTATAATCATAAACATTTCAAAGCATTTTAAGTGTTTGTATTCCTGGTTAATTGGGGACCATTTTTGATGAAAAATGGTTAAGTTATTAATTTTGTAAGTTGACTATACTAAAATGCATAAATCGATAGAAATATTCACTTTGTTTATATTTGGATTTTTAAGTTAATTTTAAAATTTTAAGAATTTTTTCAATTAATCCTAAATTATTTTAAATTTCTAAAACAATCATAAACTTTTAGATTTAGTTTTATCTCAATCTCTTCTTAGATGGAAATTAGTTTAATTATTAAATTCGTAATTTAACTTAATGAAATATAAAAGAAAATGCTCAAATTCCATCCTTCCCTCTCATAACATAAAAAAGGAGAAAAAGAAAAGAAAATACTCGAAGACCATAATTCCCCATTTTTGGCCAAGGAACAACTTAAATAAGTAGGTTTGGGTTTTGATTCACCACATGAGAAGAGCAGCCGAGACATCAAAGACTGACCACGAAGGGATAACCTAAATTTTGGGTGGCAAAAGGAGCGTTTCTAGTGAAAGAAGCACAGTACGCAGCCCGAAAACAACGTATTTGTTTGTTTGTTTGAAAAAAAAAAATGGGAAAAATTAGGGTTTTTAGATTTTATTTGTGGGAGAAAAAAAAGAAAGAAATTATAAAAAATATATACACGTTGACATATTTGAGTGTTTTTTATTTTTTATTTTTTTTGGCTGCAGTTAAACATGTTTCTTCTATATGACTACTTTGAATTAAATTATATATGTCTAATAATAACTCATTTTTATCTAAAAGGTGAACGAGACTGAATCAAATATAAAGCCTTACAATTAATTTATAAATTAAAAAATGTTTAGGACACAATCAAGAAAATTCTTACAGATTTAAAAATGATTTACAAATTTAAATGTATTTCCATTGATTTGTACATATTTTGTATGTTTAATACATAGAGTTAATGACTTGTTTATTTCTTATCTAAAATTGTTCTCAATTAAAATGGAATATACATAATTAGAAATGAAATAAAACGTTAAAAACTTTAGAATTACATTGCAAAACTTAAAAGAGTTTAGGATTATTTATTTATTTATTTATTTATTTATTTATTTATTTATTTTTACGTATCCTCCCTTTAGAGCTACTTGATTTAATAGTCACCAGTGGGTTTAGACCAATCATAATTTTTTCTTTTTTTTTTTTTGGGGGTTAAAAAACAGGTAAGACTCACAAACTTCCAAAAATAATGGAAATTATGCTTAATATAAAAAAAAAAAAAAAAACATAATATAGAACGACCCCAAATTGCAAAAGATATTAAATGGAGCCATGCAGAAGAGACAAGGGTACACGTGGTGGGAGTTGGAGCACAAAAATGTTTGTGGGGGCGCCCCCCCCGGGGGGGGGGGTGATGTGGATGGAGTTGAGGCTTCCCATTGGTCCGAAATCTATCGACTAGTGTTACCCAAGATTTCCTCTCCGGATTTCATTATCCTACGTGGCTCCATGGAAAAAAGCTCCTTTAGATCCCCAGCCTACTACTTCTACGCTTCCCTCCTCAACCCCAAAAGTCAAAAATCCGTCTATTTTTCTGTCTGCTAATCAAATTGAGATCGTGCTTCGATCCTAGCAGAAATTAACAACTAGGTTGCTATTTGCTAGAGAGCAGGACGAGGGCACGTGGACAATGGCTGCTGCCGCTGCAGCTGTCCTAAATCTAAATGGATTGGGGTCCTCCTTCTTGAGCCGGGGCAGGAATGGCCAGCGGGCCTTGTTGGGCATTAGTAATGGAGCAAGTAGCGCTACTAGTGCTGCTGCTGGTGCGAGGAAGTTGGTGGTATTGGCTGCTGCTGCTGCCAAGCCTAAGAAGTCTTGGATCCCTGGCGTTAAGGGCGGTGGCAACTTCATTGACCCCGAGTGGCTTGATGGCTCGTAATTATTTTAAAACTCTCCCCTCACTTCCCCCCCCCCCCCGCCCACTTCCCCTCTTTTTTTTTTTTTATTCTTTTATATATATCTGATTTTTTTTTTTAGGCGCGGGGGGGTGGGGGGCGTGGTGAGAGAGAAGTTGGAACTTCATATTTTACATCGAAATTTTAAATTTTGTGATTATTGCACTATATTTGGTGATTCCCCCTTCTTTTTCTTCTTACATTTGTTTGAAATTTGGTGATGTAATTATGGTTATTGAATATGCAGGCTGCCAGGTGACTATGGGTTCGATCCACTAGGTCTCGGAAGGGACCCAGCATTCCTGAAATGGTACAGAGAAGCTGAGCTGATCCACGGGCGGTGGGCAATGACAGCCGTGGTCGGCATCTTCGTCGGCCAAGCCTGGAGTGGCATCCCATGGTTCGAGGCTGGGGCTGATCCTGGCGCCATTGCACCCTTCTCCTTCGGGTCCCTCCTCGGCACTCAGCTCCTCCTCATGGGTTGGGTAGAGAGCAAACGCTGGGTCGATTTCTTCAACCCGGACTCCCAGTCTGTGGAATGGGCCACCCCATGGTCTAGAACTTCTGAGAACTTTGCAAATGCCACAGGGGAGCAGGGCTATCCAGGGGGCAAGTTCTTTGACCCACTGGGCTTTGCAGGGACCCTCAAGGATGGGGTCTACGTCCCTGACGTGGAGAAGCTTGAGAGACTTAAAGTTGCAGAGATTAAGCATGCCAGACTTGCCATGGTTGCTATGTTGATCTTTTACTTCGAAGCAGGTCAAGGCAAAACTCCTCTTGGGGCTCTTGGTTTGTGAACTCGACATCTCTTTGTACCTTAAATGTCGTACACGAATCAAGCGAACTCAATTTTATTTTGGAGGGCAATAAACCCCTGTTATATCTATGAGCTATGACTGTTGAGTTCCCCCAGCATCGATTTTGGGTTGGATCTGTCTTTTGCTGTTAAGAGTATTAACGGCAACATTGGCCGAAGGATACTAAAAAACCGCATCAAGCTTTTTAACCTTGTACGATCGCTCATCCGAACTCTATTCAACTGTAAAATTTATATTTAAATAACATCGCAACAATCAAATTCAATTAGTATCATAGTCGATCATACACAAAAAATTGAAAAAAAAAAAAAGGGAAAAAGTAACATTTTATTGTTGGGCCAAAAGCAGGAAAAGGCAAAAAAAAAAAAAAAATCGAACACGATCACATAAAGGTTTAGATAACAAGCTTTTTGGTAATCTAAAGCTACCTTTAAAGTAGGTTCCTTGTGAAAAAAACAGAACGATGGGCTTTGCCTGGTATGAAATGGCACTCTTCTAGCATCAATTTAAACATAAAGTTGGGATAAATAAACATCACATAAAAGAAATGAAACCCGTGGTTTTGAATGGTCCGGGGTGGTGGAGGCCAATACTAAGCGAATATCGAAGGTAATAGATTATTCACTTCCAGTGGCCATCAAAAACTCGCCCTCACAGACTATGTCACCACCAACATAAGCCTTTCCTTCCATCTTAGCTATGCCAAAGCGTTTTTGCAGCTTGATCAGTGTCATTCTCATAACTAAGGTGTCACCTGCAACTACCGGCTTCCGGAATCTTACTTTGTCAATTCCAGCAAAGAAGAAATTCTCGCGAGAGCCTCCAACTTCTGGTTGCAGCATGACCAAGCCACCAACTTGTGCCATTGCCTAGATTTACAATCCACATGTACATATATAATTACTGATCATTCAGAATATATAAATATATCATAGCTCGCATAAGAAGGAGAAAATGCTATTGTGAGAACCAAGATATATCTTTATTGACCCCAGGCCAAGTGACATTGGCTCTATTTTAAGGGACTAACTAAAATGGCAAGAGATTTAAAACTTATTTTACCATAGTTGTCATTTGAAGGCAATGGCAAGGATGATAAAAGAACCCATCGGGATTTACAGGACTATAAATGGGACTAGAATGCCCTCGACAAACTTAAGGCATTGCTACCACCACATCTGTTCTTCCCTTTCTCAATTCTCCCAAGTCACAACTACAACCACAATAAAACCAAATTCAACACCTAACAAATCAAAATTAAAACAGCCAAAACAATGTGTTTTCCATGTTGCTTTTCCAAGTCAGGTTTTAAAAACAATCCACAATTCAAAATTGATCAATAACATCAAAGTTTGGGATCAAATTATTAATGAAAATGAATCTTTCTTTTTCCCAATTTTTGTCTTTCAAGGAAAATACAAAGAAAATCTCAGTTTCAAATTTTCCTTCTCCTTTGAAAAATGAAATTTGGAGGAATAGTTTAGATATTGGCTTGAAGAATGTAAAGATTTTCTTAGGCATTCATAAAATTTGATCCTGAAATGATCTAAAAGGAACTTCAATACACCAGCAACCAGCCTCATTAATGTGGCGGCAAATTACTAACACCTGGTGGTGAACTGGGAAAACAAAGATTCTCTGGTCCATGAACAGAAACATCTCTGGTCTTCAACAGGACTGACAGACAATTCAATAACAAGTTACCAATTGATCATAAGGATGGAGTAAAACCAAATCCATCACAATATTAATTTAAAATGAGAAAGTCAGATCTCAAACAGTAACTGGAGTGCTAAATACTTCAACTCGAGCATAAAAGAAGAATACCATCCAGTATGTGAAATTACCTCAACCATGAGGACACCAGGCATAATTGGCCTCTCAGGAAAATGCCCAGGAAAGAAATTGTCATTAATTGTCACATTCTTGATGGCAACAGCTGAAACTCCAGCATTGTACTCAATCACTCTATCCACTAAGAGAAATGGAAATCTATATGGCAAGAAGGCAAGAAAAAAAAAGAAGCAGTCAAGCAAGAGTCACATTACAAGATGAAACAAAAGCCCCACATTTGAATTTCGAATATTTCACAGCCTGAGGATATAGATAGATTAAAAATGACCATGTGGCATTTCTCTTCATTCAAGCCTACTAATACCTTTTCCTTTCTTCTGCATTCAAGTGCGTTAATTTAGTGCAAGGATTCAACTTGACAAGGGGAAACAAAAGGCTTGAACTTCAATTATCGGATATATCGATGACAAGGGGTATATAGAAAATTTAGCAAGACAAGTAACAACCTTTCTACTCAAGGAAGCCCATTAATGTTCATGTTTTTAATATTAGTTTTTTTTTTTTTGGTTTAATTCTTTAAATTTATCTCAAAGATATAAACTTGGCTGGCTCACCTATGAGGTAAAATGTCACGAATCTGGTTAATGTCCATGACGGTAGGATAAGCCGCATATCCTGAAAAAAAAAAAAAAAAAACAAGAAAAACACAGAACCCATGAACGATTTGGAAAGAAGCAATAAATATATAATTGTAGATGGATAAACAAAAAAATACAAGGGGAAATTGGTATTACTTACTTAGCTCAATGGGAGTTTCTTGTTGTTTTGTGGGGTCCTTTGAATCATCGAGAGAACAACGAGTGGTAAAAGAGGTCGAATACTTCTTCATCCTCAATTGGGTAGAGACGAATTGAGATCTAGGATTAGAGAGCGAAATGCGGGATGGAAGCAAGGCACCGCTATTTGGGCAGTGAGACAGCGAAGACGACGACGACGACGACACCATAGACTTAGAAAAAGTTGTGCTTGCCATTGAAGAGAACAAAACTGATTAGCAGAGGCCGAGGAACACAGAATGAAGCGGTTTTGTTCGACGAGTCGGTAGATTGGCACTATTAGTATTGATAAGGTTTGAGCCGGTTAGGTTGGGCGTTGGGGAGAGTTCCGAGCAAACGTGTGCTTTGATTCGGTCCCTTTTGTTTCGATTTGGAGGCGAAAACTTTAAGTAGGGAGTGGAGGGTCGGGACGGAGACTTCAAAGTTGGGTTTTCCCCCTTACTTTGCCGGTTTGCCCCAAAATTTTGTCGAATTGTCCAATTCTTCTTTCCTCTTTATATTAGTTCAACTGCACCAGCCACCAAACAACAATTTGACCATATAAATTTGAGCGTGAGAATTAAGGCTACCTGCAACCAATTTTTTATGTTTATTTCTCACATTACAATTAAAATAAAAAAAATTCTTCAAACCACTAGAAAAAAGCAAAAAAAAAATTCACCCCTAAGGACCAAACAATAACATTTTGTTTGCATACTAGATAAGATTATTTGAATAAGTCACTACATAATGACTCGAGTTTTCTAATTGGACATACTATTCTATAATAATGCATCTGAGTTTAGTTTATTTTACTGGTTAATGTTTAATTGAATGAGTTGCAGTCATCTAGTCCATATGATTGACAAAAAACAAATGTATATTTATAGACAAATTCTTCGCAATTATTTAGACTTGCAACTTAATTTGCATCAAGATATAGTAATAGTTAAAAGTAAAATGGTCCCATTGTAACTTTATGATTAAGGATTTCTTGTTCAATTTTAGAGACATTCGCCTAACAAAAAAGAGCCTCACACATGCCATACACCTTATATTGGTGGAGCCACCAAGATGCACATTTAAATTCAATACTTATGCAATTAAGATAGGCTTATTGGAAATGGCAAGCATAAAGGGTGTCTTGCGGGTGATGATGAAAAGGTAGTTTGTCTCTTTTCTAAGATAGTGGAGTCTTTTAAATGTTAACGAGACAGAACATCTTTTAATTAAAGAGACAATTATTTTATGGAGACAATGAATGACATCAAGAGATTCTTTGTTAATCATAGAAAATGATTCTTGCATAATAATATTATAGATAAATGATTGGATGAAAAGACCTTAGAACTTTTTGTCAATATTATGGCACATTAAGGACCAAGTTTCATTCATCTTTTAACCTCGCAAGTGTTTTCTTTTTTTTTTGTTGATGTTATGATTAAGTGAAAAATGACTTCATCACTTGGTTGTAATTGTTTTTGGTATTTGGTTATGAGCAATTGGTTGTATAAAATTTTGATTCTACTTTTGCTAAGGTAAGTGGTTTTAATTTTGTGTTAACAGTTACAATTTTTTGGTGGGTGTATAAATGACTATCATCTTTTTGTATAGAATTTATGTGTAGTAGTACATAAATTTTTTGTATAATATTACACTTGTGGGTTTATTAATGTCAAGTGCACTTGACTCATAACAAAAAAATGTTTAATTAAGTAATGCTCCAACAATGGCCTAAATCAAATTGAAAAAATATAATATAATAAGCTTTTATTAAATAGCGCACTAGTTGAACTTGAACACTTTCTTTCGAAATAAGTTTTAAAAATGTGCAAACTTATTTGCTTATAAACAAATTATTAAAAAAAAATTTCTTTCCATCATTTGATTAACAAAGCTCCACATAAATTGCAAAGACGATGTTCAGAGTCTAAAAATTGGTGAAATCATGTATTATATGTTATTTTTTTTATACTCTGATGTGTTTTTCTATGTTTGATTATTGCCAACTTATTTAAATTATCTCTTTTTTTTTTTTTGTAGACAAACATGTAAGTTTTATTTTAGAAGATATTATTCAATTTATACCTTTTATGATAAGATTAATGAACTTTAAATTAGAATTGATATAAGAATTGTTTGTAAATTTGTGAAAAAAAAAAAAAGAAGAAGAAGCAAAAAAGAAAAAAAAACAAAGAGAAAAAGAATCATGTTTGATTTGGAAAAAATATGAGAGAAAATTTTGTTGTTGCTCTTTTTAGTTTGAAAAGTAAATCTTATTTAGTATTTTACAAAATGAGAAAACACTAAATTAAAAGAATAAGATAGACTTATTTTTTTAATTCCTAAAAAATTTAGATTTAATTATTTTTTCTTTATGTCTTACAATTTAATTTTGTAATTTTCTTCTAATATTCAATCTTTATTCATTATGCCTTTTAAAATTCTTTTAATTTTTTAATTAGTTGATTACAAGGTGACTTTAAATGAGGTTGTTTCGTTTAATAAAAAATTTTAAGAGAAAAGTTAAGGGAGAGAAAAAGCTAAGAGGTGTGAGTAATATTATGGAAAAAAGTTAATTTGTATAATATGTAAACACAAGTGAAAGTTTCATTTTGTAAGAGAGTGAAGTGAAACATGTGAACAAGTGTTATGAGGTTTTTTTTATGACAATTTTGTTCAAGTTTCGATTATATTAAATTGCAAAGATAGTGGAGTAGTTAAAAAGGAAAAAAATGACAATTTAAAGGTAAATTCTTTTAAAGAAAGAAGAAATAATGGGAATTAAGTCAATATGTATAGTGATTTATTGTGTATACAAGAAACTTTAAATGAATATATTAAAGTTATTAGAGTCAAAAACAATGCACATAAAAAAGATAAAAGTTTAAAGGAATTTAAAAAGTTTTATTAATATAATAAGTACTTATTGAATCAAAGTTAAATAATAAAAATCATTTTTAAATAAGATTTTGTTATAAAACATAGGTTTATAATAACTTAAAAGAGTCCTATATTTTAATAATCAATCATTATTTTTATTTTAAAAATTTTTAAAGTTGTAATTTTAATTTATAAATAGAGATTTTCTCTTTGAGTTTTTTAATAAATTTTAAAAATTTATTAAGATTATTATCTTATAATATTTCAACTTGATTTATAACTTATAAGTTTAGAAAGTAGTGGCTATATCTTTTTTTGTTCTTTTAATTCTTAGTTTTTTTAATAAATAGTATATTAATATTTTATTTTTATAAAATCTAATTTAATGTTTTTGATTTTTGAATTCTTTATTTTATTTATAGCACTTATTGTACTTTTAACTTAACATCAAAGCCCAAGGACATCTTTTTAAACCTTATATCTTATAAAGGTTAGTTTTTTAAATGCTTACTATTTTTCTTTTTTTGGTTGGAGTGTTGAGAAATGAATCCTCTTATTTTTAATCTATGCATTTATTACCTTTTTTTCCATCCAACTATACCCTTTAATATTTCATTATTGCCCTATGTCTTGATAATTTGTGTTGTTAGATTTTACTTTATGTAGCAGGGAAATAATATAATTTATATGGCATGATATATCCCAAAGTTTTGATTAAAAAAGATATCTTACATCATTTGCCTTGATAATTTCACTGATAATAAGTGAGACTATGAAAATCACAAAACTAGTAAAGTTCTAACAAGGAGAAAAGCATTAATAATTACTATTTGGCTAGAAAATGTGTATTTTTAAGATCTTAAAAAAGGACCAAAGTATGGTGTACATAATGCTTTTATGGTTAGACAATGCTGTGAGAGAAATTTCTACTAACGAAAAAAAGTGTTTCAAGGTTTGTCTATGAAATTGATTATTTATGTTTATCAATTGAGTTTAAATTAAATAAAATTAGGATAACTTGCTGATTTGGTTATGTGCAGCTAGTTTAATAAGGTCAATTATAATTGTAACTTTAAGAATATGATCTAGAAGAAAAGAATGTTGAAATATGGGTCTATCCCATATATATATATAGACTTTTAATGAATCATTATAATAATAGAATAAGTGTGTTAGGAATTATAGGTTGACAGCCTTAATTGTTTTATTGTTTCATAGAGCTTTTTATATTTATAAAATAAGCTTATATTACAGGAGGAGAGCATGAAAGGCAAGCAAGGAATAGAAGGTTTCAAGATACTATAAACACAAAAGATGCCTCATTAAAGTGAGTGTATGGTTTTTTAAGTCTTAGTGAGAGAAAGAGTTATAACAGGTATTTTGTCATAATCGTGGCCTCTTAAGTTGTGAGATTAAAAGGTACATGAGATTTGAGTTTGAATGCTAATAAAACATTTATAATTTTATGATTTAATTTTTCATATAATAAAAATTATTCCTCATTATAAATGTAAACAAGGAGATAAGGATATATTTATTTGATGAAGGGCGAAGGATGGATAATTTTTTGTGCGATCCTTTAATGATTTTCTATATAGTTGTCATGGACCATGTAAGGGAGGAATAATGGACATTTGGCTAGGTTTGACTTTATTAAGGTAAAGGTATTTAGGTAATAGATGTTATTAAATTGTCTTTCTATAAAAGAGAGGTTGTGTATGATAGGAAGCCTTGATTAAAAGATGTCACATGTTCACTTTACACTATAGGGATGAAGTTAACAATTCACTTATTCTTCCATTGCCACCCTACTTAGGTAATTTGGTATGTGTGTTTGAGATGGTAGGAAATTTCATGACTGATTCCTAACTTGGTCATGAATGCATGGAAGTTGCGGCACGAATTGGATCACAGTTACACAATGAGGGATATATGAATGATAGGGTTTTACATAATCATATTGTTCATTTGACTAGGAAGGAATGAACACATTTTTGTGGATAAAAGGTTTTTAGTTGAAAAAAATGTGTGATTTAATCTATGTTAAATTGTGGTAATGGTCAAGAGTGAAATGGCTGCAATGCAATTTCACATTTGACGAGTTTTTAATGAACTTAAAGGATATTAGTCCTACCAAGAAGGTAAAATTATGTTTGTGAGATTTGACTTGCACAACACCTTTAAGTGTTACTTTCAAATTTAGTATAGATGTAGTGATAGCAAATACGTGCAGGATGGTTAGCATAGGGGGCATGTTACGAGAGGATGATGAGAAGGTTGCGTATATGTTTTGCAAGACAATTGAAGTTACCAGTATTAATGAGACAGAGTTATTTGAAATTAGGGAGACAATTGGCCTTTGAAGTTAGAAGAATATGATGATAAAAAGTTTACTCACTATTGAAAGTAACTCATAAACTATAGTTGCTAGGAAAAATAACAGGGATGAAAGACCTAGTAAATTCACATTAGTGTTCCCTAATATCATCAATAAAATTAAAAATTAAATTTTCTTTGTCTTCCAATTCTGAAAATGTAACTAGTTTATTGATACTTTAACTAAATAAAGCAAAACTCATCGTATAGACTTAATTGCTTGGTTATGAGGGTATCCACAAGCCTAAGTTGTAAGTTAGGAGAACTTACATATCTTCTTAGTAGAGTTGAACTTAAGTTGACTTACGTATATTTTTTTATATTTTTTATTGAATTAGATGACCTTTGTACACCAGACCTAGTGTAGTACATATATCTTTATTTTTTTTTATACAACTTAATGTTGAAAAAAGGTAAACAAGATTTTGTCTAAGCATATTAAACCCCATCGTAAACCTATAATTTTTATTTTTATGTTAATTATTATCTTATTCCTATTATTTTTTGTGTGTGTTAAATCTCAATTTCCGTGGCACATGGATTCAAGATGCCTTTCAAAATAAAAGCTATAACTTGTGACCTTTTTTCGGGACGATGTAAATCTTTCAAAAAAAAAAAAGAAAAGAAAATATTAATTTATAAATATAAAGCTTTCGCTAACAAAGTTACAATTTGTTACTGCAACTATTGTGATTTTCAAGTCAATGTATAATTTTGATAAAAAGAAAAACTTACTTCAACCATCAAAATTATATTTGTATCAATGATATCATGTTAGGTCTCAAATCAGCTGTTACAGCGTGTTTGGATTGTTGAAAAATAGTTAAAAAGAAAGTGATGGAAATGAAAATGATAGGAGAAGAGAATAATTCTATGTTTGAAAATTGGTAAGAAAGAAAAGAGAAGGAAAATTTTAGGCGTGGCCCCTAATCTCACAATTACGTCACTTTTTCAACCAAATCAAATTGATGAACATGGAATATTTCAGAAAAGCATATGGGAACCAATCATTGTGTTCATGATCCGAGGAACCAGAATGAATAAATACAAATCAACAAATGTGCAATCAATCACGACCATTAATTAATCAATTTATAGTTAGCATAGTCTTTCTTCATATATGATTATAATTAAATAATTTATATTCATATCCATTTATCTGCGTTTCTATATAAGAACACAACAACACGATACCGAATTAGATTAGATTAGTAGAACCCTTAAAAATGACCACCAACAAGGTGTCCAAGCCCAATTGTAGCAAAGATTTCTGCATGGTAACCATTGCTGCGAAGGGCAGTCACCCATATTTTCTATGGCAGCTATAAACCCCCCCTCCTCCTCTGAGTAGTTCAGCTACAAGTCATCGAGTCTTGAGTTAATCAAGGTTGGCTGAAAACAAGGTCTGATTAAATCAAGTTTTAAAGAACGCGGACAGCCAGGCCCTTTCAAATTCTATTAACTGATTTTTTTTTCTTCTTCTTTTTTTTTTTTTCAAATGAATCGATCGAGCACACATCTCTGGGATACTCCGACGCGATCCTGTCTTTCCTGTCTCAACTCCAGCCACAGCAAAACCCTGACCGTGAAGACATACTTCACAGCCATTAATATTACATTGGGTAGCATCACATACATTTTGATAACTGCATATATTCTTTCCTCGACGACACGGGCTGCAGGGATGATCATTTCACAAAGCAAAATTGTTTGGTGCATGTGGCGAAAGGTCAGAGGAGGTCCATCAAGCGTCAAGGTGATGTCCTGCATCCTTCTGTGAAGCAAAAGCTTTGTCTGCTGGGCAGTGCAGCCGCAACAATCAGAAACACTAAAAAAAATAACACACTCGTCCCATTAGAGTGATTTAAGCTCATGATTGGGAAACACAATGAAACATAAAAACAAGTGAGGGAGAAACTACAGATCACAAAGAATGGTTTTCTTGCAAACACCATATCAAGTAAACATATGTAAACATGTAAATAATTTTTGCTGGTTTAGTGCGAGATAAGATGTCCACTCATAGCCATCCCAGCTGTTTGTAAAACCCAAATGTCGGGGTGAAATTTTGATACTTCAGTTTGGGACAAGTTTTTGGACGGAGGGATGCTTTTGAAAGAAAATATTGGGGATTATATTTACATTATGATAACATGAAGAGGAAACTGTTTTTCTACGATGGTCAATTCCCCCACCCCAAACAGATGTAATGAAAGAGGGAAATAAGGATGGCCAAGCAGAAACAAGCCAACACAAAGCCAGGGAACTGAATCAGGTGAAGGACGTATTAGCTAATGGTTTGCGAGTTCGGAAGAGCAGGTGGAGACATCTGTTTCTCAGTTCCCCCATCATACAGGGCAAGTTTAAAGTTTACCTTTGATGAACAAGAAATTCATTTATACAATTGGTCAGATATCACCCCCTTTTGACTCCTCATGTAAGAAGCCCCATTTATTGAGTAAGATGGTCCATCTGTTGGGCCTAGTTCCCATCCATTCTCCTCCCACGATATCAATTCTGATTCTTTGCCTATGCTGCTTTTCCGTGCACTTAGATGAATTTCATCTATGTATCCGTCGAGGGGGCTAGCTGAAACAAATTGTTCCCAAAAAGCATCATTAATGCTAGCAAGCCTAGGAATGGCATCCCCTAAGATGTCCACATTCTGATCAGCAGAACGGACACCAGTTTCCTTGGAAATTGTCACATCCAAAGCAGGTGTCACTGAATGACTATACTCTGCATTCCCGGTCTCGTCCCCAACAAAAGTTGTGCTGGAGATTGAAACAGAGCTTTCTGGCAACATTCCTTCCATCTAACTAGAGTTGAGCACAGGTGTAACTTGCCCGGCATTATGTATATTTTTTATGGTGCTATAATTTGTCTTAAAAATCACAATTGTGCATCAATTTTGCCGCGTCCAATAAGCAACAAAACTGCATAAAATGCGGAACATCATAATTCTGAAGCACCACAATTCTGCCTAAGGTCTATTGGAACCCCACTATTCATGAGACATTCCCACAAGCATTGGTACGCAAGTGTGATCTCCGGGATCAACAGCCAAGCCCATACCAAAGGAATCCGCAAAAGAAAAAACTCAGTGACTGACAAATAAGTCGATGGATAATTAAAAGCACCCATTATCGTCAAAAAATTCAAAAAATATATATGAAGCAGAAACACTTTTTCGGCTTTTCCGGGCAAGATAAGTCAGAAATCGGGAAACAAACAGGCCCTAAACAATCACAAACACTGTGTGGGGACTGTATTGCTATCGTTTGTGCTTCACCGTCACCACGTAGCAAGCAAGTATGATCAAACATAAGTATAAGTAGTAGTAGAGTGTCACTAACATCTTCAGAAATTAGAATACAAGGGTCCAGAAATGGTTGTAGAAAAATCCACCACTCTCTAACAAGTCTCACTTTATTACATTACAAATTTTATGCTTAGGTAACAACCGGTAACTACCCAGGGCTTTGACACTAACAAGAAAGATACAAGCAACTCGTAGAATAGAACAAGCGAACAACCTACTTGTTCAGTGCTCGTCTTTCTGTCATGGCATACATAAACTCGGAGGCCGTAATATTGCTAATTACGGCCTTGACTAACGATGGAAGAGACAACACGCAATGGCATATAACTCCCTACAATTAACATAGCATGATAGAAGCTAGCAGAAAAAAAGCTTTCTTCCCCTCGCTCATAATTCTGCTGATTCTAATCTAGTGCATCCTTAAATGCTATAATCCCGTCTGTCAGGTCACACAACGATTCCAGATATGGTAGAAATTCAGGATCTACCTGTGGAAAGCAGCACAAAAATGTTAGCATTAGTTTCGTCAACAATTGGATCGAAACATTACAAACTCCTCAAAGTACATGCTCCTTTCTCACCCCTTCTGGGGCTTCATCGTTTGCTACAGACTCGGGAGTTCCGCTTGTCTCCCCTTCATCATGAGTTGGCACAGTGATCTTTTTATCTGCTCTCTTCATTATTTTACAGAGAACAAAGGTCCTCTGCACAAGTCGGAAGTGCAAGGATGCGAGTCAATTGCAATTGCTACCGTGTTTATTTCAGAACCTTAATGATAAGAGGGAGGTACTGCATGTATACCTGACCAGTTGGTGGAGCGATGGCTGCACTAAACTCATGCATGACATAATTGGTCTTTTTGCCCTTAGGAAAACACCCCTCGTAGAAGACAAAAATCTTCCTTGTGCCAGTCACTCCGTTGGTGAGTTGAGTTGTAATTTGACGAGACTTGCCAGTCTCCTTCCAGTAGCCAACATTGGATTTTCTATTTGGCCTCCCAGTATTTAAGTAGCGAGGGCAAAAGGCATACCATTCTAAATCATTTGGTGTTACTTTTAAATGCTCTGCATAGACAAAATGGATCATAGTTCAACCTTCACTTAAAAGCGTGTTGAACTTATAATTACTTACCAGTTAAATTGCAGGGATCCATGCTAAAGACATCGAGTTCTGGGATTTCGCTAACTTGGTGATCATTGCCAAGAATCTTTGGCTTCAAATAGCGATTCACCAGTTCTTCCTCAGTTGGACAGAATCTGTTTCCGTCAAACCAACACATATCTGATGTCATTGGCGTGCTTATCCTTCTTTTGGCACAAGTAATACTGCAGGTAAGTAATGCAACACAGAACAGAGAGTACACTAAAAGAAAAGTTAATAATAGTCAGGTACGTGAGCTCTTTGGAATAGTAAGAAAATTTCGGTCAAGGGTACTTTTTATTCCTCTTCCTAAAATAGGAACTGGGGGATTTGCAACTGAAGAGAAGAGATGCTCTATTTTGGTTAAGCAAGGAATGAAGGAGAGACGGGAATGGCTAGATGTAGGAGCAGCAGCAGAAGCAATACAACAGAGACGGAGGCATCTTTTCGTGCTAAAGGGAACAAAGGAAGAAAGTGAGCGGTGCTAGTGGATTGGTATTGTAATTATAATCAATATAGCCCCGTAGGCATCCATTCTCAATTACATTACCGGATTCTTGTGCCAAAGGTTTAAGCTGGGAAATGTAGAGGTAGTTTCTCAACTTGAAGAGGGGGTTGTGTCCTTGCGATACAAGTTATTTGGGCCCCACCAACTTCCGCCACACAAGTACCTGGAGAATGTTCTGGAATACCCAGAACGCGCATTCTACGAACTCGGACAACTTGTCGGTCAACACAAAATGAGGTCTATTTTAGTAAAACACGAGTGTGCACGCGTCACTCCGATGACGCGCGTGGGAACAAAACATGTCACCCTTCACTTGACTGGTTTACTCGGCCAGTATCAAGGCCGATGGCTCTCTCCCATAATGGAGTTGCGAAGAGAATTGCTAATTACGTGTAAAAGTTTGATCGATGAAATGTAGAAGAAGGGTTAATTGCGTGGGAACCAAGCATATTGTTCATGATCCTACCCCTAGCATCTGGGAACCGGAATATATAAATACAAATCAACAAATATACATTCATCACTATTAATTAATTTAATTTATAGTTAGCAAAATCTTCTTTTTTTTTTCATATATGATCATAATTCAACAATTTATATCGAATTAGATTAGAAAAATCCTTAAAAAAACGACTTGAATAAAATGCTCCGCAACAAAATTAAGGTGTTCAAAGCCAAATTGTTGTCGTGCATCAAGATGATGTCCTGCATCCTTCTGTGAAGCAAAAGCTTTGTCAGCTAGGCAGTGCAGCTGCAACAATCAGAAACACGCACAAATTCTAAAAACAATAACACACTTGTCCCATTAAAGTGATTTAAGCTCATGATTGGGAAACACAATGAAACATAAAAACGAGGGAGAAACTACAGATCATAAAGAATAGTTTTCTTCCAAACACCATATCAAGTAAACATATGTAAACATGTAAATAATTTTGCTGGTTTAGTGCGAGATAGCATGTCCACTCATAGCCATCCCAACTGTTTGTAACGCCCAAATGTCGGGGTGAAAATTTGATACTGGAGTTTGGGACAAGCTTTTGCATAGAGGGATGTTTTTGAAAGAAAATATTGGGGATTATATTTACATTATGATAACATGAAGAGGGAACTGTTTTTCTACGATGGTCAATTCCCCCGCCCCCAAACAGATGTAATGAAAGAGGGTAATAAAGATGGCCATGCAGAAAGAAGCTAACACAAAGCGAGGGAACTGAATTAGGTGAAGGATGTATTAGCTAATGGTTTCAGAGTTCGGAAGAGAAGGTGGAGACATCTGTTTCTCAGTTCCCATCATACAGGTCAAGTTTAAAGTTTACCTTTGATGTGTATATCAAATTGGTGAGATATCACCCCCTTTTGCCTTCTGATGTAAGAAGCCCCATTTGTTCAGTTAGATGGTTCATCTGTTGGACCTTGTTCCATCCATTCTCCTCCCACGATGTCAATTCCGATTCTTTGCCTATGTTGCTTTCCTGTATACTTGGATGAATTTCATCCGTGTCTCCATTGAAGGGGCTAGCTGCAAGAAACTGTTCCCAAAAAGCATCATTAATGCTAGGAAGCCTAGGAATGGCATCCACTAAGATGTCCACATTCTGATCAGGAGAACGGACACCCAGTTTCCTTGGTAATTGTCACATCCAAAGCAGGTGTCACTGAATGAATATACTCTGCATTCCCATTCTCATCCCCAACAAAAGTTGTATTGGAAATTGCAATAGAGCTTTCTGGCAATATGCCTTCCATCTCACTAGAGTTGAGCACAGGTGTAACTTGCCCGGCATTATGTATATTCTTTTCAGTGCTATAATTTGTTTTAACCTGGTCATTTACTGAATAAAGTGGGCAAAAATGACGAGTCACCTGCAGCTGGAACCTCTGAAATAGTCAAACCCGAAATCTGACTTGAAGAGCTGCATGTCATGGGACCATTACTTTCTCTCCAAATGGCTAATCTATTGAGATGTGTAGCGTCTACGTTTATAAGGCCCATGGATTATGTCACATTCTCTCAGCGACAGACATCGGATTCGGGATGGGCTGGCTCTGATACCACTTGTAACGGTACCATTACGCTCTCCTCAAAAAGCTAACTTATTGAGGTATACAGCGCCCATGTTTATAAGGCCTATGAATCCCTTCTCCTTTCGAATGTGGTGCTCCGTCACATGCAGTTATCTAAAGTACCGGAAGAGGGAGCATTGCAAATCAGCAAAGGAGTTGAGTTGTTTATTGATGGCTCCAGCCTAGGTGATGAGTTCATCTTCAGGATCTGGTGCATCACAGCCTTTGCTGCTGCATTCATAGAAGAATGGAACTTCACAATTTGTCCTTTAGCAAAAGTATTTCCATCCCTACCCACAGAATTTTCTCCGTCCTCCCCAGCAAGTCTCCTCTTTTTACTGCCCCCAGTAATGCGCCTATTATTTTCATTCTGCTGCTGTACAAGTTGATTTAAGAAGCCTGGGCTCTGCATTGCCTTTGCAAGGAAAGACATCACTTGTTGCCGTCTCTGCTCCATGACCTGTACGCGTTGCCCAACTGTTTGCAACTGATGATCTGTAGCTTGCTGCTGCTGTCTCAATCTAACAAGCTCCTGCATAAGAACATGAGTCTTTCAACCTCTTCCTCAAGCCCAAACTTCCCCACTTCAACACATGCTGCAACTGAGGAACTCTGAACTTGAGGTGCTTGATCCACATGTACATGACCGTGTTTTTTTCTAGATATGGTCTTCAACAGGTGCTTCTGTCCTCTTAAGAACCCCTCATTTGCAAATTCATAGCGATCTGGATCAACCTTCCTGAAACCCTGGTTAAACAAGGTCAAAAATTAAATATTAGGTTGATGCTATTGTAGACAACATTAAATGTGTAGATGCAGAAAGCTAGTAGATGGATCAAGTGGGATCGGGGTCCAAGCATCTACCTGGCTTGAATATTATGGAAGTGCCCAATATATGAGTGTAAATCATATAAACTTTCAACCCATTAATTTTTTAAAATTGAGTACACAACTTATAATTCAGATTTTTATTTAGAAGAGTAAATAAAATTGATACTGAAAAAGATTTATATATTTTCTTAACATCCAATATTGATCAGAACAGGAGAATTTTTTTTTTAATTTCTTCCAAAATAAATCAAAGAGAACATTATTGCATTTTCCAATTTTTCTTGTCTCTCTACGCCCCTGCTGTCACGACCTAAACCGTCTCACCCCTGTTACAGATAGCATTCTTTGATGGCAGCAGGAACCATGACAACAGAAATGGCAAGGGAAAGGAAAAAAAGGAGCACATCTTGCTCAAGCACAATGCTCTAATAATAACAACGCCCATTTTTAGCTAAATAACAAATTGAAGGATCACCAATTCAAAATGCAATGGGGCGCAAACATATTGTACAGTACTAGAAGTGGAACTAGGGGATAGATTGAGAAATTCAAGAGGGGTTGGGAAAGGAGGGCAAGGAGGTTGGAGAAGTGCTCAAAAAGCAGGGGAGGATTGAAAAATTATGGAAGGAGCTGAACAAAGAGAGATGAGAGTTGACAATGATACCAAGCAAGAGGCGAGGTGCGGAAAGGGATTGAATAAGCCAGCAGACAATGTAAAGAAAAGTTAAACATTGCTGTTCAACATCAATGCCATGAAAGACAGAGAGATTGAAGGTAGCAGTTGAATTCTTTTGAGCATATTTGGAAAGAAAAATGTGATGAAAAATACTAGAAGACAAAAACAAGTCACATGATTTTTATGAACTTAAATAATTCCATCTCTTCTGTAACTGGTGATGATGAGTCTCCAAAACAACACGATCGGTCAAGGGCTAGTAGCACCCTCCAGACTAGTTTCATAGTCAGTGATTAGCACTAAAATGGTGGACCAAGAGGTGGCTCAGCTCTACAGAACAACCTTTGGGGTACCTATGGCTTCTGTATTATACTTGGTTACTGTGATTGGGCGAAGCGATTAACGATACCTCCAATATAATGACTTTGAATGGATAGCAAAGACAACGGTCCGATAAGAAAGTGTAGCAAAGGAAGCTAAGGTGCTTAGCATCGTGATGGCAAAGACTCACTCATGACAGATTGGAGAAGGCCAAATTGGGAGCCTAAAGTCCCCTATGGACTGATGCCATTGTCAGAGAATAGAACAAACATAAAGGTTTTTTATTTTTTCTCCTGGTTGTTGAATTCATGTATCTCCTTATAAATTGTTGATGAATAGCTTCTGCGGTTCTTTGACAATGGTAAAAATTCATATATATAGCTGATTACTGCTCAATTGAACCATGAAAGTACTGGAAACAAAGCTGCTCAAAAAAGGAGAATTCCGTAAATAAAATGTTATAGAAAAGCCTTCTTCTACTTTCTCCTGCTATTTATTGTGAATAAGTTGCAAAAAGAGAGAATTCTCCATCGGTATTCCCAAGGCTAGTAGTTCGCTGTGAAATTAGGTAAATCTTAATTACATGACAACTAGGTGATGTTCATCTACAGAGATTTTGTCAATCTCATTCCTTAGTTATATTATGGACGTCTAAAAGAGTAAGTACCTCAATCTCCATTAATTTCCTTCATTTCTAATATCTATTGAAGAAAGCTACAAAACCCCACTTCAATTAAACACAAAGATCCACCCAGGTCGTAATGTTTTTGTGGACTTCACTACATAATAACTTGAGTTTTCTAATTAGACATGCGGTCCGATAATAATGCATCAGAGTTCTGTTTATTTTATTGATTAATGTTTAATTGCCTAAGGGTGTTCGTTGGATCAGTAGGAAAGTTATAAAGGGCATTGGGATTTCTCTGGAGCTCAATCCGTAACTAAACAAAAAAAAAGCTTTTCCAATATATCTAAAATGAACGCTGGTTGCAAATGGGTTGCAGACGATTTGAGACTATGGAAGGCATAACTGACTTCATTTGGCAGGCCAACATTGACTCATAACAATAACATGGCCAATCAATCTGTGCGCCATCACCACGAAAGAGAAATGAACGCTAGAAATAATCTCATTAAAGATAGAAAAGTTAGAGGAAGACAATTTAGGTAGGTGAGTTTTATGTGGTACGAATTTCTTAATAAACAATCAAAACGCGTAGAAAACACAAATGCTGGGAATTTTCTTATTTTGTATATTGAATTGTCGATACATATATTAAATTTTTTATAAGCAACACATCCTGCCATGGGACTGAGTCACTGTGGGGCTCTTATCTATTTGCAGCTTTGTAGGGATATCCATTTTGATATACTTTAAAAAGAAAAAAAAAAGGCTATTAATTCCTAAGACAAATTTGTTTGGGCATCGAACGAAATTAGAAGATAACAATATTATAAAACTCGAACTGACTCAAATGGTTAGACCGGTGGCTCAGCTAACTCGTCATTGGATTAAAATGGGTTAGTTTAAAATTTGCTTGGAACTTGAAACCAGGAAAAGTTAGTTAACCTGACTGATTGTATTAAAACTCAAATGATCCAAATAACCAAATGAACTAGATCAGATACCTGTTTTTAGCTTTTTAACCGAAATTTGGCTATTCAAAGTTTTGCAGCCGTTGGGGAACTCTGGCTCCTCAAACACCCATCAGCACCACCACTCTACTTTGCCTTCTTTTTCTTCCGGGATTTCAATTTCATTGTCATCTCTCTGAGCTTTTGATCGAATTTTTGTTAATGTTTCGATGCATATTCTTTGGTTTCCGAGGCCAAAGGACGCTGCCAGACATGACCTCGTCTCTATGTCTTGGAGGTCAATTGTCTCTGGTTTCACTTCCTTCAACAAACTCTTCTGGATTCCGTCTCCGTCTCTCTGTTTGTTTTTTTGGCTGAGACTCATCTCCGCTCTAGTTATCCCCTTCAGATTTGGGCTTCACTCTTCTTCTTTCTCTCTTTCTCAATTTACGAACTACTTCTTGTTGAAATCAGATAATTAATGTATTTATGATGATAATAATGCTTTCTGATGTTGGAAAAATAATAATTTTAACGATGATATATGTTTTTTTAAGTTTGTATGCACCTAAATGTCAATCAATTCTTTATCTCAATTTGCTTTCTATTACTAAAATTATTATTTAGAATTCAGTTTTTATATGATTAAATTCTAATTTATTATCATATTGTTAATTTTTTAGTTGGAGTTGGTTTTCTTTATAATATTCTTGCTTGTTAATGATGCTTTTTGTCTCTTTCTTGACTTTGTTTATGCTTCTTGTGTCACCTTTAAATTTATCTAGGTTAATAAAGAGGCTAGTGATAAGGTCTTGGTGGAAGTAGAGCATAAGTATAATGAAATACACAAGCTAGTTTATGATAAGAGAATAAAATTATTAATTTATTCCTGATTTATGGATAAACTATTATTAATGATCATTTTCTTATTTTATTTGACTCAAGTTATTTTTTATTTTTGTGAAAAGCTCCCTTTAGTGAATTTACTCATGATTTTTCACAATTTTTAAGTCATCTTATTCTTGGTACACTGCTAAGAGGATGATCAAAAGGTTTGAATTATTTATTAAAAGAACCAACTATTCAATAATTACTTTTGTTATCACAAAAGAAATAATAAAGAAAAATGACTCTAAACATTTACTTAGTCAAACTAATTATTGACTCATTAGTTAAACTAATTAATCAAGGGCTCAATTTTCTATCTAGAATGATATTTAAACCAAATTTAATTATTATTATAGTTAATGACCTTTGAGGCCATGATGTTGCCATTAAACTTCTATAAGTTTTTTTTTTTTGGTAAAGCTCCTTAAAAGAAAAAAAAATAATTAATATAAAAACTATAAGACACAAAGAAATAAATCTTTTAATAAAAATTATAAGATATAAAAGACCTTATAAAAATTATTAGAAATAATGAATAATCTTTTTTTTTAACAATAGACTTAGAACATTATTAAACAATAAACTATACAACAACATGCATTGGCCCTATATAAAAAACTAATAGACTTATGTGCCCCTAGCAAAAAAGACTTAGAGTTAGATGGATACGAGCCTTAAATGAAAAACATATGTTCTTATCGTAAATAAAAAGTTCAAGAAATCTCATTCTGTAACCTCTTATCAAACTTATATAATAAAATCTATATATTTGATCCTTACTTACTTCATCATTGTGTATGCAAATAAATTACTCTCACATGATCAAGGGACAAAGAAAGCCTAATCCATAGTTCTTTCACTAATTTTCCCTAAGATGGATGCAATGTTTCAAAGTCTTTCGACATTGTTATTTAATCATGCTATCACAATTCTGAAATCATTCTTGATAATTAAGGAAAATTTACCTAATTCCACCTATTGGATCCATAATACCATTGCCTCCTTGGTTGACAAGAACTTTAGCTTATTAATGTTTAATGTGGCCATTACCTTAAAAAAGAGGCATAACATCTTCCTGTCTTTACCCCTATAGTATCTTACCTATTCCTACCACTCCTAATGAGTTAATCATAGTTATGTCTATATTAAATTTAATTGTAACCCTTAATGGTGCCTCTTATGCTAGGTAACTAGGACATGACCTACTCCTTGTAATAGGTTGAATATTATTAAAATTGAACAAAAAATCATCAATTAGAAACTTATTTTAAGATCACTTAACCTTTAATTACCATTATATTCAAACTAGGTCATAACTTTCTCTATTAAGTAAAATTTGTTAGAAAAGGTTTCCTTACTCCTAATTAACCACACAAACCAGACAATTATATAAAATCTCATTAACCAAATCTCCTTCAACCTACATCCTTATCTTGGTCCATGTTATAACCTTTATACTTGCTTTACTGACCTCAGAACTACTCATAGAATACCCTATCACCTTAGACACTTACACCACATTGTTTAATAGGGTCATAATAAAAAAATAAGAGATAAATTCTAATATCTTGCCACAAATTATGCAATTCTTATCTTAATCTTTATCCTTGTTAATCAACTTGAAATGTTCTTTAACTAGTAACTATCTCATGATTAATTGCCATAAAAAATCTCTATCTTTGAAGAAGCTAGTTTTATCACTCTTGAGATAACATTGCTTCATATCCCTAGTGAACTATCTTGTGAATTATTAAATGATGTCACAGTAAATATATCATCTTTTTTAACCTACCAAATTAGCCTTTATTCCTCCTCCCTCCTTAAGAGTTTTGGGTCTTCAACAAACTCACAAATTTAATATACACAATTTGTCTCTTAATCAAAGAGCCTACGACACTATGAAATTTCCTATACCCGCCTACCCTCTACCCATTGATTGAAATTATTAACTACGATAGTTTTCTTAATTGCTAAGGCAAAAAGACAAGGAAATCTCTACACTGGAAGAATGTCACTTATCCATAGTTAACCCTAAAAATTCACTTTTCTACTATCTTATATCAAATAGACAAAATTGAATTTCATTACTTTCATATTCTCTACCCTTTTTACCTTACTGAACACATCCTTTTCCACATTAGCAACATCTATAAATATCTCATTAACCACTTTCATGCCCATGCTTACTACTCATTATATCTCACCTTAAAAACCCTCATTTATAACACACCCTCTTCATTTCTTACTCTTCACAACCATTTTGACAATAGCTCAAATTACTCTTAATCTCCTAATTCCTAACCTATGGTAACACTGCTTTTGCACATAAGACCATAGTCAATGTGATGCATGCATCAACAGTCATTCTCTTTCTCCTATAAAAAGGATTATTGCATTTTTTCTAGTCATTATTCCATTTATTTTAGCATGTTAAACATATATATATGTAATACATCAAAATAAATTGCAAACAAGAAATAATGAATAATTTAGCTTTCTAGAAATTAATAAAATACAAAGGTGGATGTTGTTGAAAATAAGAGTGAAATTGTTAAAATTGTTGTAATTAATAAGAGATTATTGATTCTAATAGATCATGTGTTATCCTTCATTTTTCTTTATTTTCATATGTTACCTATACTTGATTAATATGATTACTTTGTAAACATATATTATCTTAATTTTGATAGTGTTTATTTGATTTATAACTTTCTATGAAAATACCTTTGAATTTCAAATTTGAACTATGCTAACAATTATGCAAAGGTCTTACTTTTTGTTAAATATTTATTTGTAAAAGAGTATTAGGTAAAATTGAAAGTGATCTCAAAGAAAGATGAAAGATTAAGAAAATTTAAAATTTTTAGATATTTGAAATTGGTTAATTTATTTTATTAACCAAATAGTTTGAGAAAAAAGAAGAAAATCTAAAAAGGAACAGAGAATTTGGATTCATTGGCTAGACTTATTTTTATGGTGGACCAAATACCTTCAAAGAAAAAACAAAAAAATACAAAGAATTTATGTTAATTAATCAAATTAGTGCCTATAATCAACCAACTACTAGAAAAGGTTTTAAGTTACAAAGAGAAAAATTACAAAGATTGCAAATAGGTTGACCTAAGTAGTGACTATAGTCAATCAAAAGTAGTTTAAGAAAAAAATTTCAATGTTACAAAAGTTATAGAAAATTCATATTAATGAACTTGATTAGTCATTGTGGTCAATCAATAAAACTAAAAAAAGGAAAGCGTACAAGTTGAAAAAGTTATAGAGATTTTAAATTAGTTAACTGGTTTAAGAAGGTACAATTTTTTATTTTAAAAATTAATTTTTCTATGGAAAGAAGTTAATGTTCAATGGCTATTTTGTTATCTTTATTTATAAAAGAGTTCTAAACTCTTTTAAATGAACATAGGTAAAGGGTTTTGAAAAATTATATTGCACTTAGTGCAAAAAAATCAATGGAAAGAAATGAGAAAGAGAGTTTAAGAGCCAAATTTCTAAAAAAAAAAAAAAAAAAGTTAAGATTGTTAAAGGCTAAAAGTGATCAAGTTGATATTATAAAAATAGTAATAATGTTTTAGTAAAAAGTAATATCATGTAAAATTCTAAGTTGTAAAAAATTGTCGATCAATTTAATGTAAAAAGTTAACTTCGCTTTACTAAAGAAAAGGAATTAATGAAGTTGAACTCTTAAAAGATAAACCTTGAACAATAAATATAAAATTTCAACTTGAATTAAACTATTAGAAATTGTGATATACATT
Source organism: Ceriops zippeliana (assembly GCA_037897445.1). NCBI lineage: Eukaryota > Viridiplantae > Streptophyta > Magnoliopsida > Malpighiales > Rhizophoraceae > Ceriops > Ceriops zippeliana. The sequence goes on along the minus strand of JBAPLH010000018.1, from coordinate 4,532,884 downwards.
CTCTTTTCATTTATTTCTTTACATTGTTTATATTATTTTATTTATTATTTTTTAATGGTTATTTTATTATGTTATTATCTTGCTATTAATTTTTAAAATTTTTATTAAATGTAAAGTAGGTAATTAAACTGAATAAATCTAAATTACTTTTTCTTAAATTGCCCTAAGGACCATCAAACGTGGATTACAACTATAAACTCGCCCTTAGCGCCTAATCTCATTTCAATGATACTATAATAGAAAATTCTTTTTTTTTTTTTGTGTGTGATAAAACCAGAAGATAATACTTTAAAATCTTAGTTTCCCAACAATCACGGGCGCATGGTCGTGATGAAGCCGAAGAAGTAGGCATAACTTGTGCGCACAAATCAACCTTCAATGCCATTCAACAATGATTAAAACAAAAAAAACAAAAAAAAAAAAATGTTATGAAAGGGAGCGATCGCTATAAGCCCATTGGATTAAAAAAATCCCACGTACGACATTATGGTGGAATGATATTGGAATGTCCAAATATTATTCCCTATAGGATAGTATGTTAGATCCGCACCTAACGATTCATTGAAACCTCATGGCCAGAATAGAATAGTTGAATTAAGAGTTGATCGACGTGGATGTCTGACCAATGTTCATTCTCGTCGACGCCATCAATGTGATGACGGGCACTCCATAATCCAATGTCCAGCCAGCTATGTGACAAGCACACCCATATGGTTGACTACCCGAAGACTTCGGCGATTGCAATAGAAATTATGCATGCAAAGCAACAACACATGCCAGAAAAGAAAGACTTTCAGACACGTTATAAATGAATTGAAAAAGTCAGCGTGTTTACTTTTCCAGCAGTTATTTAATTAATTATGGAGAGCCTAACTTTGGAATTGGCTACCGAATTACTCGAAATTCTACTTAATAACGAGAAGACCAACACAACCTTGATTGGAACAATTGTCTGACCAATGAAATGATTAGGAATTTTACCAACTGTGGGAATGTTTTTCTAAGACGCTGCCATGACTCATCGTAGTTTTTAACAGATGAATTTGCCTTCTATTTCTTCCAAGCATAGGGAACTCTGTGTAATAGGAAAGACATTGCTACACAGAGACTAGCTATTGACAGACCCATTTTTCTGTCATGCTGCTTTTTCCTTTTTGGATAATAGAAAGTGCAAAGTTAATTATCAAAACAAGTCATGCTAAATTCTGGCTAAAATAAGTAAGAAATCCCAGATTGTTAAACCGAATAGGCACAACTATGATTAAGCTCCGGTTTCAGTGTTTTCATTCAACTACTTCTTTCACGCGTCTATTTATGGAAATTCAAATCAATTTTTTGTCCTTTAATACTAAAGAAAAGTTATGACAAAACATTGAAATCTTATCCAAGGAAAACGAGAATATGCATATTTTGGGTAATTGCACAAAAGGTTGAATTTTTCTATCTGTTTGTATTCTGGTTTGTTCTAGTATAACACGTCCTTTCCTAAATTTTGGTTAATTTGGTGTTTGGAAAATTGTCACCGACTGAGCGAACTGATTAACCGGCCGCCACTGATTTTTTCACTCTAATTACTACCATAAAAATGAATCTTAGGCTTTTCCGTCACTGTTGAGAATAAATATGTTTGATAGTACAATACATAAACAAGAAAATTCGTTCCCTGTTATAATCTTTCCTGGCAATTATTTTCTTTTCTTTTTTAAAGTTGACGTGTTAAATAGTGGCTGCCGTAGGAGAAAATTATACAACTTGGATCCCAACTTTAGCTCCATTGCAAATGACAAAACGAGAAAGTTGACGAACATGTTGCTGGGAGCCACTGCCCAGCCATGCAAAACAATAGGGCATCACGTGCCAAAGATATGCCATTTGGATCACAACCCATGTTTACACTTGAAATCTTTTCAGACTTCCACGGCCTTCCAAATCCAGGAACTTTACTAGCCGACTTTGCTTACTCTGTCACCAACTTTTTGAATGAAAAACTGCTTATAAATGCTCCTCGCTCCCGGGCCACGAGAAGGCACAAAAGCTTAATTAGCTAACTTCTAAGCTATAGTCACACGTAGCGAAACATCGCGTTCTCAGTGTACTACAATAATGGACGCACCTGGATTTTGCAAGCATGCAATGTTCTTTAACGCTCTCTTGCTTGCCATGGCCGTCACCTTGGTGCGAGGCCAGGGTACTAGGGTTGGGTTTTACTCAACCTCATGCCCTCGGGCAGAATCCATAGTGCGGGCCACAGTCCAGACTCATTTCAGGTCCGATTCAACCGTTGCACCTGCGTTGCTCAGGATGCACTTCCACGACTGCTTTGTCAACGGCTGCGATGCTTCTGTCCTCGTTGATGGCTCTAACACAGAGAAGACAGCCCCACCGAACCTCGGGTTGAGAGGATACGAGGTGATTAATGATGCCAAGACCCAACTTGAGGCTCAATGCCCCGGTGTTGTCTCTTGTGCGGATATCCTTGCCCTTGCTGCCCGCGATTCTGTCGTTTTGGTACGAACAAGTCAGCAATCGCATTCTTTATATAATCAATAACGACCGCTTGCATGTCATTTACATTATCAAAAAGCAGCATGCAATTTGATATCATTGAATGATTGATTGCAGGCAAGTGGACCAAGCTGGAGTGTGCCAACAGGTCGTAGAGACGGGAGGGTATCGTTGGCATCAGACACTTCCAACTTGCCAGCCTTCACCGATTCCGTTGATGTGCAAAAGCAGAAGTTCTCAGCATTGGGCCTCAATGCTCAAGATCTCGTTACCCTCGTCGGTAAGAAATAGTACTCTCACCCGTAAGCCTCTCGATTTGACGTTCCTACTTATATAGAATATACCCCATCAATTCATTCGTAAATAACAATATTACGTAACATAATTATTCTCTCTCTCTCTTTTTTTTTTTTAATTTCCCGATGAATTAACAGGAGGACACACCATAGGGACCACAGCATGCCAATTTTTCAGATATAGATTATACAATTTCACTGCCAGTGGTGCCGATCCATCCATCGACCCCAGCTTCGTCTCTCAACTACAGGCCCTCTGTCCAAAAAACGGTGATGGGACAAGGCGTGTTGCCCTGGACACAGGCAGCCAGAACAGATTCGACACCAATTTCTTCACCAACTTAAGAAACGGTCGAGGAATATTGGAATCCGACCAGAAGCTATGGACAGACACCACTACAAGAACCTTTGTGCAACGCTACCTAGGCATAAGAGGACTACTCGGATTGACCTTCAGTGTGGAGTTTGGAAAATCCATGGTCAAGATGAGCAACATTGGCGTAAAAACCGGTACAGATGGTGAAATTCGCAGGGTATGCAGTGCTATAAATTGAAGATTAGTTAATTTAATAGCTTCCATGTCACAGACAAAGTTCGTAGGACATGGACCTATATAGATCATGATGTATCGCAGTACGTTGTTTTTGGTTATGTGCCGCAAGGAGGCAAAGTGTTTTTGTTCCACTTTTGTAAGTCAAGCACTTGGACAAGTTCATAATAACTAGTGCATCCTGTTGCAATTAATGGATGCCATCATTGGAAGGAAATTCTGTGAATGATATCCCCATCCCCAGTTGCATTTTTCTTTTTTTTTTTTTTACTTGCACGCCGGCGGGATCGACGACTTCGTCTGCATGACCTTGTAAATTTTCCATATGGGCTAAGACCAGTTTAACCTTACTATTTATTTCAGCGATTAAAAACAATAAATATAAGTCACTCTGCCCACTCAACTCTTATGAATTAACTTATTAGAATTTTTATTTTTCTATTTATTAGAATTGTTGTTGCCTTTTGAATTATATAATATGAGTAATTCTTTCTCCATGAATTTAAATATTTAAATTCTTAAACTTTTTTCTAACAAATATCTAAACTCTTCATCCCGTTTATTCTTTAAGAGATAATTAATGAAAATTTTTGGAGATAATATCTCAACCCACTAATCCATCTTTAAAAGGTTTTGTCGTTAAATTCTTTTCTTAGTGTTTTTCGCTAGTCATTTGGGGCGACAACCAATTTCTTCTGCACTCTCTTTGTCGTAAGCTTTTCACCCATTTCATCAAATAAAGTTTTCTTATTTCCTTGTCAGAAAAAAATCTACCCTATGCCAACCATAACATAAACGTCTTGATGAAAATAGGTTAGCTTGGGACCTAAGTTTGGATCCAATTCTCGTTTTGTCCTATGCCATGGAACTAAGTTTGGATCCAATTTGTATAATTTTCTCATACAGCCGCCACTAATTAACACGTAAACTCCAAAAAAGAAAAGAAAATAATTATCGCGAAAGATTAGAACAGGGAAGGAATCTTTTTGTTTATGCATTTAAAATGGTCAATTAGATGGGGATTAAAAATAGACGTTAATAGTAAGTAAATAAAATTGACGGCGGCGAGTATTATCAAAAATATTTATTCTTAAGATTGATGGAAAAGGCTAAGGTCCATTTTTATGGTAGTGATTAGACTGATAAAATTAGCGGCGGTCGGTTAATTATTTCGCTCCTTCGGTGACAATTTTCCCAACATCAAATTAACTAAAGTTTGGGAAAGGACAATACTACGCCAAACCAAAATACAAACAGGACCAGGGGAACCGAACAAATAATTTTAGTGTTTCATGAATAAAAAATATTTTTAAGCGTTCTAAAATAATTGAAGTCTATATACATAATACCTTGACGTGGACCAGATAGTTAAGAGTATATGGACAAGCGAAAAAAGTATAAGAAGTTGCGAAAGGTTTCAAAACCGAATCCAAATTGAAAGGATTTTTTGTAATTTTAATTAAATTTTATAAAATAATATTTTTATAATTTTAGTACAATTATATACATTATATATATTTTAAAATTTTTTAATGAGAAGGATAACATATTATATTTAACCCTAATTGAGAGAATTTTTTTTAAGGCGATTTGTTCTTTTTATTTTTTAATTTCCTGTTGTTAATTATACTTACTCGCTGCGTCATACTCAGAATCAAACGTTTGGAAAATTTAGTTAATTTAATTCATTTGGTTTGAACATTTGAAATTGAATCAAATATAATGAGCAAAATATATATAATACGTAGAATTTAAATCTTAAACTTCTCATATGATATCTAAACTCCTTTTTTTTTTTTAACAATAAGCAAAATTTTCATTACGGAAATAACAAAAAATTACAAGATGTTACAAAAATGGACACAAAAATACTCTAAACCACTGACATTTCTTAACCATCATGATATCCACTTCGTGACTGTAACATTTCTTTACTTCGATGAATGTAGATGGACTATGAGTTTGATCATTGCAATTTTAAATATGATTTATATTTTGACGATATGACTTTAATTTACATACCATGTATAGAATGATGTTTTTTCGTGCAAAATACAATTATGTTGATAAAGTTGAGCCTTCGAAGAGTGAAATCAAATCTATAGCTTCTTAGGTATATATTTTATGATGGATAGAGCAAGAAAATATAGAAAACAAAAAAAAAAAAAAAAAAGAAATATCATTCTTCAAGGAAAAATTTTATGTGCAATAAGAACTAGAATTCAATTGATTGTATTCGATAATTAACTCTTTATATTTCACTGGTATGAAAAATATTCTTGTTATTAATAAAATCCATGTGCTTTTGCACATCTACTACTATATTATTCTTGCATGTAGCATTAGTGTGTTAAGACAGGAGGGTTATGTTTTGGGGCTCTAGCAACTTATGTGTGAAAGACGATTCATGTGAATTGAATTCTTGCCAAATATCATCTGCTTTGGTATATATGTATAAAATAATCATTTTTAAGCGGTGGAATTACCGAGCAGAAGACAAATTGAGCAAATGGAATTGATGCCATAAATTTCGTCAGTATCAGACCAGGGGTTAACGTCTCTATCCTCTTTATAGAAAAAAAAAAAAAAAAAAAAAAGAAATGCTGACAAAGTTAGGTATTTCAAATGTATATACTCTCTGCCAATCCTCGCTTGAACGAATTTGATTAATTGGCTAGCAAAATAAACAGCTTTTTCTTTCAATGATCATAGTGTGTTATCCTTATCAGGAACAAGGTAGATCTGTACTTGATGAGAAAAGGAAGTACATGGATACTAACATAAGACTATGAAAGAAAAATTATGAGTTATAATATATATATATATATATATATATATATATATATATATATATATATATATATGAAATATTAATAGGAATTTACAGAATTTTAACAGATACAATTAATAAAATAATACAATATTTTTACTTCTAACTCTCTTCATTAATTCTCTTTTTGCATTATTGTAATTATATTTATATTATTTTATTAATTACATTTTACTGTGCTAATTACTTTAGTGTTTTGCGAGTGTTCTCCTTATCAAAAATCCCATCAGTAGTTGACGGTAATATATATCTATCTATGTACCTAATTATGCATTATATTATTAAGCTAGGCACGTTTTAGAACTCTTAACAAGGTTGGCATGTTCATAACGACAAATTTTTGTTAGTTATTTTAAAAACAATTCATATAATGAAAAAAAAAAAAGTAGACATATATATTTAACTCATGAATTGATGATACAAATTGTTGAGTGATAAAATGATAAATTGATTTTGTATGGTCGAAGAGAAATTAAAATAATGTTTTGATTAAGTCACTAAGCAAAAAGTTAAAGTAAATTATATTAAGAAGAACAAGATTAATGCATATTGAGTATAATTAAGAGTCATAGGAATTTAATTTATATAATAAAATTTTTTTTAAAGTAGGTTAATATAAGTAACAAAAAATCATTAATTAAGTTGATGTACACTATCAAATTGTAAGCCCCTTCATATAATATAAAATATTTAAGATTGAGTAATACTTTCAATGAATTTTATAACTTGTGTGAACAGTATTATTCAAATATATACTCATAAATTTAACCATATAAGAGTAGAGTATAATTACTCTTATAAAATTTTAAGTATTATCTTTAGAACTTTCATTAAAATAAACTAAATATACACGTGGCTTAATAGTAGCCAACTACATTAAATAATATGTGCCTCAACAAGATGCCAATTCAGTATATTAACGATACCTTGTCAAATCTCTTCTCGAAGGTGACCATTTTGGGTTTGGCCACACTCCAGTTGGATGGCATGGGCAGATGTGTGAAGATTTCTTGTGCTGCTTCTCCGCAGTCGGCTAGGGGAGCCCTGGTGGCTTTGGCAGCACTCGCAGTCTGTCCGGATTGCCATTGATTGGAAAGGCTCGAGAATAGGACTTTTTGGCGTTATATATATATATATATATATATATATATATATATATATATATATATATATATATATATATATAATTCAAATATAAGTGTCGAGGGATTCGAAATTTGATCGGCTCGTTCAGTTTGATTTTAGCTGGTAGAAAACACATCAACTTGTTATGGGACTAGAGAATATGGACCATTCGGCCGTAAGATTTGACTTGTCTCACGGCATAAAAAATTAAAATTTTTATTTCTTTTGTCTAAAATAACTAAATGCTTCTTTAGTATATAATACATGAACAACTAAAATTTTTAAAAAAGTATACAATTAAATGTTATTTAATATTTTTATAATTTATTGGACATTTTTTATGGGCTATTGTAAGCTTTGATACCTTTGTTGTACATCTATTAATTAAAAAGAATGAAAATTTTGATTAATAAAAAATTATTGGGAGTGATACAATTAATACGGTGTTACTCTAGTGATTCTCTAACTTCTTTTTTTTTTTTTCTAGTTAAGCAATAGAACACAAATATTAAATGGAAAGTCATAAAACCAAACAAAGAATATGAAAAAGAAAATACCAAAGGTTAGAAATTTATTTTTTCCTAAAACAAATTGAGAAATTTAAAAAATAATAATATATTCCTCTTCAAATTATAGTATTACGGTAGCCATAAGTCAAACTTATGGATTCTTTGTTGACGAAGATATGTTCCTATGGTCCGCCATGGTCGTCGTGCCCTGTCACATCACCCTAAAGTCGAAGCAGCCGGACGCTTAGACTCAGTGCTGCTTGAAAGCCGACTTTGTGTTCGGAAATCCTTGTGCTAGGCTTGAAGGTGGCCGACCATGATGGGAAATTTCACATGGGTTTTTGGAGTCTTGAATCCTATTCAAGAGGATTGAACCAATTTTCCGGGAAAATGGTGTCCTCGTTCTTATACTTTTAAATATCACATGTTTAAGACTAAAAATTTCAATCATATGAATCTTCATTTTCATATGTGATTTATCAAAACTAATTACTGCAAGACGTTTCGTTTTCCCCTGCTTTCCTATGCCCAAAAACACAAAGTAGTGCATATTTTCTTGTGCAATAACTAGGCGGAAATATCCATATTACTGGTCACAACCTTCATGCGCAGAGAAAGCAGAATCTTTATAAGCCTTGTCAAAAAGGAAAAAAAAAAAGAAAAAAAAAATTATTCAGATTTCTCTTCTATAGCCGCACGGAACCTCAAACAGATATTGCGAGGATAACTTGAGGCAAACTGGGAAAGCGATAGAAAAATAGGACAATAATTTTCCTTCTTCTCAAGAGTATCCGAAGCAATGCAGATCAAAACTAGTTGGGGGTCCGTTCGGCGTTGCGTTTGCGGTTGTAAAACCCACGGTTTAGTTTCAAATGCACCCACCCTGTGGATGTGCTTGGTAAATGAAAATTCGAAGACCGCACCGCGGAACCAGAACGAAAACGCCGGTTTCGACGCTGCTACCTCTTGCTCCAGTTCCATAACGTGTAGAAAGACAATCGACGGCAACTCATATTTTATAGTTTTTTAAAAGCAAAAGGAAATTTCTTTCAACTCATCTTTTAAGGCAATAATATTTATTTATTATTTATTCATAAAATAAAAATATAAATATAAATATAACCTTTGCTTTTAGATATAAAGGATCACTATAATTTTTTGCGGGAACAAAAAAAAAATATTTTTGAAGATACTTGGAATTTTTAACGTATTGCAAATTATATTATATTTATTAAAATATACTCAAAATAATATTCATTTTAATGCCAAATAATTATTTGATCCACAATTGATTGGGTTTTGCAATATCAACCACAAAATCGAGGGAGGGATGGCCTTAGTGCCGAGGACGTAGGGTATATTTCTAGAAGTTTTTGAGTTCAAATCCTCCTAATCTCATCACTTGAATCGACTTTGGAAACAAGCTTATTGGCAATTTTATTTAGTGCAAATCAACTGAAAAGTTTGCTTGTGATTGAGGAGATTACTCAGGTCAAAAACCAAAAAATCACACTTATTAATAAAAGAAATACAGTGACAACTAATCAATAAATAAACATGCTAGTAAGTTATATACGATGAGTCCTATTACATTCACAAAAAAAAAAAAAAAAAAAAGAAAAAAAAAGGTGATATGTGTTCGACGAGTGTGAGACAATTTTTGATAGGTTTAAACTTTTTTCTTTTTAGCTTAAATGTTTTTATTTAACTAACATTTATATTCAATCATTTCCTCTTTCATTTCGTATATGCACTTTCTTATTTTCTATTGTTAATAAAGCTATGTTACTAATTATAAGTTCCAATAAGTATTTGACTCCATTATTAATATTATACTTCTAAGATAGTTAATTTAACATTTATAACTATTCAATATGTAATCGATGTTATCATGTTAAATATGTTAAAATTAATTAAGGTGAGTAGTTCATTAGTATTTGAGTGGAATGTATAACAATTTAATTTAGTTTAGTATAGTTTCGATAATTAAGCAAAGCAAAATGGTTGTTATTATATAAAGATGTAATGCCTATGTTATTTGTATGTGTGCTCTTTAGTTTTTGGTGTGTAGCAATTTTAGATTAATTTTTCTCTATTTAACCCTAATTCCTCTATCTTAAGAATATACTTTATCATCAAAATTAAAAATAAAATTGGTCTTTCTATATCTAATAGGTAGCTCAAGTTGTAAAATAAGAACTAAAATGCAAACCATGAAATAGATTTTTTTAAAATACAAAAATTGAAGAAGGACCACATTGAAGGCAATAAACACTTAGCCTTATATTTTAAAAGGCAAAATTGATTAAGTATAACTCAAGAACTTAATAAACCACTTGTTGGATACTTAAAAATACTAACAACTTAAATAGTAAATAGAGAAAAAATTTGTAAGAAGACTAATAGGTCAAGTTATCAAATATGTAAGTTGAATTTAAGAATTGACTTGTAAGAGAGGTTTACAAATTAAGCTCTCAAGTGTGCAAAACTAAAATGGACTTGTAGGAAGGTTTACAAATTGAGCTTTCAAGTATACAAGAAAATAATAAACATGTAAAGAGAGTGACATAAATTCAACTTTCAAGTTTGTGAGGCATGAATGCATTTGTGAAAAGGCTTACAAATCAAAACTATTAACCATGCAAGGTAATAATGAACTTAAAACAAAGCTTGAAGTTTAATTATCAAGTATGTAAAGAAAGAATTAAAAGTAAAGTAAAAAAAAAAGAAATTAAAAGAAATTATAAATTAATGGGATATTATTTAAAAATCATGTAAATATCCTTGTTTTGTCATTTGATCATTATATCGACAAAATATCGATTTCAATTATGTTGTAAAATATCAAGTCCCTAGCTTTTTGTGGGTGGCCCTAGTATTCTTGAAATCAAATGACATGACTACTCATTCAAAAATTCCTAAGGATTATAAGCACTAAAAAGCAATTTTATTGATATTCTTCTTGCCAATGAAGACTTAATTGTAGCCTAAATGATTGTCTATAAAATTGATATATTAATTTTCTAAGGCTGAGTTGACCAATATGTCTATTTATAAGCATTTGATACTCATTCTTTTGTGTGACATACATTTTATAATCTTATCTTTTTTACCATTAGGATGATGTTAGTACATATTCAAGACATCATAAAATTCAAATAAACCAAACTTAAAGTAACCATTAACTTTCATCTTTGACTTTAAATATAACATTTAAAGATATTGTTCTATAAGGTTATTTATGTAATTAAAACTTGAGCCTAATTACAAAAAATACTTTACTAAGTTTCAATTTAACCTTGTCATTATTAAGTATTTTCATGTGAAGTAGCCTTAATTCTACTACAAGACAAAGATTAATTATTCTTAAAAATGCTTACTTAATGATAGAAGCTATATTATACCAGCTCAAATCAATAAAAAACCTATTTTTATGAGTGTATGAGCTATTTCTCTAGTTTTTTTCTTATAACTCATCATCCTAACAGAGTAGGCTATAGGGTTAAAGTACTTATCCTTACCAATTTGACAAATTAGGCCAATTTGTTAGTCATAAAGCTTAACTTTGGCCTAATTAGAATTTACTATAACGGTTGTTGGGTAACCTTTACCAATTTAATGGTTCCTTGTAAGGTCTATATGTTTAGTAATTAACAAAGGGATGAAGACATACAAATGTTGGTCTAGATCCAATCCCTACCCAATAAACCTTGAAAATATAGCTTTATGATGATAAAGAATGATTTTTCTAATGAAATAATCCTTACCATTAGTTAAATAGGAAGAATGTTAAGGTTTTGGTGACCTCTATACTAAAAATTGTTTTTTATGCTAGCTCAGAGAAGTATATTATCAATTGAGTTGATCTTTCTTATTTTATATAATGAAAATCTATTAATTAAGTTCTATTGCTTACCATTAATTTCTTAATAAGTTAACTATCAAAGAATGTTTGAATTGATAAGTTTATAACTTACTCCATTTTGAGAAGATCACCTTTAGAATATTCTTTACAATCAAATAAGATTCAAAATTTCCTACAAATACCAATTTATTACTTTAGTGATTGATAATATCCCTATTAAGGACTAATAATTACTATAATCATACCTCAAAAGATATTGGCAATATCAACACAATCTTAATACATACTAAGAGATATGTCTTAGAGGCTAATTTTCCATTGGTATTGTTTGTGTCTATCTTACACAAAACTCGCCTTGATTACTAGACCTTTGATTGCCTAACTTGTCTTTTCTTACCCCTTTTGCTTTTATGTAGTGTTAAAACTCCTACCCATCCTTTAACATTAACTAGCTATATAGGATACCATTTGCCAACAACTCTTTAAGGAATTGATTATTACTTTTAAGCCTTTTGACATAATTTTAGTAGACTTGCTATCATCACTAAAGTTTATACCTCTAAGCCTTAATTAATACTCTCAACCTTAGAAACCTTATGTCTTCTCTTTAACTAAGACATTCAAAGAATATATTTATATTCACATTAAGGCCTAAGAGATGATTTTCCCTTCTTATTAAACTTAATCCTATTAAGTGATTGATTAAAGTGCCTTTTCTTTTGACACCCTGCTCCTAAGATAAAGTAAGTACAATTATAAACTTAACCTTTAAAAGAAAATCCTATTCCACTTTTATATTTCCTCTACTTTTGAACTTAAACTAGCATTCCTTAAGCATCATTTGAAAAACATTAATGAACACAATGCATTTATTGTTAAAATGCTTTTAGGATCCTTTATACTTGTAAAAATCTTTAACTACCTTGCTAGCAACAACATGATATATCCTTAGTTAAATGGATATAGTTGCCATTAAATGGTATATTGACAAGTTCACTAGTCTTATTGATTACAAAAAAGTAATATTTTGTAATAACCATTGGCTTAGGCTATGATAATAATTAAAGAAAATAAAAACTTATTATTATAATGTTGCTTAATAAATTTAAAAATTTAGTTTATAGCCATATAATATCATAATATATCATTGAGATATTTGCTTTTCCTTTCACTTAACAAGTAAAAACAAGACACCTAGCTTGACTATCTTTAACTTAAACATTAACAATTTTTACCAATTCAAAATGTTACAAATTCAAAATAAAGCATGTAACAGCTCTAATTCACCTTAGTTCTTTTTCCTTTAAAATATAGCATTCACTTATCAATAATGAATAAAAGATGGTCTTTACTTATAAATGTTATCCATATAATATTAAGTAAAATTAAATTAAATAAAAGATATGTAATATAACTTAAAAGGGAAACAAAGGTGAGAAATAAGCATAAATTACAAAATTCCATTAATTCAAGTACTTCTCTTTTTTTCTCCAAATAATGTTTTACAAGTTTCTTGTGGAATTGATTTTATGCACAAACAACAGTCTCTACAATCTTAATTGCTAAAGATTAGCAAAATTAAATTAGAATATAACTATTAATATTAGATGTTAACTTAAATACAACAATTAACACATGCATGATTAATATATCTTAAGCCATTTAAGTAAATATAAGACATCTAAAAGAGTTTTCCCTTTAATATGTCAAAATGGCAAAGCCTTTACTTTTTTTTTCTTCATAAACATTCAATGAATACTTCTTTAACTCTATCTTCTTCTCATCACTATTAATATTCATAATTTCCTTCTCATACAAGAAATTCATAAAATCAAAAACATTGTCTTCCATACTACAAAATTTTACCATAACTAAAATTTTTAATTTATTGTTTGTTTACTTGATTAAGGCATAAATATAATCATATGATTCAAACATGATCTTCAAAGTATTTTCCATTTTAGCTCTTAACAGCATGATATTAATATTATCAATATTTGCTCAACACTTAACATGCTTCTTCTTTATTTTAAAAGTCATCAAAGTTGTTTTATCATCTCCAATACATCTTTTAGAAAGAAGTATTCCAACCTTATAGATTTATTTCATATATTCATTGCTAATTAGATAAAGTGATCCTAACAATCTTAAGTTACTATGATAAAATACTTTAAGAAAAGGTAATAAGTTATAAGCATATTGTCCATTGTTCTCACTAAACATACCTTTTGTCTTTATATTTTTATTCTTCTCATTTTTATTATCATTATTCCTTTTCTCAAAACCCTTTAATTTAAACAACTTTTTAATATCCTTGTCATCAATAATCTTTAATAAACCAAATACTTTTGGAAATTTAATGGCAATTTTCAACATCAAATAGATGGAACTCAACTTTCTTTCTACATCTAAACAAATAAGATATTTTCTTTTATTTTTTGTTTTTGACACAAAATTTAAATCAAGTAATTGAACTAAAGTAAATCTTAAATACTTTAGAATAAAGCAGCTTTTGGTAATAAAATTATTAAATTCTTTCAAACCTTCCTTCCTAATCAAATACAAAATATATATTGCATAAGTCATACATAAATAGTCACTACCAATAATAGTTCCTTTCTATTGTAACCCTACATCATTAAAGCTAACATCTTTTACCATTATAGTAAAAATAGTTAATGCTCTAATAAAGCAAAAATCTTTCAATTGCTTTCCAAATTACTTGACTTTAATGACTAAAAATCAAATAAATTTATAATTCTTTTGTACAAGTTCCAACCATTATTAGTGAAATGAGTTGAAAGATACATATAGTTAAGATTTTGAATAATTTTCCAAGTATCTTTAATGAAACAAAATTTTAAAAATTTTTTGACAAAAAGACCTCAAATTCCTTTTCCCTTTTAAGGATATAGCATAACAATTTTTTGTTACTGTGGACATAATAGGGAATAACCAGTCATGGTTGCATTTCATAATAGGACTTATAAAATCTCTCACATCCAATATAAGTAATGACAACTCATTAATAAAGATCATTTTAGCAAGTTTTTACTTTAACCTTTTTGATACAAGATGTAAGTTTTGACCTCAGTAATGATGAAGTCATCCTTTATTTCTCAACGTTTATTCTTAAAGGTTTTTTTATTTATATCCACATATAATGGATTTTTTAGAAATTTATTTAGATAATTACTCATTTCATTAGTGTCAATTATTGAGGTACAAAACTCTTAGTAATATAATAATTATATGAAGCTTTTTTTTTTGTATTTCTTTTAATTTGATATCAGTAAAATGGTCTTATGTCCAAGATCTTCTTCTTTCTTTAGGCTCCTAATTAGAATTAGGATTTAAGTTGATTTAAGTAAAGGTCATTAACATTCATATCTTTTATATGCCTTAAGACATTTAAAGCAGTGCTTTGATCTCTTATATTTGCATAGCATAACTCAAGGTTTTTACCATTATTTTAGCACTATTATTATTCAAGATTGACATTTAAACAATAAAAAGGAAGATATAAAAGAATTAACCATTTAGATTATATGTAGTGATATTAAGAAAATAACATTTAAGATTTCATGTCTTTTTGCATATGAGTTAGGAACTTAACCAAAAAAAGGTTAGCCTTCATATAGATAATGCTTGAAAAACATGAGCAACTATTTAGCCATAATTATGCATGGTTAAATAAATCAACCATCATCCATACTAAAGAAATGGTTAGAGCAAAAGTCTTAAGACGTTTTATTATAAAGTTTTAAAGCTTATACAAATCAATGATACCTATAAGATAGAGGACAATTGATCATATGGAAACATGTTTAAAAAACCAAAAAATAAAATGTATAATATATGGAATACATAGAAGCAAAGTATAAAGTGAAGGCCAAGTTAAACATATAAGAAACATTACTTATTGTTTGTCTCCTAAGAGCATCAATAAATTGGCTTTGATGTAACAAAACAAAATTTGGTGCCTTTCTCCTAACAACATAACAAAATAATCTATTATATTAAAATAACAAATGTTTTAAAATCCTTTAAATTATTACAAAATCTTAACTACATATACTTAAAAAAAATTAAATTCTTACTACCACTTCTTTATGTGTCTAACTCCTTTCTCATTTCCTTCCTCTCAGCAACTAAAAAGGCCCTTAATTATACTTCAAAGATTACATATAGTAGATATAAGAAAACCCTAGAACACTCTTAAATTCTCAAAGTTATAATATACTTATTTTTTTCAATTATGACAAAATTCCTATCACAAACTTAAAGCTAATTATTGAATAGATTTAATCTAATTTATGATCTAGCTTTTTCATCAATGTTTTATTCTTTTTTTAAACTTTTCAATGCATTAACTTACCCAAAACAAAGGTTTATATCCCAATTTATGAGTTAAAAATCAAGAATAACTCATTCCAACTAGTGATAAATTTTATAATGACTCCTTAGCTATTTTTAGGTTATTAAATAATTAATTTGAACTTAGGTATTTTTATAATAATTATATAATTGAATGTGAGCTTTAGGCTAGACTTTTCAATCACCTGATTTAAATATTTAATGTTTAAGTTATACTTATTGAAATACTCGGTGCTAAAACAAAAGTCTTACTCTAATTAAGATTTAGGCTTCAATTTTTCATCTTATCTTTGAAGCAATATCTCAACACACAATGAACTTGGATTCAGACTAACAA
Organism: Ceriops zippeliana; assembly: GCA_037897445.1. NCBI lineage: Eukaryota > Viridiplantae > Streptophyta > Magnoliopsida > Malpighiales > Rhizophoraceae > Ceriops > Ceriops zippeliana. The sequence continues at coordinate 4,516,490 of JBAPLH010000018.1, read as the reverse complement.
ACCTAATACAAAAAATTTAAGATGTTTATTACAATTTCATTAAAGACCATTTTTTTCAATATAAACCTTTAAGTTAATAAGAAAAACTTAAAATAAGTGACAAAAATCAAAATGATGAAATGCTGGAATTCTGCATACTAAAAGTATAAATTCTTAAAACTTTCCTAAAAGCATACCTAAATTACAAAACATATTTTAATCAGCTAAGTATAAATTATATTAAAAACAACTAAATGTAAAAAAAACAAATAAATAAATTCTCATTTATCACGAATTCTAATAAATCTTAAAAGGTTAATCTCTCTTTTCAACTAATGCCCTAAGGTATCTCATATTTAAGCCAAGTTTTAATAAAGTTGTATGGTTATCCTATAAAAAATTAGTATTTTTTACAAACACAAAATTAAATACCTCAATTAAGGTACTCACAATAGTTTATATTATATCTTATATGTCATTTAATAATTTGTAGTATATATATGTAAAAATTATAATTTTAGGAGAAATCATACCTAAGTTTAGTTCTCAAGCATAATTTAAGTTAATACTATTGACCTATAAGTAAGGTTAAAGATAATATTGAAAGCTAATATCATTACTTGCTTTTGTTGACTCTTTATTATTATTATTATTATTATTATTATTATTATTTTCTTTAATGGATTCATCAATTAATTGTTTGGCTTGATACACGAAAATCAAGGAATCATATCAAGTTGTTCTTTATAAGATTGAGTTAGGTAAACTTGTAAGATAAACGACCGAAAACTAATAATAAAAAACATAGTTACAAATCTTCATTTTATTGCTTATTAAGGCATTATTACCAATCCTTCTAACACTACAAGTGTGACCCTTAATCAACTCTCTCAATAATATGTTTATGCCAATCATGAAAAGGAAATATCCCTTTAAATGTATAATACATGTTATAAGGAACATACCAAAGGTTGAAATTATAGGACTTACCTTGGTCATCAAGAGAATAGATTAATATTGGAAAACTCAAATGACATGTAGAAGCAAACTTACTTTACAAAAGGAAAAAGGAAGTTATTTATAAAATAAACTAAGCTAAGGTAAATCTAGAACAATCTTATAAGGGTAAATCATTTTTTAAGGACTTATAACATTAATACTTAACATTGGTATCATCATTATACCTTATTACAAGTTATAGGTTGTAGGATACCATTTTAATCTCACTTACTACATTTATTTTGATCCTTTATCCTTTGTCTTTATTTATGCACTAGCATTAGCTTAACTTTAAAAATGGGTCAATTAACCTCCTAAATTGATTCTAATATTTTTTTACCCTTAGTTTGTTTATGATTATGACATGCTATTTGATCAATTTCTAATAATAACAACAAGTTTAATGTTATTTCAAATTATTTAAGTTGAATGAGCTTTTGTCATCTCAAGCTACCTTTTCCTTAAAGTATATTATCCAAAAGATAAAAGAAGCTATATGTTGGGAAGAAAAATTAAAGAAAAGTTTTAAAATTGAATATATAAATCTTAACTTATTCAAATTTTAAACTCAATGGTAAATATTTTGTGAGACTTTATGATTAAATTATCTTATGATTAAGAGAATTTTTTCAATTAATTTTACAACAAACCCACTTTAAGGCTAATAATATAATATAATTTAATTAATTTAATAATTATATTATAAAATTATTCTTTTTTAATATAAATTTCAAAAAATAATTGCATTTGCTTGTGAATTTTTTTGGTGTAAATTGAATTAAATTCAAGACAGATCTTATTTTGGTGAGATTTATTAATTCTAAAATTTAAAATTTAATGAAATATATTTTAAAATTTTATAATTCACTAACATATGCAAATTTCAAAATTTGTGGTAAAAATTAAAAGAATTAAATTAATATTTTGTATGGTGCATTCTAACAAACTTTGATGTAAGAGGATATTTCGCTCATGGTTTTGTTGTGTATTTGTTTACTAGTTAAGATTTTTAATCCACCATTAAATTAAGATAAGTTTTAGAAAAGTCCTAAATTTTTAAAAATTTTCGTAATTAAATTATACATTTTTTTAAAGTTTACAAATCAATTTTAATTTTTAATTTTCATTTCATGTAATTTTTTTGACAAAACTTAATCAAACAATTAGATATATACTTTAATTTAGTAAAGATAATATAAAATATACCTAAAAATAAGTTTATGCGTATTTTTCAATAAATCATTTTTACATATAAATGACAAATTTATTTTTTTTTATTTTTTTGAAATTTATGTAAGAAGAATTTATACTTTTTACTTCTTATATTTGAGAGAAATGATGAAAATTTAGTAAAATATACACATAAATATATTTTCATATTTTTAAAGCATATTTTGAATACATTTTATATGATTTTTATTAAGGCAAATTACATATCTAACACTAATTTTTATAAAAAAAATCATATAGAATAAAATTAAAATTTTGGAACTTGTTTGAAATTGCAAAAAAGAATTTAAAATTTAATTCTAAATATTTTTAAAAGTTTAACACTCGCTAAATACTTTTCTCTCACTGAATTAGGGAAAGAAAGGACACTTTCTTTCTTTTCTTTCTTTTTTTTTTTATCAGTGAATGGAAAAGAACATGCTGTGTAAGTTAGAAGGCAAATGGTATTGGCACTGCTCATGCCTTTTCTGGGGTTTTTATTTCTTTTTTTTTCTTCTTCTTTTTAATAGAAATCTCTCGACTCGATCTCTGCACGGAACGTTCCCCCTCCTGCAACACCGCGAGAGACTCCATGGCTGCATATTATGGCTTTTTTTTTTTTGTGGTCATATCCGATTCCCTAATGAAACTGGATAAAATCAACCCATGAGCTTGTTTGCTGTGTCAATTTACTGACACAGTTATGTTAGTTTTAGCCTCAGCCAGAAGCAGTTCCAGTGGCGGCCTTCGCTCCGCCTTCAAAAGGTTTTTCTTCGTCTTCTTTGTTCCTTCTAATTTTCTTTTGACAGTCATTTTTGGCCTATTTCAATGTTTATATCAGTTTTTGTTGATATGTGAATATAAAGGCTTCACTATGAAATCTATTTTTCAAGAAAATGCGATGAAAATTCCCTTTTTCTTTTTTTTTGTATTCTTCTTTGTCTTGAATTTCAGGCACACGAAGTGTTTTCTTGTGTTTTGTAATGAATAATCTTTTTTTTTTTAATTCTTTGTTGTTTGTATTGCAGAGACAATTTATTCTGGTACTAATGTTCTCTTGTTAACGATGAGTCCAGTCTCTCGTCGTTGTCTAGGGCCTCTGCTTCTGTACGGTCACTTAATTACACCAATATTACAAACCCAAGAAGCTACGGATGTCTAAGAACATTTCTAGAAGTGCAGCCATGGTTACGTTTGCCTTGTTTTGTGCGGGTGCAGCAATTTTTGTATAAACTCATTTGTAAGCCAAAGGCAAATGAGCACTGCATTAATTGAGCTGAAGGCAGACTCTGATGTTGTGAGATTTTCAATTGATAGGCCACTTGATAGGAATGCCCCTTTAGCAAAAGGGGAGAAGAAGAGCAAGAAGGTTAGAATGTCTAAAAGGGCCAAGCGAAACGAACTCAGGTTCTACCGCCTGATGGCCAAAAAGAAGATGAATTCTCCAAACCCAGAAGTTAGGATTAGATACAAGCTGCAAAAGGTTGGATTCCTTTGAAAATTAACTTCTTTTTTCCTCTTTCTCTTGTTCTTTCTTGTTCAGACTTTATTTTCTCCTGTTTAATTTCTCTTTTTCTTGAAGGCTATTGTCGATAATGTTTTAGGGTCTATTAAGTCCTTAGTTTTGGTACTTTGCTTCTTTTCTCTACTGATATCCAGGCCATTGCGCTATCTCTGAGTTATATGAACATTTCTCTGTCTTTTGGTTGCTTTACCCAGAAAGGTGTTAGGAGCTTCCAACGAAGCCTGTCATACTTCACATCATTATTGTGAGATATTAATTTCATCGTTTTTCCAGCAGTTGTTGCCAATATGTCTTTGGGAACATAGCAACATAACATTTTACAGGGGTCTCCATGGCTCCAATCTTTGTTTGTAACCATACTACTTAAAACTTTAGACTATTTATCAGCATCTAGGACATTGGTTAGTAGCATTTTTTGTGCTTGGTGTGTTATTCTAGATTAATTTTAGATGCATTCTAACAATCAAACTATTGCTATTCTTTTGAATTTTCTATTCCCTGCTTACTGACAGGCCAAACGAAAGGAAGCTTGGTTGATTGAAAAATTGAGAAAATTTGATGTTCCCAAAGCCTCCATTGAAGCATATGATCCTGAAATCCTAACTGAGGAGGAGAAACATTACCTTAAACGTACTGGTGAGAAGAAAAAGATGTATGTGCCAGTTGGCAGGCGAGGAGTTTTTGGAGGTGTTGTTCTTAACATGCATCTCCATTGGAAGAAGCATGAAACCGTGAAAGTTATTTGCAGGCCATGCAAGCCAGGCCAGATTCATGATTATGCTGAAGAGCTGGCTCGCCTAAGCAAGGGCATTGTGATTGACATAAAACCTAACAACACAATTATCTTCTACCGAGGAAAGAACTATGTGCAGCCAGAAGTTATGTCCCCACCAGAAACCCTATCCAAAGCAAAGGTATGCTTGACCATTTTTTTCTTTGATATGCATAATTTGAGTTTGTTTGCTGCCCATGTGGCAGGCATGTCTGCCGAGTGTGGTTGGAATGTCTGAACTTTCCCCTTTCTTTCTTTTCAGTACTGCCCCTTCTTTATGACATCTGCATCTAATGCTTCATATTGTTCCTGCAGATAATGTAGGTTCATTGCTCCAGTAGTAGTGATATTCAGCCATTGGATTTATTGTCCAAAAAATATTTGCAGTGGGGGATATATTTCAACATAATCTTACCATTTGCAGTTTTCTTCTTTCTCTTCCTTTTCTTCTCTCTTATTCTTGTTATCATCTCTTGTGAGACATCTTTTCTTGTGTTTGATTGGTCATATTTGTATATGTTGACTGGTATTAATAAAAAATAATTGCCATTTTTAGTTGACAACTCCATATTGCTGATGTCTTAAATGATAGATTGATGCTTGGGTTTTTTCCCAGAACCGTTTTTTTTGTTTCATTTCTTTTGCTTTTTTTTTTGTCTTTTCTTTTTCATTGAGGTTTCTCTATTGCTCTGGCTTCTTTTTTTACTGCTTTCTTTAAGTTACTGTAAAGAATGAGCATTGAAAAAATCAGTTTGATGCAGCATGGAAGAACAAGAAAAACATCTTAGCTAGTTTTGAGTTTCTCTCCCTTACTCCATAAATGTGTGCTTATGTGAGCAAAGTAAAATGAACTTAATCATGTATCTGTAATGAGGGAGTAAATGAATGATGCAGTTAACAAATCAATCACCAAGTTGTTGAGCAGTAATCTTGGGGAAGGTTTACGTTTCCTTAAGATTTGGGCGTGCTTCACAGGCTCTGTATGGTAGATTATCTTTTATGTTTCTGAACATTGGCATCAAAATGATGTCTTGTTCTTTTTTTTTTTTTTTTCAGTTAAAATGTTATTGAAGCTGTGTTTTGTGTAGGCCATAAGAGTGAGAAAAGACTCATAACATCTTTTGTCAGACTGTGACATGGAATCCATCATCTCTTAGACAAATAGGGATTGCAGATTATCATGCTAGTGATCCCCACCTGGACTTTGCTAGGTAGGGGCCTTTTGGAATTTACCTTGAAATCATCTACTGAGAGATATGCCATCGGGAGGAGCAGGCTTTGTGCAATGGTCATAGTTTCAATGAGATTTTACTTCTGACTGGTTTTAAGTCTATAGGTTGGGACTTTCCCACTTCATCAGTTGCAAGGCCAGTATCTCTAGCTCTGGAATCTTGTGAAGATTTCAGTTCAAGCTTGCTTTTTGTTTTCAGCTCCTTTTTTCTTTCTTTTGGTTAATCAGAAAGATCAACAAGTGCCCCTTCTTTTTCTTCAATGGTTCAGCTGGGTAGTTCATTGGCATTCGAATCTGTCTAACAGTATTTCATTTGAAATTTACTTGTCCTGTTTGAGATTTTTCTTTTAAATTTATATTTAGTTTTTCTGAGTGGTATAGGATTTTGATTTTAAATGAAGCACATCAGCCATGCCATGTGAGGTTCTTTGCGCACACGGATGTTTGTGTGAATGAATCCAATAAATAACTAGTTTCACTTTTCCTTTGAACATCATTACCATTCAAAGGATCAAGTTTCTGCTTGAACATGGAATGCACACAAGTTTTGCTATTATTTTGCGGGGTGAATTGTTGGACTGCCGCCTGCAATCGCATTTTTCTTCCATTGAAGTGTTTCAGTGTGTAGCAGGATACATTTTGTTATTATTCTGTGAGCTGCATATTGATAACTGTCTACCGAATTGCTATGAACCGTTTAAGCACATGAATGTCTCCAATATCATCTCTAATTACCGGATTGAAAATTGCAGGCCTTGGAAAAATTTAAGTACGGGCAGTCCCTCGAGCACACAAGTCAGTTCATTGAAAGACTGGAAAAGGAGCTTGAAGAGTATCAGGAGTACGTTGCTCGTTACAAGGAAAGGAAAGAAGACGCGTCACGCAGCACTGCCGCCGTTGGTACGTGAAGGTTGAAGTAGAGAATTGGACAATTTTTAGCAATGAAGCTTATTTAATAATCACTGAGAAACAGGACCGTCGGCCACAAGAAAAGAAAAAGGAAAATATACCCTTCAAAAGGGAATTCTAATAGAAGTATTATAGTTGTATTTTTATTTTTTTGATGGATGAAAAAGTTATGGTTGAATGCGGAAATTTATAGCTAAGCAGTGAAACGGACTTGTTAACCATAGCAAATGGGATCTTCTCAATGTTTGATCACAACAACTGGTTAAGAATGGGCCTCGCTCGGCCCGTCCTAGGCGAGGGCGTATTTTCCTTTAATGGACATAGCTTCAACCCAAAGAAATTTGATTTCTATTTATTTGACATCTTCTATATATGGTTCCATAGTTAATTCAATGGCTATTAAGTGTAAGTAAGCCTGTTTTGGTCGGTCTGAATCATATATTGAAATTAAAATATTATTTTGACTTGAAATGTTTTAAAATTTTAATCGATAAAAATAAGAAAATAATAATTAAATCATCTGTTGCGGTTATAAACCGAATTAATTAGATTAACTCATACTCATTAGAAAAGCAACTAATGAAATTTTGTAATGGTAGAACATTCAGCATTTAGTACTAAGACGTTCAGACATAAGCACAGATGGTCCAGGACAAGAGTAACAGTATATCAGTTTAACTTGATTGATGAGTGCCAACATCGGGAGGAAATTATTAAATTCCTTTGGGAACATGTGAGTCTTGATGCAGACCCTCGTCACAAGGCAGTATAGCAAGTGTTGTCAAAGGAAAATTCGCCTTAGAGGGGCAACTTGCAATCGAGGAAGACGGTGACAAGCTTTTTTAGGCAAAGGTGCATTGCTTTGACTGGCTTGCAGACGTGGGGAACACTGATCCACTTGGTTCACTAGATAGCAAGTGTTGTTCTATCTAATTGCTTTAGCCTGCATGATATAATCCGCATATGCAATTTAACTGTGGCGTTTGGCTTTGTTCCATTGCCTTCTCCTGAGGTTCAATTTAAATAACTTTATTTTGCTCTAGGCAAGTCCTCTTATTATGACTCTTTTCTTTGCACAATTTACAAATCATTTTCATGCGTGCTAAGACATTACGGTTTTTGCACTCCTTCTCTATTGTCATTTTCCTCACCTCTTATTCATTTTCAATCTTCCAAAAACTTTTTTGAAAAAAAATAGCAATAATACCTCTTTTGTAATTATAGACCAAAATCTCTCACTTTCTACAAATTATATCATATTTTCATATACCTTAGCATATATATCCTCTTTATGTCAGTGAAAAACATACGGTTCTATCTCATCACTCTTATCTTCAACAACAAATATGACATGTGGAGAAGGGATGCTCCATAATTGTCATCTCTTATATATTTTAATAACAAATATATCTCTTCTATATTTGATTTCATATCCTTTACTATCATTTCACTCAAAGTCATAAATGTGACTTTCTTTGATATTTTCTTTTAACTTGCACTTAATTCTATCTCTTATGAAGTAGCACATTTCTTGTACAACATTAAATTCTTCTTTAATCTTTTCATAATATAAATTTACATATTTTTAAGTATAGAAATGATGAACTTTGTCTTAACAAAAACCTTTTTTTCATTAGAAGTTTCATATAAATTATTATTAACTATTTTACATTTAACGTCAAAATTAAAGAATGTTTTACATTACTTTTTTTTTTCTATTTTAAGCATGTCACCATATGCAATTGAACTTTTTCTCTTTAAATTCTATTGTCTTCAAATTAAAGTTTAGATTATTAATTACTTTTACACATTGCCAAGACATTCTTTGTAATGCTAAACCTCTATGTTTCTTCCTTTAATTTGCAAAGAAATGCCTACTATAGCGTCACTATTCAACTTAAGTAGGTCATTGGCAATTACATTGAAAAGTTCCTAAAATAAACTAAATGAAATATAAAATATGCATTAACAATTTTCTTAAATATGTAAATACATCATATATAAACTAATTATTTATAATTTTTACCTTTTGTTACCCTAACATAATAGACCAACCATCATTATTTATGATCCCCAAGTCATTCTTTAAAGGCTTTAGAAATTAAATCCAAATATCAGTAAACTCAATAATAATTACCCTTAAGTAATTAGAAACATTTAATTATTGGCATTCTTTCCTACTATTGTTAGTATTTCCCCTTTAACAACATCTTTAAAAAGCATCCATCTACAACCATCTAAGAACTTCTTATTACAACAATCAAATACGAAATATATTATATCAAACTCTGATAGCCTTTTTCCAAAGTAGTTCTTCAACCTTATAATACAACTATTGTTCTTGGGTTGCTTCTCTTTATTTCAACTTTGTAGTCCTAAGTTATACCTATTCTTTTATAGCATCACCTCTCATGTTCTTAACAATTATGTTTATGGTACTTTGTGAGACTAACTTCTAACTACATTTATCTTTTCACTATATCCTTTAATTTATTTAAAGACAATTTTAAAATTAACCTAAAGTCATTGAATACACTTACATCCAACCATTTACTAGATTTTCTTATTTTTAAAGATAAGATTACATTAATGGTTATTGACTAAATATTCACTTAGACATAATCTAATTATCCAACAAATCTAGCAAATATTTTCCAATGGTAAAAAGGCTTGTTGCATACTACCCTAACAAATTCCTTGTTATTTTGGATATACTTAAACTCAATCTTATACTTAATAATATATTTTGTTAGTATAACTTTAAATGTACTAACCCTTTTGAAAAGTAGGAAGAGCCCAAATTTTGGTATCTTTTGGCAATTATTAAAAATTAAAAATTTTATCCTTATTCTAATTACAAAATCCTCGTCATGTTAAAACTTTTATAATCACTTGTATTAGAATAGTCTATTTTATCATATTCCCTATGTTTTGCTAAATTTAGGTTAATTTTATTACCAATTTCACCATTTTATTATTCAACTTTTACCTTTGCCTTTTTAGTTTCATCTATATCAATATGGCTTTTATTAAATCTTCTAAGGTCTTTCCCTACTTCTTTTAGCTTATAATCATTATTATTTATTAACATATTAACTCTAAAAGTGTTCATTTGTTATTCATCTTTAGTTTCAAATTCTTTAACCTTTCTATGGTTGCCCTAATTTTAACAACCACATTCATAATATTATCAAAATTCATTATACTTAATAGCCAATCATCAATTACTCAATGTCAATGTTTTGGTAAGGTGATACCACCTTAATTATATTTAATCCACTTATATCCTTGACTCTTACATCCCTTTTTTCTTATTGATCATCTTGCTTTTAACCATTTTCCCTTGCCTTTTTTGCATTACCCCTACTGTTTTTACTTCTTTTCAAGTTCTAAACATCTTTATTATAAGTGACATAAACTTGTATCTTTTATACTTCAAAATGATGTCACTTATATTAATTATTATTTACCTATTTTACTTACTTTATGGAACCCTTTATCTAATTTTTCCTTGATATCCTATAAAAATTTATATAAAATTTAAATATTTCAACAACTTAATCACTATGTTTCCAGTTTTTAAATAGCAAAATTTATCTACTTCAACATGCATCTTATCTATGTTGCTTCCTTCATAATGTATTTATAGGTCATAGATCAAAAGCCATCATAACATATCATCATATCTCTATTATAGTTATCTATTTTACAAAAAGATAAAATATGTTAAGTCTTAAACTTTACAAAAAAAAATTACTTTATATTTATAAACTTTATGAAAGTAAACAACCATACAACATACCTAAAAAGTGTAATCACCTAAATGTCACCAGCAAGCAAACAAGTCCCACTATTTGTTATTCTTAATAAAATGTCAATATGTAGTCATGTTTTTTCGATTACCAAAAACTACAAGTAAAAAAAAATAAATATTTATATTAAAATCACATTAAAGTGGTTAAAACAAAGTTATAAAGTAAATATTTTAATACCATGTAGTCTTAAAACTTTATTCAACAAATATAATGAAACTTAAAACAAATTTATCTTTTTATGAAAAACCTATTTAAAATGCTTATGTCAATGTCATTATCTAATGCATAAATATATAATATGGTTCTAATATTTGGTGAGAACAACATTTATTGCATAAATGTTAGTCCATTCACACTACAGATAAATTTAGGTACTTCTAAGTCTTTTAATTCAATAAATCAGTCAAGACAACATTAAAAAGTATAATCAAAGTCTTATCTTATTCATATATCTTGGAATTTTTGAAATTTTATAAATATTAAAATCTCAACTTTTTCGAAAGATTAGATTTTTTTTTAAACTTAAATATACAACAGGTGAATTTAAATAGTATACTCTCTACATACAAATAACACAAAAAAATGCTAAAAAAATAAAGAAATTTTTCACTGACCTCTTTGATTTAAAACAAATTTTTGATGAAAATTAAGATGTTTAAATACTAAAAAAGTAAAGTATTGATATACAAAAAAAAAATTATATGTTTTTAAAGTAAGAGACACGAATCAAACAAGTGAAAGAGAACTTGAAACACATATCTCCTTGATTAAGTTTTTTATTTTGCTAGAAATTATATGAAATACGTGTATATTTTTAAAATAAAGTACAAAATATGGTAAACTCTGTATATATATATATATATATATTTATATTTATTTATTTATTTTCATCTAATCAAATTATGACATTTAATATTTTGACTTAATTTTTTTTTTTACATAAAGACTCAATTGAAAATATTAGATAAGGTATTGAACTAAATTTAAAAAATTAAAAGATATAAGACTTTATTGTAAAAAATTTTAAAGAGTTTATGATTAAAATAATAGATATCTCATCTTTCCATTAATCAACTAAGATTCAAAAAAATTTGATTTAATTTTAGTTAAACAAATATGAGTTTTTTTTTTCTGGTAGAGAAATATATTTCGTTTAATATAATTATGAGATATAAAACATAATCAAACGCAATTTCATGCAGCCCGCCTAGCCCATTTCCCGCGACAAATACCGGAATAAATAAATAGTTGCATGACTCCTCAATGTCTCTGTATCTTTTGCACAAATGCCAGTGAAATGCATCAGATGCCGCGACGTTGGCGATCAAGCGTAGGCCTGCGCTTCCTAATTTCCTCCCGAAGCTTGAGCTCCAGTAGCTTTCTTCTCCATGAATCTCGCAGCCAAAGCCACAAAGCCAATGACCTCTACAACCAGGTGCGCGAGCTCTCCATTCGCTGCCGCCTTGACGATGCTCTCTCTCTTTTCCATGACGCAGCAGCGACACCCCTTTTTTCCGATTCCCGGAAAATCTATGCGGCCCTTTTCCGTGCCTGCGCCTGCCATCGGTATCTTCAACAAGGCCGATACATACACCAATACATGCTTAGCCATCACCCCAATAACTCGGAAGACCTCGTTTTAACTAACCATCTCATTAATATGTATGCCAAGTGTGGTGACCTGCGCTATGCACGCCACTTGCTCGACGAAATGCCGTGTAGAAACTGTGTCTCCTGGACTGCTCTTATTTCGGGGTATGCGCAACGAGGGCAAGCTTATGAGTGTTTTTGTTTGTTTTGCAATATGTTGGAGGATTGTCGTCCGAATGAATTTGCACTTGCGAGTGTGCTTGCTCGCTGTGATTATGAGCATGGCAAGCAGGTGCATGCATTTGCATTGAAAATTGCTTTGGATTCCAATGCTTTTGTGGGGAACGCTCTTATAACCATGTATAGTAGGAAGAACACTTTCGATGTGAATGGTACTTATATTTCTAGTCTAGATGATGCTTGGAGTGTGTTTGAGACCATGGAATCACGTAATCTAGTTTCTTGGAATTCCATGATTGCAGCGTTTCAGTTCCATAAACATGTAGCCCAAGCTTTTGACCTTTTTAGCCAAATGCACAGTATTGGAGTTGGGTTTGATTGTGCCACATTAGTTAGTGTCTTTTCTGGTTTTAGTGGAACTTATGGTGATAATTTTGATTTGGGTCTTCAACATTGTTTTCAGTTGCACTCTCTTGGTTTCAAAAGCGGGCTTCTTTTGAATATAGAAGTGGCAACTGCTTTGATAAAAGCATATTCAGATCTCGGAGGGCAGGTGTCCAATTGTTACATGCTCTTTGTGGAAACTAGTGGCCGTCGAGATATTGTCTCATGGACCAGCATTATAACTGCATTTGCTGAACTTGAACCGGAGGAATCACTCTTCCTCTTTCGTCAGTTGCATAGGGAGGACCTAGAACCAGATTGGTATACTTATTCAATTGTTATAAAGGCCTGTGCAGGTCTTGTTAATGAGAGACATGCCTTGGCAGTTCATTCATTGGTTGTTAAAGCTGGATTTGAGGTTCACATGGTGCTTGCAAATTCTTTGATTCATGCATATGCTAGGTGTGGCTCCATTGATTTTTCTAAGCAAGTCTTTGATGAGATGCAATGTCGTGATATAGTTTCTTGGAACTCAATTCTTAAGGCTTATGCTCTGCATGGCCAAGCCAAGGAGGCGTTGGATCTCTTTCTACATATGAACATTCATCCTGATTCTTCAACCATGGTTGCTCTTCTTTCAGCTTGCAGCCATGTTGGACTTGTGGAAGAAGGAATCGAAATCTTTGACAACATGTTTGTAAATTATGGTATTTTGCCTCAAGTGGATCATTATGCCTGCATGGTTGATATCCTTGGACGAGCTGGACGGGTTTTTGAGGCACATGATCTAATAAGTAGAATGCCAATGGAGCCTGATTCGGTGATTTGGAGTGCACTACTTGGCTCATGTAGGAAACATGGTGAAATGCAGCTGGCCACATTTGCAGCAGACAAATTGAAGGAGTTGGAACCTAGAAATTCATTAAGCTATGTACAAATGTCAAATATTTATTGCTCCAGAGGTAATCACAATGAAGCAGGGGTAACTAGAGAAGAAATGAAGGGATCAAGAGTGAGAAAGAATCCAGGCTTAAGTTGGATTGAGATTGGAAATAGAGTGCATGAGTTTGCCTCTGGAGGCAATCACCATCCATTCAGAGAATTCATATACTCTGAGCTCGATGCATTGGTTAGGCAGCTGAAAAAGATTGGGTATGTGCCAGAGACAAGCTTGGCTTTACATGACATAGAGGAGGAACACAAGGAGGAGCACTTGTCTCATCATAGTGAGAAGCTAGCTTTGGTTTTTGCTATTATGAATGAAGGTGCTTTATCTTATAACGGAAGCATAATAAAAATTGTTAAGAATATTCGAATTTGTTTAGACTGTCACAACTTCATGAAATTGGCATCGGATCATCTTCAAAAGGAGATCATTGTGAGAGACTCAAACCGTTTCCATCATTTTAAAAGTAGGATATGCTCCTGCAGTGACTACTGGTAGTACATGACCACTGCCTGAGCCAATATCATCTTGTTTCCATGAGTTTCTTCATGGGTATCAATTTCAATTTTCGTTGCAAGACAAGCCAGCAATGATCATTCTAGATAAGTATACTGATCATAGAAAGAAAATGAAACTCGAATAGCTACTCGAGTTTGTTGCTATGCAGCACAAGGTATACTTGGGAGACATAAATATGGCTTATACCTTGTTGGGAAACCATTCTTTGGGGACTTGATATTTTCTCAAGTACAGATTTCTTTTGTCATGGTAGCAGGCTGGAGTTAACCTAAATTGCCCTAGGAGAACAATTGCAAGAGATCCGTCCAATGTCATGAAACGGATGCTGTCCTCATCTTCAAAATCAATGGAAAAAAGAAAAAAGATTCTGGCTGAAATCATGCTTTTCACCTGTGGGACTCTGCTTGTCAGGATCTAACCATAGCTGCGAACCGCTGGTTAAGAATGACCAGGTGAGCACTCTACTTTCCAATAGTAGAGTTCAGCGTGTCTTACGCAATCCCTTTTTTTTTTTTTCTCCCTCCTCTGCATATAAATTGACATGAGTGCATTAATTCCAACACTGACAAACAGGGTGTAAATAATCCCCTGTACCACAAAACGAGGGCAAGAAATAATTTCTTGTTATTTGTAAATTGAATAATTCCATTTAAAATGAGCAATTAGTACGTAGATCTCATTTGGCCACAAAGCCACAAGCACCTTTTTCAATTCTGAAATTTTTAATTTATAATTATTTTCCCACGGTGATTAGTGTTCTATGATTACAAGCAAGGCCATTGTCTCCGAGGTACGTCTGTATATTGGTTTCTATGTTTTTTTTTTCTTAAATAGTTGGTCAATGTGAATACGTACTGAGGCTGTTAATACTGGTTTATTAAATTTGGTTGTTCAAATGCTCCAGTTACAAGTTGCAACACATTTCAAATACAAGTCCTTTGTTAGAGAAATGGGCATGGAGTTAAACAAACTTTTCCAGTAATGTTGAAACATTTTTCTCCAGAACTTCAGTTAATAGGTTACACATTAGACATGCATTTTTTTCCAATCTGTTCCTTTGCCTTTTCTTCACTTTAAAGGTCTTAGGAATTATATTTTTATTAGTGCCATCCTGAACAAAATCATGTTACATATTCCTTTGAGTTGTGCTGCTACAATCAAATTATTAGTTATAACCATTAAGTATAGCCTACTAGTGGTCACTAGCCACTAAGTATGAAATTTAGTGTGAGATTTTTGATTCAAACCCAAAGCTCACTTATACTGGAATTCTCTCCCTCAATCCAATTGAACCCCCCCCCCCCACCAAAAAAAAAAATCAAATTATTAGTTATTAAATGAACACTAAAGCTCACTTTTTATTTTATAATTAATAATATCATTTTTTTTGTCCGAACACTAAAGCTCACCATTCATGACAATGTTTTTTTTTTTTTTAAAACAATGTGAAAGCTAATAAGTTATCAATATAATCAATGATCCAAGACAAAAAAAAGTTCAACGATCATCAATAATTTAAAAAAATCAAGAACTATCCCAATAAAAATAAATAATTATTGATAATCAACTAAAATCAAGGAATTTTCACATCATTAAAAACAATTATTGAGAAGAATGATTTTATCGCGTCACCTTTTTCATCAACCGTGAAAAGCTTGAGTTTGGAATAAAATACGTATCAATCGATAAAGTTATCAACTTTACCATGTAATGCACGGCCTTTTTGGCATCGAAGCATCCAACTCCCGATTGAAGTTTATCATCAAAAACCTTCTTAGCGAAGTAGCGTCAATTGGGTCGTCTCACATTCCTTTTTCTTTAACTATATGTATGTCTTTGCGAGCTTACATTTTGACGGGCATACATAGAAACAAGGAATCTCTCAAGTAACCCAGCATTCTGAGCTCTCAGGTAATCGTTTCTCTGCTAATTCAGCTTTAAGTTGAAGTTCAAGTTCCTAGATATTGTTGATTGTGAAGTTTCAGTTTTAGTTAAATAGTACTCAATTGTTTTTTTCTGTTCACTAATTTGTAATGGGATTCTGAAATTAGGAATTGAGACTTTTTGTAGTTATTGGACAATATGTGCATATGGTTGCGTTAATCAAAGTTTTATTGAATATGTTTTTTTCTGTTCACTAATTAGTACTGTCATCCTCTCTTGTTCTTAAGTTTTTCAATCTTCCTGTTTTTATGCAATCAGGTTGTTACAGTTCTACAATTCCATGGCCTACGTTCCCCCACACAAGCGACATTCAAGAGGCAAAGATAGGCTTTCTGCGACTCCAGAGTTTGTTCCTCAATTTAAGTGGAATCGGAATCCCAGATCACGTGATGTTAAAATAGATGGGAGTGGAAAGAATGCATATGCAAAGCATGCCAAATCTACGTGGTTTGCTGTTGGTTTGGATAATAATGATCAGTTTCCTTCTTGTGTGCATCTTGAGCCAATTTCCTTGGAACCTGTTGAGCGTAAAGTAGGAGAAAAACCACTAATCTTAGTGAACAGGTGTTTAAATGAAGGTTGTAAATCTATCCTTGTTAAAACTGTTATCACATATGTTCTAATTTTATTACATTTTTGTGGAATATGACTTGAACTTTTCTGTTGTGATTTTTTTTTTTATGTTGTAGAAAATACTGACTTAGGAGGGATTTATGCAAGAAATCCCTGGAAAATTATAGCAGAAAATGTGCATCTAGATCTACTGTCTGCGTTTGACATATTGAGAAATGAAATTGAGCATCAAGTGTTGAAACAGTGAAGCCAATATTGGTTGCTAGATTTGGAAAGTTTCATTTTCATGGGTAAGCATTTCAATTTGCCATGATCTTTATTGCTTCATTTGGTCTGTTAGCCTGCATTTTAAATTCTAAATGTGAGCCCTCTCTGACTTGTTGCCAGTGAAAATTGGATAAGGCTTGACCTAAGGGTGTGTCTATTGGTCTGCCAGTTGCATTTATACTGTTACAGTCCTTGGTTCTATAGTGCAAGGTTTTAGGATAATTCTCAAATTTTGAGGGCCTAACACTGGTTTGCAGCATTTGGACATAGTCATATTTGCATAAATAGTGTGGAGCTCTTATTCACTTATGGTCACTGGATATCTGTAAAATGACTATCTCTGAATTTTCCTGGATGCAATATTTTCTGCTTTCAACAATGCTGAAAAACAAGCTTCGCATAATTTATATAATATTAATATTTGTTGTGCAGAACAAGGCTAGGAGGTATTGAAAAGAGTGAGTCCTTGGATACCATTCTGAGACAAATGAAGCGATCATTTTACACAAATATTCCTCCTTCATACATGGAAAATATTATAGATAGAGTTGTCCCAACGGTTGAACTTGATTTTGAAGAGGAGAAGGATATATACCATGTAAAGGTATTTTTTTTGCTTCATAACTGGTCCAGGTTTTTTTTTTCCTTTGTTTTTCTCATACCAATTTCTCTATACTTCTCATTGAAGTACTGACTTCTGTTGCCTTTTGTTTAGTTGTCTGATAACACAAACCCAGACTCAACGGTTTCATGCAAATGTCGTGTAAAACAAGATAAGAAGCTTCTCCTGTACAAGGCAGGTTTTTGGATCCTAGCAAGGTTCTTCACCTATGACATTGCATGATATTCCTTTTATCCTTGTTACTCCTTTTGTCAGTTGAATGACATTGCATGATATTCTTGAATTTTTTGTGATTTTTAGGTATCTCTTTCCCTTTCTCGCATTTATGCCATTTTTGTTGTGTACCTTCACTTCTTTATAGATGCAATGTCATAACATAAGCAATTTGCTTGCAGGTCGAGCTTAACCAAGTGCGCCATCTGGTCACAGATATATCCTGCCTTGATACAAATCTTGACCTGAGGCTAATGCTATGCACCAAGAGGATTTTGGCAGCTCTTACTGTAAGTTGATTTGCCCTCACTTGCTAGAATTAGCAATTACTTACCTAGGTCATTTTTGGAACTCAGTACCATTTACTACCAGAGTGGATTGGAAGCACCCTGCTTGAACCACGGTAATGACATTGCAAGTCCTAGACAAACCTGTAGCAATGCAACGTCATCCTTTTGGTACAAACCTTGATAGCCATCTTGATGTCTTAAAGCCGTGCTTGCCAGACAAGGAATGATAATAATAATTCCAATCAAATTATAGGCACATGTCTCTAAGCACATGGTTTCGTTGATCTGCAATAATTTCCTCTGGGGGCTTTTCATGCTAGCATTACCTGGGCTTGGGCTAGTGATGTATTAGCTATTGCTAAAAAAATGGTGATAAATGTGAGAAGAAACTTTATTCCTACATGTTTTTTCTCATGAAGGATAAATCTGATGGATTAACAATCACCTAATTTAGGGTAGAATCCTTAGAGAAATCAGATACTAAAGTAGATAATTGTGTCATTCAGAGTAAGCTTTGCAATACTTCATGCAGAAGACAATCACACAATATTGTTCTGCTTGGAACTGAAAATTGAAAGGCTGAAACTTTATTTTATATCTTAAAGTATTTGCAGCTGACTTATATATGTGCATTATTCAGGATCTGACTAGTAGTTTACACTAATGCAGGACAATGAGATGAATAGCATTAGAGATTTGATCAACTCTGCAGTCTTAGATTCAAATGTGAAGGGTGGATTGAGATGGCCTCTAGGTAAGAAATCTTCTGGAGATAGATACAGCGTGATTGGTGTATGCCACACTGCCGGTAAAGCCTATAAGGGTCCATTACTCAGGCTCAAAGTAAGACGTGCTGATCGATTTGATTTTAGAAGCGGAACTGGGGAAGAATCAAGAGAAACTTATCTGAAGTTGAAAGGAGTGATTTCAGAATTAAAGGCAAGTATGCTTTGTCTAAGCACATGGAACTTGCATCCCGTTTATATCTAGTTTTTGATTTGCTGATCCATTGTTATTCACTTTGACTTTTGTGCATTTTAACATACTCCTGATACTTTTGTGGGTGGCGTTACTGGTGATGAGTACTGCCACGTGCAGAAACAGCCTGAGTTGCATGGATCATTATGGGAATCCCTTGTGCTCTACGCCACACTCCGTACCGTGAACCAGGAGGGTTTAGGAGTTTCTAATTGAATTGAAATATCCTGGTTTTTCTTAACCTGGCGCATGTAACAAATAACATGTCCAATTTACTAGTGGCATAATCAACTCATTAGAAATTTGAAAGAGTTCATCACTATGCTTCGATGATTTCAAAACTCGAGTGCATGTGTTATTTCTTCCCATGTTAATGACGTTTCCCAAGCCCCTTGGTTGGCCTCCACATTTTAAAGATCTTTCAATTCTCTATAGCTTTCTTTCTCGCAAGTTTCAGGAAGCAAGGGCTGATAGCGATTCAGTCTCTAGTATGCTCAAAGACAACTTGAAACTGATATGGGAGCACTTCTTATGCTGTGAACGCTTTTTGACATGAAGAACAGTGCCTCAAAATAATCCCCAACCCCCACCGAGACGGCACGGCAGCGTTCTCTCTCTATACGCCTGCAGTTACTTGTCTAATGTCACTTGGAGGGAGGGAGATAGAAATGTAATGGAAGATATCCTAGTTACAGGAGTTTCAGAGAAGTTTTGTCTTTACTTGCTGTAACAAAACCGTAGCTATGTAAGGTAACATCGGAGCAGCTTGATTACAAAATTGTTTCTCCCTATTGAACATGATGATGGTGCCTCGTATATTGATATATAACGTATTTCTATTCGAAATAAAATAATGGTCTATGATTTTCTTTGTTCCAACTCCCTCTACAACACATTTTTGTGATTCACCACAATAATTACAAAAATTCCAAGATGATAATAAGGAACTGACACACTATTCTTAAAAATTCCAGCAATTGTATGGGAACAGCCTCCTCCACTCGGCTAGCGGAAATTAGAAAGCACATGAATACAAAGAAATATTCAAAAACCTCTGAACAGGTACAAATCAGAGCTTGCTTTTGTGGTTCTGTACTTCTAAAACCTCAAACTCACACATAAATTTAATCAAGAAAATGAAACACAATCTCGTAAGGACCAATTCTCTAGGCAATTTCAATTCCATAACTCTAAGAAACAATCCAATCCCATTTCCTTGCAAACCCACAAGTCCAAGCTCAAATCTTTACCTCTCATTGACCCACCAACCATCAAGACTTTCTCCGTTCGTTCCAATTCACTCGTCAAGACCCACCAAGGAATCCAAACCAATCACCAAAAAATACACGGTTCCAACCTAGAAGTGGACGGGGGTTTTGATCGAGCAATCTGTGCAAGCGGGAAACCCAGTTGTCGCTTTGCATTTTGGGAGAGAGGGAGAAAAAGGGAGAGAATAAGAGAATAATTTTTATATGTATTAAATGATAAAATATTATATTTATTTAAACAAAGAATTGTACAAAATAAAGAAAGAATAGTGAAAAAAAATTACCAAGATATTTATCAAATTATATTAAAAGTTTATACATGTTTTTTATATAATTGAGATATACTTTATATTTATACAATAAACTCTTAGTCTTGTATATCAAAATTAAATAATATATTAAAATTTATAAAATTCTAACAAAAATTTGCAAAGTGCTAATACTCTCTCTGAAACTCAAAATGACAAAATAATCAACTTAAGTTTGAAAAATAGATTAAAAATTTATTTAACTATATGAATTTTGTAAAGATATTAACAATTTAATCAATAAATTAATAAAAATAAAACAAATAGTATTTTGCATAATATATTAACAAACAAAATAATAATCATTATCAATATACTTCATTTACTTATAAAAGATATCATTGTAAATAATATAAATAACATTACATTTGTTACAATTACTAAGTGCAGTAATGAGTGTGTCATAGTCATGTCCGGTATGAGTAATAATTTAAACACAATGCTTGCGAGAGAGTTTGATACTCAACTTCAATACTAAATCAAATAGTAAATATTTACTTCTTATTACTTCTTATTATTCTTACTTTTTATAGAAACGGTATTTTTGTATATAATGTTTGTCCATAAGATATTTTTGTCTAATTAGTATCAAAATAAACTTGCAACTTAAATGATAATTGAGTAAAAAAATGTAACTTATGAAACATAGTTTACTTAACATGATGAATAATACGAAGAATAATAGTAAAGTGAGTAAATCGAGATGTTACTATAAATTGACTAACCACTTATACAACATAAGCAATGTTTGGTTCAATAATAATAAGATATATTAGACTCTTAACTAGTTATTAATAAAAAGTAAGATTCTTCAATTGTAATAATGAGATATATTATACTCTTAATTAGCTATTAATAAAGTGTAAGATTCTTTAATTATGTGTTATTAGTGAGAGAAAATTTGACATTGTACTTACAAGGAGTAAAAAAGATTTTGTTATCACTAATCCTTACTTAAGTGAGTAAATTTGATGCATATAAATAATATTTGGTAGCATTAAAAGAAATTTTTAATCTTAAAAAATAATTAAGTAGGCTAAGACATTTCATCTTAAATTATTAACTAAGATACTTTTTAAAATTATTAAAGTCTGATAAATCATATTATGTGATCATTATATTATCAATATAAAGTAAAAGGAAAATAATTTCTTTAGCACTTTTACAAAAAAAACTCAACAATATCATCAATATAAAGTAAAAGTAAAATAATTCATTTACTACTTTTGCAAACAAATAAAATAATATCATTAAAACTTAAAGAAATTAAATTGGTACATAATAATACTAAATTTTCCAAATCATGTTTAGGTGCCTATTTAAGGTTGTAAAGTACTTGATGAAGACAACACACTTTATTAGCTAGGTGATCATATCTAGGTGGATATTGTATGCTCTTCAATGAAACCATTATTAAGAAATACATTTGTACCATCTATTGGAAAGAATATGGAATGCCAAATTGTATCAACTATTAATAAAATGTTAATTAAAATAATCCAAACCATAAGAGTAAAAGTTTCCTTATAGTTAGTCTCATACTTTTGAGTAAAGCCATTAGCTATCAATCGAGATTTGTATCACTCAATAAATCCATATGATCTCATCTTAATCTTCTAAATTTATTTGCACTCAATGATAAATTTGTTAGGAGGTAACTCAATTAAATTTTAAGTGTAAGTTATAATAGGACCGAAGCTCCCCTACTTACTCCTAGGCCTAGAACACTTGGTAGCAGATATCGGATTCGGGTTGAGTCAGCTCTGATACCACTTGTCATGGAGTTATTACCCTCTACCCAAAAGGCTAATCTATTAGAGTATGCAGCGCCCACGTTTATAAAGCCTAAAGACCCCTTCACCTTTTTGATGTGGGATTCTATCACATTCTCCCCCACCGAATCCATCAACATCCTTGTAGTGGACTGAGGTTCCCTTGCCTACTTCCAAGCCTAGAGGGCTTGATGGCAGATATCGGATTCAGGTCGGGTCAACTCTGATACCACTTGTCATGGGACCATTACTTTTTCCCTAAAAGGCTAATCTGTTAGGATGTGTAGCGCTCACATTTATAAGGTGCAAAGATCCCTTTCTCCTTTTCGATGTAAGAATCCGTGACATTTTCCCCCACCAAATCCATTGACGCTTGCCTATTCTTGGGCCTAAAGCGCTTAGCGGCGAATATTGAATTTGGGTCGGGTCAGCTTTGATAACACTTGTCACGAGGCTATTACTCTTTCCCCCAAAAGGCTTAAGTATTGGCTTCTCAATAAGTTTAAGGTTCATATAATGAAGTAATAGTTGAGTAAATAATAAAATTTTGAAAATGAAAGGGTAATTTGTTTACTTGAGAATAATGACACATAAATAAAGGCTTAAAGGAAAACTTAAAGGAGATATTAGATATATAGAAAATAAAAATACTTTAAGATTAATTAGTAATGTTCTTATTAAACATGTATACAAGTTAGAAAGAAAAAGATCTAAAAGAAGAGACTATAATAAAACTTTAAAATTTATAATACCTAGCATTAATTCAATAAAAGAATCAGCGAAGAAAGATTATAAGGAATCATTTAACTAAAAGGAAGAAAGAAAAAAACACATCTTATATTTCTAAAAAGTGACATAATGAAAACTTAAAGGCATTTAGATACGAGATCCCAACATTAATAATTTTTTAGTTCATTTTTATAATTAAAAAGGTAACACCAATAAGTAAATAGGTATAGCTTAATTTGTTTATAAGGCTACAAAATAACAAAGTAAGCATAGTCAAAAACTTAAAGAAATTAATATGTAAGTAGTGTATCATAAAGTTGCTTAAAATTAGATATATTTTTTATGACTTAGGATAGAATACAATTAATAATGCCTATAAAAGTAAAAGTAGCTTATTTCTTAAAACGCTTGGAGCAAAATTTAAAAATAAAAAGGGTTCAAATTGTATATAAAATGTAATGATATTAGTAAATTGATATAAATATTTAGAGAGGGTCTTCAAATTTTAGAATAAACCAATTCAATGAATGTAATGAAAATATAATCATTTTTATTAAAAGGTAAAGCATGATGTTTAACAAGTTGATGTAGAACACACTTAATCTCAACATCTTTAATAGAATTTAAAAAACCATTAGAATTTCAAAGACTTAATTTAGAGTAAGAAATATGGCTAAAATAATACTAAAGTGTAGATGAAATTAATATAACACAATGAGTAAGTGACTAATTAGGAAGTTTGAAGCAGATAAGTTCAAACAAGCATCCAACTTTATTACCAATTCCAAATACTTACCTATCTATAAGTCTTATACATATTATAAAATTTAAAATAAGATTGAAAACCAGGAATGTATTAGATATAATTAAGTTAAAAGTAAAAATATCAGTAATGTGACTAACAAGCATTTGAAAATTATTAGTAATATGAATAATTAGTAGGTAAAGGGTTATATGCTTTAAATGAAAAAATTTATGCTTAAAGGTCATATGATTACAATATTTAAAGTCAAAAACCAAAATTTAGATTTACTTATAATAATTGATGGAGTGAAAGAAGAAGTGTTAGATTTAAGTGAAACTTGTTTGAGAGTTTCAAAGTTAATTTGATTTAAAAGAACTAGACAACCTTTAATGTCAATAATGGTAACAAGAGCTTTATGGATTGTATCTTTGAAATTGATTTGCTAATTAAGACTAAATGATTTAAACTATTGTTTGTTGGGACCATATTGTTGTTTAGCTTATAATTTATGACACTATGAGATATAATGGTTTGATTTGTGATATTATCAATAGTTTACTTTATGCTGCATAAAAAGGAAAAGAGATGAATAAGACAAAACCAATAAGCGTTGCAAAGCGATTAGCCCTTACAATGGTCAAACGAGTTTTTTCAAAAAGTATTTAAGTAATTGCACTTTCCAATAAATGTAATGGATTACGATGAAGCAAAAAAACTCATACAAGTTTATAATAATCATTAAGAGCCACAAAAAGCTACATAATTCTCATTCTATCTTCATATTGTGTAAATTTAACAACATCAAAAGTATAATCCTACATTTAATAAAGAAATGCATTCGTGGACTAAGCTTTAGTTTTTAATTGATCAAGCTGCTCTCTTGCTTTCGATTTTCTTTGCTTTCACGGTATACCCTTTTCCTTGTTGACTCTTTCTTTTTAATGGATCGATTGTCGACGTTAATATATGTGGGGAGTGGGAGGGCTTCATTTTGATTTCAGACACAAAGGCTTCTGATTGATCAAAAGTAAGTTTGTTTGTTTTATTTTTTCTATTTTTTTGGTTATCCCTTTATAAGTGGTATTATTTAGCAAGTTTATATTGCTCCTAACGGTGGGCATCTTGTTTGTGTTTCCAAGCAGTTTGTGACTTAAAACGATTTTAAAGGAGAGTTGGTATCATCCCATTCGTGTCATTCTAAGCACGAATATGTTCTTCAAGAGAGATGCTTCTGGCACTAATGTTTTCATTCGGAAAAAATTTTTTTTTTGAACTAATTTCCTTATAATTATTCTTTTTTTTTTTTCTATCCGAGCGGAAAGTTTACCTCCTGAAAAATCAAAAACTGGGGAATTCATGCAAAACGATTTAAACAGCTTCTCGAAGGCTTAATAATGAGTTTCTCACATGGGTTCAACGTCTCTTGGCTCATGGCATCCAACCTTCCCTTGCCGGCACCAAAGTGTATCCATGGAGCCTGTCGATAGAAATCCATCTGTTTTATGATAAATGAAACTTTCATCTTTGACGGCCTGGGATTTGCTTTTATGCCTTTATTGTCCGAATAGTATTTTTATGCCAAGATGACAATTAGTTTTACATTTAATGATAAAAGTTCTCTAAAAGACTACAAAATTTTAATAAAAAGAAGTGACCGTTTATTTTATAATTAATAATATATATATATATATATATATATATATATATTATTTTTTTTATTTTTTTTTTTGTCCGAACTCTAAAGCTCACCATTCATGACAATGTTTTTTTTTGTTTTTTTGTTAAACAATGTGAAAGCTAATAAGATATCAATAAAATTCAATGATCCAAGACGGAAAAAAAAAATTCAATGATCATCAATAATTAAAATAAAACCAAGAAATATCCCAATAAAAATAAATAATTATTGATAATCAACTAAAATCAAGGAATTTTCACATCATTAAAAAGAATTTTTGAAAAGAATGATTTTATCTTTCATCAACCGTGAAAAGCTTGAGTTTGGAATAAAATACGTATCAATCGATAAAGTTATCAACTTTCCCATGTAATGCACGGCCTTTTTGGCATCGAAGCATCCAACTCCCGATTGAAGTTGATCATCAAAAACCTTCTTAGCGAAGTAGCGTCAATTGGGTCGTCTCACATTCCTTTTTCTTTAACTAGATATATGTCTTTGCGAGCTTACATTTTGACGGGCATACATTGAAACAAGGAATCTCTCAAGTAACCCACCATTCTGAGCTCTCAGGTAATCGTTTCTCTGCTAATTCACCTTTCAATTGAAGTTCAAGTTCTTAGATATTGTTAATTTATGAAGTTTCATTTTAGTTAAATAGTACTCAATTGTTTTTTTCTGTTCACTAATTTGTAATGGGATTCTGGAGTTAGGAATTGAGACTTTTTTGTAGTTATTGGATAATATGTGTATATGGTTGCGTTAATCAAAGTTTTATTGAATATGTTGAGCAAGTTTAGCTTTGCTCGCTAAATTTTGATGGAATTTTGAAGGGTTTAGCGCTGCGTTTATGGCGTCTTTGGCTTTAGTGTTTTCAAATTCTTCTGTTTTCTTGTATGCAAGTTTTGTTGATACTATTTTGGTGAATTAAAGAGTGAAGAGAAATCGATGGAAGAAGAATTAGAAAAATTTGAAACCATTTTGCCCGATTGCCAATTACTTCTTATTCTAACAATAGATAAAAATGGACACTTTTTTAAGTTTAGTTTTCCAAGACTTCGTGTTTGGCCAGTAAATCAAAATATATATATTTTTGGTGTACTTTGGCAGCTACTTTGTTTATGATTAGTACTGTCATCCTCTCTTGTTCTTATGTTTTTCAATCTTCTTGTTTTGATGCAATCAGGTTGTTACGGTTCTACAATTCCATGGCTTACGTTCCCCCACACAAGCGGCATTCAAAAGACAAGGATAGGCTTTCTCCGACTCCAGAGTTTGTTCCTCAATTTAAGTGGAATCTGAATCCCAGACCACCTGATGTTAAAATAGATAGGAGTGGAAAGATTATATATGCAAAGCATGCCAAATCTATATGGTTTCCTGTTGGTTTGGATAATAATGACCAGTTTCCTTCTTGTGTGCATCTTGAGCCAATTTCCTTGGAACCTGTTGAGCGTAAAGTAGGAGAAAAACCACTAATCTTAGTGAACAGGTGTTTAAATGAAGGTTGTAAATCTATCCTTGTTAAAATTGTTATCACATATGTTCTAATTTTATTACATTTTTGTGGAATATGACTTGAACTTTTCTGTTTTGATTTTTTTTTTATGTTGTAGATACTGACTTAGGAGGGATTTATGCAAGAAATCCCTGGAAAATTATAGCAGAAAATGTGCAGCTAGATCTACTGACTGTGTTTGACATGTTGAGAAATGAAATTGAGCATCAAGGGTTGGAAACAGTGAAGCCAATATTGGTTGCTAGATTTGGAAAGTTTCTTTTTCATGGGTAAGCATTTCAATTTGCCATGGTCTTTATTGCTTCATTTGGTCTGTTAGCCTGCATTTTAAATTCTAAATATGAGCCCTCTCTGACTTGTTGCCAGTGAAAATTGGATAAGGCTTGACCTAAGGGTGTGTCTATTGGTCTGCCAGTTGCATTTATACTGTTACAGTGCTTGGTTCTATAGTGCAAGGTTTTAGGATAATTCTCAAATGTTGAGGGCCTATCACTGGTTTGCAGCATTTGGACATAGTCATATTTGCATAAATAGTGTGGAGCTCTTATTCACTTGATTGTCACTGGATATCTGTAAAATGACCATCTCTGAATTTTCCTGGATGCAATATTTTCTGCTTTCAACAGTTTCAATTGCTGAAAAACAAGCTTCGCATAATTTATATAATATTAATATTTGTTGTGCAGAACAAGGCTAGGAGGTATTGAAAAGAGTGAGTCTTTGGATACCATTCTGAGACAAATGAAGCGATCATTTTACACAAATATTCCTCCTTCATACATGGAAAATATTATAGATAGAGTTGTCCCAGCGGTTGAACTTGATTTTGAAGAGGAGAAGGATACATACCACGTAAAGGTATTTTTTTTGCTTCATAACTGGTCGGTTTTTTTTTTTTCCCTTTGTTTTTCTCATACCAATTTCTCTATAATTCTCATTGAAGTACTGACTTCTGTTGCCTTTTGTTTAGTTGTCTGATAACACACACCCAGACTCAACGGTTTCATGCAAATGTCGTGTAAAACAAGATAAGAAGCTTCTCCTGTACAAGCAGGTTTTTGGATCCTAGCAAGGTTCTTCACCTATGACATTGCATGATATTCCTTTTGTCCTTGTTACTCCTTTTGTCAGTTGAATGACATTGCATGATATTCTTGAATTTTTTGTGATTTTTAGGTATCTCTTTCCCTTTCTCCCATTTATGCCATTTTTGTTGTGTACCTTCACTTCTTTATAGATGCAATGTCATAACATAAGCAATTTTCTTGCAGGTCGAGCTTAACCAAGTGCGCCATCTGGTCACAGATATATCCTGCCTTGATACAAATCTTGACCTGAGGCTAATGCTATGCACCAAGAGGATTTTGGCAGCTCTTACTGTAAGTTGATTTGCCCTCACTTGCTGGAATTAGTAATTACTTAACTAGGTCATTTTTGGAACTCGGTACCATTTACCACCAGAGTAGATTGGAAGCACCCTGTTTGAACCACAGTAATGACATTGCAACTCCTATACAAACCTGTAGCAATGTAGCATCATCCTTTTTGTACAAAACCTTGATAGCCATCTTAGTGTCTTAAAGCCATGCTTGCCAGACAAAGAATGATAATAATAATTCCAATCAAATTATAGGCACGTCTCTAAGCACATGGTTTCGTTGATCTGCAATAATTTCCTCTGGGGGCTTTTCATGCCAGCATTACCTGGGTTTGGGCTAGTGATGTATTTTGCTATTGCTAAAAAAATGGTGATAAATGTGAGAAGAAACTTTATTCCTACATGTGTTTTTCTCAATGGATTAACAATCACCTAATTTAGGGTAGAATCCTTAGAGAAATCAGATATTAAAGTAGATAATTGTGTCATTCAGAGTAAGCTTTGCAATACTTCATGCAGAAGACAATCACACAATATTGTTCTGCTTGGAACTGAAAATTGAAAGGCTGAAACTTTATTTTATATCTTAAAGTATTTGCATCTGACTTATATATGTGCATTTTCAGGATCTGACTAGTAGTTTACACTAATGCAGGATAATGAGATGAATAGCATTAGAGATTTGATCAACTCTGCAGTCTTAGATTCAAATGTGAAGGGTGGATTGAGATGGCCTCTAGGTAAGAAATCTTCTGGAGATAGATTCAGTGTGATTGGTGTATGGCACACTGTAGGTAAAGCCTACAAGGGTCCATTACTCAGGCTCAAAGTAAGACATGCTGATCGATTTGATTTTAGAAGCGGAACTGGGGAAGAATCAAGAGAAACTTATCTGAAGTTGAAAGGAGTGATTTCAGAATTAAAGGCAAGTATGCTTTGTCTAAGCACGTGGAACTTGCATCCCGTTTATATCTAGTTTTTGATTTGCTGATCCATTGTTATTTTCTTTGACATTTATGCATGTTTAACATACTCCTGACACTTGTGTGGGTGGCGTTACTGGTGATTAGTACTGCCACGTACAGAAACAGCCTGAGTTGCATGGATCATTATGGGAATCCCTTGTGCTCTACGCCACACTCTGTACTGTGAACCAGGAGGGTTTAGGAGTTTCTAATTGAATTGAAATATCCTGGTTTTTCTTAACCTGGCGCATGTAACAAATAGCATGTCCAATTTACTAGTGGCATAATCAACTCATTAGAAACTTGAAGGAGTTCATCACTATGCTTCGATGATTTCAAAACTCAAGTGCATGTGTTATTTCTTCCCATGTTAATGACGTTTCCCAAGCCCCTTGGTTGGTCTCCACATTTCAAAGATCTTTCAATTCTCTATAGCTTTCTTTCTCGCAAGTTTCAGGAAGCAAGGGCTGATAGCGATTCAATCTCTAGTATGCTCAAAGACAACTTGAAACTGATATGGGAGCACTTCTTATGCTGTGAGCGCTTTTTGACATGAAGAACAGTGCCTCAAAATAATCCCCAACCCCCACCGAGACGGCAGCTGTCTATCTCTCTACGCCTGCAGTTATTTGTCTAATGTCACTTTGAGGGAGGGAGATAGAAATGTAATGGAAGATATCCTAGTTACAAGAGTTTCGGAGAGCTTTTTTCTTTACTTGCTGTAAGTGCCTCGTATATTGATATATGACGTATTTCTATTCTAAATAAAATGATGGTCTATGATTTTCTTTGTTCCAACGCACTCTACATCACATTTTTGTGACTGAACGCGATAATTGCAAAAATTCCAAGATGATAATAATGAACTGACACACTATTCTTAAAAATTCCAGCAATTGTATGGGAACAGCCTCCTCCACTCGGCTAGCGGAAATTAGAAAGCACATGAATACAAATATTTTCAATATTCAAAAACCTCTGAACAGGTACAAATCAGAGCTTGCTTTTGTGGTTCTGTACTTCTAAAACCTCAAACTCACACATAAATTTAATCAAGAAAATGAAACACAATCTCATAACGCCCAATTCTCTAGGCAATTTCAATTCCATAACTCTGAGAAACAATCCAATCCCATTTCCTTGCAAACCCACAAGTCCAAGCTCAAATCTTTAACTCTCGTTGACCCACCAACCATCAAGACTTTCTCCGCTCGTTCCAATTCACTCTTCAAGACCCACCAAGGAATCCAAACTAATCACCAAAAAAATACCCGGTTCCAACCTAGAAGTAGACGGGGCTTTTGACAGAGCAATTTGTGTAAGTGGGAGACCCAATTGTCCCTTTGCATTTTGGGAGGGAGGGAGAAAAAAAGATAGAGAATAAGAGAATAATTTTTATACATGTGGAATGATAAAATATTATATTTATTTAAACAAAAAATTATACAAAATAAAGAAAAAATAGTGAAAAAAAATTAACCAGATATTTATCAAATTGTATCAAAAGTTTATACATATTTTTTATATGATTGTGATATATTTATATAATGAACTCTTAGTTTTATATATCAAAATCAAATAATAGTATATTAAAATCTATAAAATTCTAATAAAAATTTACAAAATGCTAACACTGTCCCTAACTCAAAATGACAAGGCAACCAACTTAAATTTGAAAACTAGATTAAAAAATTATTTGACTAGATGAATTTTTGTAAAAATATTAACAATTTAATCAATAAAGTAATAAAATAAAATAAATAGTATTTTGCATAATATATTAACAAATAAAATGATAATCATTCTCAATGTACTTCATTCATTTATAGAAGATATCATTATAAGCAATATAAATAATAATACAATTGCTGCAATTAATAGGTGTGGTAAAAGAGTGTGTAATAGTCATGTCGTTAGAGCTATAATAATTTAGACATAATGTCTACGGGAGCTCCATACTTAACTTCAATACTAGATGAAGTACTAAATATTTGCTTCTTCTTATGTTAAGAAGTAAGTGAAAACTCGAAAAGAAACAATATTTTGTTATAAAATGTTTGTTTATAGGATTTTTTTGTCTAATCAATATCAAAATAAATCTGCAACTCAAATGACAATTGAGTAAGAAAATGGAACTTATGAAACATAGTGAATAATATGAAGAATAATAGTAAAGTGAGTAAATCGAGATGTTACCTTGAATTAACTAACCACATTTACAACATAAGTAATTTTTGTTTCAATAATAATAAGGTATATTAGACTCTTAATTAACTATTAATAAAAAGTAAGATTCTTCAATTATACGTAATCAGTGAGAGAAATTTTGATATTGTACTTATATAAAGTAGAAAAGATTTTGTTGTCGCTAATCCTTATTTGAGTGAATAAATTTAATGCATATTTAGTTTAAAACAAATAATACTTAGTAGCATTAAAAGAAACTTTTAAGCTTAAAAAATAATTAAGTAGGCTAAGACATTTCATCTTAAATTATTAACTAAGATACTTCTTAAAATTATTAAAGTCCTATAAATCATCTTATGTGACAATTATATTATCCATATAAAGTAAAAGGAAAATATTTCTTTAGCACTTTTACAAATAAACTTGACAATATCATCAACATAAAGTAAAAGTAAAATAATTCATTTACCACATTTGCAAACAAATAAAATAATATCATAAAAACTTAAAGAAAAATTGAATTGGTGCATAGTAATACTAAATTTTGCAAATCATGACTAGGTGCCTATTTAAGGTCATAAAGTGCTCGATGGAGACACCAAGCTTTATTAAATGGGTGGTCATATCAAGGTAGATAGTGGATGCAAACCTCTTCAATTAGACCAATTAAGAAATACATTCATAACATCTATTTGAAAGAATCTTGAATGTCAAATTGTACTAATTACTAGTAAAATGCTAAATAAAGTGATTTAAACCACAAAAGCATAAGTTTCCTTATAATAAATCTCATACTTTTAAGGAAAGACATTGGTTATCAATAAAGATTTGTATCACTCAATAAATTCATATGATCTCGTCTTAACCTTTTATATTTATAAATTTACCAGGAGGCTACTCAATTAAATTTTAAGTGTAATTTATAATAATGCCTACAATTATTTTACCATTGCTTAATGCCAAAAAGAATAAGTTAGCTTTTTAATAAGTTTGAGGTTCATATAATAAATTAATGGTTGAGTAAACAACTAAATTTTGAAAGTGAAAGAATAATTTGCTTACTTGAAAAGAATGACACATAAATGAAGACTTAAAAGGAGATATTAGATCCATAAATAACAAAAATACTTCAACATTAACTAGTAGTGTTCCTATTGATCATGTATTCAAGTTAGAAGGAAAGGATATAGAGGAAGAGATTATAATAAAACTTTAAAATTTACAATACCTAACATTAATTCAATAAAAGAATCAATGAAGAAAGATTATAAGGAAGCATTTAATAGAAAGGAAGAAAGAGAAAAAAACATTGTATGTTCCTAAAAAATGATATGATGAAAAATTTAAAGATATTTAGATATGAGATCCTGATACCAATAGTTTTTGAGTTTATTTCCCTAACTGAAAAAAATAAAATAAATAAGTAAGTGAGTCTAGCTTAATTTGTTTATAAAATTGCAAAATAACAAAGCAAGCATAATAAAAAAAACTTTAAGAAATTGATATGTAAGAAATATACCATAAAGTTGTTTAAAAAGAGATATATTTTTGATAACTTAAGATGGAATACAATTAATGATGTATACAAAAGTACAAGTAGCTTCTTTCAAAAAAATGCTTGAAGCAAAATTTAGAAATGAAAAAAGTTCAAATTGTATCTAAAATGTAATGATATTAGTAAGTTGATACAAACATCTAGAGAAGGTCTTCAAATATTAGAATAAACCAATTCAATGAGTGTAGAAAATATATAATCACTTTTATTAAAAGGTAAAATATGATACTTAGCAAGTTGATATGTAACACAATCAATCTCAACATTTTAATAGAATTTAAAAAACTATTAAAATTTAAAATACTTAATTTAGAATAAGAAATATGGCTAAGATAAGAATACAAAAGTATAAATAAAATTAATATAACACAATGAATAAGTGACTAATTAAAAAGTTTGAAGTAGACAAAGTTTAAACAAGCATCCAACTTTATGGTCAATTCCAAGTACTTACCTATCTATAAGTCTTGTACATAACAACTAGTAGAAGTAAAGTGTAAGTTAAGACCAAGATCACATAATTAATCTATAAAATAAGATTTAAAATAAGATTGAAAACTAAGAAAGTATTAGATATAATCAAGTTAGAAGTATAAATATTAATAATGTAACTAACGAACATTTGGAAATTATCATTAATATGAATAATTAATGCATAAAGGGTTATATGCTTTAAATGAAAAATGTATACTTAAAGGTAATATAATTACAATATTAAATGTCAAAAAACTAAAGTTTATATTTACTTGGAATAATTAATAGAGCAAAAAAGGAAGTGCTAAATTTAAATAAGACTTGTTTGAAAGTCTTAAAGTTAATTTGATTTAAAAAAACCTTAAGGTCAGTGGATAAATACTTAATGTCAATAGTGGTAAAAAGAGTTTTATGAAATTTATCTTTGAAATTGATTTGCTAATTAAGACTAAATGATCTAAATTATTGTTTGTTGGGGTCAGATTGTTGTTTAGCTTATAATTTATGACATTATGAGATATAATGGTTTGATTTGTGATATTATCAATAATTTACTTTATGCTGCATAAAGGAAAAGGAGATGAATAAGACAAAATCAATAAGTATGGTATGGCCATGAGCCCTTACAATGGCTAAATGAGTTTCTTTAAAAAGTAATTAAGTAGTTGTATTTTCCAATAAATGTAATGAATTACGATGAAGCAAAAAGGCTCATATAAGTTTATAATTATCATTAAAAGCCACAAAAATTGTATAATTCTCATTCTATCTCTATATTATGAAAACTTAATAACATCAAAAGTATAATCCCATATAGGTTTAAAAAGTGTTAATTGGTCCTATATAAGATATATTTGATAAAGAAATGCATTTATGGATTAACCTAATTATTGTTTCAAATAATAGAGATCACTAAGTAGCTAATATTAATGTGCAGCATCACAAGTTAAGTATCATAAGACCAACAGATCTCATACATCCTTTGATTTGCCAAGTTGACTAAGCTAAAGTTTGATAATTAGAACACATGTATTGTAAAACTATATAAAAATCTTATAATTGTTACTTTGCTACTCATCAATCTATTTAACTAATTTCTCAAATGAGTTTTCTTTTATTATAATTGGTTTTTGAATGTTCTCATTAATATAATACTAGTTTTACACCTTATAAAAAAATATACATCTCTTAAGATCAAAGAACATAATTTTTTTTTTTTCAAATAGTATTCATAAGTATAGAAACTTTAGATTTCTTTATATTAATAATATTTATAAATTGAAATAATAATAAAAAATTATGCAAAGTTAAATATAAGACTTATCAAAATAAGTTATAAGAACTAATTTTATATAGTTAATAACCAATCAAATAATCAAAGTTATAAATTGGATTGGTCAATTAGTGCTGATGTTATAATCAAATAATGATGTGGTAGATTTTGTCATATGAAAATGGCCTCATTAACACTTAATGCACCAAAAAAAATTGATAATGGTAATGGAAACAAGTTTAGAAGACCAAAGATAAATAATAATAATGAAAGATGAATGATGTAATAGATATAATCTATTATAAACTACTTTAATCTTTTTAAAAAAATTTCTCTCTAATTGAAAGAGTATGAGTAAAGCTATTATATTATAACAAAAAGTTATAAAAAGTCTATTATAAAAGCTATATGAGAGGAAGAATGAGAAACTAATTTTTATATATATCAAATTGTAAAACCTTACATCTATTTATATAAGAAGAGATGTACAAAACAAGAAAAGAGTATTAGAAAAAATTAATGAGATATTCATCAAATTATATCAAGAGAGATTCACGCATATCCTTAATATGAGTATGATATATCTATATAATAAACCTAACTTTTATACAAAATTATATACTATAATTAAATAATATTATACTAAAATTTACAAATATTTAATAAAAATCTACAAAATTTTAATATAAGTGGATAAGCTTTCTTGCTTTTGGTTATTATATTATAATAGCTATCCAAACTTTATTAAGTTAATAATTTAATTCCAATTTAATCTAATCTGATACTCCCAATGCTACTCTACCTCAAGAAGATCTTAATCACTCCCTATTATTATTGTTTTTTTTTTTAAGAGATAAAAAAAAAAAACTATGATGGTCTAACTAGTAATGAATCTTTTAAGATGACAAAAGCTAAAAAGAATAAGCAAAAAAGGGCAAAAAGAAGGTAATAACAAGTGGCTCTCAAGGCTATGACTAATTGGGTGTATTTGGGTCAACCTTCTTCTTCTTTGGCTTGTGATGATTTATCAAATGATGATAATTATGATTTTAAGGTGTAGCAAACTATAATAAAAGCTAAGTACAAGCCTATGAAAGTTATTAATTTTATGCAACCATAACACACATAAATAGTAAACTAAATAGATCTTTCAATATGACTAACAATATATATTAAAAAAAAAAAAAGAGGTGTTAAACCCTTTGTTTCAAACTCCAAATAAAATAAGGTTTTATATTTGAGTTTTTTCCTTTTTTTTAATTAGGTAGTTATCCAGTTCATACTTTCTCTCTAAATGGTATTACAACCAAAATATCATCTACAATATATTGTTAAAGGGACAATGCCAAAATCATATACTTTGCATATGTAAGATAATAATATGATTGATGATTGTATATTTTTTATAGTGTTCAAGTTCAAGTTACACACTCTAGTTTATTTTAATCAAAAATAAGTTCAATTATTTAGATGTAGAACAGTGAGGTTTCAAACTAATTAATACTAAAATTAGACACGACAAAGCCTACTTGAATCAAACAATACTTAGGTGACGAGTATTCCCTGTATAATAAATTGAATAAGTACAATAACAGATTCTTATATTGAAAGTTGAATGGGACAATATTAAGCGACTTCTTATTTTGTCTTACAAGTAGACTAATGATGCATTTTTTTAAACAAAAAATGAAAAAAGGTAATGATATATATATATATATATATACATACAAGGTAGGTATCAGAAGCTGTTGGAGATTTGAACCATGCGGTGCCATTGATAGCTATTTGCATTTGTTAAAAGTTTTAGGTCAACTTAATTTATCAAATACTTTTTGGCATTGATCCCCCCATATTTCATCGAATGGCCTAAATAATTTTTTTTTTAAAAAAATTAAAAGCAAGAGATCGGACAATAGTCATTTAAAAGTTTTTTTTATTATTATTATTCTTTTTAACTTTGGATCTATAGCCGCCATCCCTCTCGTGCGATTCCGAGCAACAAAAAGTCTGGAGGCTTGCCGACGAAGAAGGTCAAGCTCGGTCCGGGCTGAGCCTAAGCCCAATCTCGGGCCCACTTATTATAGAATATGTAATTTTTTTTTTTTTTTAACACAACCATGCCCTGTAATTTAAAACTGAGATTTTGATTTTTACAATTTTGAGTTTTGGTCTTAAAAGGCAAGGCATAAACCAATGAAAAGAATTACATTTTTACGGTGTGTTTATATAATTTAATTTTTTTTTAATAAATTAAAAAAGCTTCATATATTTATTTTTAAGATAATATAATCTAAATTTTTTGGTAAAAAAAAAAAGTCTAAAATTTATGATGATAATAATAATAATAATAAACAATTTTTATTGCATAATTTAAAATTAAATTTATTCTTAATAGATTAAAAAAATAATAAAAACCGAAAAATCGAGAAGCTTTTGTTTAACCGAGGCCTTGCAGTTGGTAAATGTTACGAAGACCGAGAAGCAAACTGACAAAGATCGACTGTCACGTATACTTTTTCCATCCCTAAAAAGATGGAAGGACATGCCAGCCCGGGAACTTGTAAAAAAAAAAAATAAAAAATTAAAGAGATGGGTACGGGGGGATCTGATCTTGCTATGTAAATCTAAGTGGAGTAACCTTGGAGAGAGACATCACAGTAGTTAAAAAAATCCAGACTTTTTTTTTTATTTTTTATTTCTTAACATTTTTTTTATGTCAAGTCCCGAGTGCTACAAACGAGGAAGGAAGACACACTTTTTGTCTCCTTAAAAAGTCTGTACACACCACCGGGTCTGAGGCTGTACTCCTGCACATGCACGCAAATGCTTCCCTTCCATTACTCGTACACTCCCCCCATTGCTTGCAAATCTATCCCACCTGACAAATGATGCTAAAGTAAAAAAGGGATTCCCCCCATGTGCAAACCCCTGCTGTCGCCTGATTTGTGGTAAGAGTTTCCAGCTTTAATTTGTTTTTGGTTGCTAACTTCTGACTTACAGGTGAAATTAGAGAGTCAGAAGAGAGATCGGAGAGCCATTATTGACACAGTCTTGACATACTGACTCTCTCATGAAATGACAAAGATATTGCTAAAATGATAATAATGATCTACCTGAGAAATATAGATTGAAATTGACTTGCATTGGACAATTCTTCTCTTATTAATAATAATACTAATAATAAACATCAATTTTGATCCCCCCCCCCACCACCCAAAAAAAAAAAAAAAAAAAAAACAAACACACACGTGAAATAAGTATGCATTGGATCGAAACTTTGGGGTTTCAAAGTTCCCTCATTTTTGCGTTTTCAGAGAATCCTTAAATTGGTTCTCATGCTTTAAAATTTAAAACAAAAAGTATATTTACTTTGTTTTTATAGTTGTCTTATCAGTGCCTAGACTTGTAGGTTTATGATAAAGAGGTAACACAACACAGATATATGTGTGTGCTATTGCCGAGGTTTACAAGTTTGTAATCAAAATAGAAAGAAAAAAAAAAAAAAAAAAAAAGAAAAAAGATGCATTCCTAGTAAACAAAAATTCAGAATTTTAAAAATCTATGTAATAGATTCAACATATTTATACTCTTATTTTATTTTTTTTAGAAGTAGAAATAAATAAAATTAAATTAATAATCTAAAAACTTATTTTTACTTTTTTTAACAATTCTGAGAATCTATGACAAAAAATTATTAATTGTACAAAATAATTGCATACTAAAGAGATCTTATAAAAAATTAAGGGGTCAAGAAAAATATTCACAAAAATATTTAAAATCAAATGAAAAATTATATATATATATATTTTTTTATTTTCAGAGTTCTTCTTACAATTTTTTTTTCTGTTTTAATTACAAATTATTTTATATTTTTTAATTTAATATTATTAGTGTTAAACATTTCAAGACAATTACTATACTTTGATGGCTATAGAGATTTTACGGAATTCATAATTCAATTGTAATTTAAATAATGGTGAATACTATGAAAAAAAAATTCAATTTATTATAAATAAGTTTTTTTAGACGAATATTTTTTTATTAATTAATAAAATTATTTATTTTAATAAAAATAATATTTTATAAAAAATGATATATATATATATATATATATATATATTGGTGGTATTTAACCTCACTCTTCTAATTTAATTTAATCTAATCTAGTACTCCCCATTCCACCCTACCCAGGAAGATCCTAATCGCCCCACCTCCTTGTCTTTCTTTTTGTGGACGCAAAAGCTGAGCAATGGTGGACGATGGTATGGCCAGCAAGGGCTCCTCCAAGAAGGCGGCGAAGAAGAAGAAGAAGAATAAGGGGAGAGGAGGGGGCAAAAAGAAGGGGATGACAATTGAGCAGGCACTGGCTGTCAAGGCTGTGAATGAGTGGGTGCATTTGGGTCAGCCTTCTTCTTCTTCATCATCTTTGGCTTGTGGTGGTCTATCAGATGACGATTTTGGGGTGCAGAGAGCTACAGCGAGAGCTGGGGACAAGCTTGTCTTTGATTTGCATTCTCATTCTAAGTTCAGCGATGGCTTCTTGTCTCCTACCAAGCTCGTGGAGAGAGCTTATGGGAACGGCGTGAGTTGGATTGTTCTTTTTCTTTTTAATATGTTCTCTCTCCCCTCCATTTTTCTGTCTTTAAGATTGAAAAAGGCTGGAATTGCGGTAGGTTTCTCTTTTTGTTGGCTTGCTTCTTTTGCTTACTTGGGCGGAGACGTGAAATGGGTTTGTTTGGCTTTTCTTGATGCGTATATCTTACACACTTCTCAGGTTTTGGTCATTTTCATAAAATTAAAATGGAAGAATAAGGAAACGCAAAAGGGAACATTGTCAATTTTTGCCATATGGGAGTGGAGCGAGCATGCAAGAACCAATTTATTGTCTAACTTGCGACTATTTTGTTTTGGTCGTTGTCTCATTGCAAAAGCCAACCTTTGAGTGGCTAAGACTTCAGGGGCTTCTCTTGACCAGTGTGCATTTTTAACTGTTTCACAGGCACCTGTTCTAACTTGCACAGCCGTGGCAATTATTCAGTTCTAGTTCGACATTTACAGGGTCAAATTGGTTCGACAAGCTTTCTTTCCGGGCTAATCATCAATTAAAAGAAAAAAACTTTTCTGTCAAAATCACTTGCAATTTCAACTGCTTCTTAGACTTGGAAATCAATCAGAAACGTAAATTTGATTTTTATGGACTGATTGACGGATCTAGAATGATTATGTTATCTTTGTTTCACATTTATGTTGGTCCATTTAAAGTTCCGTTGGGCATGAGCCATATAATGGGAAGTAGCATTCCTCTATCTTATAAGTCTTGCCCAAACTTCAAAATCAATGCTTGAACCGCTGAGTGTCCCGCTGGGGACTCTTTTTGGTTGTATATCATGGGTGTATTTCTTTTCTCCTGATTCTTCCAATCATTTGCTGGGATGCCAAGAGTTAATCACTTTTTGATTCTTGTATTCTTTGTAGCATAAGGAATTAATTGGCACACTTTGTCTATAACAGGTGAAAGTTCTTGCCCTGACAGATCACGACACTATGTCTGGCATCCCAGAGGCCATAGAAGCAGCTAGGAGATTCAATATTAAGATAATCCCTGGCGTTGAAATCAGCACTGTATTCTCAGCAAGGTTATCACTGACTCATTCTTTTCTGTGGTTCCTTTGTAGTGTATTCAGCTTTTCATGTTCGTGCCTCACATTCCTCAGTTACAGTGTCTCACAACAAGATTTACAGAGCTCATTCCTATTTTGTTTTAAAAAAAAAAAATTGCATGCATCCTGCTTGTAATTTTTCCACTTTTCTGTTGTTCAATCTCATTTCTACACAGCAGAAATTCTCAAGCAGATGAGCCAGTGCACATCCTTGCATATTACAGCAGCTGTGGGCCAACAAGGTTTGAGGAACTAGAAAAGTTCCTGGCAAACATAAGAGATGGTCGTTATCTACGTGCAAAAGATATTGTGTCCAAACTTAATAGGCTGAAATTGCCTCTTAAGTGGGAGCATGTTGTCAGGATTGCTGGCAAGGGGATAGCTCCTGGTAGACTGCATGTTGCTCGGGCTATGGTTGAAGCAGGCTATGTAGAAAATTTGAAACAAGCTTTTGCAAGATACCTATATGATGGTGGACCTGCTTATTCCATGTAATTATTTATCAATTTTCCTGCTACCCTGATTAATTAGTGCATTTTCTTACTCAAATGAGAAAAAGAAATGGCCGCTATGTATGTGTCTTTTCTGGATCAGGGGAAGTGAGCCTTTGGCAGAGGAAGCAATAAAATTGATACATGAAACAGGGGGTCTTGCAGTGCTGGCTCATCCATGGGCACTGAAGGATCCTGTTGCAGTTGTTGAACACTTGAAAGAGGCAGGTCTTCATGGAATGGAAGTTTATAGAAGTGATGGGAAACTGGCCGGTATGTGTAACTCCATCCTCATTCCTGTCTTCCTTCTGTTCTTCATTCTTAATGTTTCCTTTCATGAGGCTAGGGAAAGGAGGGTTGCTATTGGTTCTTTCAAAACTGGAAGCATTTGTTTTTTTTTTTTTTACCTTTAAATGCAACATATGCCATTAAATACATTCCTAAAGCTCAAGTATTGACTTCCCGGCCTAGCCATTGCTAAAAAAATGGTCAAAAATTTCATGTAAATCATTGTTGTATTAGAATTAGGTTGCCTTGTATGTTCCTAGCATGATTATACTTATTGAAAAGGCTTTTGTTATTCTTGGGGAAAATTAAAACTAAAACTCTAACTAATATATAAATATAGAAGAAATGGAAGTAGAAAAAGAAGAAGAGAAAGTTGGTATCTTCTAGTCATGTTTCAAAAATCAAAATCTATCATGGTTATATGGAGAAGTTAAAATTTAGAAGACAGCTGATCAATTGTGATCCGTATTGCATGCTTAATATTTTCATATGAGAAGTAATTCCCACATTCTTGTTCTGTGCAAAGATATGCATAGGTCATTTACAGTCTGCAATACTACTGATCTCCAGTTTGAGTTTCTTTCCCATTATTAATGCTGGAACCTATAGTAACACTTCTGATAATATCTTTGCTGTGCCTTGTTACTTGCTCTGCAAGTCTTATTTCCTCAATATGCTTTTGTTCATTTGCTGAAGTCAAGTCGTTTATTTCATCTTGTTTTAAACAGTATACAGTGACCTAGCAGATACTTATCGTCTTCTAAAGATTGGAGGGTCAGATTATCATGCAAGGGGTGGTAATAGCGAGTCTGAACTCGGAAGCGTTAACCTCCCAGTATTAGCTGTGCATGAATTTCTTAATGTAGCTCGTCCAATCTGGTGCAATGCTATCAAGGAT
The DNA here is from genome assembly GCA_037897445.1 of Ceriops zippeliana. Classification (NCBI taxonomy): domain Eukaryota; kingdom Viridiplantae; phylum Streptophyta; class Magnoliopsida; order Malpighiales; family Rhizophoraceae; genus Ceriops; species Ceriops zippeliana. Next base: position 4,474,357 of record JBAPLH010000018.1, on the reverse strand, counting down.
ATTCTCTACAGTTATGCTGATGAGCCCTCTGATTTAAATCTAGCACAGTTAACAAGGTTTGGAAAAATGAGGATTCTAAAGGGAAACCCTCCCTTGAGTTGTAAGGATCTAGTCGACCGTTGCTTGTCATTGTGGTTAACAAGTGAGGAGAGGCACAGCACCGAATTTGAGGCAATTAGGCTAAAACTATCCCATGTTGAAATTAATCAGAGGGGCACTAGTTTTCCTGCTGAAAGTAAATAACTTGAATCTTCATATTTCCTCGTACAATTTTGTCTTCTAGGCGATGATGAGAACTCTTCATCTTTTTCTGTTCGAGTGCCCCTGTGATCATAGGGGAGCCCTTATCATTGTACCACTAGAGCATTTTCATTCAGCATTTTCCCCATTTCCTGTGGCAAGTATTGTCCTAGAACAACATACAAGTGATAGGAGGATCTCAGATAATGCAAAATCCGAACAGTTGGGTATTGTCTCGATAGTTGAGTTATTTTTTAATCTAGTGGAGCCAGCCTTGTCCAAAATTGCCCGGTCAGCCATATTGATCTGATCCAAAGTTCCTTTAGAACAACTCTTTCTGTTATTGTTGTCAACCAGTAGCCTTATTTGTTGTGCGGTTTGCTCTTGTAATTGGCTTCATGTTGGCTCCATTTTTTACTTGGATCTATAACCATCTAGTACCCCAGGGCATGCACAATGAAATTCACAGGGAACTGGGCTGCTTCTCTTATAGTTGCGACTATATGGAAGAAACTAGAGGCTCAGAAATCATTAGTAAATAACAATCTTCGTTGACCACAACATTAGGATTTATATCCAAAACACAATTTCGAGTAAGACTTCCTTTCTGTAGGAGGAGGTTGCATGTCGACATTTGAGCTTCCATTAAGAAATTTAGGGCCAAAATATGAAAGACCTTTTGATCCTCAAAGAACACACTTTATTAAACGAGTGTTAAAGAGCCGAGGTGTTCATGACGATTTTCAAGATTCCGAAGGAATGAGTAAGGCTTCTTACCATATGGTTTTGTGGAATGGACACAAGCTCTTAGTATGTTATACTCAAGTTAATCTGACCTAGTAGACGGTCTTGTGCCGTCCATTGGCACCCGACCTGGATTTCTTATTCCACGTAATTTTAGAAATTAAAGTTTTCCAAAATCGAACTTTACCAAGCTGACGTGTCCTTGAACCCATCTGGCTATCTTTGTAATTATCACTTAAGAAAAGGAAATCAATCGTTAGTGCTTACTCAAATTGACAGGTACTGCTTGATAAAGGAAAATTTTGGTTTGTTTTCCAAAACCTACGACCTAAATCATCATGTTCAACCAAAAAAACCTAATATGACACAGAACTGGACTCAAGAAAGTATAACGACCACTGCCCTTTCAGAAGGAAATTTTCCAGTATCGTTCTGCCCTCCATCCCATCTTCACACAACATCAGCTCAAAAAATAAATATCATCTGTATTTGCCAATTTTCACTTTCTTCTCCATTGCCCTTCTACCATGATACACAAAAGAATCCATTATTCCTGCAATTGTAAAAATGCCTGACAAAAGAAGAAATCCCTGTCAGTGAAAAGGGGTTTAATAATAAAATGCATGCTAAACCAGTCGTTGGTCGATGCAGACTAAATCAATTTGTAATTGGGTCACTCTGAATGGTGCGAGCTGAAATTCAAAATAATAAGAAAAAAATGAAAATTCTGATTTCCACATTGTTGCAATGGTGCAAACTGTATATTGATCCCTCTTGTGCGATATGCATAAAACATATCCAGACAGTATAAGCAGCAGAAGGCTCTAATGAAATAATTACACATTAACAATGTTAAGTAGTTAAGAAAAACAACACATTTTTATGAGTTATGCAAACACAAGATTGAATTTAACTAAAAGAAATTAATGCCAAAAGGCTCCCAACTCTGACATCCAGTTCTAACCAATATCCTTTAGCCACTCTAAAATCCAAAGCCAACATGAGAATGAAAATGAAACGGTTTGGTAATAATGAATCCAATTACCAACTCCATATTAGCAAACAACATAATGCACATGCTTGTGAAGGTAGAGATTTTCTTTTGGGATAAAGGGAGAGAATATACCTCCAATTATGGCACAAAGATTTGTGATGAAGTGCAAAAATGAAATGTGCTCTTCTTCAAAAGTCACCTACAGTAACCAAAAAAGGAGAATACATAATAGATGGTTAAATAGATCAGTTGCTGATCTTTTAGGAAAGCACAACCTTCTGCACTCATAATGAAAAGAGTACACAGGAATTTTCTGAACAATAAATTAGAAACATGTATATTATACCCTTCTAGTATCAAGATGAGTTCCTAATAAATTTCTCTAACCATATTGTAAAACTACTTTCTGTAAACGGAATTAATGCATAGAACTTACTAATTCCCAAACAAAACAAAGCCATTTAAAAAGTCACAAACTAATAAAATAAAAAAACAGATCTTCAATTAGCAACTCCTGCCACATCTATAATTTGTGTGAAAGATCTGAATCAGATATTCAGTAAGCTTATGTAATGAGGCTAAAGGAACAAACCTTGATTGGAGAAAAGTCATAAAAGAAGAAAACTCCTGGGAGATTGCGAGTGTGGACCAGTTCTGACCTCTGGTAATGCTCCGTCACAGAGAACTGTATATAGCACCAATGCTAAAGCCTTTTAGGGCATGATCACATGAGTAACACAAAAGATGACAACAGCTTCTTCTTCTTTAGAGTTCTAGCAATACCTGATTTGAATTCACAGTGCGGCCTCTAACACTTTTATAAATTGTAGGGACCACCTGTGAGGTTGAAATTTAATTTTTATCTTAACATTGATAAGTTACATCAAGTAGGTGAGTGGACCAGAGCATAACTAGACCAAAGACAGGACATGCACAGTGGGGGAAGAGAGAGTAAACAGTTTTAAAATGCAAATGAAAATTTTAAAAGACAAAGACTAAACAAGCTAATAAACAAGTGAGCAATTTTAAGTAGTGGGGAAAAAAGCTCAAAAAGAAAAAAACGAGCAGTCTTGTATTCATGATTTGTATTGTGTACCCACTGACACTGTCAAAAATAAATCTTTTCAGCATCCAATGATTAGATTCTACATCAATTTGAAGATCAGAGATTTAGTGCCTTGAGAATACCAACCTTGATAAAATATAGGTGCCTTCCATTTGGTTTATCATGCACACCTTTTGTCCTGAAACAAAATAAACTCAAAATGGTGAAGATGTGGAATAAAAGGGGAAAACATCATGTAAAAACAACACAAAGTAGATGGATGCAGGAACCACAGCCTAACAAAGGATTGCTAATAAGTGTTAATAAGGATAAGTATCTTGCATATCATCACAATATTTATATTAATATTATATTGCTTTAGACATTACATATATTCAATGTGGGACAACTATTTACATATTACACAATATCAATTTGTTAACAGTTGCCTCAAGTTGGAGCATAAATGTTAATCACACTGAACTTGTTACAAAGAATATTTATCCCAACTCCATGTAAGGAATTTGTAAAATTTCTCCGACTTCTTCTCCTGTCTTAACATGAGTAGGTGCAACAGATCTTTTATAAAAATTTGCTCTTAACAAAATGACAATCACTCTCCACATGCTTAGTTCACTCATGAAACACTAGATATCAGGTAAATAGCATCCTGATTATCAAACTATAATCTAGTAGTGGTACTACTAATTCCAGGCTCTTCAAGAATTTGCTTAACCCGCATCAATTAAGTAGCTTGGGCCATAGCCCTATGCTCTGATGTGTACTTCACCTGGAAACCAACCAAGTCAACATCAAAACCCCTCAATTTTAGTGTCCCTTTTATCATGATACCATACATCTAAAACAGACACTCTCTTCAAGTCCTTGAGAATCCACAGCCTAGCATGCCACTGAAGAACTCAAGGGATAACGTGAATCAACACTGACACATACTTATTATCTTAGCAGCCACATAAACAAAATGGGACAGATGTGAGAATAACTTTCAGCATTTCCCGAGTGTAAGCAGAATGAAAGAAAAGACAGAAATTACCCATCAAGCGGGTTTACAATGCCTGGAAAATAGTCACCAAAAGCAAGCCTGTTGATCCTATGGCTTACCTATATCATGCACCAAAAGCTAAAATTCAGTTACATGTTGAATTTTTAAAAAGCAAAATAAAACAATGAAAATAAGTTAGGACTATTTAACTAATATCTAAAGAATGTTGACACGGAATATCTTACATTATAACTGTCTATCTGTAAAGCCAGCAAATCATGCATGTGAAAATTAGATTGATGAAAGCTCTTCCCAGGTGCAAAATGAAAATTTCCTGCCACCTTACTTACTTCTAGAGATCCATATATATTACATCCTTCACCCTGTTCACCTTTTACCTTTTGCATAAAGTCCTCTCGTTTGCACTGAAACCAAAATAGAATAAGTAATACTCCAGACAAAACAAAGCAAAGTAAGATAAGAAGCAGAAGACAATTATCCAAATTTGGCAAACATGTGGCCAGAGGGATGCAGAAACTACAAACATCTGCATGCCTTGCTTGGTTTGGTAGCAATGGAAAATAAAATTAAAATTTTTATGTCATTCAATTAATTTTAAGAAAAATCGTCAACTTATCCTCATCAGCCAGTTGCATGATTTTGACATACAGAAATGACTGCAGTAGTGTTTCATCAACTCTAAAAGCGTAAAGACCATCAAAATTTTTTTTGGCTCAACTGAAACAATTCAGGATACAAAGGCCAAAGCTTCAAATTCATTTCACTTTTCTTTGTTTGCATAAAATTGATTATGAAATTGCCTTCATGTTATAGGAATACATTTTAAATACCAATGCTGTTGCATATCTGTCCCTTCCAACTTCAGCCATATATTGCTCAATATGCCAGTTGATAATCAGGATCATATCCTAAAAGGCCATTAGCCAAGAATTCAAATGCCAATCTTGAAAACAAGCAGAAGTCATGGATGCAGGCATGACAGGGGGTAAAGTGGTTATCCACTTGTAACACATCTATTTTCCTTTTTCCCAATTTATTTTTTTTGTACTTTCAAGAAAGATAAGGAAAAAAAAAAAAGAAAGAAAAGAGGAAGAAGAAGAAGGAGCCAAAACCAGCACCTGAAAAAGGGCCACAAAGCAAATTAATATTTTCTCAAAACTTGCACAAACCCTAAGGGGGGATTAAATTAAGGTGAGAAATGCAAAGACACCAAGTTTGACACCCACCTGCCCACCCTGGGGACCCCAAAAGAATACCAATTTAAAATTGAGAGCCTTTACAATTCAAAATTTTGATTGAGAAGTATAACCAGCATACAAAGGATCCATTGAGAGTTTCAGTTGCCTCCCTCCCATATTTTGTCTACTAATCTAATGTCAGTTTGCAAAACCCAATACATGTGTGAACCCAAGTGAAGCATCCTTGCCTATACATCCAGAAATGAATTGTCTCATAAAGCATCTGCATCAACCATCCATCAAAGTGCCAATTGTACAGTCCAAGACGACCATCTAAGTCCCAAATCCCACAGAAGTAAATCAAGTCTCCAATGAGATAGAACCACTTTCTGACCAACAAATCCATATGAAAGCCAAGCATAATAGCATTGGGAATTTGTTACTTGACTGGTGCATCAAAACCATAATTATCCAAAACTTAAATTTAAAGACTATTATGGAATGTTTCCCCTTCCATTCCTAAGATGCTTCCAAAGTCATACCCCATGAGGAAGCTTATTTGTTACAAAAACCCACTTATACATCTTTCAAAATTTGTTCTTCCACAATGGATTCACACTGCCACTTCTCAAGATCTATGGAAGAATACAATCAATTATTCCTGATGAAGACAAAACTTCTCATAATGATATGCAGATTATTTTTTTTAACCAGTTAATGAGCAAAATTATTATTCCCAACAATTTAATAGCATGACAGAAGCAGATCAAATGCATAGAAGCAATAACACAAACTTCAAAATAAGATGATTTATATATCCATAGAATCCACTAATAAAAGGTACAGGCATAACCAAAGCAAAAACTGTAAGAGCCACCAGCATACTGACCTGATCAATCAAATCTGCATTTGTCAATGCCCACCCTTTCTTACTATATGCTTCTTGAACTTCTTCACATGAATTACAACAATGGTCATCTGTCTGCTCAAAAGAAAGGGTCAAAAGGGAGATTAATCAAATGAACCATCATATAAGAATGTTAGTAAGAATTTGTTCAACATTCAGACTTTTCTCTTGAAAAAGGGAGCAAAGAAAGAGTCTCATATCCTTTCCTTGGTCAAGCCACACTCATATTATAGTCAACCCCAACTCTTTTGAATGTATGTCTAAAACAAAAACAGAGCATTAATCCCAAATTTAACTGGGATCAACTACATGAAGCTTTTCTCATCATTCCTTTCTATTGTGAACTAAGTTTGACATAAAATCTAATTGTTCAAAATCCTTCCTAACCAAAGATTTCCAAGTCATCTCCCTCTCCTCTTGCCATCCACTTGGAAATGGTCATTACTCTCATTGGAGCATTTGTGGGTCAAATACAATTAAATAGCTTGATACCATAAAAAATTTGATTATTTCCCAATATCTCTTCTTATTTTCCATTATTCCAGCAGGTTTTATTTCAGGATTGCATTAGTGCAATGTTAAAATCTGATACAGAGTCTGGAAGAGAATGGAGTAGACTAGTCATTAGATCCATCCTCCGAATGAGGGCAAACTACTAACCAGATGCAATCCCTAACTCATGGTTAACTTAAATTTATATACATCTGCAGAAAACTAAGAGAGCTGAGCTAGCCTACCTGTGTGCATCATAATCGCTCAACAAAATGAAGTTTGTAGCACTATATAAGTGCATTCCATTAAGTGCATATTTCATGGCATGAATAAGACAATACAGTATTGTAATAAACATCCTCAGAACCCTAGAAAATTATGGGTCTCCAACAAGGATAAAATCCTGTAGGAACTGCACAATCCTACTAAGTCCAACCAATGGCACACTAGAGTATCCTGTGTCTTTTTTCATTATTCTAAGTCTAAGATCTACTTCTTGATGACAGTGATGTACAAATTAAAGTGAGAAATAGCCATCATAGATTGACATGGAAGCCAAAACCTGTGACCATAAAAGAACTAAGTCTACTGATAAAGCTATAGATATGCCGATTCCATTTGCATTGAGTTTGAGTTAGCAAGAGCAATGTCCAACTTTCATGAAGTTCATGGTGAGTGAGGCTACAAATGATGAGAGACAGAACCAAAAAAAAAAAAAAAAGGTATTGGATAAGTATGCAAATCCATGACTTCAAAATCATGCTAATGGTCTATAAATGACAATGAAATTCCCATGAAGGAAAATTTTAAACCCAGTCTTTTCAACACAGCCAGTGAACTGGAAACAAAAAACAGAATTTTTTTTTTAAAGCATTATAGGCATAAAAGACCCAAGTTTATTAATATATATATATATTCAATGTAATTTTCTTTCTCTAGTCTCTTATTTCACATAATTTGAATAGAAAAGCTTCCTGAAGCACAGCTCAGCTGTCAAATTGTCATTGAGTTAACCCACTACTGATGTCCCTTAACAATGAAAGGGAAAATGTTCCATAGCTTTCAATTTGATTGGCAATCATATGATGATCTCACACATAATGTGATAGCATGACTACAAATTGTAAAGGTAATGCTGCAACACAAGAGATGACAAAAATCAGTTTACCGTTTCTGCACCATAACATGAACCACAATAAGTTTCTCCATGTTCAAGTCTGCCTCCATGTCTTTGCAAAGGCTTCTCAATCTGTGGGAAGGAAGAAGAGGAGAACAAAACATTAAATATATCAAGTAAGTAGATGCAAGAACAAAACCTCACGTCTTTTTCATGAAAACATGTCTTTTTTGGTGCATGTGTGAGGTTTTGTAGATGCCAAAGAGACAAATTAAATTTATGATGTTATAAATAAAAAATCCACCCCATATCAACATAAAATGACCTATTTTCATCTTTGATAGACTTTTACCTAAGACAGGAATTTTTTTGGGGGGTGGGAGGGAAGGGGGAAGGGTTGAAGAACAATAAGTTTGCATAAATGGAAATGCCCATAACTTAATTCTTAAAGTGCAAATGTCATCAGCTATAATTGTTAACTATTGTAAGATAGGTAGAGATGGTGCACAGCCACACACACACACACACAAAGAGTAGGGTATAGAAGGATGAGAGAGAGGGGGAGAGGGAGAATGAGGTGTATGCGTACATGTGGGTGTGTGTCAACTAACCTTTGGTGCACCAATCTGATCCTGCCTGATTTCTAGTACTTCACCATCTGAATTAATCCTCTTCTTGGTTATATCATGCCTCTGGCAAGTAAAAAAGGACAAACCAATCAAAGCCAAAGAAATTAGATTAATAAACTGAATTACCCAATAATGATCAAGCATACACTAGTCAACATCAATCAAGTTATTGGATACATACTATATCAAAGTGCTGCTCCCCACTGATATCCATGGCATCAAGACTGAGTAATGAACATGGAATGGCAGGAAAAGTGACATCGAACTGCAAATTTACCAAAAAAGATGGAATGAATTTAAAGAGAGGAAAAAACAATGTTACCTCTGGAATTAGAGTTACAGTACAATAAGCATGGGAGAAAACAATTATTGTTCAAGGCTCTGCTAGAGACAGCACTTCAACATAAAGATGGAATAATGTATAAATATTAGTAAGATGTTTACTTGTGTTCAACAATTTTGATGATTTGAAATGTCTACAGGACCACAATATAACCCCGAGCAACAAAACCAACCATTTGTAGACAAGGCACAGCATGCTTATATCAGTCCACTAAACTATGGAACATAATGGAGCAAATAGATGATTCTTTATTACATTGATTCGTAAGGTTTCACCCCTTGAAGTATCCACAAAAAGCTTTGTCTCTGTAACTGTTTGCCAATATAATCCTTCAAAAGTTGCAATCAAGAAAACTGTGAGGCAAAGAATTGATAAAACCAGATCCAGCAAATTAAAAAACTTTTGGGAGGAGTGGACATTAAGAGATGCTGTTTAGCATGAGTCTGTAGAGGAACAAGGAAAAACATAAACATCCACAAGCATCAGCTCAAAACTTATGGTTCACCAAATAAATTGACAAAAACCAATTCAGAAACAAACAAGTTTAAATATGTGTAAGTCTTTCTATCCACTAAAACCCTCTCTATGGTCATAATGTCAAGAAGTTACTCATATCAAAATAAGCTACTACCGTAACAAAGACTATACAAGCTTTTAGCAATAATGAGTTGGATTTTGTCAGACGCCTGGCTACATGACAACATAAACAGGCCTTAGACCACAGCCTCATTTATTATCATCACTGTCCCAAATTTGAATATTTGCCACCAAGAAGATGTGGTTAGATTTCCCACCAAATGAAAAGAGCCGAATATCAACCACAAGATCTGTGGTTAAGGTAAGGTGTTGCTTGAAATTGGGTTTCAAAGATTCAAAGGAGCTTCCCCAAAAAGAGAGAAAATGGATCCACCAAAAGTAAACAAGCAAACAAGCAAATGAAAAATTGAATGAGAAGGACAGGAATGAAAATTCAAATCAATAATCAAGCATATCTTCCAGAAAAATAGCCACTTATTTCACAAGTGCACAATAGAATAAAAAAGATATATATATATATCCCAATACATCCTCGAGATTGATGGGGGCATCAATATAACAGCAAGTTTACTCTACTAAGACCAGCAGGCCATGGGTTTAAGTCAAAGAAACAATTTCTCCATAATAATAGGAATAAGGTTGCATAAATATGACCCTTCCCCCAAACTCCACCATGTGGAAGCCTCATGCATTGGGACACCCTTTTTATATATCCCAGGGTTTTAGATTATCCTCACATTTTAGTTTCCACAAAATTTTTCCAGTAAATACTAAAATTGCAAATGTTAATCAAGATAAGGGGCCTAATTCCATAAAATTTGGAAGCATCATATCAAATAGTTGCAAACTTCTGATTTCTATAAGCCTTTTATGTATACATCAGATGTCGATCACAGTAAATAAAAAATGCACTTAGCTAGAGTAGGCTTTAATGGATAATGCAAAGAACATGCTCCCAAGCCAAATATATGCCAAGAAACAAGCAATAGAGTATTGCACTAAACAAAGTGGAAACAACTGTTGACAAATAGACTAAAGGACACTACCAAAATCATGCGTATCCATTTAATCTTGTACTTTTAAGAGAGTACAATTCAACCCAAGCATAAAAAGAAAAGAATGAAGCAAAAGAGAGCAGAAAAATGTAGTCCGATTGTTGAACTTCATCTGAGGGTGAACATGACAAAGAAATCACCAAGCAATTGGAGGATAAACCAATGGCTACTCCAAAACATCTAAAGCCCCAGTCCCTAGATACACTAAGACTACCTCTCAAGATGATGGTCCAAATTTACCTTGCACAATGATTCATTATATCAAGAGACATCATGGATTTGCAAGTATAAACCAAGCCTGTATCTGTTAGCAAGATAGCTCAACTCCTAATGCAAAACCTACTTGCAGTCATGTGACAAAATTACAAATTTTGACACGATTGAGTAAAGGATTGAGTCCCAGCATGAGCACGAAACTTCCATTTAGTTTCCAAGTTGGCAGCACCAATGTCTCCTCTATACATAAAAAAACCACTACTACATACAACTTTCAAAATGGCATAAAAATCTCCCATGGCTAGACAAATTTAAATTCAAAATAATAACGAAATTACCACCAAATGTGTTCTTCTTTTTCTCTCTGTCTCTCATCCCTTTCGTTAAATAGCTTCAAAACACATTGCTAGACAGAGAAGTTTATTAATTGTCAAAAGGCAAAAAAAAAAAAAAAAAAAGTCACATTGACACACAAATACTTGATGCCAGTTAGGGAAGAAGCTTTTGCCTAATTGAGCAACAAAACAGTCAAATCCAATTCTTGAATTAATTGTATGAAACGTCTATCAGTCAAAAGATATAAAAGAAAGAGCATCCCAATTCTTCCCTACTTGCGTTACATTATAATAAATGCGGCGGGAAATAAACCAAAGTAGCGGCAAATAAATTTTTCCTAAGTTCCAAGAAGCCAAACAGAAACACGCACACAAACAAAAGAAAAAAAGAAAAAAATCAGAGGGAGAAAGAAAGAGAACATATACATACTGAACTCAGAGAAGAAGAGGAAGAGCATGACAAGAGAAGAGAAGAGAGTTATGAGGCCGCCGGAGAGGGTACGGCTGTAGAAATCCTCGTTTATCTTCGGGTACGCGTCTAAATTCCTCAGCTTCTGAATCAAACCCTCCATTTTCTTCCCCTTTTTTTACTTTTTAGCTAATCCTTTCCCTTCCTCCTCAATACGAATCGGGTTACATCCAGTTTCTCTCTCTCTCTCTCGTCGACGAGGGAGACGGAGGAGAAACAAGAAGAGGATTAAAAAGGAGAGCCGGGGGGATTGGGTCACGAAAGGTAAAACAAAGAAATAAGGCCGTCAATTTCAATCTATCCGCGCGGGGTTCGCGGCGAAATTTTTATTTTTATTAAAAGATTTACTTATCTGTAAAATAAAAATATATTTTTTTAATTTTATGAATCTCATAATTAAAAATTAATAAATTAATCTATTGTTAATAGATAATAACGCTTACTAAAATTTATAATAATGAAATACACTAACTGCATTTGCTGTGTTTAACAAAATCTGTGTTCATATAGTAGCTTTTTTATTAAATTCATATTAGAGATATTAAAATAAGAATTAATTATATTTTACAAATCATATTATTAAATTTATATTAGAGAATTATTAAATCAAATTTTTACTAAAAACCACTTCATGAAATATGTGTTTTTTTTATATATAATTTGATTTTTGTATTTTTAATAATTTTATATATTTTTTGTAATTATAATTTATTTTAGCATATCCAACATAAATTTTGTTTTGCCTTTTTTTTTTTTTTTTTTGTGTTTTCGCGGTCTTATCATTAACGAGGATCCCAATGAAAAAACAAAAAACAGTATAATTGTGTAATGAATTTGTAGGTCTTTATAAGAAATGATACCGTATATGCATGCGTACGCTACGTCAGTATAGTTTGTTGGCAAATGGATGATCACTGGCGTCCGTCTTCTCGTCCTTGTTTGGTCTTTGTTACTTTGGTGCGTGTTCTGTGGAACGGGTCAAACTTTCTTTTTGACAATGATGACTTTAGTTTTGACTTAGATCGTTGAAAATTCCTCAAAATTTTTCAATGCGCAGTGAATTCTATGGTCGACTCAAATGTGGATTGAAACTTTGTTTGTTCCAGCCGAATCGATTTTTTTTTTCTTTTCTCAACTTAAATCAATATATGAAAATTTGGCCTAACCAAAATAAACCTTAACATCTCGTTTGCGTAAAGATTTAGGACTAAAGAAAAGTGAAAGGAATAAAAATTGAGATAGTAAATTTATTTTATTATTTTTTTGTTTGAAAAAAAAGTGTTGTAAGAAAATAAATTTATAAATTATATGCATTGTAATTTCAATTTAATTCTTAGGATTAAAACACAAATTGTTAATCTATAATTTATAAATAATGTATCTAGTATAAATATAATTTAACTAATCATTTTATTTAAATACTAAAAAATTATAAACTAACTATTAAACTACTATTAAATACGAATAATTCTTGAAGTATATCAAAAAAATCTTAAAATCAATAAATATCATTACATAAATTAAATTGATGATGTGACAAAAAAGAGAGTAAAAAGTTTTTCTCATAAATTTTAACAATATATACTTTCACATAAATATAAATATAGATTTGTAACTATACAATTTCATTTGTCTTTTTATCTTCCAAAAAAAATAAAACCTTTAAGTTATCAGCATTTTTTCTTTATAAAACTCACTTGAGTATTTTATAAACTCTAAAAATTTAGTTATTAAAGCAAGATTACGCAATAAATATCAATAAACTTAAAATTAAATGTCCAATACAATACAAGCGAATATAAAAATTGTGTAATACAAACCACAAAATGAGAGTTCTCAAAATAAAAGGCTCAAAAGATCCTTAAAAATAAGGAAATTTGTAATTATTAATAATTATGTTGTATATCTTGATATCAATTTTAAAAATGATCTTAGCATATTTTCATAAGTCATAAAATGTGAAAATTTTGATTATGGTCTAATATTATGAAAAAAGAGGTAGAATTTATTGTAAATAATCAAGTTCGAAACTTTGTTAAATTCTTAAAAAGAGTTATAACTATAAATTGCAAATGAGTTTATAAAACTAAAAAGGACTTATTTAGTAATGTTAAATGGTACAAGTTTAAACTCATAGCCAAAGATTTCAATTAAAAGGAGAGCATTAATTATCATGAAACTTTAAAGTGATCATGACTTAGAACTATAAATAGATATGAAAATAATTTTCTTAAATGAGAATATTAAGGAAGAAGTATACATTAGTTGCCTTAAAAATTTCACTACTAATAAAGAAGTCATATATTATACAAGTTTAAGAAATCTATATATGGGATCATATTAGTCTTCTTATAGTGGTATATTAAATTTCATAATATTATAATTATGTATAACTTTAAAGAGAATATTATGGATCAATGTATATACCTTAACTATACTAAGAGTAATGTATTATTTTAATCTTATATGTAAATGATATTTTACTTGTACATAATGATTTAAGGTCATTACATAAAACTAAAAAAATGTTGCTATCAAAACTTTGAAATAAAGGATATAAATGAAACTTAATATGTCATTAATTTAAAAATTCATAAAGATAAATTTCAACAAATATTATAATTATTTTTAAAATCATATTGAAAAATTTTTAGAAAGATTTATGATGGAAAGTTATTTTTTCACTGTAACACTTATGATAAAAAAGGGCAAATTTAATCTTACTTAGTGTCTTCAAAATAACTTGAAATGAGAAGAGATAAAACACATACCATATGCATTTGCATTTAATAGCCTTATATATGCACACGTCTATACTAGTCTTGATATTTCATTTACAATAGGAGTTTAATCTTATTTAATGTTGTTAAAATGACTTTAAATAAGATAAAACACATATCATATGTGTTTGCAATTAGTAATCTTATATTATGTTAAACTTAATGTTGCATTTGTAATAAAAATGTTAGAAAGATACCAAAATAATCTTGGAAAAAATCATTAAAAAATTACCAGAAAAGTTATATAGCATTTACAAAAAACCAAAGACTATAAACCTACATAATAACATACTAACTATTTGGAAATAATTAAATATTTAAATGCTAATTTCACTTATTGTGTAGATAACAAAAAGTCTACCACTAGATACATTTTTATATTTATTAAAAATGATATATTTTGAAGAAATATTAAGTAAACTATTATTGCTTTTTCATTATGAAAATAAAATTTATTACTTACCATAAAACTATTATAATAAATTTTATCACAAGACTATATATTGTGAATTCTACTTTTAAACCACTCAAATATAATGTGATAATTTAGATGTATTTTTTTTCAAAGAATAACAAAAGTGAAATTTAAAATAAATATATCAATATTAAGTATTTAATTATTAAAGATTATATTTAAAAGTAAGTTATTGTTATAAAGCATATTAAAACTCAATTTATGGTTATTAATTATATGATCATGGGATTTTTTTTTATCTAAATCATATAAGGATCATGTCAGGTACATGAAATTAGTTAGCTTTAGTTATTTAAAGAAAAAAACTACACTTTTTAATGTTTTGGTTTTATAAAAGTCCTTTTAGTTATTTGTAAATAAAGACTAAATTTTATTTGTATATAATTTATTTGTGACATAAATAGATTGATAGTTAAAGTATTTTTATTCAAAAAAGTAATGCTTTAATAAAATATTTAATTAAAAATTTACAAGTATTGTGATATATATATAAAGAAATTGTAACATGGCAATTATGATTTAGGTATAAAGGTTTTTATATAAAGGTTGTTATTTAAATATATTAACTTATATAGGTAGTGTAATTCATTACTATAAATAAGGATATCACTTGTTATAAAATGAGATAATATTATAATATTTTTTAAGTGATCTATATGAAAAAAATAAATATTAGTCAGGATGATAATTATATTGTAACTATGTATTGTTAATGATAATTAAATAATTGTTAATTATAGTTAAGTCAGTATTAATGATAATTAAATAATAATTAAGTCATTCATAATAAAAATTAAAATCAATTAATTAAACATTTTATTATAGAAATATCAAGAAGCTTATCTTAATGAAAAAAAAAAAACTATAAAATAATAATAAAAGGCATAACAAGACCTATAGTATGATTTAAGAAATGCTTTGAGTTCAATTTCTATCTTATGCTTATTCATTTTTGTGTCTAGCTTGAATTGTATTTGTGTTAACTATTATGCTTCAAGGAGAAAAAAGGAAAAAAAATATTATTTTATAAATTTCAAAATAAAAAGTAAGTTAGATGCAATATATACAATTAAATAAAAGAATAAATTAAAATATTTAAGATTTAATAATAAAAATCAAATTTAAAAGTTATACAAAAAAAATTATTTGGTAAAATTTAAGTTGGAATTCAAATCATTATATTATATTTGGTTTGCTCACCTTTAAAGGCCTTTTGAAATAATCATCAATTACTGATTATGCAGTACAGTGATATGTTTGCATGGACTTCTTGATTTATAGTATGGGTTTAAATTCTAGCTATAAATAAAATTTGTTTTTAATAAAATAAATAATATACGGGTCTTGTTTACTCGGCTATGTTATCCTGTTGTCGTTTCTCAATTTCTTCTTTCCGAACGGTGATCATGTCATTATTTGCATCTGGTTACATCGGGTGGGTGGGCAAATAAGCAAGACGAAACGAAATATCACAAAAAACAAAAAAAGGTTAGGGAAGGTGAAACATGGCAGGAGGAGGAAGGCTGGATGGGATGTTGCCGCGCGCTCATCGCAAGCGGCGCCGCGAAGACGATGAAGGCGACGATGACATCCTCCACGCCGACAACAAACCCACCTTGTAATTTTCTTCATCATATCCCCTTTGGCTACTTTATGAACTCTGTTATTTAGAGATTAATGATAAGCTGAACTTAAACTCTTTTTTTTTTTTTCAAATAATAATTTTTGGTTCTTTAATGGGTGCGATTTTTCTTTTGTTTTCACTTTCCTTTTTCCTTCCGTTCCTTGATTTGGTTAACTGGGTCTCTCTCTCTCAAACCCTAAATCTTTGGGAGAAATTTAGGAAAAGGAGAGGCGGTGGTTGGACGGGATGGTAGTAGAACAGCTTAAGCCCTATAAAGATCACACCTTCCAATAGTTGCATTCGAATTTGTTAGCAGCAGCTTCAACAGAGAGATGACTTCAAAGGATATACCTGCTTTCACTAATATTCTAGTTTTAATGCCTTTCATATTGTTTCTTAGTCTTCTGGTGTATATTTTTTCAACCCCCTTCCCAACCAGTTTTCCTCTCTCTTTGGCTTCCTTTCTGGGTTTGAGAAGAAGAGAACAGTAGGACAGGCTCTTACGAGAAAGTAATATTTGCTGCTGTATGTGTTGTAGGGTCTCAGTCATTCAAAATTATTCATTTTTCGCAAAGTACATGGCATCTCTTTTTGTTCAATATAATTGTCTCGCTTACGAAATGAAGATTCATTATGAAATGAATGAACTATTTTCAAGATGATTAAATCAGAGTTGAATGAATCTCACTGTAATTTACAAGCATTTGTGTTTTCTTTATCTCCTTAATCCTTATGGTGTAATAAGTAACCTCTTATTCAACAATAGAAATGAAAGAAGAAAATGAAGTGTGCAGGTTGATGGGATATAGCTTAAACCCATCAATTAGTTTTTTGGTCACATTTACTCATCGTTTCTTATTTTGGTATCAGGGCACATTTATCATGTCAAGCTTTATAACACTGCTAAGTAAAGGCCACTTTACAAATATAACTTGTTAGATTCTATCGTCATTCTTTAGTAGCATTTTTTTTCTTATGTTGAAGGCACATGCTATGGTGATTTAAAATAACTGATTTCTTAATTGAGACTTGGATCCTTAACATTTTTCCCGGATCAATTCTTTAAACAAGTCATCAAAGTAAGAGCTGTTTAGTTGATTTTCAGTAATAATCCCGATTGCAGGCAGAAGAAAGTTAGATTTCCCAAGGGTAAGAAAGGGAAGCCTGGAAATGAAGTGGGTGTAGGTAGAGATGAATCTGGTCCAAGTGAGACAAGAGATCCTCATCAGGCTGCTACAGAGCGTGCTAAGCACCGTAATCAAATTGCGGCAGAACTCTTTAGTGAAGAACTTAATGATGTGTCCATTGCTGAAGTGACTTATGAGGTTTGTATTATAGACTTATGCTTTCTTGAAATTATGCCATCATTGCTATGCTTATTGACACTTCTTTTGTTCAATAAATTATAATCCACTAACTAAATTGTACAGGGACCAAATTCAATTTCATTTATTCCTAAACTTGACCAAAATTAAAGACCTTTCTATTGGATGCCTCATTGATATGTGATTAAATTTAATGCTCATGCAGTTCTCTGTGAAAAAATAGGTTTGCATGCTATTCCTATGTTTTGTTTTTCATGCAGAGGTTTAGAGCACAATTCATAGGTGCAAGAAGTTGTAAAAAGTTAACTTGCAATGGTTCAAAACTTTTTTTGTGGTTGAATTCTTCAAGGCAAATAATGGGATGTTTTACTGCTACCGATTAGGTTCTTTTATAGATAACTAAGCAGTAGTTTTTGACCAATTGTTGAGAGGGTCTAGAGGAGACTTTTTGGGTTGGATGCAACAATATCTTTCAAAAGAAGTGATGCTACACCTTGCAAAAGAACCATTTTTAATATCCTTGTGTATTTCTCATGTCCTTGTTTCTTCCACATTTGTGGTTGTTGAGAGATTGGAGGACAACTATGAAAATAAAATTTTGGGGTGAATTCAAGGAGGATTAACTTTTATCCACTAAGTTGTGGTGCTGTCTACAACCATTTGAAAGGAACGTTTGTACATAAGCTCATATGATTTTGAGCAAAAGCACTTCTCAGTAAATGGCTTTGGGGGAAGTTATTAACTACAAAGCACAGTGGTTGGATTTTAGTGACAAGAGACAGAGGATTGCTGCCAAGGGACTGTGTGTGTTAATGGTGGGCATATGTTTTGATTGCTTAATTGACTTGGGTCTTCTGATCAAACCTTTGGAGATTGACTTTTTGTTCTAAGAGAATAACAAAAGGTCTTATCATCTCTCTTCTTCTTTGTGAAGATCTATTCTGTGGCTACAAATTTAAAATAATAAAATTCTCTTAGTTTTTCTCTATTTTGTTTGTCAAGTTTGTTTCTGGGGCTACAAATTTTACAGTTTCCCACTCACTTATGGTGCATCTAATGAATTTCTTGTGTGTCTTTATATCTGTGCTTTGAATGCAAATAAAGAATGGTGAGGCCATCCAATCAAAACTAATGTTACTCTGCTCTATGAAAGGCTTGTTTCCAGATTCAGGCTTTGAACGAATCTGATGATTTTCTTGTGTGTATGTATATTTGGGCTGTGAAATCAAATAAAGAATAGTGAGACTGTCCAATCAAAACTAATGTTACTCTACTCTATGAAAGGCTTGTTTTCCAGATTTGGCGTCATTTTCTTTCAGTTAAGATATGCCAGATTTTCAGTAGTTGGGACAGCAGCAGCCAATAATGGGATTTCTTGTGGTAGGATGATGAGAATTTTGTTGAAGATGGGATCCAAATAGAGCCATTCAATCTTAAAAAGGAGAGGGAAGAAGGCTATTTTGATGCACAGGGGAATTTTGTTGAATATATCAATAAGAATGAAATGAAGGTAATCCACTCTGCTAAAGTACTTCTGTTTTAAATATAGCTGTGAATTTATGTACCGATCATGTGTATACCTGTAGGATCCATGGCTTGATAGTGTTGCAGTTGATGCACAATATGCGGGAAAAAGCTCTGTGGATGTAACTAATGGAGATGATGATGATGACAACGTTGCTCATGACCTTTCTTCTGATGATATTGGAAAAATGAAAAGAAGAATTGCAAATGTGCTTGAGCCGGGAGAAACTGTATTCATCAGACCTTTGTTATTGGTTCCTTATGCAATTCCTGTTTGTGGATAACTATGCTTTAAAGTTCATGTACCTGGTCTGTTTATTCTCTATCAATTAGGCTGTTTTGGGAGCATGATAGGTCTGTGAGAAGTTGTTTTGATACTCCCAACCACCACCAACACTTCATTCTCCCCATTTGGCAGACAACAAGAAAATTAAACTTTTCCTTCTAAACAACTAGCTATGAACGCATTAGTTGTGGTTTTCACTTTTGGATGCTCCAGAAATTTGTTTTACCTTTCAAAATGTGTTTTATGAAATTCCCACCGACAAATGACTTGAAAAGTAGATGATTGTGAAGGTTATGGAGGTAGCAGTTTATGACAGAAGTTAAGTTATTACATATTCAAAGAGTTGCTTTGGGTAATTGACTCTATTATGTCATTTGTAAGAGGATGTCTACCATAAAAATTGGTTTTACCAGGTTAAAGTCTAACTAATGGATGAAAGGACCATGAGTATATATGTTAGTTCATGTTGCCTTTGCTAAGGAGAGTTATTGAACTTTTATAGGTTTCCTTTTTTCTGTAATCTTGATACTAGAGCAGTTTCAAGTTATGTTTCTTTCTTTCTTATCCTTTTCTTTTTGTTATTTTCCTTCTTCTGAAGGGCATAGAAAAGTTCTAAAATAAGTCAGTCCTGTGGCGGTTCTTTAATCATAGGAATTTGACATTTTCCTGACATCATTTATCTGAGAATGCAGCTGCTGATTTTTATTCTCAACAGTGGTTCAAGCATAAAATTTTAAAATTTTGATGTATATATAGAAACATTTTATTTATAAATTGAATCTCCGGATACATTATATGATCAAGAAATGCATCTAGTTTCCTCTGGGTGAGCAAACCTTGATTTCCACTAGAAAATTCATATTTATGAAGTTTGATCCTTGAACTTCATGATTGTGGACGGAATTCTAGCTGATGCTTGGCTTAATTTTAGTTTCATCATTGTCATCAAGGCAATGCAAAAAAAGAAAAAGAGTGCCTGCTTGCTAGCTTTTTGCTGTTATACAGGTGTCTTTATGTAAAAGTCATGTTCTTTGTGGGTGCAGTTCCCTTTTTGGTCAGTGTGAGGTGTGTCTATGTGAATGCCTTCCTTGTTGTCAATGTGGGCTGTGTCTGTGACTGTATCTTTTTTGTCAATCTAAGTTGTGTAAGGAACTCTCCCTTTTCACTGAAAGGTTTTACAAGCACTGAGAAGATTGAAGGGAGGCTCAAATAAGAAGGAGAAAATGTCTGTTGAGACACAGCTTCTATTTGACCAGCTAACTGAAGATGCCAACAAGTTGTTGGATAATGGTGAATATGGTAAGTGTTAGTTTGACTAAGTTGTTTTATTTAACGGTTAGTTATAGGCTATTACTTCTGATGCATATCATTTGGTTACTATTTCCCAACTATTTATCCTTTGCTCATCTCTTTTTTCATCCTAAAGTTCTCTGAATTTTGCTTTTCTCTGCATGCTCTCATCCCAGTTTCCTCTTTTTGATTTTGTTTTACTAGTCACTGTTAATGTGTGTGCCATGCAGATGTCTATCATGATAAGCAAGAGGTTTTTCATCGTGAGGCAGGTTGGTGTGTTTGCAGTTATTCATTTATTTACTTCTACCCTATTTATTTTGCTTCTTATGCTATCTGTCCATGGTTTTCTTCTAAATGTGGTGTTGCTTCTGTGGACATTTGTGTCTCTGTACCTTTTTCCCCCAACAACTAAAATAATTTTATAAAATTTTGAGTAGTTGATGTTCTTCCTAAACCCCAATGAATTTGGTTGCATATCCATTTGTCCTGGTAATACTACTGAAGGTCTGACTATTTGGTATTGTGTGGCCATTAGACCAAGCTTGCCACTATGATTTTAAGATGCCCCCTGCACCCCTACTTTGCCGTAGTGCTTGATCTATATCTCACTTCAATCATGACAATTCATTTCCATAGAATTCCTAATGTCTTGCATTCCCTCTCATAACATTTGCTTTTGCATTCTACAAACCGTTTGGTATGTGTTGTCAGTGCTCTTTATTGATGTCTACAGAAGGATATGAAAGGTTGGCTCTGGCCAGGGTGAAGGGTACAATGGTAAGTACTGGCCAGGAGAATTCTGGGTACAATATAGGGATGGACATGGTCTCCAATGTAGCAGATCTTGGGGCAACTTCCTCATTAGCTTTTGATGTGGGGACCTCGAAGCAAAATGTAGCTACTGCAGAAATCTCAGGCAATGATGTTGATCCTTATGACATATTTGCAGAGGAGGATGATAATGCCACTAGTAAATCTCTTGGCGGAAGTAATGTGGTTGTTGGCTCTAATTCTGATGGAGCTGTTCAACCATCATCTGATGGCATAAATTCCCTCTCTGAGTGTAAATTTCTACTTATTTTCTTTTCATTTTTTTTTTAGTTATCTATAATGTAAGGTCTAACCATCAAAGAGTAGATCAGATTATCTGGATTGAAAATTATTTTTTATTCAGTGCATGGCCTGATTCATGTTATGAAATATGTTTTGGTTGTCTGCAGCTGGATCCTTGCAAAATGACTATGTATATGATGAGACTTCTGGGTATTCTCTCTCCCCTACAGACATTTTTCTGTAGCCTTTGTTGGCTGTTGTGTTTGTTCTGGGAAACTGCTTGGCATGGGTGTTTTCAAGGGATACTTTTGTTTCCCACTCTTACTAATGAAGTGGTGAGAAATTTGTGCAGTCTACTTGGTCATGGAATGTTTCCAAATTTAATGAAAACATTGGAAATCTGGCTTTAGGCATTAATAATATTTCATATGGTTTTGATAGAAGACTGATTTTGTTTGTGAAATGTGGCATAATTATACACAATGTTTAAAACTCTTAATGATCAATCCTTCCTCGGTTGCTGTTTGGTTTTATTTGTCACCCATGTTTTAAAACAATGATGCGGCTTTGACATTTTGATTAGTCTGAATGATCGAGGGATTTTGCAAGAATTATAATTGACATATATGCATTTGCATTTATTTAGCAATTTAGGTTAGGTTATGGTCAAACTAGTAATTAGTCGGTGAATAATTTTTTTTTTGAAATTTTTTGACGTTTTCCTTTTCTATTGCCTGGACCATGAGAGCTAGGAGAATCTGTGTAAGTCGCAAGTGCTTTTCAGTTGTGTAATTTGATGTTAACACTTTTTTTTTTTTGGCTTCTTCATTTCTACAGCTACTACTATAGTAGCCACTTGGGCTATTATTATGACCCATCTTCAGGATTTTATTGCCATGCAGCATCAGGGCAATGGTAGGGAACTCATATTTTCTTATATCAGTTTCAATCAACCTGGGTGGCTTTTAAATTAAGTTGCTGAGTTGGGTTGAATTTTTATGCTATCATTGTTTGGTTTTTGACTTGTTCATAGTTTAGATTTGAAATAGGAAACATGAAGTAAAGTAGATGCTCCAGGTCTGAAATCATTTGGTGCCACTTATAACTCAGAGGAACATTGTGTCTGGTAGATCAGTGCGTGTGTGTGTTTGTGTTTTGTGTAGGCACACACAAGCTCGAGCGTGTGTATGGACATAAGCAAAAATCACTAGTAATGAGGCCTTTGGCCACCTTATTTTGTCTTTCTATTGAAGTTGCATGGAAACTGCATATTGTTTTTGTTATTTTTATGACATCGAAGCTTCTTTGACTCTTTTTAAGGCCTTAAGAAATAGAAGGGACTCTGTTTTGGAACATCTTACTTGATTATTGTTTCTGCTCGTAGAAGATCTATATTTGGGTGAATCTCTGGTGGTCACAACTCTATGCAAGCCGATAATTGCCAGTGTGCATTGCTTACCAGTAACCACTTTTTTCATCTTCCTCTTGTGGTAGGTACTCATTCAACGAGGATACTGGCACATACCATGAAATCAATGAGGTTGTATAAGATGTGAAGTCAGTGAATTGAGGCACGTGTTCAATTGCTCACTGGCGTTTTTGCTAGAAGTCCTGACATCTTTTACTGAATATCGGATAGTCAATTGTATAGGGAGGCTAACTAACCTAGTACTGGATTTTGTTGCGGGGAGAAGAAATAAAACATTTGTGGTGTGTTATCGGGCGTAGATGTAGAATTACAGTGTTATTGTTTTGGGAACCGGTTATGATACATGGATATCTCAGTTGTTGCATTGTGCTCTCTCCATTTTATTTAACTGCTCTTCTGCTGCATGATCCTTGTCTATAAACTGCTATGAATTTTGTTGGGTTGATTACACTTTCGGAGCTGACTCCGCAAATTTAAATGAATGTCCTGATTCTATGGAGTGACATTCTCTTTTCTTTCTTTCTTTTTTTTTTTCTCCTTGGAAATCATATTTTTCTGACTAGTGGGACCTGCTAGCTAGTGCATTGTCAACTTTCTGCACGTTTCTAGGTAAAATTACGAGTGTCTTGGTGGATAATTGTTATCCTGATATTCTTTTGACTTTGATGATTACCTCTCTATACAAAGATAAGGGTTAGAAACCACCGAGAGAATAGAGCTAAAAGGTGAAAGGGTTAGTGTGAGACATTGAACGAAGAGCTTCTCATACGATGGATGGTGAAGCTTCTGAAGCCAAAAACCATGAAGAAAAGGAGAATCCCGTGTTAAAACATTGGAGCTTATCATGGCGTGGAAGCAAAATAAATAGAGAGGTGGGGGCGGGGGGCTTCCCATAGGCTTGGAAGCTGGCTGGTCCATGAATTGTTTTTGTGGTAATCTGTCTGGTACTTGGGCTTGCATCCAGATGATTTTGTACGAGGAAATGATTCTGATGGTTCGGGATGTTCTATCACAATAATAATGTATCCAACGGCTCATTTATGCGATCTCTAATAGCGGGATATATTTCTTTATTATTTTTAAATTAGTAGGTAAAATTATTTTTTATTATTTCTGAATTAATAAGCAGAATTATATCATTAATAGTAGTATATTACCTACGACTTTTGGAGAAAAATAAAAAATAATATTATCAAAGCATTTAACTTATTGGAAGTTGATCTCCTCGAAGCGATCATTGGAGGTCGATCCCCTCGAAACGATTAATTTTATCCCTTTTATTTTTGTAAAATTCTTATTTTCAATTTCCAATTCTCAATTCCTATTTCAAATTCTTTATTTAAAAATACTAAGTTCTCATCATTTGGTATCATAGCAGCGTTCTTAGGGATTCTATATTTATTTCGTTCACAAAAAAAAAAAAAATTTATACCCCTTACCCATCAACAAAAGAAAAATTTGAATATCACCAATTTACAATCTTACAGTATGTCTTTACACAACTCTTCTAATTCTGATGCCCGAATATCTCGAATTGAAAAATTATTATCTCTTATGCAATAGTCTTTCTTAAAGTTTGAACAGATGGTATTCTCTATTACATAGAGAGAGTCAGGAGATAACACTCTCGAATCTGCTAACAAACAAAAAAAATTTATGGAATCCTATGGAGGCACTAATCGTGACTATACCCAACCACACACAATGATAGAATTTCCTCGTTGGGATGAGAGTAATCCCACAAGTTGGATCTCTCGGGTTGAAAAATATTTTCGCTTCCATCGTACACCAGAGTTCTCTAAAGTTGAAATTGTCTCTATTTAATTAGAAGGTGAAGTAATCCAATCGTATGATTGAGTCGAAATATGTGGTGGAATTCCCACATAGGCTGAATTCACTAAAGGTCTTCTTGTGCAATTTAGGCCATCGGAATATCACAATGTTGACAGAGAGCTCGCAAAAATTCACCAGACATCCACCATCCTCGAATATCAGAGTCGATTTGAATGACTTGCCAATTGAGCTAAAAATTGGTCCGAAAGGCAATTGGTGAGAACATTTATTGAAGGACTTACTTCTGACATCCGACAAGAAGTTAAGGCTCACTAACCACGAACGATGATAGCGGCTATTTTCTTTGCTCGCTTGTAGGAGGAGAAGTTAGGTGCTGAAAATCGTCAACCATATGCTAAAGCCACTAACAAACCTATTGAAGGTAACATCAACTTACTTTCTCTTACTCATCTTTCGAACACTAGACGTTTAATCCAAGAACAATTAAAAGAGCGAATGGCAAAATGGTTGTGTTGGCATTGTGATGAGAAGTGGCACAAGGAGTACCATTGTAAGTAAGGGAAGCTTTTAATGATTGAACCAATTAAGGAGAGTGAAGAAATAAGTAATGACCACACTAGCTCAGATGATAATGACACTTTTGTTGAATTCATAGATGAGTCTGCAATGCATGCTTTAGCTGGGTATTCGAACCTACAAACTATGAAGATTGATGGAGTCCTCAAAGGATGACTAGTAATGGTATTGGTTGACTAGGGTAGTACCAATAACTTTTTAAATGAGAAAATTACCAAAAAACTTGCTTTTTCAGTTGAGGATTGTGACAAGTTTGCTGTGAAGGTTGCAGATGGGAGAAATTTGACATGTCAAAGAAAGTACACAAAGGTAAAACTTATATTACAAGGTCAAATTGTTTATGTTGATCTTTTCTTACTACCCTTAAAAGATTATAAAATTGTCCTTGACATTGATTAGTTACGAACCTTAGGAGATATTACTTGGAATTTTTCTAGGTTAAAAATGAAATTTCTATTGAATGGACATTCAGTGGAATTACTCGGAAGACGTGGGAGTAAAGTTACTACTGTTAGTAGTCATTGAATGGAGAAAGTCCTACAGAAGGTAGGACAAGGGTTTTTGGTGCAGTTGACAGGTGCAGAGGTAGCCAAATCACATTTTATACTAGGGAAGGAAGTTATGACACTATTGACTGAATTCACTAGTTTATTTGCTAAGTCCGCAATTTACCCTCACAAAGGACACACAACCATCGTACTCCGTTATTATCCAAAAATATACTTGTTAATGTTCGACCTTACCGTTATCCATGCTTCCAAAAAGGAGAAATTGAGAAAATTGTTAAGGAGATGTTGAAAGCGGCATTATCAGACCGAGTGTTAGCCTATACTTATCTTCTGTCCTTTTAATAAAAAAGAAAGATGATTCTTAGAGGATGTGCATGAACTATCAAGCACTTAACCACATCGCTGTGAAGGATAAATATCCTATTCCCGTAGTTGATGAACTATTAAATGAATTGGACAGTGCTCAATTATTTACTAAACTGGATTTAAGGTCGAGTTATCACCAAATCTGGGTCCATAAGGAGGATATTAAAAAAACAGCTTTCAGGACCCATGATGACCATTATAAGTTCTTTGTTATGCCTTTTAAGCTTACCAATGCACCTTCAACATTTTAGAGTTTAATGAACGATATCTTTCGGCCATATTTACGTAAGTTTGTCCTGATATTTTTTGATGATATTTTGGTGTATAGTTCTTCCCTTGAAGCACATTTGTCACATTTGCAGACTATGTTCACTACCCTACATAAGAACTTTTTATTTGTTAAGAAGACAAAATGTAGCTTTGCTAGTCCAACAGTAGAGTATCTTGGTCATGTTATCTCCAAAGAAGGTGTGGCAATTGACCCTTCCAAAATTCAAGTAATGTTGGATTGGCCAATTCCAAAGACGATTAAAGCACTACGAGGCTTTTTGGGATTGACCGGTTATTATCACAAGTTTATTCGTGACTATGGAAAGATCAGCGCTGAATTAACGACTCTTTTAAAGAAGGATTCATTTAATTAGGACAACAAAGTAGAGGAGGCGTTTGCTCGACTCAAGTGAGCCATGACCACTACCTTTAGTAAGGTATTTATTATTGAATCTGATGCTTTTGGAATTGAAATTGGTACAGTATTAATGCAGGAAGGTCGGCTTATTGTCTTCACCAGTAAAGCATTATCACCAAAATATCTCAATATGTATGTCTGCAATAAAGAGATGTTAGCTATTGTTCATGCAGTCTCGAAATGGCGTCCGTGTCTCATTGGGAGGCGTTTTCAAATTCAGACTGACCATAAAAGTCTGAAATATTTATTAGAACAGCGAATTTCTTTTATGGAATAACAAAAATAGATTTCCAAATTGTTAGGTTATGATTAAGAGATCATTTATAAAAAATGGAGTGAGAATTTGGTAGTCGACGTATTATCTCATATTTTGGAGCAGTGGTGGCACTCTCTATCCCTACCTGCACTACAATTGTGCAAATTATATATAGAACAATCAAATATTATATATATATTTATGTTGTAATTAGTATTTTTTAAGAATTTAAAAAAAATGTGTATTGCATATACAAATAACATAATATTTAAGAAATAATTATTTAAACTAGTCAATATAATTAATTAAACAAAAAATATTTTTTTATTATCAAACTATTCGTTTTATGTTTATAAAAAATTAAATGTATAATATTTTAAAATTTTAAAATTAATTTTATATGTGTAAAATATATATTTAATAACATATAAATATCTAATACATGTATAAAAGTATATTAAAAGTGCTTAACACATATAGATTAGAAATATTTAAAATATAAATTGTGTGATATGCATTAATTTTTTTCCTTGGTTATTTTTATTGTTTTGTTGAGCACATTTTGAAGTGTTTAATGAAGAATGTTTGATAAGTATTATATCTAGCGCGTCCGAAAAATATTAGACAAATGTTTGTACATCTAATACGCTTGTCGGATTACGAACATACAACAACATGGGAGTGCGTGTACTTTGTAAAAGGCAAGTTAGTAGCTTGCACACAAGTGTAACATCAACGTTGGTTGCCGGAGGCATGGGACGAGAGATCGAATTCTTTAAACTCCTCGGGCTTTTTCTTCGAGGAGTCAGTCACTGGCCCTTTTTGAGACTGGAAGGAGGCAGAGGGGTTGCCTCCTTCAAAATACCCACAATTGTGGGATTTGGGAGCCTTGCACCCTTGTGCTCCCTGGTGGAGTGGAGTGCCTTTAAACCTATTCTCTCCCTTCTCACTGATCTCTAACAGACTAAATAATTGATTATTACCGTGTTTAAGACCCAAAAAAAAAAAAAAAAAAAGAGCAAAATGGAATTCTTCGGTAAACACAGCATAATGGGAACACATGGTGTCTGTTCTGTTCTTAACGTGTAGCGTCTGCTAGTGGTGATACGGGAAAAGCTTTTACAAGAGCCAAGGAACATTTTTATGATTTTAATGGAGCATTTCGGTAAAACTTCGTCAACCCACGAATCTTCCATCCATTCGCTCGCTGAGGGAAAAAGAAAAAATGTTTCCAAATTTGTAATTTTCATGAATCCAAAAGTACAAGTCGGCTAATTTCAGATGTAATCCAGAAAGAAAACTAATAAATTTAGTCCTGTTTTTTTCCAGCTGGCTACAAAGAAAGTGGAAAACGGGGGCCCTCCGCAAACTAGGAAGAAAACAGGAAAAAGCAACAAAAGTAAAACTTGAATTAAGGGCAGACACGAAAAGATGTGCAATGATACGGTGGATTTGCATTCAAGTCAGACAATTCGGAAATATTTCACCTTATTTTAAAAATTTTTCTTTTTATCTAAAATTATAATTTTTTTTTATAAAATTCTCTAGATTGTAATTATTAAATTAAATAAATCATAATTATTTATTTAAGAAATAGAATTGTATATAAAGAGAATTAATTTTAAAAATATAACACATTCAATTTACTTATATATTTTTTTCAAATTTAATATAATATTTTATTTTTTATATATATATATTTTTATACTATTTTACTCTCTCTTTACCATTTAAAAGGTTGACTTAGCCTATAGGAATAACGAAGAACGTAATGAAAGTTAAGTGTCACTGTTCAAAATGCTCTCTTCTTTCACGAGTCTACCATGAAAGACCCGAGTCGCCACCACACAAATATAGGAGGATTGATTGCACCTTCTTCTTAGAGGGTCTTCTCGCCTTTCAAGTATGGTTCCACTTTCTCCAAGTTGGAAGCGTCAGAAAGTTGATCAACAGAACCACAAAAATAAAGTCCACTGCGGTTCTAATCAACGTAAGTGGAAGGCATGATGATTAACAAGAAGATGGAAAAAAATTCAAAAAAACAAAAATCTTTTTAATCTCGTTGATAATTTTTTAGACTAACGAGAGAAGATGTTTAAGGCATGACCTCAAGCTATGGAAGGTTCCACTCAAAGCAACGAGCACCATAACTAAAAATTAAAACCATGGCCACGATGGGTCAACGTTCAACTTGAACGTTCGGTAGGCTTTGAGGGGACTTGGAGTCAATCCTTGCTCCTAGAAAATTCTGCTGATATATTCCATCTTAGGGTAGAAAAAGAAGAAGAAGAAGAAGAAGAAGAAGAAAAACATAAAAACAGGACAAAAAGATACCATCATTTATCTCAATCTTGATTGCAGAACGAGCAACGCACCATAGTAGGCGGGTTATCTTCCAACCGAAGCCCCGATAAAAATCCTCAAGGCAGATTTGGTCTCGGTCCCGATATCAAAGGATTAACTATTAATATCTTTTTTAAGGGAGAAAATAATTTGATATACCTATTAACCAAACCTCAAGCTCTATAAAATTTACATGAGCACGTACCTCGTGCCCTAACCTTAACAAACTTCAAAAGCAATCTTAAGTTTAAAAAGCCTTGAAACCATCTCTAATCTGCCAAAAACTTACATATCTTGTATTTTCAAGACTTTGGTTACAAGTAATCTGCCTAGAAATGTTCTTGAAATAATGATTTAATGCTTCTCTAATGAAAATATAATAGTTTTAAAGGAACTTTAGTATTACTCAAATTATGCCTTCCTTATTGATGACATGATCAAAATTTTTTATGCAATTAATAAAAATATATGATCTTAAGCATGTTTCATTGCTCATTAATAGAACTCGTTTAAACATTTTTTATAAATTCTTAAAGGATGCTTTCTTCCATAGCCAAGTGTTCTCATAAATTTATTAACTTTTATCATTATAATTTTGCTCAATTTTAATTCCTTTTAGTCACTTAAAATTATAAAATAGATAATGGGCAACTATTAAAAACAAGTAACTTCGAAAAATGTGATTTCGCATTATGATTTTTAGAATATGAAATTAGAAAATTTTTTGGCACAGATTCCATAATAATTTTGCTATTATTATGATTTTTAAAAAAAAGTTGATTTGAAAAAATTATACAATGTGACCTAGCATTTACTGGTTACTAATCCTCGCCATGTGTTCGTAGCTCATTCGCTGGGCTGGTAAGAAAAGTAGACACGTTGAACTATGGTTGGACATGTGGCCACGTATCATTCGCGATAGTTTAGGGAAGTTACCTTTCTTTGTTGACAGGACTTGAACGGTGAACGTATTCTTACTAGACATTGCAGTAACGATGATTTGCTTCCTTATCCGCTGCGTTGGCGATGTGACCACTCGCCGCCTCCGGACCCATCTGGCGACTACAGCATTTTGCCAGCTATCATGACATAATCAACCTGTCTGAAAACTCTCGCTCTCTCCCTTTCTTTTTTTCTTTTTCTTTAAGAAAAAACAAAACATAGAAGTTGGGTTTTACCATCATGGCTAGGACACGAGAGTGAGACATGCAGACAAGCTAATAATGTTCATCCTCTTCCTCTGGATAGAAACGAACACTACTGTGACGATTGTTTTTTTTTTTTTTTTGTTTATAAAGGTGGTAGTCTCTTAAGTGGTGGAACCAAATTTAATGAAGTTGTCGCAGTTGAATCTTGTTAAATCAAGAAGAATTGAGAGAAATATTGTTAAACCAAAAAGAATTAGGAGAAGTATTTTTTCTGTGTCCCTTTTTTTCATTGCAATATGTTCTATTTATATAAGTACAATATATATTAATAACTCTTGTAATGCGTGATTTGTAATGTGTGTCTTATCCTCTTATAATACGTGTCTTATCTTCAGTTACCAAATATACATACTAATATCTTTTTGTAATGTGTGTTTTATCCTCTTGTAATGTGTGTCTTATTTTCAATCACCAAATATACACACTAATATCTTCTTGTAATGTGTGTTTTATCCTCTTGTAATACGTGTCTTATCTTCAGCTATCAAATATACACACTAATACCCAGCATGAAGATCATAAATGTCCAACTTGCACAGAATAGCATCAAATGAACGTTTGCCAAGAGCCTTGGTAAGGATATCAGCTAGTTGGTGAGACGATGATACAGATTGAGGAAGAATGATGCCACGATGAATCTCATCATAAATAAAGTGACAATCAACCTCGATGTGCTTGGTGTATTCATGAAACACAGGGTTGTGAGTAAGGTGAAGAGCTGACTAGCTATCATAATAAATTCGCATAGGAGATGGCTGAGGGATGCCAAGCGAAACTAACAAACCCTTAAGCCATTTCAATTCACAAGTCGCAGAAGCCAAAGATCGATGCTCTGCCTCAGCCGAAGATCGAGATACAGTATGTTGTTTTTTCATTTTCCAAGTAATTGGAGAATCTCCGAGAAAGACAAAATATGCCGTCAAAGAACGTCGAGTCAAGGGACAACTTGCCCAATCCGCATCACAATAAGTCGTAAGATGAAGAGAGGAATCAGAGCGGAGCAAAAGACCTTGCCCAAGATGAAGTTTTAAGAAACGAACAACCCGAAGTGCTGCCTCCCAATGACTGTGCCGTGGCTCCTGCATAAATTGTACCAAGATATGTACACAATAAGACAATTCAGGTCGAGTAATCGTCAAGTAGATAAGACGACCAATAAGACGCCGATAAGACATAGGATCAGGAAGAGTCGCGTCTTTAGTTAAAGAGAGGTGATGATTTTGCTCCATTGGTGTACCGGTAGGTTTAGCACCTAACAAACCGGTTTCAGAAATAATATCGAGAGCATACTTTCTTTGACAAAGAAAAATTTCAGTCAAATTTCGTGCTACTTCAAGACCGAGGAAGTACTTTAATTTGCCAAGATCTTTCATGTGGAAACAAGCATTAAGGTAAGTTTTAAATGCATGAATGACATTATTATCAATCCCGCCTATCACCAGATCATCCACATAGACCAAAATGGTCAACTGAATTTTGCCATGCCGATACGTGAACAAAGAATAGTCTGAGCCAGATTGCTGAAATCCATATTGAACCAGAGCCGTAGCAAGCTTGGCAAACCAACATCGCGGTGCCTGTTGCAGCCCGTAGAGAGACTTGCGCAAACAATACACTTTATCGGCTCCAGGTTTCGTAAAACCTGGTGGAAAATGCATATAAACTTCCTCCTCCAGATCGCCATGCAAAAATGCATTATGTACATCCATTTGATGCAATTCCCACCCACGAATCGCTGCTACTGCCAAGAAGGTACGAACCGTGACCATCTTTGCAGTAGGTGCGAACGTCTCATTATAATCAAGACCTTCAATCTGGTGATTCCCGAAAACAACTAAGCGTGCCTTGTATCGCTCGATTGTTCCGTCTGCATGATACTTGATTTTGTACACCCATTTACTACCAAGAGCCTTCTTTCCCTTAGGTAAAGTAGTAATTGTCTATGTCTCATTATCCTCCAGTGTCTCAATCTCCTTTTTCATTGCCTCATGCCAACATGAATGTTGCATGACCTCTTTAAAATTGGTTGGTTCAATTCCTGTAGTTACTGCAGCCACGAATCGACGATGCGATAAGGAAAATTTAGCACAATTCACATAGTTCGTGATGGGTTAGGGCGTACCTGAAGATGCTAAGGAAGAGGAAGGAGAGCTCGAGGGACTGAGGGCAGCTATATGCAACATGTAATCATGCAAATGAACCGAAGACTGTCGCGCTCGTTTACCGCGACCAACATCATCCGCTGCACCCGTAACCTCTATAACGTCAGGTACTGGTACGACTCTATCTGCTGTTACACCATCTTCCACAGACTGTCTATCATATTTAGAGGGTGACGGAGGTGCCTTAATCTCAAGCACGTCCTCTAATATAGTAGGTTCAATGACAGCAGGTAGGGAATCTGGAGTTGCTGGCCTAGCAGAGTTTATAGGGGCAAAAGGAAACACGTGCTCAACGAACTCAACATCTCGACTTTCAAAGCAAACCTTCCTATCTAGATCATACACCCTCCACCCTTTTTTATCATAATGATAACTTATGAATATACACTTATAACTTCGACTTGCAAACTTATTCTTTTCCCGATTAATGTTCTTAGCATAGCATAAGCAACCAAATATTTTAAGATGGGAAATAGGTGGAGGACTTCCAAACAAAATTTCATATGGAGTTTTTCCACCCAAAATAGATGATGGAGTATGATTAATTAAATATCCTGCAGTGAGAATGCATTCTCCCTAAAATTGAATAGGTAGGTTACCCTGAAAACGAAGTGCCCTACCAACATTCAAAATGTGTCTATGTTTCCTCCCAACTCTTCCATTTTGTTGAGGTGTCCCAACCATGGAAGTCTGATGAATAATACCACATTCCTTAAAATAATCACTTAAACAAGTAAATTCTATACCGTTGTCACTGCGTATAATTTTGACTTGGTTATTGAATTGTCTCTCGATCATAGCCAAAAAATTCTTAACAACACATGAGACTTTATGTTTACCCTTTAACAAGTAAACTCATACACCATGAGAACAATCATCAACAAGAGTCAGAAAATAAGTAGCACTATAAAAACTAGCCTCTTGATAAGCTCCCTACAAATCATAATGAATTAATTCAAAGATATCGCTAGCTTTATTATCACTAATAGAAAAAGGAATACGAGTTTGTTTTACTCGGAAACAAACATCACAAGGTTCATGAATCCCTTTATTTATTTCGATACTACCTTCTATTGTAGGGAGCTTTTCTATGACTCGCATAAAGGGATGTCCCAACCTTTTATGCCATAAACCTATATTCTTAACTGCAACGGCTCCATGAGTACTGACCAGACGCTCCCCTCGTGCGACATACAGCCCCTCAAGCTCTTCACCCACTCCAATCAACATCCTCGAAGTGCAGTCCTAAACAACACATAAACGATCAGTGAATTTCAAACTATGAACTTTGTCTCTAGCTAATTTTGAAACAGATATCAAATTACATTGTATTTCAGGGACATATAAAACATCCTTGAGAAATAATTTTCCTACAAGAACTGTTCCTTCTCCTGTTGCCATAACGTATTCACCGTTTGGCATTTTTACAGGACAAGGAGGTATTCCTTGAAACTCTACAAACGCAGTTTCCTCCCCCGTCATATGATGCGAAGCACTTGTGTCAAACAACCATTGTAAATACGCCTTACCATTAAGCTTTGGCTGAGCAACGGATGTATTATTCTTGTGAGTGTCAAAGAGACTTTAAAGTCTCCTAATCATCTTTGCTCAAGGTTTCTAACCCAGCCTTATCAGAATCATCAAGTGGTCTCCCATGGGCAATATTAACAGTCGCCCCTACTGCCTCTTGTGCAACATTAGCCAATGCTACTCTACTATGACCACATCCTTGATTACCACGTCCTCTGCCTTTTCCTTGAGATGAATTTCCTGTCCATCAGTCAGGATAGCCATGTAGACGAAAGCATGTGTCGAGGCTATGTCCTGGTTTTTGGCAATGAGAGCAAATTACTCCATTGTCTTTTTGGTCCCCCCCTGAATTTCGAGGACCTGGGCTGACTGTTTTCATGACAAAGCTCATCGGATTAGCCCGAATGGGAACTGCTCAAGTCATTACCTGCACTTGTTCTTGCTCCGTAACTTGAGAATAAACCCTATGAAGGTTTGGAGGAGGATCTAAAGAGATGATATTGGAACGAACATTACCATAAGATGAGGCATCAAGCCCCATAAGGAATTGATGCACCCGCTCATCCTCTTGACGCTGTTGAAGTCGTGTAACGAAATTACACTTGCATCCATTACAAGAACAAGTAGGCATAAGATCATAATCATTCAAATCATCCCACAGTTTCTTAAGTCGACCATAATAAGCCATGATCAAATCCCCGTTTTGTTTGAATTTGCAACCTCCGTTTTCAATTGATGAACTCGTGCGCCATTACAAACAGAGAATCGTTGTTGGATATCATCCCATAATTCCTTTGCTGTTTCCTTGTATGAGATTGTGGAACGCAAGCCTGACTCGATGGTGTTAAAAATCCATGACACAATCATAGAGTTTACTGTCCACCAATCATCAATTTCATCTGAGTTCTAGTTTGGCTCTTTAATGGTGCCATCAATGAAACCTTGTCTTCTTTGCCCTTAACGAAATCCTCATGGCCTTAGCCCATTCTTTGTAGTTTGGTCCTTTGAGTTGTATCTACGTAATTAAATTGTCTGGGTTGTCATTCGCACTCAATAAGAACGACAAATTGATTTTCGAACTTGAAGCTTTGTGATCTGCCATTGTCCTAAGATTTATAGTTTAGGGGTTCGGTATCGTTTCAAAGCAACCAGTCACTTAAAAAAAGAAGAAGAAGAAAATCTAAGTTTCTGAATTTTAAAAGAAAGATAGAAACATGATAGTTGTAAGGCTGCAAAAATTACAAGAGCAAAAAAAAATTGTAGCAAATTAATATTAATTAAAGACTGCAAACCAAGAACGCTTGATTCCCCATCCATGGATGCCTCTGATATCCATGGCATTATTCTTTGCTTAACATCCCTCCAGCTTGATCGGAGGCCATCCAGAAGAAAGGCCAAATGATCATCTCAGTGAAATGAGAACCTGGCTCTAATACCATATTAAACCAAGAAGAATTGAGAGAAATATTGTTAAACAAAAAGAATTGGGAGAAGTATTTTTTCTGTGTCCCTTTTTCCCATTGCAATATGCTCTATTTATACAAGTACAATGTGTATTAATGACTCTTGTAATGCGTGATTTGTAATATGTACCTTATCCTCTTGTAATACGTGTCTTATCTTCAGCCACCAAATATACACACTAATATTTTCTTGTAATGTGTGTTTTATCCTCTTGTAATGTGTGTCTTATCTTCAATCACCAAATATACACACTAATATCTTCTTGTAATGTGTGTTTTATCCTTTTATAATACGTGTTTTATTTTCAACCACCAAATATATACACTAATAAACCCTCTAAAAGATTCCTTTCTAACATATAAATTTTATGCCCTAAATTTAACTATATGCAAAGTCAGTTTTCTGAAGAACCTTACGGGGTAAGGCTTTATTTATATATTTATTTATTTATTTTGACAGATTATCCAATAAAAAAATGACAAGGATTTTGCAAGGTATTAGGCATGTCACGGGCTAGGCACATGTAAATTTTCACGACCAGAGAAAAGCTTCATACGTGAGAGATAATTTTTACCGTAAATAAGCCCAAAAAATCACAAAAATTACGTAAAAAAATGTAAAAGAAAAAAAAAGGCGGGTGATTTTGACCCTAGAATAAGCTTTTCTAGGCTTTGATACCAATACTGTACAAAATAGAAAAAAAGAAAAACTTATCGCTCCATGATGACCTTCATGTTATAAGGGAGGACCAATTACAAGTAACTGCTCTACAAACAAATCTCTCGCAGTCAACATGATACCACGGTACAAGTTGTTGGAACTTTTCTAGAATTTCTCTTTATGAAATTCTTATTTTTTATAATACAGAATCTTTCTTTATGCGAATACTAGCAATAAAAAAACTGTAATTAAAATCAACATACCGTTGTCCATCATGCCGATGTCCCGCAGTGGAGATGAAAATCCTCTTCTATTTCGTTCCTGAACGCTTCTCTCTTTTCTCCTACTCTTCCCTTTCTTTTCTTTACGTTTTCTCTTTCTGATGGTTGAAATCCCGGAAAGGTCCGTACTAACATATATATATATATATATATATATATTACAGGAAGATGAGTATCTTCTTATTAAGAATAATTAGGAGGATCTTCCTATTTATGTTAACGGTTACAGGAAAGGGATATGTAACGTTTATTCTTAATAGAGAGAGTGGAGGAATTTTAAACCATTATGCCTAATCAACTATGCCTTTTATTTTGGGTCATACTTTAAATGACATAGACCACTCATATTAATTAATTTAACACAAGTACCATCCAATTTTCACAGTCCAAGAGCCTTTTTTAGTCTAGAGAATTATTGCAGATTTCCTTTGTATCTATTGGTAGAGAAGAAATCACTATTCTGTGTTATTCTATTTGTGCCCCTCTCTTCTTTATACACTTGTTCCTTTTTTGTAGAGACTTGAGAGGAGGAGGAGGAGGAGTTAATATTCGTTTTCTGGCGTTCTTCTTAACTGCTCTCACTTTTTCTATTTATTTCTCTTTTTTTAGATCGTGATAGGCTTATCATATCATAGGTGAACATAATATTTTTTATTTTACCTCTTTTAATAGCATGATGTACAATCACGCGTTACCAAACTAGTGAGATTTTGAAGGAATGAGAAAATATATCGCCGTTGATTCACATTATAAGTACTTTATTCAGAATTGATTACTCTCAAAAAAAAAAGAAAGAAAGAATATTATTCAGTCACCTCAAGATATCAATGCTGACTCGAACAAAATGTGATAATGGTTGGATCTATAGATAGATAGATAGATAGATTTGGTACAATAAATTTGCCGCTTTGTGAAAAAATTTATAGCCTAACAAGAAGATGTTGGAGGGGGGACCTCAAGCCATGGAAGGCTCCACACTCAAAGCAACACGCACGCACGCACTATATAACTGAAAATTAAAACCTTGGCCATGATGGGTCAACGTCGATCCTGAACCTTCTATAATGTTTGAGGGGACTTGGTCTCAATTCTTGCCGCTAGAACAACATGCTAGACTTAGGAGCCACCGCCATATATTCCATCTCAAGCTCAGTGGGGGTTGGGGGGGGGGGGGGGGGGGGGGGGAGGAAACAATAAATAAATTATATAATTCAAAAAAAAAAAAAAAAAAAGACACCATCTATCTCAATCTCGGCACTAACAAGGAAGTTGGCTTCGAACCAAAGTCCAAATAAAATTCTTCAAGACAGCTTTGGTGTTGCTTCCTATATGCCATGACCAGGATTATTTCAGGCCACGTATAGTTTCTGCTTGTAATTAGAACTTCGCATAGAAAATATTCGTCACGTCACACCAAATTTTTTTCATTAAAGAGATAGAAGAATTAGATATATGTAATTTTATTTTTATTTTTAAAAATTATTTTTATAATTCAAACTTTTAATTATCAAATCACAATGAAATAGTTTTTCTATTATATTTTGATGAAATTTTGTCTCAAAGAGAGAAAAATTTTATTTACACACTCGTTCAAGAACGGATGGACAACTTTCTGGATCAGTTACTAAATCTTATTAGCTCAGAAAAAGTTCATGTGCCCTATCTATTACATTCTTCAAACAGGGAGTTCGATACAAATATTTGTGGACCTAGAACAAGGCCCGTTATTTCAGCAAAATATATCTAATTAGACATAATGCAAACTGTTTTTTTTTTTTTTTTTTTGGTTCATTTTCTATTGCGCACAACACTTTATTTGTGAATCCACTTATATCACAGAGCTACTAGCTTTCAAGCCTCCTTGATAGTTAGTGGCATATATATATATATGGTCTGACAGGCAATCTACTAGACCTCTTCTACTTGTTGCCAATGCCAAAGTTGTCCTAACGTAATTGTGTCCATTGGCATGGAGTCGGTAATCCGTGGAGCTGCAAGCTCTCGAGAAACCTGCTTCATTGTTGGCCGGAATTTTGGATCGACGCTGATGCTTGCAAATGCCAGCTTGATAACTGTGGCCACTTCATCAGCCAATTCAGGAGTAGGAGCCTGCGGGCCCTTATCCAACAAGTCTTTCAATGGAATGTTGCGGGCATTGTGTTTTGAAAATGACAATGTTGTTGGTGACAACGACGTCGACAAAGATAATGAGGACGCTGATGAATCTGAGAGAGCGCTTATTAGCTCACCAGGGTGATGCCCCATTATTACTTCGAGGGTCACCACCCCAAAGCTGTACACATCAGACTTCTCAGTGACCTTCATTGTGTAAGCAAGCTCTGCAACACGAACACAGCAGATAAAAAGAGAATTGAAAAATGTGAGAAGGTCAACAAATAGAAGATCCAACAAGCAGGAGATTTCTTTTCATTTATCATTATTATCACTATCTTTCTGGACCCCACATTGTGGGTGTCTGAATTGTTGAGCATAAATATGAAATATGAAATATGAAATATTAAAAATCAGCATAAATTATAGCAAACTAAGAAGCATCCTTCTCAATAATATTGATGAAACCGTGGATTTATATTCGGAAAAGAATTTAAGAAACCACCTGGTGCTATGTACCCGTAAGTGCCCACAGGCGCTGTGAAGTTTGAGGAATCAACCTTTACAAGTCTAGCTGTACCAAAATCTGAAACCCGAGCTTCATAATTCTGGTGTAACAATATATTATTGCTTGAGATGTCACGATGAACTATAGGTGGCAAGCAGTCATGGTGCATGTAGACGAGAGCATTGACAACCCCTTTAATTATATTGAGTCTTTTGTGCCAGTCCAGCTGTTTTGCGTGTTCCACATTGCTTAGGACCTTAGCTAAACTTCCTCTTTCCATGTACTCGTAAACCAAAAGTGATTGTTGAGCTTGCAGACCGAAACCATGAAGCTTCACAATATTTCTATGGCGAACTTTATTCAAGGCCTTGATTTCACTTTCGAATGTTTTTCGATCTTCCAGCTTTTCACACTGTGCGCTGTGAAGCTTCTTTACAGCTACAATCTGACCTGATGGGAGTTTTGCTTTGTAAACCATACCATGGCCTCCCACTCCTATGCAGTACTTGGAATTGAAACCCTCAGTTGCTTCCTCGATGTCTTTATAAGCCAACTTCCCGTTACAGCTCCAGATATGAAACGGAGTTGCATGCTGTGAACCAATGAGCCTGTTGCTCATATTTCGCCGTTTTCGCATTATATAGAGTACACTGAAAAGAACAGCCAAGAAGAATGAAGCTCCAGAAAGAAGAAGAGCAATCAGGATCTGTCCAAGACGACTGTCTTTCTTCTTGCTGAGAGGAGGAAGGCAAATCCTTAACCCAGTTTGGTTGCCACACAAGCCTTTGTTGTGTGCAAATGCTTCTGGTGGTGCTTCTTGGAAGGCTTTGTTGTCAGGAATTGGACCCTCCAACTGATTGTAGGACAGATCAACAAATCTCAAGCTCTCCATCTCATCCAAGGTGGATGGAATTGAGCCATTGAGCATATTGTGAGAGAGGTCTAATGTCTCCAATCTGATCAAATTCCCAATTTGCCAGGGTATTTCCTCAGAAAGGGAGTTTCGACTAAGATCTAGTCCAACTTGCAGGGATAACAAATTCCCAAACTCGGCAGGGATGCCTTCCTGAAGATTGTTGTTGCTCAGGTTGAAGTATAACATTTTTGAACAATCTCCGAATTGTTTGGGTATCACGCCACTCAGATTGTTTGCTGCCAGATGAAGATAGGAAAGATCAGGCAAAGTTCCAATTTCTGGAGGAATATCGCCAGAAAGACGGTTAATGCTCAGAGTCAGGTTGAACAATGACTTCAACCTCCCCAACTCTTTTGGTATCTTGCCATGAAGATTGTTTGAAGATAGGTCAAGAAAATGTAGAAGTTTTGCGTCTCCAAGCTCTGGAGGTATCACACCGGTTACCTTGTTATCCGAGATTTTCAAGCTCGTTAGAAGTTGGCACTTCCCCCAGTTTGGAGACAACTCCCCTTGGAAATTGTTATAGCTCAAATCAATGTAATCGAGATGCGGGTACACACCGAAATCTTCAGATATATTCCCAACAAGGTGGTTCCTGTCAAGTCGCAGCCTGGTCAAACTCGTGCAGTTTTTCAAGCCTTTAGGAACAGTACCCTCGAAGCGGTTGTTGCTTGCACAGAAGTCTTCAAGGATGCCGCCATAACAAATGTTTTCAGGCAGCAATCCAGAAATGCTATTGTTTGACAAGAAAAACAGCGTCAAATTGGTCAGCTTGTTTATCTCTCCAGGCAACGGACCAGAGAGCTGGTTTCCATAGAGTGACAGAACCTTAAGGCCTATCAGAACACCGATGGATGCAGGGATCGAACCGGTCAAGTTGTTAAGGTTCAAGCGAAGCTCTTTGAGAGAATTCAGCTTTTTAAGTTCTGGGGGGATCGAACCAGATAGATGATTATTGCCGAGATCTAGTATTGAAAGATTGGCCAGGTTTCCAATCGTGGAAGGAATGGAACCCAAAAGAAGATTATTTGATAAGCTCAAGACTTTAAGTGGGAGCATATTGCCTATTTGCTGAGGAATGTGTCCGAAGAATTGGTTGTACCGAGATTGAGAAGAACAATGCTAGACAGGTTACTGATCCGAGATGGAATTTGTCCGGTGAGCGCATTGTCGTGAAGATCAAGGGAATAGAGGTTAGGAAAGCATGAGAAGTTGAAGTGGTCAAGCGTACCCACCAGCTCAACATTAGTTAGATTTATGCTGACAACACTGCCAGCATAATTGCAGCCGATACCAAGCCAAGTGCATGGATGAATGATGCTTGTGCTGGTGTTATTATTGGAAGGCAGAAGCGACCAAGAAGAGAGGAGAGACTGAGCTTTTTCACCAAGGCTTGATTTCCATTTGAGTAATGCATCCACTTCCAGCCCTTGTTGTAGGGAAGTGGGCGAAGAAGCAAGTGATGGAGCAGAAGCAACAAAAGGAAAAGAGAACAGCAATATTACGGCTGCTGGTAACACGAGAATCAGAGACCACGAGGCCTTAAGCAACATGGTTTTTCTTTTTCTTTTCTTTTCCTTTTTGGCTGCAAAAATAACAAAGCAAGATCGCCCCCAGGAAGTTTGGAATTGGATTCGATGGATTGGGATTTCATTAGAAAATCAAGAGGGATGTAAATGCAAGAATTATGGGCTGAAGGGAGGCATGATTTGACTGGCTGTGCATCAATTTCTTACCATCCGAGATGGTGATGGGGGTCGGTAACCGCGAGTGAAGTCCTTTTCATGGTCAACCGCGGACCCTGATGGTCTCATTAGAACAACCAATTGTGCTTTGGGGTGACTTGGACTTTTCAACCGCGGCTGAATATCGAACTTAATCCACAATTGTTGGTCATCCATTATATACTAAAAAGAAGAGGAAAAAAAAAAAAAACAAACACAAAT
Source organism: Ceriops zippeliana (assembly GCA_037897445.1). Classification (NCBI taxonomy): domain Eukaryota; kingdom Viridiplantae; phylum Streptophyta; class Magnoliopsida; order Malpighiales; family Rhizophoraceae; genus Ceriops; species Ceriops zippeliana. The sequence goes on along the minus strand of JBAPLH010000018.1, from coordinate 4,431,924 downwards.
AATTATCACGTTAAAATTTTTCAGATTAATAAAAAATAATTTTATATATTATTACAATATTCAAAATGATAATTTTGAATGTGATTCAGCTAATATATATATATATATATATAATTGATTCTCTTTCTTTTTTTAATACAAAAAATAATAATATAACAATATGTGATTAATGGTGTAAATATCAAGAGAAAGAAATCAATTATCAAATAAGACAAGTTATTCATATACATTAATGGTATTAATTTTTGTAAATTTGAGTATATTATTCATAATGTTACTTAAATAATTATATTTATTTTTAAGACTTCAAAAATTAATATTTATGATAACAAATTTATTAAAAAATATAACAAGTCGTATGGAAACTTGTGATTTTGAAAATTAAACATTTTTCTTGCATAATAAAAACATATTTATTTAATTTGGGATTGTATTTGAATTTCAGGTTCAGCTTATAAAACACTGCTGCTTATAGAAACTTCATATGAATACTGTACGCAAGAAGGAATTGTTAATTCCTTTACCCATCAAACATGAACACCGCACTTGATCGGGAAAAAAAACAAAAAGGAGTCTTCGGGTTGTGTGGCCGAAAGAATTGTTAATTCCTTGCTCGCGTGGAAAGGCTCCACAACGGCCACCAAACTTAATCAATTTCCTTACTAATTAATAAAAGAAACGGCAAGTTGTAATTAATAAGCGTTGAACTCACTATTGTTTACGCTTTGTTAACAATAATAATAATAATAATAATAATAATAATAATAAGACATTTTTTTTTTTTTTTTGGGAATAAGAATCGGCAGTTAGTTAATTGTCAAAGATAACTGTCAACTCTTTGTTATTTTAAAGGTAAAAAGGTGGCACAGTCGTACTAAATTAAGTTCTTGAAAATTGACTTCATATTCCGTGTAAGAAAAAATTGTTAACAAACATTAAATTAAAATGATTTTCTTAGTTGAAGGCATGATCACCGACAAATTATAATGTATAATAATCAACATTATGATCCGTATCATTAATAAAATAATAGACTGTTTTTTTTTTAAAATTATATTTTTATATGTATGTATTATCGTTATGATTTAAAGGTTATTAAAATGACCAAATAAATATATTTCAAGTATATATTATACTTATAGTCTTTTAGTTATTAATGATATTAAACTATAATGTTTGAATCAATATATATATATATATATATATATATTATAGTTTGTTAATCACTAAAATGGTCAAACTTATATATTTAACAATGCACAAAAATAATTTATTTATCTATAATTTTAATGAAATATATATGAACAAGAAATAATGAGATATGTTTATGTTATTAATTATTGAAACTTTAGAATTTATCCAAAGATAAATTACTATTTAATAACTAATAACATAATTTAGCTAAATTAATATTTTTTTAAATATATATTTTTATCTAAAGATATTTAATATATTTGATTAAAAATATATAATCACATATTAAAGTTAATGATATTATTTATAATAATTTATTACATGATTTTCAAAGAAAATTACAATATAATTTGATTTTTTTTACTTATGATTAATTATAAATATTTGCAATCATACAACTGAGTTGATAAACTTGTGTGTTTCAATTGTTGTTTTATTCATTGAAATAAAATTCTCATAATAATATGAATATATTAATTTTACTAAGATTTTATAAATTTTAACTTGTATTATTAATAAGTAAACTTAATTTTTTTACAAATTTAAGTAGTAAAAAATAAAAGTTACATTATAAATATAAGAATAAAATAATCGATTAACCTTTATATCTATAAAATTAATTGTTATTAATACCATTAAGAAAACTATTTTAGAAATAGAAAATACAAAATAACATTTACAATTTATGGAAAGATAGCTATGTTTTACGAATAAGTTATTTGCTCCTACCACAATTATAAAGTTTTTTGGATTATAAACTATATAAGAGTATATTATTGATATTACTAACTTTTTTAATAAGATTTAAAATTTATAGAATCAATAACATATGACTCTTTTTTATGTAATTCATTTTGAACTTAGCCATTTTAAATTTTTTATAATAAAAATAAAGGAAAAGTGAAATTATAACAAATTGACCAATATGCTCATTTAAGAGAAAATAAGAAAAAAAAAATTAAATAAGTCATTCCATTAGTCTTATGGGTAAGAAATTTAAGAAATAAATGAAAATGAAAGTCAATAAATTGAAACCAAAAAAAAAAAAAAACAAAAAAGCATGCTTATGTTACTTAAACTAAGAAGAAGGAATAAAAAGGGTAATAAATATCATTTTTGTAAAAAAAAAAAAAAGACATTATCAAAAATAGCACTTCAAACATAAAGTTTGATTAAAAAAATAAAAGGTAAATTAAATACTTTAGTATGTTTCTAATCAAATTTAATTGATATTTCTTATAATACTTAATAATTTAATAATGATACTATTACTCATATATATAATATAATGTAAGGAATTCATTTAATTTTAATTATTTTAATTTATACAAGAATATAATAATTATTAATCCATATATTCTTACTAACCATTTATATAAAATGAAGACTAATGACATTTTTAGAAATTTTATATAATATGCATCATAATATTAAAATTAAGTGTAGTACAATAAATAAAAATTTTATTTATTTGTAATATAAATTTTTAGGTCATATACATAAAGAAAAATTAATAACATTTGTCAATCATAAGATTCATACATAGATTATATTAAGTATAAATAAACCAAACATATAATGAAAAAAGTCATAAGAAACACCAGACTTCTTAAAATTATACATATTAATATCTACTAACTTTTAATATTTTAAGAATTATACTTCATCACTTTTATAAATGTTTTTTCACATTATAGTTATATCTATTTCTTTCATAAAAATCTTAATTATTAAAGAAGTAATTAGATAAATGGTAAACATTATAAAATCTTATAATAATAATAAAAAATATTATAGAAAATTTAATAATTTAAAACAACAACCAAGTTTATTTATGAAATTGATCAAAAGTTATTATGTATATATACAGTTAACTATATCAAACATATCATAACAAAAGGTGTAATAAAAAAATATAATTAGACATTAAGAAATATGATTTAAAACTTAACAAGTAACTCCTTATATCAAAATCTTTATGAATATATGCATTAAAAATAATAAGTTATTTGTTAAATAAGATTTTTAGTAAGATAATTCAAATTATTCATATTGAATTATGAACAGGAAGAAAATTTTTGTAAATGTATACACTAAAAATCGCAAACTATTTGTTAAATAAGATTCTTAATAAGAAAATTCAAAATATTCTTATTGAACTATGAATAGCAACAAAACCTAATTATAGGCATTTAGGTGTTTAAGATTACTCACTAACAAGAATCCATATAAAAGAAATTAAACTCTCAATCGATTAATGATTAGTTTCATAGTTAAGTTAATTTAAATGGTATGTAAACATAGTTTAAGAATTGTATAAATAAATAATATAATATTTATTAAAAATAATAAAGTTAATGAAAATAATAAAAATCAAAATGTAAACTTAAAAGAAATTAAAGAAATTATTTCTTTACTTGTAACAATTCTTTTGTCTATCACAACATCAAATATTGCTCTAGAAATTAAACAATATTTGGATAAAAAGATATTTCTTACAAAAACTAATAAACCATAATGGATACTATTAAGAAAATCTTAAAAAGAAAGCAAATCAATTATTTAAATGATTATGTGATTTGCTTATAAGAGCTAAGATTTTAATATTGAAATCAATAAGAATTAAATTTTGTTTCCAATTATTATAGAAATTATTCATTAAAAATAATTGTAACATTAATGAATAAATATCATTTAAAGTTATACTAGATATACATAAAATCTATTTTTCTTGACAAAATTTTAAAAAGGAAGTTTATATGGATTTTTTTCATTAAAGGTAAAAATTAAGTGGTGTATAGACTAAAAAAAATCAAGATATAGACAAAAAAAAAAAGGTTTCCTGTAATGACATATTAAATTTAATGATATTATGTAATTTTTTGAATTCAAGAAAAAAAAAACTATTCATTGATGTATACATTAAAAGACTAGTAAAAGAAAATATATTATCTAATCTTATATATTACTTACTACTAATATTTTAAATATATTAGGAGACATTAATTTTTTTTTAAATTATGATAAAAGATACGAGAGAAACATTATATACAATCAAAATATAAATATTTTCTAATAAATCACAATGAATAAAGATTACTATAAAATAACTATATTAAAATTTTTTAAAGAAATTTAATATGAAAAGTGTTCACATAGGATTATTTATATCTAAAAATGTAATAAACATAGTCTTATGTAATGTTATAAAAATCATGTAAAATTTAAGGAAATGAAATCAATTATATATACTTCTATTATTGATAACTTAATATACATGCAAACCTTAATAGATCAAATATTAATTTTGTAGTCAATATATTAAACAAATGTAAAAATAATCGTATAATAGATCACTAGAAAGTTGTAAAAAAAAGTATCAAGACACTTACAAAGAACAAAAAATTACATACTTATATACAAAAAAATTCAACCACTAAGAATTGATTAAATATTCATATTTAAACTTGTTTGATACATTAATAGTAGAAATCTATTTTTATTTATTTGTTTTTATTAGAAACATGAGAAAGATTGTTAAATGATGAAAAATTAGTCATTATTATTTTATCTAATATGAAAGTAAAGTTATGATATAATGTAAATTAATAATTCATATATTATAATTGTAAAATTTTATTTTAAAATTTAAAGTTATTAGCATCATTATCAAGTAACAAAAATTTATATGATAATTTCATTGTAAAATTCTTCTCTAATAATAACAAATACTTAATAGGTATCAAATTTAATAAAAATTAAACTATTTTGTCATTAAGAAGAAAATTCAAAAATAAAAAAGTTTTTATAAAATACTATTTAATCTCATAATAATAAATTAACATGAAAGTTCACAATCAAGGTTATATAGAGAACATATCCTCAAAATGAATTTTAGTTATATTAATAATAATTAATGATGTATGATATAATGACAATTTAAACTAATTAATGAATTTTAATATATATTATGTATTTCTTATTATCTTATAATTGTGTAATATTAGTATTTTAAAATTAATAGAAAACTATTTATAAGATATTATTATTAATTATTATAAAATTTAATATATCTTATAAGTTTGATCTAATAGATTATAAATGTTATAGTATATAAAACTAAGTGTTCTAAACAAATAAGTTATAATCACCAAAACTTGTATTAAATGACTTATCATATTATAATATTATAATAAAATTATAAGATATCATTATCGTTATTTGCATATAACAATTAATGTAATAGATTTTGATTGGTTAGGTGAGAGAATGTTAGAATTTTTCAATTAATAATGTTATATATTTTTAAACAATATTCATATTAAATATTTAATTATAATGTGACCTAATTAGTAATAAATAATTATATATATTAATTGTATTATTAAGAACAATAATTTTAAATGCAATTCAAGTATTGATAGATATATCTAATTTAAATTATATATATAACTGGCCTTCTTTCTTATTAATATATATGAAAATTTTATCTAAAAGTTTATAATTTCAACAATAAAAAGAAATTGGTTATCAAAATAACACAAGAACAGATAAATGATATTAATTTTATAAATTTAAATATATTATTTATAATATTATATTTAATTTTAAGATATAGAAATTAATGTTTGTAATAATAAATTTATTAAAAAATCTGACATATCATCTATGTGCCTTTTCGGCCTACTGAGCGTATTATCACATGCTTCCAGGGCATCGTCACCCTCACCCAAATTAATTGGATTAATCTGTTCCTTGACTTATATAAGCCCCAAAAAAAAAAAAAAAACAAATGATGTCCCTTTTTTCGCCTAATTTTTCCTCAAAATTTTCCATTTCTGATGGCTTCTCAAGTCAATAACAATAGTAATGTTGTCAAATCAAATTTGTCAGGGTGTTAAGCTCAATTCAACCGACCGTTATTTTATATATATATATATATATAGTCATCGATATGTATTATATATACAAAAACATTAATGTATAGATATTACTTATATTATAATATAATATTTAATAAATCAGTTTTATATAATTTGTATAATTTATTACACAATAAGAGAGAAATTAATTAATACAATGTATTAATTGATGTTCATTGTGATCTCCTTTCAGCTTCTATATAAATAAATAGATGTAAAAAAAAAAATTAACCAATAAATGCAATTAAATTAATTAATTAACAATCTAAGCCGGATTTCCTTCCAACTCTGGTAAAAAAGGTCCCCCACCCCACCCTTTTTCCTTGGGTTCGCAAGTCAATACTGGTCTGTTGGCGGGAACATGATGCAGTCCAACGTGACGGTATATCATATGTGGCAATATGTCTTAAACTCGGCTAAGATCGATTACAAAACTTGGGTGCATTTCTCGGATGTAGGAAACCCGGAGATTTTGGAGGGGGGGGGGGGGGGGGGGGAGGGGCTTCGCCGAAAGATGAAAGAAAAACAAGAAGAGTACTGCCATCTAAATATAAGTGAAGACAACATCATCAATCTTTTAATGAATCTTAAAAAGAATTTGAGACACTCAAGTTTGCTAAAAATAAAAAAATAAAAAGTCATTAAGATCTCTACTTTGAAGGATTCTTAGAATCTCAATACGCTTATTTAAAAAAAAAAAAAAAACTTAAAATTTCTACTTAGTTCTTACAATCCCATGACGATTGCTATAACCCAAATCTAAGAACTAAGAATCACAATTAATGACTGCCACAACTTTTTGTCTAAAAACTTCCTTTTGAAGTGGGGGGGGGGGGGGGCCTTAAAAAAATGTCTAAAGTTTGAGTAAGAAATTAAAAGGATTTTCTCCAAAAACAAAAACGCATCTTCCTCTTTTCTTCTTTTCATTGAAAATTTAGGCTTGCGTTCATTTTTTTTTTTTTTATTAAAGGGGGCATAACGAGTCTACCAAAGAGCAACTCTCTCCAATTGTTCCCAATTCAAAATAATTGCATTCCAACAAACTTCAACACAGATCCTAAGCCACGCTCAGACCCTTCTAACACAATCACGTAGTACAACATTGAGTTACATTCACACCTTTTCCACTAATGATATCGACGACTGAAAATAATTTAAGATGCCCAATTTTTGTTTAGATTTTGCTTAATTTAAATTGCATACATCTAACGTTCCAATAAATTAAATTGCATAATTTTACATTGCTCAATTTAAGTTTTCTTAGGACAATTTATGATTGTTGCTGTTATTCATCGTTTAACTTGGAAGGAAAAGTAACAATTCAAGTTTATAGTGTAAATTTTAAAATTTCGAGATTCAAGTTTGTTAATTGGAAGTATGACAAAATAAGAAAAGCATATTACCCAAAATTTTAAATTAAATTAGACTTGGTACACATAGATTTTATAAAAAAATTATTTTTGCTTAACATTCTCTTCTAATTTCTTATTAAAATCTAAATAAAATTGTTTTAAAAATTGTCCACATAGGTTCATGGTCCAAAATGGGCAATAAAAAATACATCACCACTAACAACCCATATCATTTAACAGATGAATATTGATTGATGATTAATAATGATAACTACTTAAAATTCACCAAAATTTGATAATTCACCAAATCATATTAATGGACTCAAATTAACCAAATTTTAAAAACTCACAACCCTAACGTGTCGCAAATACTAGTAAACAATCTACATGACAAATTAAGCCATTGATGACTTCAAAACTTGGTTAAAAGATGCCACAGAAAATAAAGAATCCACTCCATTAACATGGGCACCAGTATCACGAAACAAAAAGGGCTACACGCCTTGCATCTTTGATAAAGCTGAAGAGAATAGCCCAAAAGAAAATTCACGAAAATAGAAATGGGGGAGTGACACATTTCGTTTGGTTATCCACGGTAAACTTCAAAAAGGTTAACAAATTGTGCACATAAAACGAAGGAAGTTATGAAAATGGAAGGGAAGAATCTGAACCATCAAATGGGGTGCAATTACTGTTGATGATGAAAAAGATACGCATTCTAAATATGCACAGTTTCATCATATAATCCTGCATTAAGAGGATAATACAAAGCTGGGACTCAACATCGGACCAAATGGAAAAATGATCAAAGCACCATTATTTGACAACTAAGACCAAATTGCAGAAAGTTGTTAATCAAACACTTAAAGAGCATATGACACCCAAATAAAAAAAAAAAAAATTCATTTGTTACTGCATACACCAATCATTGTGTCCAAAGTGGATTTTTTGAAACCGCAGGCAAAACTTGTAAGCAGCCATCAACAGTTTCAAGACTGATAGCCTTAGAAACCTGACCTCAACAAGAAGGGCAGCAACACCATGCTACAGGTGGTTATTTGCAATTTACTCATGGACTCGTGAATACCACACAAATAACAGGCATCAGGGACGAGCTTCACAGCTGCAGTCAGCAACTTGTAATGCTACTCACTACATTAAGCAACACAAGTCAAGTTCACATGCTGAGCTTTGACATAGTAAAATCCACTAAAATGGAAACATGTTACTCTAGCTAATATTGCAGCTCAGAGATTCAGAATAGCATACATCATTTTAACAGTCAGCATGTGAATTATTGAGCAACAGCTCCACATCATCTACAGCATCAGCTACAATTAGAACACGATTAAGTTGAATCCACCTTTTGTACCATCAGAGGCAAACACCACCCCACTTCAGGACCCAATTTTCCAAAATAACAAAGACCAGAAGATTAATCAAGTTGAAGTCAGACACCCGAATGGCAATGTGTTTCAGAAACCATTAGTTGATTGTCAATCTTACCAATTATCAGATAAAGAAAAATCACATTCACGATCATCCATCTACATTTTACAAGCAGCATTGACAGCTACTCACAATCACGATCATCCATCTACAATTACAAACAGCATTGACAGCTACGCATGACCACTATCACCTTCTGGCCATCTGCCCAACGTCAATCTTTTCTGGAACAACTATATAAAACCAAGTAAATGATTCATTACAATCAGGAGCAACATAAAGTACCCTCACCACATAATAACCATTCATTCTCAAAAGGACAACAAATGAACGAATGCAAGCCAAGCGAGAAGAATAAAGGGAGGCGGAAGGAAAAAACATACACAGTATACAGCATTTTAAAATCTTTCCCAAAATAAAACATCAACCTCCAAGATCCATAAAAACCAAATTGAACCATCAAAAGAAGCATAAGTTTCAAAATTAAAATACTCCAATTACCTAACAATTCCAACCCTAGGGAAAGTAGCAACTAAATTCTGATAGACATGCATACGATCAAAATCCTTAACAATAGCATTGTGGCCACATCAAACGAACTAGTCATGACCCCACAGATCCCCAAGCTGCTGCAAGGTTTAATCCTACACAGTAAGAGAAGCATCCAGATAAGCAACCAACTTATGAATGAACCAAAAAATTAACAAAACAAAGGCAAAAACAAGGGAAAAGCCAGGTTCACAAACTCACATCAACATCCAAATTTCGCGGTGAAGGACTACGAGATGCAACAGGCTGACCATGCGACGAAGCACTTTGAGTAGGAGACCGTCCATCACGTCTGTGTCTAATGGGACTTTCACCCTTTGAAAGAGAAGCTTTCCGTGGCGAAGGGCTCCTCAGAGGACTTGGGCTACGCCGAACAGGAGAGCGGCTGCAATGAAAGCAAGACCACAAAAATAATTGTAAGTCTGAAATGGAAAGGAACCAACAGGTAAAAAAAAAGAGAGGGAGATTTGACATTCATGTAGTTACCTATCAATTGATCGGCTGCTACTATGTCGTTCATCATCATAACGGCCTCCACCCCGGCCTTTGTAGTCAAGGCTTGCACTGCGGCTCCTGCTCCTTCGATGATAGTCTCTGTCCCTTCCACGATATCGATCACGGTCGTACCTGTCCATACTTCTGCTACGACTTCTCCTCCTGTAGTCCCTATCTTTGTGGTAATCATCTCGATACCTTGCATCATTCAACACAATCAAGACCATTCCAAAAACCAAAAGAATGATGACACTATTACTTATTATCAAAATAAAATAAATAATAAGGCAAACAATCCTAAGCCTCAGACTGCATAACAGATATCAAATGATAAGAATCCTGACAGTCAGCGGATATGCCATGTGAGAAAATGAATTCGCATATAATAAATTAAAAATAGGGGTGCTCAGTTTTTCCGCAAGAAAGGAGTATGAAACACACAACCTTTGTCAAAAACAATACTAAAGAATGGCAACGCAGAATTAAGATTGTCGAACGAAGCCTAGGAAAGCACTACTGCAAGAGTTACACAACATCAACACCCCCCCCCCCCGCAGGGGCGCGGGCGGAAACCTCCCAACCTCCAACCACATTGTGAGCAGAAGAGAAAAGTAGAGTATACATGCATACCTCCTCCGAGGACTGCGGCTTCTTGACCTGTGCCTTGACCTCGGGACTGGTTCAATGATCCGCCCTTTATGACTTGGGGTGGGAAAAAATATAAAAAAAAAAAAAGAAGACACAAACAGAGAAGAAGCAAACCAACTCAACAACTCCATAAGCATATGACCAAATTACCAATGAAACATCTGCATAACTCAAGAAAAGTAAGGTTTTCTTGTGGGAATAAAAAGATAGAAAAACAAGATAGAGATAATGAATACTCAAACAAAAGTCAGTCGAAATTTCAGATCTTACATCCTCTCAGCATTCGGCCCATATTTCGCAAACTGAACTGTTATTTCCCGACCATCGACAAGTCTTCCTGAAAAATAATATCGAGGGAATCAGCAAATATACTTATGGCTGAAACATTGAAAGGCGATCGAAAGAGAGAAAAAAAAAGTCTGCATACCATCCAGCCTATCAACAGCTTTCTGCGCCTCATCCGCATACTTATAGCGTACAAAGGCAAAACCGCGGGAGTCACCAGTCCTGAGCAACAAAAAAATTCAACATAAATCACACTACAGAAAGCAACACTCAACACGAGACTCGAAGCATATTAAGAAAAATAAATTAAAAATAAAAAAAAGGTTAGGATGTGGGAAAAAGAAATAACCTCCGATCTCTGGGGATGAAGATGTCAACGACCTTCCCGTACTTGTCGAAAAGCGGAAACAAATCATCTGCAGTCGTACCTAAACAACAAAATTAAACCAAAATATCTCAGCAATCAATCAATACACAAACAATAAAAGCGCCAAAGCACTAGCGCAGCGAGCACACAGAGAGAGAGAGAGAGAGAGAGAGAGAGAGAGAGAGACTTACGGAAGGTAATATTGAGTACGAGCAGAGAGTAGGTGTCGGTAATATCCGGAGGACCTGACCTTCCGAAGTGAGACATCGTCCTGAGAGAGAGGGAGAGAGAGAGAGAGAGAGGCAAGAGATGTGAATTAGTCGACTAGGGTTAGTAGGCCCTGGGGGCAGGAGGTGGCGGCAAGCCTTTTCTACTGGAAAGCTCTGTCGATTAATCTCCGTTCAGTCTTAGGGCTTCTTCCATTTTCCAATGTTCGTAAATGCCCCCGACCATGTTCGTTAATTACAGCCACGACTCACAATTCGAATGTTCTCCCCTCTTATTTTCTTATTAAAAAAAAAAAAAAAAAAACACTATGTTTGAATAGTACATATCTTTTGCTTTGAGAAAGTCCTGGATCTGCTGTCTTTTGTTTTTCACCGCCCCTCCATGCCCCTAATTACAAGTTCATCATTTGTCGTGCCAATTTAATGTGTTTTCTTGTAAATAATTTTCATTTATTAGCTCAAAAAAATTTATTAAAAAAAATCTCAAAATATTTTGTCATGTATTTTACTCTATTTTGTCATGGTACAACACTTAATATTCATATTTATATACTATATAAATTTAATTTTTCCTTATAACATTATTCCAACCACTTATCTTTTTATTTTAATCAAATATTTACTCTCAATTCTTCTAACAAATTAAAATAAAAAAATAACAAAATATAAGAAAAGATTAATTAGATCTTAATTTTATATAAATTAAAAAAAAACTTTATTACTTTAATTTCAAATTTTCCTATATTATAAATTGCTCAATTAAAAAAATAAAACCTTTATCTCTCTTCCAACCTAATCAACCAAGATTTATTTTTCAAATAAGAAAGAATCCACTACAATATTTTTTTTTTTCTATTTTAGTTGAATTAAATAAAAATCTATCTCTTTTTTTATTTTTTTAGAATAAAAGAAAAAAAAAAGATAAACTAGAATTTGTAGATTCAAAAAAAAAAACTAAAAAGTATAGAATACAACCAAGAAAAAAAATTAAAAAAAAAATTGATTTAAGTCCACAAATGATTAGATTTAATAAAATTAAAACTATAACTCTATATTTATTAAAAAATACAAACCAAAGGCATAAATTAAAATTAAAATGTTATGAGAATAATGTTAATAAGCTTTAAAGTTCTCAAAAGAATTAAATAGAAAAGACTTTCAAATTTATTAAAAATCAATTAGCCAATCTCTATGAAAGATCATTACATGCTTATATATAGAATTTGTGATTTTTGGCGATCTTCATCTTTTTGTTTTATTTCCAATAAGTAATATATATCTCGTCCTGTGTCTCTTCAACTAATTTAAGCACTTAAAACTATAAGGCAAAAAAGAAAGAAAAACAGAAGAAGAAAAAGAAGAACGACTCGAGGGAGGGAGGAAGGCACCCCCACCAATCATAAAGAACAACAACACGCGAAAAACATACAGCCCTCCAATTTTAAACTCTAATGGTTTACGTAGGGTAACATATAAGTAGACAAGATCCACTGATCTTCTACTTACTTGGGTAATGTTTGGATTTTTCTCTAACTCAAAATTTTCCTAGTTTTATGCTCCCGTAGCCTATATATCGAGTGTTTAAGGCATCTCCCAATGTTAGACTATGAAGGTTTTAGGCTCTCTTCGTCTAAGTGAAATGGTAAAATGTCTCCTAATTTTAAACTCTCACGACCTAGATGGAATAACCTATTTTGGCTCAGACGGCTAGGTGGAATAATATATTTTGACTCTTATGATTTAAATGGAGTAACACATAAATAAGAATAATTCATATGCCTGCTGGACTCTTATTGAATTTCTCTACAGTTTCTCATAGCCTAGGTGAAGTAACACATAAGTGGCAATTCCCACGTCCTAGATGAACCAACATATAACCTTAAATAGAGTAACATATAAATTAAAAAAGATTTACGAATCTGTTACTTAACTTGGACATTCTCAAATTTTTTTCTAATTTAAGGTTCTTGCATTTTCCAGACAGAAAGTGCTAAGGATGCATTATCTTAAAGTGCGAATTATTAGATTGGACATGGTGCTTATGGCTAATCTCATATTACTTTCATGCAGACGCATTTGCAGTTTACGAGAAGTATTCCTGGCCTCCGTTTAACCTAAAAGACTTGCCTCGTGTCCTGGAAAAGGTTGGAAGCCCTTTAGGAGCAGGCATTTAGATGGTGTAATCCTAACCTTTTTGCGTATGCATCTCCATGTGCATCCAGAAGGGAATACTCAAAGTAAAATTGTATGTTCGGTGCATGGTATCTTTTCTAAGCATGGTATCTGCTGAGATATTATTGCCTCATGCTAAATTTTAATTTTTGTGGCTCGCGAGATCACCATCAACAGAGATGCTACCAGGGTTTGTTGGATACCTTTTAGACCCTGGTGTTTGGACTGTTTAGACGTAAATGACAAAGTTTACGTGTTATGATCATTACATTTAGGCACACTTGCTCCTAACTCATGAATTGATAACTTTATGGGATGCTCACTGGCACACAGTGATAGAGAAGTTACTTGCATTAAAGATAATGATATAATATTACATTTACTTAACATCATAGCCGAATAGGGCTGGTTTTCTGGTTGCCCCCTAATTTGTTGTATTGTAGTCTTTTTTTTTTTTTTTCTTGAAGGTATTCGGCTAAGTTTAAAGGACTCTCGTTTTTTTGCTTATTAAAGAGCAAATACCCCTTGAGTCTTCAGTGATGGTAGCGATGGAATTCAGGTCGGAGAGATAGATGGTAAAGGAATTCTTAGTCCTTATAAACGTGGTTACTATATATCTCAATAAATTAGACTTTAAAAAAAATGTAATCAACTGTGAGAATTATCTTCAAAAGACTAAAATGTATGTTTGCAGTATCAAATTTCAATCAAGTGAGATAAAGAATGTGTACCCATTATGTTGTTGATAGTTCGGGTTACATAGAATTTGTAGCATGCATCTGCTTTTCCTGAAATGTTTGTGCCAGGCAGATATTAAACACTTATTCGTTGTTTTCAATAAGATTCCATTAAATTTGGTCAATTTATGACTAACGCACTTTTTCCTTTTAAAACAAGCAAGCCAAAGGGGATGATAGGCCGTCTGAGCATTAGCCACAATCCAAAAAGGACAATAAAAATGCCATTTGAGTTAATATAGACCCGCTTCGGGGTCGAAGGGCACGTCTGCCTCTCCAGCAGTGGGTGGGTCCTTTTAGACTACTTCTTTTTGTTGTTCTTCCTCCCATAACTTTTGGTTGGCGGAAAAAGGGTAGGTATTTTACATTTTATCTTTGTACTCTTTTTGCAGTAAAAAAAAAATCAGGATTAAATTAGAAATAGTTTACTTAGATCAGTAGTTGTATTGAAATAAAAAGGTTATCTCAAACGAGCAAGATGCGTGCTGATGTAAAGCAACTGGGACGAGATTTGTGATCACTTGCATGTGTAGAGTTGACAAGCTTAATGTACCACCCACCAAACGACTTTGAACTTGGCATGCATGAGTGCACGTGATCTTATGAATTGTTTGTTTAATTTGTTAAATTAATTAATATGAGTTGTCCATGTCATTTAAAGTACGACTCAAAATAAAAGGCCTAATATGATGGTCGGTTAGGCATAACGGTAATTTGGATCATCGGGTTTAAAATCCCTCCACTCTCCCTATTAAGAATAAACGTTACAGGAAAGGAATATGTGTATATATATCTTCCCCTATTAAGAATAACCGTTACAGGAAAAGGAGTATCTTCTCATTTAAGATAATTATTACAGAAAAAGAGGATCTTCCTATTTAAGATAACGGTTACAGGAAATGAAGATGTGTATATATATATATATATATATATATATATGCTATTACAGACTTTTCTGAAAGCTCAACCATCAGAGAGAGAAAACGTAAAGAAAAGAAAGGGAAAAGAGTAGGAGAAAAGAGAGAAGCGTTCAGGAACGAAACAGAAGAGGCTTCCCATCTCCACTGCGGGACATCAGCATAATGGACAACGGTATGTTGATTTCAATTACAGTTTTATTGCTAATATTCGCATAAAGAAAGATCCTGCAATATATGAAATAAGAATTTCATAAAGAGAAATTCTAGAAAAGCCCAACAATTGGTATCAGAGTGGGTCTGCGAATATTGCAATTTGGTTTTATTTATCTCTTTGTGCCGTATAGTATTTATTTTATTAGGCTGTATTTTGTTTTTCCTTTGCGTGTAATCAATAATTACAACGCGGGACAAAACAAATATTTTGGTTGCCTGGTACGCGGGTCCACCTGCAGTATGGTGGTAATCGGGTAGTATTTTATTTTATTAGGTTGTATTTTGTTTTTCCTTTGCGTGTAATCAATAATTACAACGCGGGACAAAAACAAATATTTTGGTTGCCTGGTACGCGGGTCCCACCTGCAGTATGGTGGTGTTCGGGTAGTATTTTATTTTATTAGGCTGTATTTTGTTTTTCCTTTGCGTGTAATCAATAATTACAACGCGGGACAAAACAAATATTTTGGTTGCCTAGTACGCGGGTCCCACTTACAGTATGGTGGTGCTCGGGTAGTATTTTATTTTATTAGGCTGTATTTTGTTTTTCCTTTGCGTGTAATCAATAATTACAACGCGGGACAAAACAAATATTTTGGTTGCCTGGTACGCGGGTCCCACCTGCAGTATGGTGGTGCTCGGGTCCGAATGAATACCATAAAAAAAAAAAAAAACTCCCACATAAAAGATAATTTAATCTTCGTAATTGAAGATTATTAAATTCACGTTAATGAGTCAAATATTAAAAGCTTGTTAGTCACCAAAGTGGCCTGGCTTTGAATGGATTTGAACAGCTGACTGTGAATTTTAATTGTTCATTTTGGATGCTAATAAAATGTTTTGAAATGAACAATTGTGGTTATTAATTATAAAGTTAGGAGATCATCCAAAGATGGATCATTGCTTATAATTAATGACACTAAAAGGGATTAATTAATATACTAAGTAAACGTGATTGTATATCCAAAGATGACATTCATGTTAATTTTAGTATGATTAATTGATCTATTAAAGTTTATTTAAATTAGCATCATTATTGATTAGAGTTATGTATTTAAGGATCACCCAAAGGTGAACTTAAATACATAATTAAAGTTTGTAATGTATCTGAATCCATTAGAGTTTACTCAAAGCATTAACGTATAAATTTGGATTATATTTGCAGCTTCCACCAATGTATTCGCCTTAGGCAATTCAATGGTCAAATTCAATGGGCTGAACTATGCTGAATGGTTTGAGCATATTTAGTTTCATTTGGGTGTATTGGGCCTGGACTTAGCAGTCATTTCGGATGAAAAGTCTGCAGTCATTACAGGGACTAGTACAGAATCTGATAAGTCTTTTTATGAGGCTTGGGTACGGTACAATAGGCTGAGTTTGAATTTGATGCGAATGACGATAGTTGAAAACGTCAAGCCATCGATGCCTAAGACAGAAAATGCGAGGGAATTTCTGATGAAAATTAAGGAATACTCTCAGTCAGATATAACTGATAAATCCATCGTAGGAACCCTAATGAGTGAGCTGACGACCAAGAAATTTGATTGGTCACAGTCCATTCATGATCATGTGACCAGTATGGCTAATCTAGCAGCAAGGTTGAAAACAATGGGCATGGATGTGAGTGAATCATTTCTGGTTCAATTCATCATAAACTCACTGCCTCCTGAATTTGGCCAGTTCCAAGTGAATTATAATACTATTAAAGAGAAATGGAACTTTCAAGAAATTAAGGCCATGTTAGTTCAGGAGGAAGGGAGATTAAAGAAGATGAAGGATCACTCCATTCATCTCATCGTTCATAAGGATGCTAGTGGTAGCAGGTCTAAACCACATAAGAAAGGTAAGAAGAAGGACAAAGCCTCTATGAAAGTCACTGGAGGTCAGATCCAGAAGGATCAGAAATGCTTCTTCTGCAAAAAGATGGGTCACTTCAAAAATGATTGCCCAAAAAGAAAGGCTTGGTTCGAAAAGAAAGGTACGTACTGTATATCAGTATGTTTTGATCAAACATAATTGAAGTGCCCAATAATACTTGGTGGTTAGATTCTGGAGTTACTATTCATGTGTCACATATTATGCAGGGATTCCTTTCAATCCAGCCCATAACAGGAACTGAGAAGTTCCTCTATATGGGAAACAGAATGAAGGCATGAATAGAAGGGATTGGGACGTACAGATTGATCTTGGACACCAAGTGTCATCTGGATCTAGAAAAGTGTCTCTATGTTCCTGAATGTGCTAGAAATTTAGTTTCTGTTGCAAAGTTGGATAAAGAAGGATTTAACCTCAAGATTGGAAATGGTGCATTTTCATTGTATAGACATTCGTACTATTATGGATCTGGTACTTTGATTGATGATTTGTACCATTTGAATCTTGATGCTATGTATGCTGATTTCATATTTCTTGTTGAGCATGGTATAGGTAACAAACGTAATATGCATGATGAAAGTTCTGCTTTCTTATGGCATCAAAGATTGGGTCATATATCCAAAGAAAGGATATTGAGGTTGATGAAAGGTGATGTCCTGCCTCAATTGGATTTTACTGATTGGGATGTATGTGTTGATTGTATAAAAGGGAAACAAACAAAACATACATCAAAGAACCCAGCCATAAGAAGCAATGAGCCTTTAGAATTGATACACACTGATGTTTGTGGCCCGTTTGATATCCCAACATGGGGTGGTGAGAAATATTTCATCACCTTTATAGATGACTACTCACGATATTGTTACTTGTATCTATTGCATGAAAAGTCTTAGTCAGTAAACATCCTAGAGGTGTTTATTAATGAAGTTGAAAGGCAGTTAGATAGAAAAGTAAAAGTGATTAAGTCAGATAGGGGTGGTGAATATTATGGAAAATTCAATGAAAGTGGACAATGTCCTGATCCATTTGCAAAACTTCTTGAGAGTCGAGACATATGTGCACAGTATACAATGCCTGGTACACCACAACAGAATGGTGTAGCGAAAAGGCGGAATCGCACACTTATGGATATGGTTAGGAGCATGTTGAATTACAGTACTGTACCCTTATCCTTGTGGATGCATGCATTAAGAACTGCTGCATATCTGCTGAATAGAGTTCCTAGTAAGGCTGTCCCTAAAACTCCTTACGAGTTATGGACAGGAAGGAAACCCAGTTTGAGACATCTTCATGTTTGGGGTTGTCCAGCAGAAGTAAGGATATACAATCCACATGAAGGAAAGCTTGATGCAAGAACCATTAGTGGTTACTTCATTGGCTATCCTGAAAAGTCCAAAGGGTATAGGTTTTACTGCCCTAACCATAGTACTAGAATAGTTGAGTCTGGTAATACTCGGTTCATTGAAAATGGTCAGTTCAGTGAGAGTGGGGAATCACGAAAGGTGGATATTAAAGAATCACAAAATGAATGGTCCACAGTGAGTACTCCTACTAATGTCGGTATTCCCACACCCAGTGTTTCTACTCAAATTGTTATTCCTTATGTTGCATCACAGTCACGTGACATGCAAGGACAACAAATTGATACTCGAAACACGCAAAGTGAACACATAAGAGATGAACCGAGTGACAATATTCAATTTACGAATGAACAAGTGATACCACAAGAAATGGCATTACAGATGTCTACAAGACAGAAAAGGCCAGCAATTTCAAATGATTATGTGGTTTACTCACTTGAGCATGAATCGGAATTGAGCATTGATAAAGATCCAGTCTCATTTAAACAAGCCATGGAATGTAATGATTCTGAAAGGTGGTTCAATGCCATGAAAGAAGAGATGAAATCGATGGATGTAAACCAAGTCTGGGAGCTAATAGAGTTACCCGAAGGATCAAAACGAGTTGGCTGTAAGTGGGTCTTCAAGACCAAGCGAAACTCGAACGGTAACATCGAAAGGTATAAGGCCAGACTTGTAGCCAAAGGTTTCACTCAAAGGGATGGTGTTGACTATAAGGAGACTTTCTCTCCAGTTTCTAAGAAAGACTCTTTAAGAATTATTATGGCATTGGTGGCTCATAATGATCTAGAGCTCCACCAAATGGATGTAAAGACCGCCTTTCTGAATGGTGACTTGGAAGAGGAAGTGTATATGGACCAACCTGAAGGTTTCATCACTACGGGGCAAGAAAATTTGGTGTGTAAATTAAAGAAATCGATATATGGACTGAAACAAGCCTCCCGACAATGGTATATTAAGTTCAATAATACCATTACGTCATACAGTTTTGTAGAAAACACCGTTGATCGGTGTATCTATATGAAGGTCAGTGGGAGCAAGTTCATTATATTAGTCCTATATGTCGATGACATTCTTTTGGCCGCTAATGACATAGGTTTGTTACATAATGTGAAGAAATTTCTCTCTGAAACTTTTGAAATGAAAGATATGAATGAGGCATCATATGTGATAGGAATAGAAATATTCCGTGATAGATCACAAGGATTGTTAGGATTGTCTCAAAAAGACTATATCAATAAAGTATTAGAGAGATTTAGAATGGAAAATTGCTCAACAGGAATAGTTCCAATTCAGAAAGGGGACAAGTTCAGTGAATTACAATGTCCAAAGAATGATTTGGAACGGAAAGTGATGGAATCAGTTCCCTATGCATCACTGGTTGGAAGCCTGATGTATGCGCAAACATGTACTCGGCCAGACATCAGTTTTGCAGTTGAAATGTTAGGCCGATATCAAAGTAATCCTGGAATAGATCATTGGAAAGCCGGAAAGAAAGTACTTAGGTACTTACAAGGCACCAAAGATTACATGCTTACTTATAAAAGATCAAGTCATCTTGAAGTAGTAGGCTACTCGGATTCAGATTATGCTAGATGTGTAGACTCGAGGAAATCTACATTTGGTTACATGTTTCTCCTGGCTGGAAGAGCAGTTTCCTGGAAAAGCGGGAAGCAGTCTGTCATTGCTACTTCCACTATGGAGGCTGAATTTGTAGCATGCTTTGAGGCTACTGTTCATGCATTATGGTTGCGGAATTTTATCTTAAGGTTTGGTTTGGTCGACAGTATAGAAAAGCCGTTAAGAATTTTTTGTGACAATTCCGCAGCAGTCTTCTTCTCTAAGAATGATAGGTATTCTAAAGGTGCGAAACATATGGATTTGAAATACCTATCTGTTAAAGAAGAAGTGCAAAACCAAAGAGTGTCCATTGAGCATATTGACACTGAGTTGATGATAGCGGACCCGTTAACTAAAGGTTTGCCACCGAAAATATTTACTGGACATGTTGATCGGATGAGCATTATGGACAGGTCTTTGTACACTTAAAAGCCAATATTTAGATGCTCATATCATTGTGACACTCGTGGATTCAATTAAAGTTATGGTTTTGCTTGTACTCTGTTATCTTTGTTTAGATGTATACAATTATGGTTTGTGAGATAATTAATAGCATATATGAGAATGACAGTTTAAAGTTTCAATGTTCCTCAGTAAAGTATTATGAATTATGATGATTATGTGATACATGGAAGGAATCATATTGCTATAAGATGTGTGACAGCCATGATCCAATCATCTTAATTCAATTAAGTGTTGTGATTTGATGATCTTTAAGAATTGTGTGCACTTAATTGTTATTGTTTCATCAAGTCATGACATGGACCAAGTGGGAGATTGTTAAATTAATTAACATGAGTGGTCCATGTCATTTAAAGTATGACTCAAAATAAAAGGCCTAATATGATGGTCGGTTAGGCATAACGGTAATTTGGGTCATCGGGTTTAAAATCCCTCCACTCTCCCTATTAAGAATAAACGTTACAGGAAAGGAATATGTGTATATATATCTTCCCCTATTAAGAATAACCGTTACAGGAAAAGGAGTATCTTCTCATTTAAGATAATTATTACAGAAAGAGAAGATCTTCCTATTTAAGGTAACGGTTACAGGAAAGGAAGATGTGTATATATATATATATGCTATTACAGACCTTTCTGAGAGCTCAACCATCAGAGAGAAAACGTAAAGAAAAGAAAGGGGAAAGAGTAGGAGAAAAGAGAGAAGCGTTCAGGAACGAAACAGAAGAGGTTTCCCATCTCCACTGCGGGACATCAGCATAATGGACAACGGTATGTTGATTTCAATTATAGTTTTATTGCTAGTATTCGCATAAAGAAAGATCCTGTAATATATGAAATAAAAATTTCATAAAGAGAAATTCTAGAAAAGTCCAACATAATTTACCTAAGTAAGTGTGGGTAAAGTTGACAACTCGACGTGCTTTGTGGGTAGTTCTTCTTGACTTCTGTTGTGTAGTAAAGCAAACTTGATCATTTGAAAATGTGACAAAACACGTTGATGGGTTTTTGCTGGTGATTTATTCTGAAGTGAGATAGAGATTGTGCCGTTATGAATCTTTCATAAATCTTTTGATTTATGGAGCTGGATTATAATTGCCTTGGGTTTGGATAAAAGTTGATTGAGCTGAGAAACAGTTTTGCCACCGACTGACAGATGCCGACAGTCTAGTTTGTTAGTCTGAATTGGATCTAGGCTTATTGTAGCCCCATCAATTGTCCTACAAATTATAACCCTCGTTTAGGCTGGTATCCGTCTCCTTTTGCATTTTGCCTAGTGCGATTCAACTCTTAGAGATGCCCACCTTCCACATCTATACACAAATGTTTACATGCATGAACTACCAAATGTTTCTACCTTTAAAATATTGAATTTACCCAAAAGATAAATATTGTGGAGACAACATTCAGGAATGAACAAGTGATTCCTAATCACAATTTACAAATCACAGGCCTGATAATCACCTCTTACACATGCAATTGGAGGACGTTTACGACTTTAGTGGAGAAAAATGCACGTGTACTGACACCTTTATTACCGTGTTGCAATGACCATGAAATGTTTTGACCCTACACCTCTCAGGGATGAGACGCCGGCGCAATGACCTCAAATTCTCATGAGGAGGTCGAACCCGAGTACCTATGGAAGTCGGGGCTACCCCCGTCGTCATGGACAATGCAGCAGTGTCCTGGGGTGGGAGTTTAGAGGCCTTATAATAGCACGTACTTCTTTTCTAGATTAAAAAAAAATCATTCATGTTTTGTATCTCCTAAGTTTCGTAGATTGAAAGTTACGATGATTAGGATTTGATGGTACAACCTAATAATTAATGAGAAATGCAAGAAGCATAAGGTAAGAGTGATGCATAAAACAATTAATTTCCCAAGATTTAAGGGGCAGAATGCGAAAATGATATAGTTATTTAATGACTTCAAACATAAATTTTAACAAATGAATACATTTTTTTTCCTACCAAAACATTATTTAGAAAAAAAATCAAAGGAAAGCCTTTTCTAAGCTTATTAAAATGTAATAGAATATCATAATAATTAATGAGAAAACAATGAAAAACAACTAATAACATAGGAAAACTGCCAGACAAAACAAAAATGAGAGAAGGCAGAATGAAACTAAGTTGCGTTAATAACTTTCTTTTTAGAGGTGCAGAGTGGGAGGCCATGCGTGATTGCAAGGGATCACCACTTCCAGTTGTCCACTTTATCATTCGAACTAACCTCCAATTCAGCATATAAAATATTACCTACCGTAAAACTGAACGATTAAAGAAGATGAAAAAATGAGAGCATAAATAAACAGAAATTATGAAAATTAAGCAAAGAATCTTAACCATCAAATGCCTCACAATAACAATGTTGATGACAAAAAAAGACATTTAAAGACGAACACAACGCTGAACATTGATGATGATAGAAAGTTATAACTCTGCCAATCGGCAAAATGATTAATCCATCATTATTTGAACAAAAGCTGAAAAGCTGAGAGTTGTTAACCAAATGCTTAAACATCATATGACTGAAAAATATAACAAAAGATAATTTCATCACTGCATGCGGCAATCATCGCAATCACCATGTCCAATGTGGGTTTTTCAAAACTGCAAGCAAGCAACACCAGTATGCAGCCATCAACAGTTTCAAGACTGCTAGCCTTAAAACTGACCCCAACAAGAAAGGCAGCAACACCATGCTACAGGTGGCTATTTGCAAATTACTCATGGACTCGTGAGTACCACACAAAAAACAGGCATCAGGTACGAACTTCACAGCTGCAGTCAGCAACTTGTAATGCTACTCACTACATTAAGCAACACGAGTCAAGTTCACATGCTGAGCTTTGACATAGTAAAATCCACTAAATTATCCAAATTAATTAAATGGAAACATGTTACCCTGGCTAACACTGCAGCTCAGAAATTCAGAACGGCCTATTATGCATCATTTTAACAGTCAGCGTGTGAATTATTGAGCAACAGGTCATCTACAGCAACAGCTACAATTAAAATGAGATCAGCTCGTATCCACCTTTTATACCATCAGAGGCAAACACCACCCCACTTCAGGACCCAATATTTTCAAAATAAAAAATACCAGAAGATTAATCAAGGAGCAGTTAGACACCTGAAAGGCAATGCATTCCAGAAACCAAAAGTTCACCATCCATCTTACCAGTCATCAGATAATAAAGAAAAATCACAATCACGATCATCCATCTACATTTTACAAGCAGCATTGACAGCTACTCACAATCACGATCATCCATCTACAATATCTTTTCTGGAACAACTATAAAATCAAGTAAATGATTCATTACAATCAGGAGAGCAACATAGAGTACACCTCACCACATAATAACCATTCATTCTTAAGAAGACAGCAAATGAATGAAAGCAAAGCCCTCTGTGGGAGGGAGGGAAGGAGGGATGGGGAGAGAAAAAAAGGTGAAAAGGAAAAGTATACTGCATACAGCATGTTAAAATCTTTCCCAAAGTAAATCATCAACCTCCAACATCTATAAAAACCATATTGACCCATCTAAATAAGCATAAGTTTCAAAATTAAAATACTCCAATTACCAGACAATTCCAAACCTAAGGAAACTAGCAATTAAATTTTGATAGACATGCATATGATCAAAATGCTTAACAATAGCATTGTGGCCACAAGGAACGCACTAGTCATGACCCCACAAATTCCCAAGCTGCCACAAGGTTTACTCCTACACAATAAAACAAGCAACCATATAAGCAACTAACTTATGAATGAAATTAAAAAAGAAAAAAAGGTAAAAGGAAAGGAAAAGCAAGGCATACAAACTCACATCGACATCCAAATTTTGTTGTGATGGACTGCGAGATGCAGCAGGCTGACCATGAGATGAAGCACTTTGAGTGGGAGACCGTCCATCATTGCTGCGTCTAATGGGGCTTTCATCCTTTAAAAAAGAAGCTTTCCGTGGCAAAGGACTCCTCAGAGGACTTGGGCTACGCCGAACAGGAGAGCGACTGCAATGAAAGAAAGACCACAAAAAGCAATTGCAAGTCTGAAATGCAACAGAAACTAAAGGGAAAAGAAAAGACAATTTAATATTCATGTACTAACCTATCAATTGATCGGCCGCTACTATATCGTTCATCATCATAACGGTGTCCACTGCGGCCTCTGTAGTCATAGCTGGGACTGCGGCTCCTGCTCCTTCGATGATAGTCTCTGTCCCTTCCACGATATTGATCACGGTCATACTTGTCCATGCTTCTGCTACGACTTCTCCTCCTGTAGTCCCTATCTCTGTAGGAATCATCTCGGTACCTAGCATCATTCAACACAATCAGGACCACACCAAAAACAAAAATGCTGATGCCAAAATTGTTTATTACCATGACCACCGAAAAATGAAAATAAATAATTAGGCAAACAATCCAAAGCCTCAGCCAGTATAACAGAGATCAAATAATAAGAATCCTGACATTCAGCATATACGCCCGGTGAGAAATAGAATTCACATTTAATAAATTAAAGTTAGGAGTGCTCAACTTTTTCACAAACAAGGAATATGAACCATGTAACCTTTGTCAAAAACAAAGCTAAAAAATGACAGTACAGAATTAAGATTGTCGAAAGAATTGCATCATAACAGCAACAAAAAAAAAAAATAGAGAAGTTGGATACACATGCATACCTCCTCTGAGGACTGCGGCTTCTTGACCCGTACCTCGACCTTGGGACTGGTTCAATGATCCGCCCTTTATGACTTCGTTGGGGGGGGGGGATAAAAAAACAGAAGCAAACCAACTCAGCAAGCATGAAGAAAATGACCAAAATTACTAGTCTAACATCCGCATACGTTGAAACAAGTAAAATGTTCTTAAGGAATGAAAAGATACGGATAATGAATACTCAAGCAAAAGTCCGTCAATATATTAGGTCTTACATCCTCTCGGCATTCGGCCCATATTTCGCAAACTGAACCGTTATTTCCCGACCATCGACAAGTCTTCCTGAAAAATAATATCGAGGGAATCACCAAATATACTTACGGCTGAAATATGAAAAGCCATCGAAAGAGAGAAAAAAGTCTGCATACCATCCAGCCTATCAACAGCTTTCTGTGCCTCATCCGCATACTTGTAGCGTACAAAAGCAAAACCACGGGAGTCACCAGTCCTAAAAATACAAAATTAACATAATAACATCACGGAAAACAACACTCAGAATAACCAGAGGGCAGGGAAACAAAACAAACAAGGACAAAAAATGATGAGAAAACAACAAAAAGATAAAAAAATAAAACAAAAGAAAGAAAAAAACCTCCGATCTCTGGGGATGAAGATGTCAACGACCTTTCCGTACTTGTCGAAAAGCGGAAACAAATCATCTGCAGTCGTACCTAAACAACACAAATCAAACCAGAAATCAAAATAACTCAGCAATCCATCAATACACACAAACTCAAACTCTAGAAGCGCAACAGAGGCGAAGCGCAAGCGCGCGCCCCCCCCAGGAGAGAGACTTACGGAAGGTGATATTGAGTACGAGAAGGGAGTAAGTATCGGTAATATCTGGAGGACCCGACCTACCGAAGTGAGACATCGCCGAGAGAGAGAGACAGGGGACGTGATGCTTTGGGCTAGGGTTGAGGGCTTGTGGCGTCAGGGAGCCTTTTCTACCTGGGAACTTTCTCGAATAGTCTCACTCTAGTCTCTAGGTCTTTTTCCGCTACCTATTTTTTGTTAAATGCCCCTACTAGGTTCGTTAATTACAGCCACGATAGAACGTCTCCGTATTCTCCTTTCAATTTCCTTTAACAATAGATTTTTTTTTTTTTTTGAGTTTGTGATTTCAAGCCAGTATATTTTACAATTTCATAGTCTTGAGTTTTTTTATTTTTATTTTATTAATTTTAAATCAAATGATATTTGATGTAATTAATTTTTTTACACATAAACATATTATACGTGTATACTTATAGGTTTTGTTAGTAATCAATAAACAGTTTATTAAATTTATTATAAAATAATTTTACAAAATGTAAATTATTACTTTTAAAAATTTATATTATATTTAAAAAATATACAAAATTATAATTTATTGTATATTAACTTTATTTTATTAATCAAAATAATTATTTTAAATTATAATTTTTTAAATATTACATTAGAAGTATGCGTAATATATATATAAATTCTTACCAAAATATGAAATAAAATATATAATAAAATACTAATTATTATTAATTATTAATTTATAAAAATATTGATATTATTAAAAATATTTAAATTACACTCATATATCTTTAATATATATTTTACTGATTGTATTTTTATTTTTATCAAAATATGATATTTGTATTATCCTGTTATTGTGTCACCCTCTCCATGTCCATACTTCCTAATTCAGAAGAAAGCCAGGAAAGGAAAATATTATCAGAGAAGCTCTGTAGCATAGTCGCAATAACATAAAGAATATATTGAGTTAAACACAGACGCATATTCAATATGTCAGCACATTTCTGATATGGTGAAATATGTTTAAATAACATTACATTTTTTAAAAAATAATATATACAAATTTGAAAAGAAATTCTAACATTTTAAAACAAAATCTTAAAATTTTAAAAATATATCAAAATTAAAAAAAAAACAATTTTTTTTTGCAATTTTTGATTTTTTTTTATAATTTTACCGATTTTTATAATTTTTATTGAATTTTCATATGAATCTAAAGGGATAGCCATAGGAATGAATGGCAATGGGCCGAAACTGTCATCCCAGTGTTGGTCTTTATTTTATATTATATGTGGCTTTTATTTCCATCTATATCTTTAACAAAAAAGGAGTTTAAATTCACATTTCTGTCTTCAACGAGATGGAGATATACATCCTCGCCACGCCCCCATTTTCGTAGTAAAAGATAATAATTTTTAAAGTAAACTCACAAATTATAAAATATCAAATTAGCCACTAACTTAAATACAAAAAGAAATTCAATTATTATCCAAAGTCCAACTTATTTTCTTACATTTGTTTTCGAGTGGAAGAGAATAAATCTAAAGAAACAAAAATTTCACAACACTTTTAAGCATACTCTTAATAGTATTGCTCAACTAAAGACGGACAAAATAATTTCATCATATCATATAAATAATTATATAATAAATCTTAACAACTTTAATCGTTTTGTTGATCAAATAAAGAAGAAAAAAAAATAAAACTCATTTTTGAATTACTAAATATTCAAAAAAAAAAAAATTGTTCATCCACAATTCTTAACTCACAGACATTGGGAGAAAAAAACCCAAAAAATGGGAATAAAAAACATTTCAGCTTAGTTCGAAGTGAAAAACATTTAAGCTTAATTACATTTGATTAATTATATTATGACATTTTAAATTCAATTAAGAGACCAATTGCTACGTAACAAAATTTAAGTGAAATGCATATAACCTTTCAAAAGTCGAATATCTTAATTTACGCTCTAAAATCTTTATAATTTATAATTTATAATTTTCTTAATTAAAAATTTTATCATGATTTATTAATTTTAATTTTTTTAAAATTTAAAGAGAAAAATTACAATAAAAGATAAAAAATAAAATCAAAATCAAAATAATGTATGTACAATTAAAAGGTAAATTTAATACTCAAATAAATTTGTTATCTTATGTATTTAATCTTAATTCTAAAAGTTAATAATTTAATTACAAATATAAATTTGAGATTTCCAATCAAACCCGATTTAGTTATAGGCTTTCTAAAATACTATTGTATTTAATATTATTTGTTACGTTCGTTACTAAAACGGAACAAAGAGACGGGACCGAAGAAAATTGCCATCTTTAGCCAAAGAGGAAAAGAACATGAAAACAATCCAACTAAGACGAGAGCCATATTTTTTGAAAACAAAATAAAATCTCCCGAATTGTATTTCCCCATTTCCAAATTCCGAAACCCTACTTTGGTTCAATTCAATTTTAAATTTTCGTTTCTCTCTCACTGTTTCTGGACGCGCGATGGCGGACGAGGCCGGTTGCAGCGCCGGTACTAGCGGTGGGGGTACCGGAGGCGGAGGAGGGTCCTTAGAGGTCAATGGGCGATTGTCTTCTATGGACTCGTCGGAGTCGCGGTGGGTCTTCCAAGATGACGAGGAATCCATCATCGACGACGACGATGACGATGTGGGTGAGGAGGGCGATGCACGCCGCCGCTTTACATTGGACTCTGACGACGAAGATGATAATGTGGAGCAGCGTCTGATCCGTACGGGGCCGCGTATAGACTCCTTCGATGTCGAAGCCTTTGAGATCCCCGGCGCCCATCGAAACGAATCCTGCGAGGTCTGGATTCTATCTATGATGGAATCTCTCTCGTCACACATTTATTTATAGGCTTGCGCCAATTTTTCTTTTAAATGATGTTTGATGTGTTTGAGCTACGGCTATGTGATCGTGAGTTTAGATTTCTAGGGAGTCACCTGCTGTTGGTGACAGCTGTTGGGATCCTTTGATCTCATTTTTAGGTGATTGCAACTAAGGGTCATGCGATTTCCGTCCAAGGAATGAGATTTGGGTCAACTGAGGAATGAATCATTTCTTCTACGAATTCATGTTGTTCTTTAATTGTGTGGCACTGTGATGTATGTCCTTGATTGAGTCAGGGAACTTTATTCGATTTCTTTCCTTCTAGGTGCTGCTAAATAATTTTTTTCATCCAATTAAAAGGAAAAATGATGAAGAGAACTCTGATTAGGATTCGATTGCTACATTGGGTGAAGTATTCAAAACAATATATAAGATGAAGGATAAAGGATAAAGCAAGCATACTCAGAAGCTGTCCAATATGTTTCCAGTGTATGCTTTATATTATCACACAGTTTGCTGTTGGAACAATATGGACTATCTGTCATGACGTTGAGTATGCTTGCAGGATTTCAGTGTAGGGAGGAGAATTATGCTTGCTTTTCAGACTCTTGGTGTTGTATTTGGTGACGTTGGTACAAGTCCATTATACACCTTTGATGTGATGTTTGCAAAGGCGCCTATAAAGGGGGAAGAAGATGTTCTTGGCGCATTATCATTGGTCCTATATACCTTAATTTTGATTCCCTTAATCAAATATGTCCTTGTTGTCCTGTGGGCCAATGACGATGGTGAAGGTATGTTGATTGTCTTGTTGCTCTCTCTCTCTCTCTCTCTCTCTCTCACACACACACACACACACACCCAACCTTACCCTCCCACCCACATAGACATGCATATGCATGCACAAACACCAACCTAAAGACACATGCATGCTTGTGAATGTAGATCCATCACATCTATGCAACCATGGCATGTCTGTACTCTTGCATATATCACCATTGCACGCATATACTCTTGCATTTACCAAGATGGATGATGCTTATAGCCCCCACTCAACACCTTTGACTCATATTCATGCAGAAGACAAGAGAGTCATTTTGTCCTTTGTATGAAAATCACATAGGACAGGTCATTCCTTTGATTTGTGCCAATGATTATTTTGAATCACAATAGAGTCAACAAAAGGCAGCTGATTGGCCTATGTCTTGCTTGTATGCAGGTGGTACATTTGCCTTGTACTCGTTGATTTGTCGTCATGCTAAGGTCAGTCTTCTCCCTAATCAGCTTCCTTCAGATGCTCGTATATCAAGCTTCAGGCTAAAGGTTCCATCTCCTGAACTTGAGAGATCTCTAAAAATCAAGGAAAGGCTCGAGAATTCACTAACCCTGAAAAAGCTGCTTTTGATGCTGGTACTTGTTGGAACCTCTATGGTGATAGCCGATGGAGCTGTCACCCCGGCAATGTCAGGTTCTTCTTTTGTTGCTTTTCTGAGAGCCTTTATATTGAATCATCATTCTTACAAAAAAAAGCTTCCATAATCCCATAGGGATGGAGCTTACATTTGCTGAACAGAGCATGTTTTTGTTACTTTTGCTTTGTTCTGGCTTTTGCTTTGATTTTCTTTATATTTTTTATGCACTTTTGTGCAGTAATGTCTGCTGTTGGTGGTCTCAAGGTTGGAGTAGCTGCAATTAAGCAAGGTAATATGATATCCTGAAGCTTTAATTATGATCAACTTGCAGTAGCTGTTGGACGTGGCAGAGACTGGATATTGGATATTCTTGGGGCCTAAAACTAATAGTAAACAGTCCTAGCATACCAAGAATGCAAGATACTGAGCATTATCTTTTTCACTTCATTTGTCCCTTGAGTCACTTGCAATTGCCCTCTGATGCTAATCAATATGCCTGAACTTACTTTGTCCTTGCCCCACCAAAAGGAGCTTGTTCTGCACTTATTAGAGTAATTTTGTACCATTGCTTATTTTCCATGCCACTAGGGGATTGGCAGAATTTTGTGGTGCTTCTATCAACAAAAGGACTTTTCTTTTGAAGTTTATATTTTTGTGTGCATGCCATTCCTTTTTGATGGCCTAATTTGGACTTCTCTTAATTCACTGTTTGTTTCCATGCCGATACATGTGATCAAAGGGCACATGAACGATATATCTTTCATTTTTGCAATACCTTACAGAGGCTGACTAGCCATATGATTTGTTTTGATTATTCTTTTTTCCTTGCAGAGCAAGTGGTGATGATTTCAGTTGCCTTTCTTGTAATTTTGTTCAGTGTACAGAAGTTTGGGACAAGTAAAGTGGGACTTGCTGTAGGCCCTGCTTTATTCATATGGTTTTGTTCTCTTGCTGGCATTGGGATTTACAACCTTGTTAAATATGATACGAGTGTCTTAAGGGCATTTAATCCTGTTCATATCTATTACTTCTTCAAGCGGAACTCAACTAATGCATGGTATGCCCTTGGAGGTTGCCTTCTTTGTGCCACAGGTAAAATGAGTAACATATATTATTAAAATTTTGGAAGCTCAAATGATCATGCTGTCTCTATGGGGTGTGTTGTTTTTTTTTTTTAATTATTTTTTTATTTTTTTATAATTTTTAAACACTGCATATGTTTTTGTTTTTGGGTTGATGACAAGGTTGTTTACAATTTTTATTGGAATTATAAAAGAAAATATATACGGATAGCTTTAGCCCCTTGGGGGGAGGGTTCAGAGGGAAGAGGAGGGGGAGTTGGATGAAGCTGGTGGTCATAAAAGAGGTTGAGTGGTTATGGCTCAGCCTGGAGATGAGGATGATGATGATGATGATGATGTGGTTGCCATATGATTGAGGTACCTTTGGTCCAGGAAAACTTGGGAAAGCAAGAACAAAATTGAAGAAGTAGAAGATGGGAGATGTGTAGGTGATGCCGGGTCTGCTTAGCCTGACAGAGTTAGATGGATAAGAGTATGCATGTGGGAGGAGGAGGTATGTGAGAACTTTTGTGCAGCTGTTAAAATTTAGATATGAATTACAGTTGTGAAAATTTAGATAACAAGGACCATGTCTTAATTGGATTCTCTGTGATTGATCAGAACTTGGACTGGTGGGGTTAGAGTCAGATTCTTATTCAAGTAGTTCTCATTTAGCTAATCCATTTTTGTCTAAAGAAATGTTTCTGAAATATTTAGGTGACATTGCAAAATATGATATAATTATACTGATGGAAACCATAACTAGTTGATATGCAAAGTATATTTTTGTCATATCACATGTACTTGGAAAATGTGTTAATATCATTTATTTGTTTCTTATGAAAATAATTGTCATTTTGTAGGATCTGAGGCCATGTTTGCTGATCTTTGCTACTTTTCTGTGAGATCAGTTCAGGTAAAGTATCTAGAAATCTACTGGCTCTATGGGATGTTCATTTTTTTGCCCTTTTGAGTTGCGATGTTCAGTGTCATTTTGGTGATTTTATTCTTTTTTAGCGATTGTGGTTGCTAAAACTGGGATCCACTTATGCTGGTCATATGCAGCTCACATTTGTATTCCTCATTTTGCCTTGCCTCCTGTTGGGTTATTTGGGTCAAGCTGCATATCTTATTGAGAACTACACGAGAGATCTGCAAGAGCAGGCTTTTTATTCTTCTGTTCCAAGTAAGTTTTATTTTGCACTTTTTTCAATATGTTTGGCTTAATTTCTAGCGGTAGATGGTGTCTATAATGTTTTACGTTGTAGTTTTCGTGTTATTGGATGAAAAATTCAACTTCTTATACATCCCCAGCATTGAGTTAAGTAGACCCTTGCATCTTGGAGAATTATACTTCTTTTCTGTTATTAAATTAGTCTCAATATGTGTCTGTAGGTGGTGCTTTTTGGCCTGCTTTCTTCATTGCAATCATAGCTGCATTGATTGCCAGTCGAGCTATGACAACAGCTACATTTTCCTGTATAAAACAATCAACAGCACTTGGTTGTTTCCCCCGCCTCAAAATTATTCATACTTCTCGAAAATTCATGGGTCAGATTTACATTCCTGTTTTAAACTGGTTTTTACTTGTAGTTTGTTTGGTGTTCGTCTGCTCGATTTCAAGCACTACAGAAATGGGAAATGCCTATGGTAACACTTCTTTCCTTGGTTTTCTTTTTACATGATTCTTTGTTTGGCATTATCAGCTTTGTCCATGTGGGAATGATGCTGTGTTTTATTTTCTTATGACCTTGCCAAAAGATTGGTATGCATCAAGCATTATTTAGAATATAGCAACTAGAAAAGTATACAGATCTATCTCTGACAGTCCAGTCCATTGAGAAACTTTAAGAAGCTCCAGAGTAGTCTCAAAGAATAGGATATGCAATGATTAGCAGTCACTAGTCAATTATTTTTTTGATTGTACTGGGACTGTCATCTTTCTTGGGTGATTGCTGTTAGAATACACAAATTGCCACTATTAATTAGCTGTTTTGTCACTCTAATTTAACTTACAGCAACAAAAATGTAGTTTGCAATGAGTTGTCCAGATAACTGGCTGAATAAATTGGAAAGTATTATGTGCTTGTATTTTTGTGTGGACAGATCTTTCTATTTTTTATTATTTCCTTGGTGGTTAATTACTCTGATATCAGTTTGTTATTACAGGAATTGCTGAGTTGGGGGTGATGATGATGACCACAATTTTAGTAACTATTGTTATGCTTCTTATATGGCAGATAAACATCATCATTGTCCTAAGCTTTGTGGTGGTTTTCTTAGGCATGGAATTGATATTTTTTTCGTCAGTTTTAGGGAGTGTGGGAGATGGAAGTTGGATAATACTGGTTTTTGCTGGTATTATGTTTCTTATAATGTACATTTGGAATTATGGGAGTAAGCTCAAATATGAGACTGAAGTGAAGCAAAAGTTGTCTATGGATTTGATGCGGGAATTGGGTCCCAACCTTGGGACCATCCGAGCCCCAGGCATTGGCTTGCTTTATAATGAGCTTGTGAAGGGAATACCAGTGATTTTTGGGCATTTTCTTACTACTCTCCCAGCAATTCACTCTATGATCATATTTGTGTGCATCAAGTATGTTCCAGTTCCAGTAGTGCCACAGAGTGAAAGATTCCTTTTCCGGCGTGTCTGCCAAAATAGCTACCACATTTTTCGATGTGTTGCTAGGTAATATTTTGAATTAGCATTTTCATTTGCGTTGAAAACTCCATTGGTACATACCTGTGGACACAATAAATAGATAGGTTGTCTGTGTCTGAATATATTTCTGTGTATTTATCTTTTAGTAGTCTTAAAATTGTCATACAATATCTGTTTAATCACTTAAACAGGTATGGCTACAAGGATGTCCGCAAAGAAAATCATCAGGCTTTTGAACAGTTATTAATTGAGAGCCTTGAGAAGTTCATTCGTCGAGAGGCCCAGGAACGTCTATTGGAGAGTGATGGAGATGCAGAGACAGACTACGAAGATGATAACCCTCATACTAGAGTTCTAGTAACTCCCAATGGAAGTGTGTATTCGCTAGGTGTGCCTCTCCTAGCTGAGTACAAGGACACGGGCAGGTCCACTTCAGAAGCAAGTACGTCTGGGGAGGGAAGACTGGTGCCTTCTGCAGATCCAACAGTGTCTGATGCAGAACAGAGTCTTGAAAGGGAGCTGTCTTTCATCCGGAAGGCTAAAGAATCTGGGGTTGTTTATCTTCTTGGTCATGGAGATATCCGGGCAAGGAAAGATTCATGGTTTATTAAGAAGTTAGTGATCAACTACTTCTATGCCTTCTTAAGAAAGAACTGCAGAAGAGGGATTGCAAATTTGAGCGTGCCCCACTCACATCTCATGCAGGTTGGCATGACATACATGGTTTGATAGTTGATGTATGGCTTCCAAAATAGGGCTTTACTTTGACTCCAGAGTTTTAGACGTATGCTTTATGTACATGCAATTCTATACCTTGATGCAAGATACATCTTCAAGTGTGCGCATGCATCACGTGGTCTCCTGACCGTGGCTGCCATTGGGATCATGGTTCATCGTGCCTTTCTGCTTTTCAATGGGAAATTTTGTAGTGTTTACCATTGGGGTGTCTTCGATGCATTGATTTGTATTCTTTTGCGACAAATGCAAATGGGGTTGGATATTTGTAATTACTGCTCCAAGATGAGGTGTATGCAATTTATAACTTGGGAATTCGAGCTAATTTCTCGAGAAAATGTTGGATTGTCAAAGTAGCCTCATAATTTGTAAATGTATTTCACTGACTTCCTTGGTATCACCTTGAATTCAGTGCTCTTTTCACTCGCTGTCAGCATGTGTATCCTACGCGGTAACACCATTTTCATTTTCATGGTGCTTTATGTGCTTTATTTTCATTTTCATGGTGCTTCATTTTCATTTTCATTTTCATTAGGAGAAAAAATAATTTGGAATCCTGAAAATGAAGGCACTTATATTTGAATGCGGGAGTCAACATCAATAAATTATTAGATAAAAATTTATACAACTCACTCTCTTGAAAACATATTTTTATATAATTAAATCTATTAACCAATATATTTACAGAAATTGAGTTAAATTTTTTGAATTAGGATATTGTGGTCAACAACAAAGTTAGAAAGTTTAACAGCTCACCAACTGTAGAACCAATTCACTTCGAAGGTAGGGCTCAACAATTACAGAAGCATTGCATGTACACCACATTAAGGAAAAAAAAAAAAAAGGTTTTTCTCTATGTTAAATTTTTAATTTTCATATGAATAAAATTTATTACTATTTGTGTAAATTTCTAAAAATAATATAAATTTTAATATAAAAACTTATTTCTTAAAAAATTTAGAAATATATTTTTTCATTGTACAGTGTACTAAATATCAAGAGAGATGCATGTTTAAATTGAATTATTTTCGGAATGAATGGCCTGTTAAAAAGTGAAAATAACATTTTTGAAGTAATTACTAGTCTATTTTAAAAATTTTTAATCTTATAATTAATTGTAAATTTTTAATTTAAAAAATTTAGCTAAATTATTATTAATATATCATTAATAAACTTATACATAAATTGTGGTTTTTAGAAGATAAATTTTATAAATTTTGTTTAATTGTAATTTTTAAAAGATAAATTTTATAACTTTTTTGAAGTATTTATTACTTTTTAAAATTTCTTAATCTTACAATTAATTGTAAAGTTTTAATTTAAAAAATTTAACTAAATTATTATTAATATATTAATTAATAAACTTATACAGTTTTTGGAAGATAAATTTGTAACAAAAATGTAAATTAGCCATAGATTGTGGGTATACCTATATAATTAGGGGATAACCAGAGCAGAGCTCAACCCTAATTTACTAAAAAGAAAAGAAACGAGCAGCTGCTACGGGTGCCGGCAGTCCCTCTGCTCTTGCTCTTACGTCGTTCCCAACCTGCTCTGCTGCATCTCTCTCTCTATCTTTCTCTCCCCTCTTCGGTCCAAAGGTGCACTGTTTTTTTTTTTTTTTTCTCTTTGGAGCTCTGCGTGCTTCGTCGAGATCCGCCATCTTTCACAATTTTTTTAATTTTTTTTAAAAAATTATTTGGGGTTTTTCTATTCGTCTTTGATTGGATAGCTTTGATGTTTAAGTTCAAAATGACTATGGTTTTTATTTATGTATTTGGGATTGGTTTTGTTGGACAATGTCAATAGTTCAACTATAGGATGGCATTCTGTAACAAACTTGGGAGCCTAGTGAAGCAGAGTATTTCACAGAATGGGAAAGCTCCAGTGGCATCGATGTTGAACTCTTTACGCTGGATGTCTTCGTCGAAGCTCTTTGTTGGAGGTCTCAATGGCTTTTTATTTGGATACCGCAGCTTGTTGATTTTTGGGGGGGGGGGGTGGGGGCGAACTTGCATTGACTTTGTTACTCATTGCCTTTTAGGTCTGTCGTGGGGAACTGATGATATGTCTCTTAAGGAAGCATTCTCTGGATTCGGCGATGTCATTGAGGGTGAGCTTCAATATGCATGGTTGCTTTACCGTTTACTGATTACTTTTTCAGATGGGTACCTTTATTAATATCCTTTAAAATTCAAATCTGTGATGGTTTTTCCTTGTTGGTATGAATTGTGCATGGAACTGACAGATTGTTTGAGCCCTAGTAAGAACTAGGAATTCAATTAATTGACAACATCGATCTGTAAGAATTTCCATGGTAGTTGGCTTGGCTTATCTTTGTCCTTGTTGGAAATTGATAATTAGCCTTCTGTCACGGAGTTAGGCTTCTCTAGATGGAGATACTTCTGCAAGCTTCTGGGACCTTCCATAGGCAGCAATGGGTACAATGCTGGCAGCCCATAGAGGTTTGGTCTTGACTCGAATTTGCACCTTAAGGATATGTGAATGGGCCAGATCAACATATCCTTGTGACACTTCGCTTTTGCTGAGTTCCTCTATGTAGCACTACTTATCCATGCAATTGGAACTATATTCTAGTGCCTTTGAGGTTCTGTTGTAATTCTGTGAGTTTTGATTTGGCACAACTCATGTGGACTTGTAGAACTGATGGTGTAGATGATTCCTAAACATGATGCAGTTGTTTTCCCACCCCTTACCAGGTTGTTGGGCTTTTCCAGTCAGAATATTGGATTATATAATTTTACTTAGATAAAGACCCGTTAACAATCCTATTAAAAAAGCAAAAAAACTTTTAACAAGGTGTATATTGTTTTTTTTTTGGCTCCAATTGAGTTTCATCTCTCTCTTTCTCACATACACGGACGTACTTCTCAATTTGTGTTGTTAGCAGGTCAGTGGAGTGGTGTAGTAGAAGGATTAGTTTTACCATGAATGGTTCTATGGAAGTAGAATACCATGTCTTTTTTTTTTGCTCCTAATTCTAATAGTTGAAGTTACAAACAATTTCCTCAATTTCCTGCCCTCACTTTGCATCTACCCTCTCAGACATATAATTACACTATTAAGCATACCACAATGATCCCCAGTCCCACCCATTCCTCAGTCCCTCTGGGCCCAA
Source organism: Ceriops zippeliana (assembly GCA_037897445.1). Classification (NCBI taxonomy): domain Eukaryota; kingdom Viridiplantae; phylum Streptophyta; class Magnoliopsida; order Malpighiales; family Rhizophoraceae; genus Ceriops; species Ceriops zippeliana. The sequence continues at coordinate 4,393,690 of JBAPLH010000018.1, read as the reverse complement.
AAAGTGAAACTGGAAGGACAATTTTTTTTTGGCTGCATGATGATATCTTTATGCTTGCTGACTGACCAAGTTTTGTCTGTACAGCAAGAGTTATCCTTGACAGGGATACTGGGAGGTCTAGGGGGTTTGGGTTTGTTAGCTTCTCAACCATCGAGTCTGCTAACTCAGCACTGTCAGCAATGGATGGTCAGGTCAGAAATAATATTCAATGAGAAATTAGGCTGTGTTTCATGAGTTGATGTTGACTTGCACATTCCATTATTTCAGGAGATACAGGGCAGGAATATTCGTGTGAACTATGCAAATGATAGTGGTACACGGTCCTTCAATGGCAGAGGGACTGGTGGTTTTGGTGGTGACAATGAAGGAGATTTTGGTTTCTGAGCCGTTCATATTAGCAAACTATGTCTTTAGGTGCTTATTACTTGTTCAAGTGTATTTTTCCTCATATAATTGTGACATAATTTGTGGTTTTGCTTCAATAATATCCCTGTCTAGGGTGTTGCTGCTTGCTTTGGTTGTGTTGCTGTAGGGTTGAAGCAGGATTGCTGTACTATTAATCCATGGGAAATGGGAATATCATCATCTTAAAGTTGCCATCAGCAATATTTCCATTTACTGGTGAATTTGGTTTATTGCTTTAGGCAATGGAAAGAAAAATTGCAGGTGAACACAGGTTGATGCAAATTTTGGTTCCGTTGCATCTCTAAAAGGGGATGTTAAATGACTTGTGGCTTTTGGACGTGCATAAAGCATCCTTTAAGATTGTATGCCACATATTTTATACCTTGCTTATGGCTCTCTATTTCCTTATTTTGTTAGTTAAAGATAATCAGTTAGAAACTTTACGTTTCCTCTAAATTAACCGGCAGTTGCAGGAAGGTTATATCTTTGTTTCAGGGGCCGGTCTTACTGTTAGAAAGTCTCTTGATTTCTCGCCTAGGTGCGGCATGCTTATGCTATTGTTTTATTAGAGAAAATTTTGAGCAAATATGGCGAATTGGAAACACTCATAAAGGTAACCGCTGCTGGAAAAGAATATATATATATATATATATATAGAGAGAGAGAGAGAGAGAGAGAGAGAGATGGAGATGGATAGATAGTTTTATGACCAACTTGCAAAGCCAAGAAATTATAAATTAATTAAATAATTAAAAATGAAAATTTAGTTATTTTATAGTTAGCTTTATTGTGCATATTCAAATCAATCGTATTAATCAGATTTTTTATTATGCTTTTTATACACCCATCTTGCTATATCCATTAACGCCTTATCTCCCAACTTCTTCTCCTAGGCATTGTTAATGGTTGTTTGGATTCTTCCTTTTCCCTTTAATTGAGTTGCAAAGTTAGGCTCACAATACGAATTCATAAGGGTGAATTGCCTATGATTGTTCTTGTTTCTGTTTCTTACATTCAACGTTCTCTTTCCCTTGTCACCAATTTTTTACAATTTTATCTTCCTCATGCTCATTTGCTACACCTACGCCTTCAAAATCAGGAATCAGATTCACTTGCAAACACGTTTTGAACATCTTCTATAAGCCAATACATTTTAAACCCTCAAGCCAAGTGTTGTTTTAGTCGAAATATTCCCCCATTGCATTTCTTTTGGACAATATTTACATGTCACCCTATATTTTAGCGGAAATGTTAGCTAGATACCTATGACTTCATCCGATATCTCTTTTAGGCCTTCATCGGACCTATCAAATAAATAAATAAAATTAAGGCATAGTCAAGAAATACAAAGGAAACACGGGGCGTCGGTTCAACAAAAAGAGGCAGGGCCGGGCCTGATCAATACAACAAATGATGGAAATGAAATCATAGAAAGAGTCGAGTGGTGTACTAAAAAAGACTACCAAAGAGGTATCAGTTAAAAAAAATAATAAAAAAAAGAGAAAATTATACAACATATTGGTTGGAGGGAAGAGCGTCACCAAGAAAGTTACAAAACAAGGGACACTTGGAAAAAAAAAAAAGAAGAGGAATACACAAGTAAAATAAAAATAAAGAGAGAGAGAGAGAGAGAGAGAGAGAGAAATGCAGAGGATTTAGGGGACAAAGGGAGAGGAGAGAGGCCAAATACTACTAATAATAATAATAATAACAACAAAGGTAAATTGAAGAAATTAACATGCAGTTTCCCTCTTTGGCAGATTTTTTTAATTATTATTATTTATGTTTATGGATGCCGAGAGAGAGAGAGAGAGAGAGAGAGAGAGAGCACATAGAAGCATTAATGAAAATAAACAGAAATGACGCCACACTTGTTTTGAAAAAATGTCTTATTTTTTCACCTCAACGCATCATAGTTAGAATTAAGGATGTTCTTTCTCTCATATAATATTACCATTAGATTTGGAATAAGAAATTTTCATTTTAAAATTAATTTAATTGTTGCCCACTTTAGCCCTCTATTATCATAGAACGAATTCTCAAACAAAGTCAATTAGTCAAAAAGAAAGAAAAATGCTGAACAATATTCTTTCGGCTCATGGCTATTGGTAACCAATTATCCGCGTTGCTAACTCGAATTTCTCAAAGCTATATTCACTTATTATTAAAAGTCTCGAAATTTAACTCCGACCGACAACTTGCCATGCACCCGTATGACAAAATATGACCTCAATCTAACCCGACTGCCATGCGACCTAATTGGAGCTCACCTGTTTGATACAGCTAAATGCCCCCCCCATTACCACCCTTCAAAAACACTATGTATTCCCCACACACCAAATAGGCCTCCCCAATTGCTTTGTGGTTGCCAAGCATAATAAAGTTTTGGTCAAACGTATGATTCGAATTTCAGATTTTTAAAACCATGTCTTCCTCAAGAATAAGCCGTCAAAAAGAAAAAAAAAAATCAATGTTCGAGTTTGCAACACACGAAGGCCTCCAATGGCCCCTTCTTTCGCACCACAAAAAGCACATCCATAGGCAACCGGTTCATTTGTTATTGTATTAGATTTGGATCACGAAGTGTTTTTTAGCTTTCGTACAACGCAAAGCCATAATGATGATCCTGAATTTGCACACAACAAAACCATATTGCGATAGATAAATACTGAAAAGAAAAGAAAAGAAAAGACAAAAAAAAAAAAAAAAAAACTCAGTTCAGATTAAACAAGGAAAATAAATATGACAGTGACTACAGTTACCACGGACCGCTCAAACCATCATTCCTGAGAAAATTAAACAAAACATAGAACAGGAATTTAGAGAAACTTAAAAATCCAATCTGCAGTCACCCTACTTTCATTGGCTAAAATGGACAACAGATTTTGCTTCACTTTTATAACAACAAAGGAGAAGTACTAAACTTATCTGCTTTATTTGGTCGATGTCTGTCTTCATCCCCGGCATCTAAGTTTACACTCTAGTCCTCTTGCCGCTGCAACTAGGACACTTGTACTGCTTGATATATTCCGCCTTTGCAGGTGTGATCTTGACACATTTTCCATGGAACCATTTCTCGCATACATCACAGCAAATCCAGAATTCATCCGTGCCGTAGCTTTCGCCACATGCCCCACAAGAAGCACCCTGTTCATCATCTTCTTCCTCCTCATCCCCACTATCATCATCTTCCTTAGGTGGTGGAGACATCTTCACTGCCTTATTTTGGGTCTCGGACTGCCGAGATTGCTTAGGCATCAATCCATACAGAATACACTTAAAAACTTGCACAAAAAAGAAACAAATATGGATAAAATGAATGAGATGAGAATTGCATTATCATAGTGTTTTACCAGCTTCCCACTTGATTTGCTTTTGCTACTGTTGTGGATGCCTGTTTGATCCTTAGGTTGCTTACTGTCTCCTGACACAACTTCAAATATTGTAGGGAGCTCATTTATCATATGGAAGAGCCTCTTCCTGTGAATCAAGTTCCAACATCATTAAAATGATATCTTCATATTCTACTGGTTTTCCACTTAAATGGACTAATTTTGCACAGTAATTTGTTTGATCTAATTGAAGACTAGCAATTAAATCACTATTCGGTGGCACAACTATCCTAGCCGGTGTTGAATTACCACCATGTCATTGGGTCCCGTGCCAGTATTTATCCCTGCTCAAAAAGAGTTATTATTATAATGATGAATTGGTAATTGACTTTGAAGTTTTCTGGATATAATAGCACAGAAAATTTTATCCAAATATTCAATCCCCATACACAGGATATACATGGACAAAAAATATAAAAATTGCACGAGGAAGAACTCAGCCCCACCAGAAACATAAATAAAAAAAAATAAAAGTTATCAGAACAAGATAAAAATGGAAAATAAAAGCTAGAAGGACAGAGGATTAAAAACAAAAAAGAACCAGAAAAGGAAGCTTACTGAACATACCTTTCATTCTTACCAAAACCAAAGCGAGCACCAAAATAAAATGCAACTGCAAGCAACCATGAATCACTGTGGACTGCAACTAGTGATAACCAGTCCTTCTCTTGCATTCCATCCCTAGCAAAATTTATACCTAGCGCTGGTTCAGGGAGCTCAGGAGGCACTTCCTCCACAGGCAGGTTAACTTCCCATGTCTCATTTGGAAGTCCATACAAGCAGAGGTTCTCCTTCTCTACATAATCAAATATTCGATAACATCACCAACAAAAACAAGCATTTGCATCACAAATCTGCAAAAAAAATATTTTGAACCAAAGCATTTTCAAAAGCACCATGCTAAGTTATAACCTCTTGCAATAAAGCCCACCATTTTATTTTAAACGACAATAACATTTTGTTAAAGTGATGATCTAATGGACAAGAATACATATAATAGTACAATTAACACAAATCTATCAAAAAGAAGATTTGACTTTCAAAATCATATCAATTTCTTCTCAGAAGAAGCCTTGAATGACATCATGCAACCAATAAAACAGATCACTAAAATCTCATGAATTTATAATGCTCTAAAAAACAGAAAGAGAAAATAACAAAAAACAAGCATCATGATCAGTTGAAAGTAAATCAAAGATCATCTTGGCATCCAAAAGTCCAAACATAATTACACAAATATTGGACCTATCAAAATATAGATTAGCTTCAAGCATATTTTCCATCATGGTAACCACATTAGTTTCAGCCATAATTTATGAACCATGTTATCAAGCATGATTTATGATGCTCTCCCAAACTCTACACTTGGAGGACGCAACTGATAAAAAATGTTCAGGCATTTACAATTCAGACAAGACTATTGAAACACAACCTTTCTTTTCTAATGTCATTTGTTACATATCTGACTGGGCAGCATTGATAAAATAAAACCAACAAAATATGCTTTCATGTGCAAAAAAAAAAAAAAAAAAAAGAATGTCATTTTTTACATATCTAACAGGTCAACAATAAAAAAAGCCAGCAAAATATGCTCACAAACACAGAGCTGTATTGCATATGATCCAGTGTACACGCCATGCCATGCCAGCACAACAACTACCCCTCCTCAATGAATGCAAGGTTACTCAGGTACACACATTAAAAATGCTAACCCACAATAAACATGAAAATATGAAATAGAAACAATATTTGTTTTCCATTTAGGAATGCCAGAAAGAAACTGCAGTAATTGAAATCCAGCTCATACAATCAAGCACATTAATGATGGTTCCGTCCCTTTCTCTCACAAGCTAAATGATAGCTATTTTACAAATTGTTTGGCATCTCCACATGCACATCATAACCAGTACATATCCCCGGAGAGAATATCAATTCATTACTTCACTCTCTTAAATAAACTCACCAAATGCAATGTGCCAGACACCAAAATATTAAAGTACATGCCCAAGCAAATTGTCAAAATGGTGTGGCCTACAAACAAAGTGTGATTTCAACACAAGGGAAATTTTTTTACGCTTGTGGAGACACATCTGGAGAATCTAGTCCCACAACAACTATAAAGAACATTGCAAAGCATGAGGCTCCTACATTGTAGGGCCTGAGGAAGAGTCAAGCATACACAATCTTACTCTTGTTCTCACGAGCAGGCCAGAAGAATCTAGTTTCGTAATACATTTAAAAAGGTGTCTCAAGACACGAGGCTCCTCCATAGTAGGGTCTAGGGAAGCTTCAAATGTAAGCAACCTTACTCTTGTTTTCACAAGGAGGCTATCTCTATGACTCAAACTTGTGAACTCTGGGTCACAATAGAGATATCTTACCATCATACTGAATTTTGTGCTTCAGTTCCAGGGGCATGTATACTGAATCAATTTGGTAAAAGCAGGGGATGTCATACTATGATCTCGAATGGATCAACCAGATTACAGATGTCAGTGAGTACTAAGGAAAAAGCAGTACCACGGATTGAAAATGAAAATAACAGACCCCTTCTGACAGTGGCACTACCAGAAATTGTGGACTCTGGCTTATGAGGCAGCTGTGCACAGAATCCGTGAGAACAGCAAAAGAAATTGATTACAACAATCCACTGGCGGTTCCAGAATTAGAGAGTGGAATCATGAATTGCAAATGTAAGCAAATTATGTAAATTGCAAATCCGCATATATACAAGCTAACATATTGCCTTCTTAAATACAGCCATTTTTAAGACGACGGAATGGAACAACCAAAAACATTTAGAATTTAGAACTACCCAATGGACCAATCTATCCATGGAACAAACAATCCACCGGCCAAGAAAAAAAAATATAATAAAATAAAGTAGAAAAAAAAGGTAAAAACTTACCAGGGTCGCACTGCTGGTAAAAAAAAAAAAACATCTGTAAAAAAAAAAAAAGAAAGAAAAAGAAAAAAAATGAAAAAAACAAACAATAATAGAGCACACAGAACGCATTACGCATGAAAAATTTTAAAAATAAATAAATAAAAGAGAAAAATGCGAAGCAAAACTACCCAGTTAAATTAAACACGCAACAAGAGGGCTAAAATCGAGAATTTTAAAATTCAAAAAAATTCAAAAAGAAAAAAAGAAAGAAAAAGGAAAAAGAGAGGAAAGGAAAGAAAGAAGGGGAAAAAAAGAAATTGGAAGGAAGCGAACCGGTGGTGAGAGCCTTGATCAAGCCAGCGCGTCTGCCCTTGAAGTCGCTGAAGACCTCTCCAACGGTTCGAGGTATTGGGTTCGGTATTCCCTCCATTGAATTCTCAAATTTTCTCTTCTTCTTCTTCTTCTTCTTCTTCTTCCTCCTCTGCTATGCTCTTTTCTCGCTATAAAAAAAAAAAAAATTTTCAATTTCAAAAAAATGACCAAAGGATAAAAAACGTCCGTCCCTAAAAAAAAAGGGAAAATTTTTGGGAAAATTGCCCCTTCCCCACACGATAATTAGAATTGTTCAGTGGAATAAAATGAAGGATTAGGAGGCTAGGGTTTGTTTTTTCTTCTTATTTGTTCTTCGCCTTCATATCCATCCTTTTTGGAAACTTTCAATTTTCTTAATTATTTCATTATTAATACACAAAATAACTTTGAAATTTTGTACGTTTCATGCCATCCCACATCCCCCCATATATATATATATATTCAAAAAAAAAAAAAAAAAAAATGTGTTGTCATTTAATTTAAAATTAAAAAATAATAAAAATGTAATTGAGTGACAAAATAATTCAATTATTTCAAAACTTTTTTGTTTTGATTCAAAATAATTAAGCCCGACTTAATATGTTGCGTGCTATTTTATTCAAAATTCATTCCCATTTTTAACCAAAGAAACTAAAAAATTTTCAAAAAAAAAAAAAAAAAAAAAAAAAAGTATTTAAAAAAAAAAGAAGAAGAAGAAGAAGAAGAAGAAGAAGAAGAAGAAGAAGAAGAAGAAAGCTATAACAACGAATTTGGATAGGTATAAGTTCGTGATTGAATTATATTAACTTTGTAAATTTTTATGATTTTGACTCATCCGCTGCTAAAAATTTAAGTTATTAATAATTAAAATCAGTTAAAAAAAAAATGTGGATTTTTCGTCAATTCCCCCATTAACAAACAAACATGGTATGGCTAAGCATGACACCTGACTGACATGCTGAAAATAAGACCACAACAGAGCCCCGCGCTCTTCTTCGTTCGGACGAGTGTCCCTTTCCTTGCTCTCTTCTTCTCCCTTCCTCTCTCTCTCTCTCTCTCTCTCTCTCTCTCTCTCTCTCTCTCTCTAGAGCATGCCTCCCCTTTTTCCCACTACTCACTGTCTTACCAAACTCAATGTAACAATTGCATTCAAGAACTGGTCATACAAGACTTGAATTGAATATATATCTATAGATATAGGATTTGAGTTCTTTTTCTTAAAAATGACAAGGAAGTGGGACAAAGACGAGGATAAAAGATAATTATTTCGATCTCTGTCCCTGATTATAAAACCTCATTCTTTGTCCCCTCCCCCCCCCCCCCCCCCCCCACACACACCTTTTTTCTTTTCTTTTCTCTTTCGTTTAGAGTAATATGACCCCATTTCAAGCATTGCAACATGACGTAAAATTGATCAAATAGCAAGACTTATTGAAAAGTTCTTGCAGAAAATACGAATTTATGGTTTTCTCCCATTGGAAATTGTTCCTGAATTATTCAACTGTTTCATACACGTAACGCATGTCCGTTAAAAACTTATGGAGGGAATAACCCCCCCACCCCACCCCCGGGTCCTTTTTTTTTTTTTTTTTTTTTTTTTTTTTTGTGCTCTCTCTCAATGCGTCCTTTGAAGGAACAGTCCAAAAATAAATAACTATCAAAGACTTGTTCTTTTTTGATTTAATTCGGACTCCCTCAAAAAAAAAAAAAAAAACCCCAGAAGCTGGGACATCAAAATTCAGAAACTCCCAAAGTATTCCTGCTAAAAGTTAAATCTTTTCGTCCTTGACCCAACAAGTTTCGGATGCATTTTCCTAGATAAAAAAAGAAAACAACATTAACCACAGTGGCAGCAAAACGGGAAGAGCAGAAGAAGACTGGCTTAGAGGAAAAGAAATTGGCACTCTTTTAAACACCAAAAAACGACAACTTTTGTTCAGATACAGGATAGCAAAAGTATCATAGAGACTTTACCCTGGAAGAGATTGTTCCATGATTGCGGCAAATGAGCAAAGTAAGAGAGAGGAGAGGAGCGCCCGCCAGAGGGTGAAGAGGCAAGTCGTTAACGAGAGTGTACTGGAGAGCAGACAGAGAACATGCAACTGGGGTTTGGGGTGCGAAACCATGCTGGAGCGGCGAGTGACTGAGAGAGAAATTCAATGAATGCTATATATATATATATATAATTATTAGTTAATGATAAAATTGTAAAAATATAATCGGGAAGGGTGTGCGATGGTGAGGAGGGAGCCTGTCAATACCATTTCTGCCTCGATCTCCACTAAAAAAAAAAACAAAAAGGATCGGGGATTTTCGTCCTAATCTCTAATTAATTTTCTTTGGTCTTGTTCTCCAAGTGAGATCGGGAGAGTCCCACGAAAACAAAAATTATTGTCATCCCTGTCTCTTCTTTTGGTTAAATATTTGGCATGGCAAGAAATTTAAATCTTTTTACCACTACTCTTTATCTCTAGAAGGAGCAAAAAGATGAGCTATAACTCGAGATTAATGCAACAAGTTGAAATTGAAGATTGAGCCCATTGACCATCAGTACAACTGTTATTTTCAAGAACTCTTTAAGGCTGAGGGAGGAAGCCATAGAAAATGCCAAAAAGAGATGTTGCAAAAAAAAAAAAAAAATCTTTTCAATGAGATTGGATTAGAAATGTATTCTTTTTTATTGTTAATACTTGCTTTTAATCTTGATTAATAAGAAGTCATAGAGATTTTTGGTGGGACCTTTTATAGATTGTTCACTCCATCATAAATTTTATTAGTATGTCTAAAAGCTCTTCTTAATTGTGTCATTAATAAATTGTTCAAAAAAAAAAAAAAAAAACAAAGCCCTCTGTTAAGGACAAATCGTTGTTTTTTGCTTCTTTTCTACTTCACTTTGTTTTGAAATATGCCTCAATAAATCGAGAAAAATATCCTGTAAAGTAGTCACCCCACATTATTTGATCGTGAAAAGGTAAAAATCTATGTAGTTTAAGGGTGAAAAAAAATGGGGTGAATCTGCTGCACGAGTTGTGTGGTGATAGAATTAAAATCAATTTCATGATTTTTTTTTTGGGGGGCTAGGGTTCTTCATTTATGACCTGGGAATTTGAGAGGGGAACAAGAAAGGGGAGAGGAGGAAGAGGAACAAGTGATCCATGCCACCAAAAAAATTTAAGTTTTATTATGGTTTTACTTTTGTCACATTAGATATCACGCATAACTTAATAAATGCCTATTACGAGGGTTTGATGAAAATTTTGGAATGACCACTTTTAAAAATTAGGGACTAAATTAAAGAAATTAAGAGTTGGTATCTTCAAGACACAAAATCTACAAAATTTGCGACTCAATTATGAATTTATCCATGTTGGGTTTAGGTTAGGGTTAGAATTGTTGGAGCTAATGGAAGATATGCAGCAACGACAAGAGGAAGAAGACCTTTGGGTCTCTAACTTGGAAGATACGCAACTTTGTGGGTCTTTAATTTGGGGTTGTTAGCAGTTACAATTTCTTTAAGCACACTTAACTTGCTCTTATATTTTAAAATGGGTCTTTCTTTCTTTTTTTTTTTTTTTTAAAACTTTTTTAATCTTGTGGTATTTATAACATAAGTTATTTGTAAACAGTGATATTAACATCAAGTAAATAATTTTTTACTAATGCTTACAGTATTTATTATCAAATTTCTTTTAATTTTACAAAATTATAAATTGACTCTTTTACTAATCTAACTATAATAGTTAATGTTATTTTAACATTATCGATTTAAAAATTAAAAAATAATTACTTTAAATCATATATTTTGATATTACTTTTTTAAAAATAAAATTTACTCTTACTAATTTGTAGTAAAAGTTTATATAATTTTTTAATGAAATAAAATAAAATATACTTAACTGTAAATTACACTATTAAATCCAACTACTGAGAAATTGATGTATTTTCATAATTATTTTTTAAAATAATTATTATATTTTGTAGTAATATTATAAATAAAAAAATTATTACTATAATAATATTATTATTATTAAGAAAAAAATATATGTATTAAATAAATATTAGACTCTCAATATTTATATAAATAATGAAAAATCTTAAATTCAAATGTTGGAGGCAATTGTCCTTTATTCTAACAATCACAACATTTAATTTAATTGTAACCATTAGATTTTATATTTAAAACTCATGAAATTATTTTTTATTATTTATATTAGTCGTATTTATTAGTTAATAGATATAATAAATAATTGTTTAAGATAATTAAACTAGTAATTATGTAATGTAATTGTGTAATTTTGCACCATAAAAATTATCTAGATTTAAAAGTTAAGTGATACAATTCAACAAAATGTAATCTTAAAATTTTCCTTTTTCTTTTGATTTATGAAAATAATCTTTAAATGCATTTTATTTATCTATGGTTTTCAAATTTGTTAATTTTTGAAATCAAACTTTAAATATTTTAAATACCTCTAAAGTCTTCAAAGTTTGTAATTTTAAAATTAATTTGTAATAAGCATTTAACTTCTTTATTTTTTTTCTCTTCTTGAACTTATAATAAAGTATTTTTAATTGTTTAAATAGGTGGCAACATTGCTAGAAAGTAAAAATTATTCTCGTACTATTTATTTATTTATAATTTTTCCAACCAAATTACAAAAAAAAAAAAAAAAAAAAAAAAGACATGGACAAAAAAGACAAAGAGAGGTTTTAGTTGCTAGAATAAAAGCCATATAGCTTGTTTTTAATTTGTGTTGGATCACACTCTAATTTCTTCACTCACTTACAAGCGTTTATTTTCTTATCCTCTCACTCCACAAGTTACCAAAAAGATCTTACTTTCAAGAAATGAAAAACAATGAGCATTAAGATGGCATAGATGCTGCCAGGTTGCAGAAGCCAAAATTGCAACAAAGATTTTGAATGTTTGCTGGAAAAATAGCACCAGAGCAACTTGCTATAAAAAACTTGTAGCATGAAGAATAATATCAAAATAATTTTCACCATTTTTATTAATTATAAAAATCTTATTATATAAAGATATTTAAAAAATTTAAAAACTGACAACTTTCACTTAAGTATAAAATTCACTTGATTGAGCAAACTTTTAAATATAAATTTAAAATATTTGAACTTAATCATAAATGAGCCAAATTACATGCTAATAAAAACTCTTTCAACAACTCCTTAACTAACTTAATAGAAAGTTGAGTTTGGTGAGAAGGCAGGAACAAAGCAGAACAAGAGCGAAGCGACAGCATCAATACTTCCATCGGCCTCTCATGTCCAATTGTAAGAGCTGTTAGTTATCCCTTCTAATACGGAGAAATCTTTAATTAAAAAAATAAAAAAATATTGGCTTTATGTAATATAAATATCTCTTTCATACCTAAGATTACATTTAAGGGAGTTAGAGTGGCAGCCGATCGATAAAAAAATAAAAAAAAAAAAAACAAAAGAAAAAAAAAATAAAAGAAAAAATCTTTGCAGAAGTACTAGTTTCTTTTAAAAAAAAAATAAAATTAACGGTAAATTTTTATTTAATTAAGTTAAAATTTAGTTAAAAAATAAAAAATATCTTATTTTTTGTTCTAAACAGTAAAAATAAGATTTAGTAAATTATAAAAAATAAATTTTAATCTATATTTTATAGTTTATATTTTGACAAATTATTTTACTGAAAGTTATTTATAATCTAATCAAACTATCTTTTAGGCCTTGATTAAGGATTTTATCTTATAATCATGATTAATTGTTTTTACTAATATTTTTTTCTTTTTATTGTGACAGTGTAAATGAATCTCGTAAATAAACTTATAATGTGATTAAACTGAAATTTAGACAAGTAATAGAGATGTTTGAGTTATTATTAATAGAAAATATTTTTTATATTAATTAACTCATTTGACTTTTCATTTGATTGAATTTGGTTAATATAATTAAAATTATATATTTTTATTGCATTCACTTCATTATAGTAAAGTTAGTTTTTAAACTAATATGTCTAGTAATTTTTTTTATTTTGAAAGAATTTTTTATATAAAAAAATAATGTATTTATGTAATTAATTGAGTTACTATGTTATTCAATCTAACTCGTAATCAATTCAAATAAGTAGAAAATGTCTATTCCATAATTTGTACGGCGTTGTACCTCTCCCATCAGAAACCTCTCGCACTGCTTATATGCGTCTGTTTGCGTCAATTGACACCACCTTTTAATCTGGTCCCATATAGCTCCACAAAGTTCGTGCTCGATGCATATTATGGGATGAAGATTTGTCCTTAGGTATGTTCTGAATTCTTCTGTTGCTTGTGGTTTGCTTGCAACGCATGCTTTAAGGTTTGCATTTCAAAAAGCTTTAAAAGCTTCATGCGTAAGATGCATGAATTTGGAAATTCTGCTGTCGGAACCGCAATCAACTTGCTGATCAGAAAAAATAATAGATGGATAGAGAGATAGGGAGGCAGAAAGGAGAAAGAGATGAGAAAAATCTTGACTTTCTGTTTTGTTGTCTCTGTTCTTCACTCTACAATGCCATTGTTTGTTGACAGTGAATTCATTGCTAGTTAGAGAAAAAATGAATTATTGAGCCAAATATTGAAAAAAGAGCGTTCAAGTACACAGCACTTCCATACTATGAGGACTGAAAAATCTCAAATATATTAAGCTTCTTTGCACAGAGAAATTTGCTTCAGCAATATGATTTTCAGGTGACAATGAAGTAAATCTGGGAGTTATAGCAAGGCTCCCCCTTCGTTATATTCATATAGAAATGCTTTAGGAAATTTGGCAATTATTGCAGCTTCCTATGTTAAATTAATTAGTGGTCCATGTCATTTAAAGTATGACTCAAAATAAAAGGCCTAATATGATGGTCGATTAGGCATAACGGTAATTTGGGTCATCGGGTTTAAAATCCCTCCACTCTCCCTATTAAGAATAAATATTACAGGAAAGGAATATGTGTATATATATCTTCCTCTATTAAGAATAACCGTTACAGGAAAAGAAGTATCTTCTCATTTAAGATAATTATTACAGAAAGAGAGGATCTTCCTATTTAAGGTAACGGTTACAGGAAAGGAAGATGCGTATATATATATATATGCTATTACAGACCTTTCCGAGAGCTCAACCGTCAGAGAGAGAAAACGTAAAGAAAAGAAAGGGGAAAGAGTAGGAGAAAAGAGAGAAGCGTTCAGGAACGAAACAGAAGAGGCTTCCCATCTCCACTGCGGGACATCAGCATAATGGACAACGGTATGTTGATTTCAATTACAGTTTTTATTGCTAGTATTCGCATAAAGAAAGATCCTGCAATATATGAAATAAGAATTTCAGAAAGAGAAATTCTAGAAAAGTCCAACAATTGGTATCAGAGCGGGTCTACGAATATTGCAATTTGGTTTTCTTTATCTCTTTATGCCGTATAGTATTTATTTTATTAGGCTGTATTTTGTTTTTCCTTTGCGTGTAATCAATAATTACAACGCGGGACAAAACAAATATTTTGGTTGCCTGGTACGCGGGTCCCACCTGCAGTATGGTGGTGCTCGGGTAGTATTTTATTTTATTAGGTTGTATTTTGTTTTTCCTTTGCGTGTAATCAATAATTACAACGCGGGACAAAACAAATATTTTGGTTGTCTGGTACGCGGGTCCCACCTGCAGTATGGTGGTGCTCGAGTAGTATTTTATTTTTTATTAGGCTGTATTTTGTTTTTTTTTCTTTGCGTGTAATCAATAATTACAACGCGGGACAAAACAAATATTTTGGTTGCCTGGTACGCGGGTCCCACCTGCAGTATGGTGGTGCTCGGGTAGTATTTTATTTTATTAGGCTGTATTTTGTTTTTTCCTTTGCGTGTAATCAATAATTACAACGCGGGACAAAACAAATATTTTGGTTGCCTGGTACGCGGGTCCCACCTGCAGTATGGTGGTGCTCGGATAGTATTTTATTTTATTAGGTTGTATTTTATTTTTTCTTTGCGTGTAATCAATAATTACAACGCGGGACAAAACAAATATTTTGGTTGCCTGGTACGTGGGTCCCACCTGCAGTATGGTGGTGCTCGGGTAGTATTTTATTTTATTAGGTTGTATTTTGTTTTTCCTTTGCGTGTAATCAATAATTACAACGCGGGACAAAACAAATATTTTGGTTGCCTGATACGCGGGTCCCACCTGCAGTATGGTGGTGCTCGGGTAGTATTTTATTTTATTAGGCTGTATTTTGTTTTTCCTTTGCGTGTAATCAATAATTACAACGCGGGACAAAACAAATATTTTGGTTGCCTGGTACGCGGGTCCCACCTGCAGTATGGTGGTGCTCGGGTCCGAATGAATACCATAAAAAAAAAAAAACTCCCACATAAAAGATAATTTAATCTTCGTAATTGAAGATTATTAAATTCACGTTAATGAGTCAAATATTAAAAGTTTGTTAGTCACCAAAGTGGCCTGGCTTTGAATGGATTTGAACAGCTGACTGTGAATTTTAATTGTTCATTTTGGATGCTAATAAAATGTTTTGAAATGAACAATTGTGGTTATTAATTATAAAGCTAGGAGATCATCCAAAGATGGATCATTGCTTATAATTAATGACACTAAAAGGAATTAATTAATATACTAAGTAAACGTGATTGTATATCCAAAGATGACATTCATGTTAATTTTAGTATGATTAATTGATCTATTAAAGTTTATTTAAATTAGCATCATTATTGATTAGAGTTATGTATTTGAGGATCACCCAAAGGTGAACTTAAATACATAATTAAAGTTTGTAATGTATCTGAATCCATTAGAGTTACTCAAAGCATTAACGTATAAATTTGGATTATATTTGCAGCTTCCACCAATGTATTCGCCTTAGGCAATTCAATGGTCAAATTCAATGGGCTGAACTATGCTGAATGGTCTGAGCATATTCAGTTTTATTTGGGTGTATTGGGCCTGGACTTAGCAGTCATTTCGGATGAAAAGCCTGCAGTCATTACAGGGACTAGTACAGAATCTGATAAGTCTTTTTATGAGGCTTGGGTACGGTCCAATAGGCTGAGTTTGAATTTGATGCGAATGACGATAGCTGAAAACGTCAAGCCATCGATGCCTAAGACGGAAAATGCGAGGGAATTTCTGATGAGAATTAAGGAATACTCTCAGTCAGATATAACTGATAAATCCATCGTAGGAACCCTAATGAGTGAGCTGACGACCAAGAAATTTGATTGGTCACAGCCCATTCATGATCATGTGACCAGTATGGCTAATCTAACAGCAAGGTTGAAAACAATGGGCATGGATGTGAGTGAATCATTTCTGGTTCAATTCATCATAAACTCACTGCCTCCTGAATTTGGCCAGTTCCAAGTGAATTATAATACTATTAAAGAGAAATGGAACTTTCAAGAAATTAAGGCCATGTTAGTTCAGGAGGAAGGGAGATTAAAGAAGATGAAGGATCACTCCATTCATCTCATCGTTCATAAGGATGCTAGTGGTAGCAGGTCTAAACCACATAAGAAAGGTAAGAAGAAGGACAAAGCCTCTATGAAAGTCACTGGAGGTCAGATCCAGAAGGATTAGAAATGCTTCTTCTGCAAAAAGATGAGTTACTTAAAAAATGATTGCCCAAAAAGAAAGGCTTGGTTCGAAAAGAAAAGGTACGTACTGTATATCAGTATGTTTTAAATCAAACATAATTGAAGTGCCCAATAATACTTGGTGGTTAGATTCTGGAGCTACTATTCATGTGTCACATATTATGCAGGGATTCCTTTCAATCCAGCCCATAACAGGAACTGAGAAGTTCCTCTATATGGGAAACAGAATGAAGGCACGAATAGAAGGGATTGGGACGTACAGATTGATCTTGGACACCAAGTGTCATCTGGATCTAGAAAAGTGTCTCTATGTTCCTGAATATGCTAGAAATTTAGTTTCTGTTGCAAAGTTGGATAAAGAAGGATTTAACCTCAAGATTGGAAATGGTGCATTTTCATTGTATAGACATTCGTACTATTATGGATCTGGTACTTTGATTAATGATTTGTACCGTTTGAATCTTGATGCTATGTATGCTGATTCCATATTTCTTGTTGAGCATGGTATAGGTAACAAATGTAATATGCATAATGAAAGTTCTGCTTTCTTATGGCATCAAAGATTGGGTCATATATCCAAAGAAAGGATATTGAGGTTGATGAAAGGTGATGTCCTGCCTTAATTAGATTTTACTGATTGGGATGTATGTGTTGATTATATAAAAGGGAAACAAACAAAACATACATCAAAGAACCCAGCCATAAGAAGCAATAAGCCTTTAGAATTGATACACACTGATGTTTGTGGCCCGTTTGATATCCCAACATGAGGTGGTGAGAAATATTTCATCACCTTTATAGATGACTACTCACGATATTGTTACTTGTATCTACTGCATGAAAAGTCTCAGTCAGTAAACATCCTAGAGGTGTTTATTAATGAAGTTGAAAGGCAGTTAGATAGAAAAGTAAAAGTGATTAAGTCAGATAGGGGTGGTGAATATTATGGAAAATTCAATGAAAGTGGACAATGTCCTGGTCCATTTGCAAAACTTCTTGAGAGTCGAGGCATATGCGCACAGTATACAATGCTTGGTACACCACAACAGAATGGTGTAGCGGAAAGGCGGAATCGCACACTTATGGATATGGTTAGGAGCATGTTGAATTACAGTACTGTACCCTTATCCTTGTGGATGCATGCATTAAGAACTGCTGCATATCTGCTGAATAGAGTTCCTAGTAAGGCTGTCCCTAAAACTCCTTACGAGTTATGGACAGGAAGGAAACCCAGTTTGAAACATCTTCATGTTTGGGGTTGTCCAGCGGAAGTAAGGATATACAATCCACATGAAGGAAAGCTTGATGCAAGAATCATTAGTGGTTACTTCATTGGCTATCCTGAAAAGTCCAAAGGGTATAGGTTTTACTGCCCTAACCATAGTACTAGAATAGTTGAGTCTGGTAATGCTCGGTTCATTGAAAATGGTCAGTTCAGTGGGAGTGGGGAATCACGAAAGGTGGATATTAAAGAATCACAAAATGAATTGTCCACAGTGAGTACTCCTACTCATGTCGGTATTCCCACACCCAGTGTTTCTACTCAAATTGTTATTCCTTATGTTGCATCACAGTCACGTGACATGCAAGGACAACAAATTGATACTCGAAACACGTAAAGTGAACACATAAGAGATGAACCAAGTGACAATATTCAATTTACAAATGAACAAGTGATACCACAAGAAATGGCATTACGGAGGTCTACAAGACAGAAAAGGCCAGCAGTTTCAAATGATTATGTGGTTTACTCACTTGAGCATGAATCGGAATTGAGCATTGATAAAGATCCAGTCTCATTTAAACAAGCCATGGAATGTAATGATTCTGATAGGTGGTTCAATGCCATGAAAGAAGGATGAAATCGATGGATGTGAACCAAGTCTGGGAGCTAATAGAGTTACCTGAAGGATCAAAACGAGTTGGCTGTAAGTGGGTCTTCAAGACCAAGCGAAACTCGAACGGTAACATCGAAAGGTATAAGGCCAGACTTGTAGCCAAAAGTTTCACTCAAAGGGATGGTGTTGACTATAAGGAGACTTTCTCTCCAGTTTCTAAGAAAGACTCTTTAAGAATTATTATGGCATTGGTGGCTCATAATGATCTAGAGTTCCACCAAATGGATGTAAAGACCGCCTTTCTGAATGGTGACTTGGAAGAGGAAGTGTATATGGACCAACCTGAAGGTTTCATCACTACGGGGCAAGAAAATTTGGTGTGTAAATTAAAGAAATCGATATATGGACTGAAACAAGCCTCCCGACAATGGTATATTAAGTTCAATAATACCATTACGTCATACGGTTTTGTAGAAAACACCGTTGATCGGTGTATCTATATGAAGGTCAGTGGGAGCAAGTTCATTATATTAGTCCTATATGTCGATGACATTCTTTTGGCCGCTAATGACATAGGTTTGTTACATAATGTGAAGAAATTTCTCTCTGAAACTTTTGAAATGAAAGATATGAATGAAGCATCCTATGTGATAGGAATAGAAATATTCCGTGATAGATCACAAGGATTGTTAGGATTGTCTCAGAAAGGCTATATCAATAAAGTATTAGAGAGATTTAGAATGGAAAATTGCTCAACAGGAATAGTTCCAATTCAGAAAAGGGACAAGTTCAGTGAATTATAATGTCCAAAGAATGATTTGGAACGGAAAGTGATGGAATCAGTTCCCTATGCATCACTGGTTGGAAGCCTGATGTATGCGCAAACATGTACTCGGCCAGACATCAGTTTTGCAGTTGCAATGTTAGGCCGATATCAAAGTAATCCTGGAATAGATCATTGGAAAGCCGGAAAGAAAGTACTTAGGTACTTACAAGGCACCAAAGATTACATGCTTACTTATAAAAGATCAAGTCATCTTGAAGTAGTAGGCTACTCGGATTCAGATTATGCTGGATGTGTAGACTCGAGGAAATCTACATTTGGTTACATGTTTCTCCTGGCTGGAGGAGCAGTTTCCTGGAAAAGCGGGAAGCAGTCTGTCATTGCTACTTCCACTATGGAGGCTGAATTTGTAGCATGCTTTGAGGCTACTGTTCATGCATTATAGTTGCGGAATTTTATCTTAAGGCTTGGTTTGGTCGACAGTATAGAAAAGCCGTTAAGAATTTTTTTGTGACAATTCCGCAGCAGTCTTCTTCTCTAAGAATGATAGGTATTCTAAAGGTTCGAAACATATGGATTTGAAATACCTATCTGTTAAAGAAGAAGTGCAAAACCAAAGAGTGTCCATTGAGCATATTGGCACTGAGTTGATGATAGCGGACCCATTAACTAAAGGTTTGCCACCGAAAACATTTACTGGACATGTTGATCGGATGGGCATTATGGACAGGTCTTCGTACACTTAAAAGCCAATATTTAGATGCTCATATCATTGTGATACTCGTGAATTCAATTAAAATTATGGTTTTGCTTGTGCTCTGTTATCTTTGTTTAGATGTATACAATTATGGTTTGTGAGATAATTAATAGCATATATGAGAATGACAGTTTAAAGTTTCAATGTTCCTCAGTAAAGTATTATGAATTATGATGATTATGTGATACATGGAAGGAATCATATTGCTATAAGATGTGTGACCGCCATGATCCAATCATCTTAATTCAATTAAGTGTTGTGATTTGATGATCTTTAAGAATTGTGTGCACTTAATTGTTATTGTTTCATCAAGTCATGACATGGACCAAGTGGGAGATTGTTAAATTAATTAACATGAGTGGTCCATGTCATTTAAAGTATGACTCAAAATAAAAGGCCTAATATGATGGTCGGTTAGGCATAACGGTAATTTGAGTCATCAGGTTTAAAATCCCTCCACTCTCCCTATTAAGAATAAACGTTACAGGAAAGGAATATGTGTATATATATCTTCCCCTATTAAGAATAACCGTTATAGGAAAAGGAGTATCTTCTCATTTAAGATAATTATTACAGAAAGAGAGGATCTTCCTATTTAAAGTAACGGTTACAGGAAAGGAAGATGCGTATATATATATATATATATATATATACTATTACGGACCTTTCCGAGAGCTCAACCGTCAGAGAGAGAAAACGTAAAGAAAAGAAAGGGGAAAAAGTAGGAGAAAAGAGAGAAGCGTTCAGGAACGAAACAGAAGAGGCTTCCCATCTCTACTGCGGGACATCAACATAATGGACAACGGTATGTTGATTTCAATTATAGTTTTTATTGCTAGTATTCGCATAAAGAAAGATCTTGCAATATATGAAATAAGAATTTCAGAAAGAGAAATTTTAGAAAAGTCCAACATCCTAACCATGCAAAATTTAACGATGACTTCACTCCTAGTGAAGTCTTTCCCGTTGGGTAGTTGTTTCTCATTCTAGTTCGATTTCAGACAATGATGAACTTTGAATGGCAAATCCAAGTGTCAGCGATGACATGCATTAAAGGAATCATTGCTTTCATTGTGATTTTTATCCTCCTTGCCTCGGGATGGAATTTTCTGCCTTCGCTTGATATATATTAAGTACATGTAATATGATTGCCTTCGCTATAATTACATGCCTCATTGAGTATCTTTCAAGGGGTCTTACATCGATTTTTAAGTGAAGTGCCTCAACAATCAGCGCTTGCTTTCTGCAAGAAAATTTTCTGGTCAAAGTGGCAGCGTTTAGTTGGCAACATGTCCTTGCGGAGCAGGGCAGCCTGGAGGTCATGTTTCGTAGAAGCAACGACATGATTTGTCTAATAAGAACCAACAAAAAAAAAAGAAAAGAAAAGGGAGCAGTGGTATTCCTAAACATTGAAATGCCTCCTGTTCCACCTCAGTTTGTTTTTTATTCTTTCTTTTTTCTGTTACCTTGTTTTGAAGGAAGTGTTTTACTGGTCTCGTATGGTTTTTATTTGGCTTGGTAAGATGCATGTTTTCAACCCCAGTGGCATCCATGTTTGCTGGGGAAACTCAATCAGGCCAAGGAGCTTGCAAAGATGCAGCCAAGAGATTAATCGGCCTTGGGCCCGTCTTCGTTCAGTCTGGTTGAAGATGGCTGAAGGCTTCCTGAGGCAAGGAAACACCACAGCCGTCACGAGTCTTTTCCTTGGAGCTGAAATGTTCCGCCTATAAATTTGTTGCGTAAACGCCAATGATGTTCCCTGATGAGTTAAGTAGCCCTCCACTTCCATGTTTTCTTTATTATGAGATCAAAACTAGAATTTTTAATTTTTTTTTTGGTAATTTTTTCGCTGAAAATCTATTCAACATAAATTATAAATTTAAGTCATTAATTACTTAAATATCGCATTCAAGAGTAGTTTAAATAGTTCGCGAGGTGACCCCACTTTCTTTTACCCCCATTTATTTTTATTCAAAATGATATAAAGATGGTAACTTGATGATGGCCCGACTTTTTATGTCTTTTGTCATATCATATCATTCCCCTAAAGCACGTGTAGACTGGTGCAATGTGTCGGAAAAATTCACGTTCCCACCGCACAAAAGTAGATTATTATTATTATTATGCATGAATACCAGTCTAAGCTTGGGCACGGCACGTGGAGGAACTCGCTGAGTTCAATGAAGTAGGCCGATGTCATTGGCAACCAGGCAAATGCTTCCTGGGTTTGGATAATATCTACAGAGAGATAGAGAGAGAGAGAGTGACTTGTGAAAATGAGCTCAAAAATTGCGAATGGTGTGGCTTTGATATTGGGTCTTTTGCTCTCCTATATTTCTTTCTTTCTTCTAAAGCATATCACTGTCAACACTCCACGTGCATCGTCCTCTCTACCCTTGGTTCTTGCTGCCTTTTTTTTGCGAGGAATCTCCAACAACGAATGAGAGAGAAATCGTGCAGTCTAATCATGGAGGTTCTTCTGGCATTGCATGTGCCATCAAAGTCCTCGGCCCACTTCGCATAATTTTATTCTTCCCACTCTCTCTCTCTCTTTCTTAACCCACAACTCTTTATCCTTGAATGGAGTTATATATATATATATTGTTGTCATTTGGCATATCTCCTCGAAGAGAAGAGGAACGACTCATAAATATTGTTGCTATGAACAGTCCAACAACTAGCAGCCGTTCTTGGTAAGTACGGCATGCACTTTCCTGGTTTAATTGATTCGAAATATGCGAATTCCATACATCTTTATCAAATAAATCAATGGTGATGTTTGGTGTAATTAATTCAGTTCATCATATATGTGTGGTTGTGTACAGGTCCATCAGCGAGGACTCCTTAAGAAGATTCGTGCGCTTTGCAAGCGAAAGCTGCATACAGGAACTGCTGTCTGCTTCAGACTCTAGCAGGTTTGGGAATGGGAATGATGGATGGAAAATTGTTAATCTAGAAAATGGGGTTGAGCTATCTAAGCGTAGGTCCGGATATTTTCATGCCTTTCGCAGCCGCTGGCTGCTCAAATCAGTTTCCACTCAACAATTCATTACCGTTGCCAACGCCATAGATGCTGCAAGGGTAATTGTAAATTTTTACCCAATTTTCATTCATTTTTATTCTCTCTCTTTTTTCTTTGTTTCTACCAATATTACCCCATGTACAAAATCGTAGAAATTAAAACATGTCAGGCGATTATTTCTGCCTAGCTAAATGATGCAAAAAAAAAAAAAAAAAGAGAAAAACTACGTTTTGTCCTACTGCTTAAGAAATGTATGTGGATGACAGAGACAGACTCAATATTATTTTACATGCAAGTTTTAAAGATGTTTGCTAGAACGTGATTATAACTTAATGGGTCTATTTAATTTAGAACAGCAGTGGGATCCTGACCTGGTGGAAGCCAGATACATAAAAGATCTGGAAGATAATCTCAGCATAATCCGTCTGCGGTTTGGAGAAAACTCTAAACCTCTCTTTAGAAACAGAGAATTTATAGTATATGAGAGACGCGAAACCATGGAAGATGGGACCGTGGTAATTATTCATTCATTTTAGAAGTGGCGGCTTTGAGTGTGTTACGATGTTTGCGTTTACTGTTTACCATATCTTAGATATGTGAACGATTCAGGTGGTAGCAGTAGCATCGCTGCCAAAAGAGATAGCTGCAGGATTGCACCCAAAGCATAATAATGCAATCAGAGGACTGTTGCTGCAGTCAGGATGGGTTGTGGAGAAACTTGAAGATGGCTCTTGCATGGTCACTTATGTTGTTCAGGTAAATACGACTGTGTGGTGCATGTGTTTTTGTGTGTGTGTGTGTGTGTCTACTTTAAGAACTTTTAATGATTTCTAGGTTTCTTTCATTTTTCTTTTCTTTCTTTGCATTATAATAAAGTCCAATCGCTATGCCTTTTCAATTTTCATACTTGTAATTGGATTGACTTTAACTGCCAATTAGTTAGTTTGATTCCATATTTATATTACAGTTAGATCCTGCTGGATGGTTGCCCAAGTGCTTTGTGAATCGGCTCAACACGAGACTGGTAAACTAGCACAAGTTTGTCCCAGTCCAACTGATGTTGATGCCATCGAAGCAGTGGAAAACCAAAGAGAATGATATCGTCTTGTTAAAATTGATTACAAAAAATAAAGAGTTGATATCGCTTATCAAGAAAGTGAAATACGTTTTATACTAAAAACCTTAGTTGGTGGCATTTGGCCTTACAATTGTAAGCTGCTTTAAACTTCGTGTTTGGTAGAAACTTGAAGACAAAGGAATACAATGCGATATAATTGTTTATCTTTAGAAAGACAATTAGACAGAAAATTCAATGAATCACATTCAATTACATCTTACAAAACATCATAACGATGAAGCAATCTAAAATTTTCATTCAGGTAAGAAGAATAAGAGAAGCTGAAGTAATGCTTTCCTTTTATTTCCAGCTATTATCTTTGTCTGGGCAGGCAGACATGATCAAAATCAAATTTAGTTCAGGATTAGTAGTAGCTGAGCCAGACTTATGCTTTATTATATTTTGCTTCCAAACCCATGTTTGTGACAAGTCACGTTTATTAGTTTATTGTAACAGATACACGTTACTCAAATCTCACATTATCGAGGAAGAGGAGGATCTTGGGCCATATAAATTTGGGTATTACATATCTAATAGGTTAGCCTTTTAAAAATAAGTTAGACCTTACTCTTGTTTGCCGTGGGACCTTCGATCTGACGCGGAATACCGAGAACTCTCCTCAGTGCCCATTCAAAAACATCAACGAGGTCGTCGATGAATTTAGCGTGGGATAATGTAACGAGTACACATTATCCACATCTCACATTGTTGAGAAAGAAGGAAATCTTGGGTCATATAAACATAGATACTGTACATCCCAATAGTTTAAAGTTAATGGCTTGTGACATTATTCTACCTTATAACGAGCACATTAATGAACTTTTTCCCTTTAGACAAAACGTCATAATATAAAAGTTAGATCTCAAATACGATTGCAAGGCATAAAAAAGTTAGATGTAAACAATTTTATTCTGTACTTGGAGCGAGACTGTCTGCACACCACAAACCTGTAATTTTTTGTTACAATATAATGCTCATCCTTTAGTGTAGCATTTTATTAAATTCTACGAAATTAATTAGTCCACCAATAGAACAGTCACTTTGAAGACAAAGAGTAAACGGTCTTAGTATGCTGGACTTGCTTATATTCTGACAGCAAAATGTTAAGGTCAGATCTAGTTTTGGTTTGTCACTTTCGGCCTTGTTGGAAGTGTTTTAGGTAAAAGGAATAAAAGGCAGCATCAGCTGCCTTATCAAGGCCGCGGAAAAAGGAGATTAGTTGAAAGGAGCAAATGTACCTTGATTGAACACTAATTTGACTGGTAGCATAGACAAGTATTTTCTCTTCGGTTATGGAACAAGTCAATTTGTCATATTGGTATTACACAGCTTGATTCATTTGATGGCAGGGGACTATGGTAAATGTGTGGTCAATTTCTTTGCCATGGAAAGTAAAAATAAATTTCCTGGCCATGGAATATGGCCAATGCGCTTGGTTAAGTATAATTAATTAGCTGCTTCGCTGAAAATTCATTGTTCTAACAGAAGCAGGATCATGGCATCACTTGCTTGTGAGGCCCGTTCCAATTAGCAACAGGGTGCAAATAGAACAGTGCGGGGCTCGAAAGATGAGGTAATTAAAATCGATCAAATGTATAACTTTGACATAATTATTCTTCAACCATCGCCTAATCATCTTTATTTCGACATAGACATCTCGAGGAAATTATAGATTTTAAATCAATCCTCATAGAGGAATGAAGAATTGGTCCTGCATTACCGCAGTAAGAAACAATATTTATATGGAAGTACTCAATCTAAAGGTAACTTAGCACATTCATCTGATCTCACGACTCAGACAACACATCTACAAGTGGCAGCTACTTCCACAGCCCAAGAACTAATAGCTTTGAGAATCAGTAGATTATCTCTGATGTTGCTACTGCCCATCAAAGTGCGGTTGGTGCTGCTGCATTGCCCCTGCAGTATGCTCAACCTGTCGTCGAGCTTTTTCCCTCCAGAATTTGTAGTTTAGTTTTAAAATTTGAATGTAAGAATTGGAGCAAGTCAGAAGCTTGTCAAATGTTCTTTTTGTTTACACTTACAAGTTACTTTGCAGGCTTGGAAGCTATAGAGTTTAACTACTAGTATTATGTAAAAGTTTGGTCACTTGGACAAGCTATCTACCCAAGCCTTGCCTTGTTTTTCACTTGTAATGATGTTTATCCAGCATCTTTGTTATATGGAAGCTGGTTATCATTGAAAATTAGAATGGTTGCTTTACTCATTCAAGTGTTAAACTCTCCTCTAACATCACAAGAAAAACACAGCCCTTCATTGTCTCTATCAAACTTCTGTCGTCATAAGCTCTGTAGAGCCTATTCATTCATCAATATCCTATCAATTTCATCATTCTTTTGACTCCTTTATTGTCCAAAATTTGGATTTTCAAGCTGATCTCTTCTGCTGCAGTTTTTCTGCAGCTCAGTTCGCTGCTACAATTTCTGCGGCAGTAGTCTTTTTGCTACAAAGTTTCCTGCTCTGCTGCACTGTTAGATTTTAAGTGCCATCAAGCATTTTGTTTCCTCCAATCTTTTTGGTTTGGCGTTTTAAGGGTACAGAGTAGAGGAATTATTATGTTTTTGCAGTCTGCAAAGACACAAGTAGTGTCTTTTTGGAGAGAAAGAGAGAGAGCAGTTCTACAATGTGAGGCAGCTATTTCGCATCTCTCCACGGCTCCGTTTGCCAAACAAGTTGGAGGGAGATGCAACTCCCTCCAAATGCATTCCCTTTTTATTTATTTCTCATCTGGGTTGGGTTAGTCTATCATGGACAAGCTGATCCAAAAGTAGCATATTCACACGCATGTATTACAATTCAGTTTGAAGTTCTGATTCATAACATGACAGGAACATCAGAAGCAAGTCACAGTTCTTACAAGCAACATACATTTATTCCTAGTGTAAAATACAATGCACAGACAATTTATTGTGGCTCTAACTTTAAGGGTGGAAGAGCCCCACTATACTCAAAGGCCCCTTCGCTGTAAGGATGGGATCGTCCTTTGCTAGAGGCCTCATAAGTTGCTGAAGTGGATGCTGATTCAGCATTTGGGTTTAAACCAGCAAGCTGCAAGATGTTCTCTATATCTTTCACTACTTCACCCATTGTAGGCCTGTCATCCCCAGACTCTTGTACACATTTCATTGCCAGATCCACAAACTTATTAAGGCCTTTCAATGATGTATCCAAACCAATAACTGGATCCAGAATTTCTTGGAGATTATACAAATCTTTTGTTACATCCATTAAGTTTCACTTCTCTTACAATGTATCTCCCTCTTTCAATTGGTCTTCTTCCTGTTATCAGCTCTAGCATCACAACTCCAAAACTATAGACATCGCTCTTCTCTGTCAACTGCTGTGTCATGTAATACTCTGGGTCCAAATAACCCTAATAAATAACAAGAAGTTTGTCAGTTAACCCCATAATTCACCTTAAATAACGTTTTGTATTCTTTGAACAATCCACTTCATCCATATCTAAGCTTTTCGATGAAATAATAGTAAAGCAAAAGTGAGAGATGACAAACCACAACTTGCAGACTTTTTCTCCTCAACACACTACTTTGGCTCTAGATGTCAGAACGTACAACATGCATGTATACATACACATAGACCAATAACCTTTCCTATCGTTAAAGTCTAATTGTTGACTTGTACTACAATAATTGGGGGAAAATCATATGGAGTTTCTCCTTTCCCTTTCAAGAAAGATCATTCAAGAATTATCAAACATTCAACTTTGCCTTCAAAATAGTCCACAAGCTGGGATAATTTATCTGCACTTTAATATATTCAATGCAAGAGACCAATGGAGAAGGCATAACAAGAAAATAAAACAATGATAGCAAATAAAGGAATTTACAGGAGTGGAAAGCTGGTTTCATTTGCTTATAGGGAATGGTTGATTTTTTTTAATCAAAATTATCATGCTTACTAGCACACAATTTCAATTTAACAAACATCATGAACAATACATTTTAGCACTCAGTTCTTTTTAGTTCTCATTAGAACACAAATGTTTGAGCAGGAGTACTAAGGTACTAACCATTGTCCCTTTAACTTCAGTGGTAACATGACCCTTTGTGCTGTCTCCTGCAAGCTTGGAGAGACCTAAATCTCCAACTTTCGCATTTAACTGCTCATCCAGTAAGATGTTGGTTGATTTTACATCCCTATGGATAATGGGAGGATTAGCAAGCTCATGGAGATAGGAGAGACCT
Organism: Ceriops zippeliana; assembly: GCA_037897445.1. NCBI lineage: Eukaryota > Viridiplantae > Streptophyta > Magnoliopsida > Malpighiales > Rhizophoraceae > Ceriops > Ceriops zippeliana. The sequence continues at coordinate 4,365,297 of JBAPLH010000018.1, read as the reverse complement.
CTGGCTGCACCAAGGGCTATTTTGAGTCTTCGAAGCCAATCCAACCTTATACCTGTTTGCCCTGCTCAAATGGGAAAGATGTTGAGCAAGAAATATGTATATCTGGATGAAGAGTGAGTGCTCACACGGACTATGATATAGCTTATTATGCACAAAAGGGAGCAAAATGTATTGCCTTTTGATAGTTCATTATTTAATTCCTTACTAAATTTGCAGTCTATGCCCTCCTGATCCCACAACTAAAAGATAAAGAAACAATAAACTAGAAGCATGAGGAGGACTTAAGAGGATTTAGTCATTAGTCAGATGTTTTTCTAAAACATCTATGTGTGCTTTTCAAACATAACAAAACCAAAAAAAAAAAAAAAAAGGCAGGGATTCATGTGGTATAGAGATAAAGCATCAGCTGCAGCTGTATGAGTTACCTGATAGACTGTCTCTAAGATTACCATTTGGAATAAACTCATACACATTTGCTCGCCTCGCTCAAAGCAGAATCCCAGGAGGCTTACAAGGTTTTTATGATGAACCCTTGATAGCAGCTCGATCTCAGTTTTGAATTCCACAGCACCCTGCATTGATCCTTGTTGAGCCCGTTTTATGGCAATCAATTGCCCGTTGGCAAGAGCTCCCCTGTAAACCTGTGAAATTTATTGCATAAGCAAACTTCCTGCTTCTCCCATTATCAGATTAAAGAGATATGAATGTCAACATGAGCTACCCAAATTAGAGTTTTTCTTCTTTTGTTCGTTGCAAAGGATTTTGGTTTTATATTTTAAGTAAATGTTTCAATCTATCATGATTTGTGAAGTACTAGGAATCTAATCATTTTCTCCAGGGACCAGTCTTTCTTTTGATTTAAGCCAAATTATGATATGTGTTGAAGGAAAGAAACTTCCCAAATATCATGGACTCCATGAGAAGCAAGCAAAATGAAGTTATCCATCCCTCCTGTTGGCTATTTCATCTGAAATACTTGAGTTGCAATTGCAGCAGAGAGAGAGTGAGATAGAAACCTTTCCATATCCGCCGGATCCAATGTCATTGGCATCTGAAAAGTTATATGTGTATTTCTTAAGTTGTTCAAAAGTGAAGCGCCTGGCTCCCTTTAATTGAGGAACACCACCACTGCTTTTATTGTCATCCCAACGCCCTACATTGTAGATTTTTAGAAGTATAAAGCAACCAGTGAAACCCAAAATTTTCAATAGTGAAAAGAAAAGTACTTGACTTTAAAACACAAAATAATAATAATAATCATAATAATATATAAAGGAAGAGTCTCATTCTCTTGGCACCAAAAGGATTGATCTCTTCAGTAGATCTTTCGGCTTTCTTTTTCTGACGATAACCATAAAACCCTGCAAGAAGCAATAGCAGCAGAAGGACACATCCCCCAACAGCAGCCCCAATGATAATGCCAGTGCTGGATGATCCCACCTGATCTGCTTGATCTGCTTGATGAGGAAGAGAAGAGTCATTACATACTCTTTATAAGAAAGGAAACAACAAAAATAATTGCATTTACTAGTGAGCTTTTGAATAGAATGGCAAAAATACCAGCAAAATACAGATAACTGTCACCCCTAAAATAAAAAGGGCCAAAGTTGGCTGGAGGCTCGAATGATTGGTTGCTTAGCACAAAACCGATAGCTGCAATCATTTTTCTATCGAAACGATCTTGGCCAGATGGAAAGACCTGAAGGTTTATCTCAAGGTAATCAGAGGAATCCTTCCTTGGTTTACTTAAAGAAACTGAATCCACGGCAAGTGGCTTAAAGGAATCCATCAGGGAGTTCCTGAGAGATGTATAGATGGTTAAATTTTTCAAGTTCGAGAAGGACCACGCTCTGAAGATTAGTACTCCTGTGTATGGATGTGCACAGTTGCAGTTTGGGCTGGAAACCTGTTTTGCGGTGCAGGAAGCTGGCTGACAGTTATTCTGCGGCATAGGATAATAATTGTTCCGTTGGGTATCAGTGCAGTAACTTTTTGACACTGTTTCCTCACAAATTGGATTGTCCACGAGTCTGTAAAATTCAGGACATGGAACCATCTTAATCTTAGGCTGCAAACAAGAAACAAGCACGTGGCATAGCGATTGACCAATCACAGAGCTATATATTTTTTCTTGTTCTGCCCCATGCAGTCAACAGAGCCACTTACATTACGCGAACTTGATTTTCTCCTGGATATTCAGTAATGGAATTAGCTCGCAAATCAATGAGTTGCAGCTTCTGACTGGGGCTTGATCCAAGGTCTAACGAGCCATTGAGCAGGTTGTTCCCTAGTACCCTGTCAGTGTGGCCAAAATCAACAATAAAACAGTCTAGAATCTATTGTATTGAATCCAAAATTACAACAGGCGGTAACCATTTTGTTTTCTTTGGTCCATGGATACTCGGCATCAATAAAAGTGAAGCTGTGCTGATTAGAGCCAGCTTGACACTCACACGCTCTCCAAGTTGGATAGACTGAAGAGGCTAGATGGAACTTGTCCTCGAAGTTGTGTTCGCTCCATCATTCTGCCACATAACATTAGAGACAGGTAAGGAATGTCCCCTTTTGAACTAATAAATCGATGTTCATGCATTCACAAAGAGCAATTGAAGTGAAGGATAACGATGTAGGTCATTAACAAAACCAAAGAAAAAGCACACTACTTGTAAAACGAGTACTGCCTTCAAATAGTAGAAGCTTAGGAGAGGCAAATCTATATAGACAGTCCAATTGATAATGGATGAGGAGTAGCACGAAACAAAATACTATGCAGCAAGCAGGTCTTAGCGACAGGAAATCCCTGAACACTAAGCCCAAAACGCATGCCATGCAAAGGATTATGCTATAGCTGAAGATGATGATTAAAGAAATAGCTATTAATGGTCAACCGATGTGGCAGGAGGACGAGGACGACTTGCTTGAGTTTTGCTCAAATTGTGCAAAAAGAGAAAAAAAAAAAAAAGAAGCAATGGCGCTTCGTGATAAAAAGTTGAGAATACATTAACAAGGATACAATTAGGTATAATTAGAACAATGGTTAAAGCTTGCCTTTATACAATGCTAAGTGCACTATGCAAAGTAGGATGGGAAAGCATTTGAGTAGGCACACCTTGAAAAAATCTTTTCAGAATTTGTTATGACAAATGATAAATCGAAAAAGAAAATAACACCAGAATTTTACGTGGTTCGGTTTATGTGACCTACGTCCACAGGAAAGATAGAGGAAATACTCTTATTAGTAGAGAAAGTATGTTACAGGATACAAAGAGCGTGACTCACCTATCAAATCTCTCTAAATTCTCATAACCCTATTATGCCTATATATATATATAGGGATATAGGAAGGGCAAAAGGGTAATTTGAAATACAAGGCATATTCTAACAAATTTCCACCTTGTATTGTATTCTCTAAATACACAACAAAATAAAATTCTTCTATCTCTCCTCCAAATGGCTCCTTAGAGCCAATCAATTAAAATGAACACCAATTAAGTCCAAGCAATGCTTGAACTTGCTACGAAAAATTGGTTTCGTCAACATGTCAGCTGGATTGTCTGCAGTAGCAACCCTTTTTTTCACTGAAATCAAACCCTGAGATATAACATCTCGCAAGAAATGGTATCTGACATCAATGTGTTTGGTCCTCTCATGATACACTTGATTTTTGGTCAAGTGTATAGTACTCTGACTGTCACAGAATACAGTGGTAGTTTCTTGTGATAAACCTAAATCAGTGACCAAACTTTTCAACCAAATAGCTTCCTTGACTGTTTCTGCTATTGCCATGTACTCAACTTCAGTAGTGGAAAGAGCAACTATTGATTGTAATGTTGCCTTCCAATAAATGGCACTGCCTGAAAGAGTAAAAATATAACCAGTTGTTGATCTTCTTCTGTCAAGGTCACCTGCATAATCAGAATCCACAAAACCAGTAATCAACCTATTGCCTCTACTGAACATCAGTCCTACCTCTGTAGTACCTCTAAGATACCTAAGTATCCATTTAACTGCTTGCTAAAAACACAATACTCACAAAATTCTAATTTTCTAGTGTTTTGACCACATAAAAGACCTCTCTTACTCAAGACAGTCATACCTTTTTCACTCATGTGTCCCAGCCACATGTGTTACAATTTCATCACGTCTGAATCTGAAACTGAAGTAGAAACTGCAGTTGAGTCTGTGACTGTCGAACCATGCAAGAAATACAATGTACTAATTCTGGCAGCCTTCATCAATACAAGAGCGCCTTTGGAAACCTTTAGAACTCCACCTTCACACCCAATCTTGCAGTTATTCTTTTCAAAAGTGCTCAAAGAAATAAGATTCTTTGTCAAATCTGAAATGTGTTTGACCTTAAACAAAGTCCTAATGACACCGTCGTGCATCTTGATCTGTACCAATCCCAACAACCTTACAGACGTGATCATTTCCTAACAAAATACCACCATTAATTGACTTGTAAGTGGTAAACCATTCCCTGTTAGGAGTCATATGTTGCGAGGATCCAGTGTCCATGATCCAGGTATCCTAAAATCTGACTTGGCCTTGTGTAAAACAAAGCAGATCATCACTCTCATTTGCTGTCATATGAGTTTTTCCTGGTGGATGGTTCTTAATTACCGTCGTTTACTTTTTGCTTGTTTTTCAACTTGTAACAATCAGACCTAATGTGCCCTTTCTTCTTATAATAATTGCAGGTCAAATTCTCTTGATTTCGATCTTGATTTACCTGAATTCTGACCCCTCTCCATTGATCTTCTTCGATCAATAATCAAATCAATATTCTGATTTGATGTTTCAGAAAATGTTAAACTACTATCAATTTTCTCCTTGGCCTACAAATTAGTCTTGACATTTTTAAGAAAAATATCTTCTCTACTATAAATCATAATATTTCTAAAGTACTTGTATGAAGGATACAAAGAGTACAATAACAATAAAGCTTGATACTCATCGTCAATATAAACGTCAATCTTACTCAAATCAGTAACAATTGAACTAAATTCTCCAATATGTGATTTTAAAGAAATAACGTCTGACATACGAAGAGTGTAAAGACATTGCTTTAATCGGAATTTGTTGGTCAAAGATTTCGTCATGTACAGACTTTCCAATTTTAGCCATACACCAGCTGCTATTTTTTTACCGAAAATTTCTCTCAAAACTTCATTTCCCAAACTGAGTTGAATCGAGAATAGAATTATTTCATCCATATCATCCCAATCTGCATCAGACATTGATTCTAATTTCTTCTCCTTGCCATGTAGAGCCCTTTGTACCTTTTCGCGTCAAAATTGTCATCATCCTAACTTGCCACAGTACAAAATTAATATTTTCATCGAACTTCTCAATTTCTCAATTTCAAACTTCACGAAGATGAAAAAACTAAATACTAACCATAAAAATTGAAAAAATACAAATTAATATTTCAAATCAATCGGACTCCAAGCTACAGTATAGACGGCGTTATAACAGTACTAACGGCGTTACAACAGTATCGATTCACAGTATCGCCGATCTACTCGTTCAAGCTCGATCCATTTTTCTCTTCCGTCAGATCTGTCACCACTAAAATCTGCTCAGTGTCGCGGTCGGCATTACCAGAGCTAACAAGATCTGCCATTCCATGTGAGAATATCTGCCAAAACGCCACCTCCCTCTCCGACACACACCGGAGCTCCGTTCATCATATACCATCCACTGACTCCTCACATCAAAACCCTACTGACTCTTTGTCTCTCTCACACAAACCAACAAAAACAAAAAAAATAACAAAGCTTCTCACAGATCTGTAGGTCTCTAAAATCGATAGGATAAAAAAAAATCCTCAGTCAAAGATGGCGATCGCCACTGCTGACTGGCAAGGCGCGGGGTGGCACCGCCTTGGAGTACACAAAGAATGGCTTTTCGGCTGCTGAAGATGGTTGAGCGGTGGCGGAAAGGGAAGGAAGCCGCACTCCAACCGTACGTTGGTCGTGTTGGAGGAAACGGCCCCGAATATATATATATAGAGAGAGAGAGAGAGGGCGCAGAGGGAGGGAGAGCTAGAGAGAGAAAAAAAAATTTTTTCTTCACCGCGTTGGTATGGGTGGTCAGAGGAGAGAGATGAAAAAAATTTATTTTTCTTTTCCGCAATCGTAGAGAGACGTGGGCTGCTGGATATTTTTTTTTTCTTCTTGATTATTCGTGATGCTATCACGGAGAGAGGTTGCTGAGTGATTTTTTTGTGTTGATGTTTGGAAGAGGAAGTAGACGGCACAAAGAAGAGGCTGAGGTGTTGCTAGGTGGCCGAAGAAGAGGAGAGAGAAAAAAAAATCCAAGAATTGGAGAGATGGTTATGGGTAGCCGGAGGAGAGAAAAAAGCAAAAAATTTTTTTATTTAGCTTTTGATATAAATTTGTTATGATAAATAATAAATTAAAAAAAATAATATCATAATTTTATACAGTTACGTACAAAGAGAATATTTTTATTAGTAGAAAAAATATGTTACAAAATATAAAAAATGTAGTTTACCTTTCAAATCTCTCTAACAATTTTATTATACTTATATATATATAGAGATATAAAAAAAATAAAATAATAATTTAGAATACAAGTATATTCTAATATAACTGACTTTTGTAATTTTGGAAGCTACGTAAGGATGATGTTTCCGAAAATGCCGTATTGCTTGTAAAGTCACAGCTAATTAGAGTAATAAGTAATGTGACATAAATGAACAGATTTCCAGACGTATGGCTCGATGATAATTCTTTAAAAAAAACGGTGCAAGAATTTTAGTCAAAGGATCCGTGGTTAATGGACAAACTTCTTTGCCATTTCTGCCTTTGGCCTGTGTTCCTTGTTCAGCTTGGTTCAAACATTGGTATTCCAATGTTAAAAGATCAACAGCTTATTTAAAGTTAGAAAATAATGGATTTCTGTACTACCAGTTCTATTTGAAAAAAATGCTTGCGTAAGGATAACTAAAATATTTCAAAATGCCCCCCAGTTTAGGGAGACCGCCTGCTCACTTTCGAGAATTTCAATATGGTTGACTAACACTGAGAGAGAGAGAGAGAGAGAGAGAGAGAGAGAGAGAGAGAGAGAGAGGGAGGGAGACGGAGACATACAATGTTGTCAAAGATTGCAATCCTGAGAACCAGGAGGGGAATTCTGATTCATCAAAGCCATTGTTGCTCATGTCACTGCAGATGACAATTGACAAAGAATGCATATAAAGAATGATAAAACTATGAACATGAAGAAATTGTAAAGAGCCATGCTAATAGGTTCCATAAATCTTACAAGTAGGTGAGAACAGCCAGGCTACTAAGATTGGGAAAAGGCCCTGAAAATTGGTTGTGGGACAAAATGCTGAAAATTTACCAGCAAGAGTCATTAACGTTATGAGAACTCCGAAGCATTAAAATATCATCCAATATCTGTCTTGATCATACTTACAACTCACTGACACTGTCAAGATTATTGAGGCTTGGAGGGACAGATCCAGTTAATGAGTTCCGGTCAAAGCGTCTGTGGCCAAGGTAAAAAAGGTCTAATAGAACCTCTAATAGCTGGAAGCTCAGGACATAATTGCTCGATTTTTTGGTGTTGATACTTACACAACTTCCAAAGATGTGACATCGCCAAGGGTATCAGGAATGCTGCCAGTGAGGTGGTTGCTGTCAAAGAGGCTGCCAAGAAAAAGAAGAAGAAGAAGAGTCAAACAGAAGAGATTATTTTATTTGCAGTTGTAAGTACAGAAAATTCAACTGTAGAAAGATCAACAACGCCAAAATAGTTCAATAAAGGACAATGCATGACCTGAAAGCACATTTTTATGTCTGTCTCAGGCATGCAGTGACATAAGTGTTACATAAAAACGTACTTACTAGTTAATAAAAGTAGTATCCATGAGAAAAGATAAGAATATAAAGCAAACGATACAAAGAATGAACTCTGAAGAGGCCGTAAGACACATTCTTCACAAAGTTTATCCTTGCAAAATCTCAACAATACTCCGGTACTTAATTCAACGTGCAAACTTATCCATTAAGTGATAGCTTCAAATTTGTGTACTTATCGACTTGTGAAACTTACACATGTATGAGGGTCATGCTTGAGTTGAAAAGCCGAGGTGGGATTGCGCCTGAAAGCTGGTTCTTTCCACAATGACTGAGCAAGATTTTTACACAAATATTAACATACAAAAAATAAATTCCATCGTACCAAGAAAAGAGAATAAAGCACAGATCAAATGGATATAATAAACAAATTAGACATACAAGTGTTTTGTATGAACTAGCATATCAAGGCCAGGTGTGGTGCCACTGGAGACTGGGATGGATCCTGTAAGTTTGTTGTCAGTTATATCCAACCAATCAAGATTGGATAGTTTGCCAATTGAAGGCGGAATTGGCCCAGTGAAGCCATTAGAATTTAGAGATCTGCAGTCCATCAAGAAAACAGGAAAAAAAAGAAAAATTTAATAGGTCACAGTAAAGTAGACTTTCGGATAGTTTGGCCCCATAATTGACCCTCTTTGCTATCTTCAACACTTAAAATCCAAGGAAAATTGTAACTTTCATTGACATTGGAGTAAAGAGGTAAAATTATAAGTTGAAATCCTTACAGAAAAATAAGGCTCTGCAGAGATCCTACGGAGTCTGGAATTGGACCATAGAAACTACAACCAACCAAAATTCTACAAAGCAAGAGAAAATCACCGATTTGATTAGAGACTGCTACCAAACAATAAATTGTGTACCCACATTCTGCTAATGCTTGAACAATGTATGCCCTTACAAGTTCGTAAGCTTTTTCAGATTCCCAATTGATGTTGGAAGAGGTCCTTTTAAGTCCTTGTTGTTTGATAAATCTCTACACAAGGAAGTTAGTAATCAGAGATGAATCATAACAATCTTAGGCATGCAAGGGACCCCCAAATGTTATATTATTATTAATATAGTAGTCCATAACCGGTGGTGCTCTTCTCAAGTGCAAACAGCATCAAGGACTATCCTTGAAATATTTAATTAGTGCAGTGCTGTAAATCTACCTGAGAGGGTGAGCAGTGCAATCTAAACATAACAAATATGAAAAAGCAGCAGGCGAAGCAATTCAATAGTAGGTTGAATCCTAGCAAAAAAGAAGTGAATTGCCAAGACGTACAGAATCTGCAATTCCGATAAAGATGTTATGTCTGCAGACAGCCCACCATTCAATCCCATGCTTGCCAATGTTCTGTAGTTGAGAAATTCAGGAAAATATCATAAATCAGCAGCAAGAATGTTAAAAGTCTCAATTACAATTATTTTTTTTGTTTTTTGAGAAGGATGAACTTTATTCATACGGAAAGTCTCAATTACAATGCTAGAACATGAAATATTATTGCAATTTTTCAGTGGCTTACATGGAAGTTACTCGCGACCCGGTGCACCGAATGCCTACCCAATTGCTTCCACAAGGGTCAGAACCCACCCAATCAGGTGGGGTGTTTTTCCAGACATCCTTAAGAGCAAGCAACGCACTAACTGTATGATCAGAAGTCAAAAGATAAATGATGAAGTCGCTCCACAGTCCACAATCTCAAAACTTGTAAATTACTTGGAATAGTCGGACAGATAGATGATGAATGATTTACAAAAGTCAATATCTTTTGGCCTCCAAATCCCATGGAATTTATGCAACAAGCAAAAATAGGAAATAGAAAACAAGCTGCTAGATGAAGTGAGAACCTGGTCCCATCCAGATTCCACAGTAAGACATAAAAAGAAATCATTGTTTTCTGCCAAATCATATATGCAACAAGATAACTGGCTCTGCATTTTGCCGCCTTTAAAGTTGGACAAACGCATGTTACCCCTCACCTAAAAAAAATCACCTTTATGCACAGCAGATATACAAATACCCCATCCTTAAAGCAGCAACCATAAATCTTGGTTCATATCAAGAAAAAGTTGAGAAGGGTATTAAGCTGCCATCAAACACTCAAATACTAAAATATGCATCCGTGGATGCATAAGCTGCAGAACATACGTCGGAGTCAATGAAAGAAAGAACCCGTTGACCTGCGATGAACCAAACAACGAAACACAGGAACACCAGATTTATTACTGAACTTACAGTCATCATTACTTGTCAAAGCTGCAACCACACAAACCGGATCAAAGACACGAGCAGGAATACCAAGGAAGCCGAACCCATTTTGTTTGTCAAGCAAAGTTGAAAAAGCTATTTTGTTCTTCTATCTTCTATCTTGTTTTCCCACCTAAAATGTTGCAAAACTGAAAACCCAGTTCATGTCGGCCATAAAAACCTTGCATGCAACACAAAGCCAGTCAAGACTGTTACTACTTGTATTTTCTTGGGCTGCAAAATTTTCTTCCCTTTGTTGAGCTGCATGAATGATATCAAAAGACCAATTTTTTTTTATTTATTTCAAATTAGTACATTTCCAAGTCAATGAGTGGTTGCTCACTTGTTTGGTCCATTTATATTAATGATAATCAGATAAGGTCGGGATCTAGTTTTCGTTCGTCACTTTCAGTCTAGTTGAGCCAGACTTGTGCTTTATTATATTTTGCTTCCAAGCCCATGGTTGTGGCAAGTCAAGTTTATTAGCATATTCTACCTTATAATGAGGACATAAATGAACTTTTTCCTTTTATTTAAAACATCATAATATAAAAGTCATCTCAAATACGATTGCAAGGCATACAAAAAGTTAGATGTACACAATTTTATTCTGTACTTGGACTGAGGCTGTCTGCACACCTCAAACCTGTAATTTTTAGTTACAATATAATGCTCATCCTTTAGTGCAGCATTTTATTAAATTCTACGAAATTACTTAGTCCACCAATAGAACAGTCTCTTTGAAGACAAAGAGTAAACGGTCTTAGTATGCTGGACTTGCTTATATTCTGACAGCAAAATGTTAAGGTCAGATCTAGTTTTGGTTAGTCACTTTCGGCCTTGTTGGAAGTGTTTTAGGTAAAAGGAATAAAAAGCAGCATCAGCTGCCTTATCAAGGCCGCGGAAAAAGGAGATAAATTGAAAGGAGCAAATGTACCTTGATTGGACACTAATTTGACTGGTAGCATAGACAAGTATTTTCTCTTCGGTTTTGGAACAAGTCAATTTGTCATATTGGTATTACACAGCTTGATTCATTTGATGGCAGGGGACTATGGTAAATGTGTGGTCAATTTCTTCGCCATGGAAAGTAAAAATAAATTTCCTTGCCATGGAATACGTCCCATGCGCTTGGTTAAGTATAATTAATTAGCTGCTTCGCTGAAAGTTCATTGTTCTAAGAGAAGCAGGATCATGGCATCACTTGCTTGTGAGGCTCGTTACAATCAGCAATAGGGTGCAAATAGAACAGTACGGGGCTCGAAAGATGAGGTAATTAAAATCGATCAAATGTATAACTTTGACATAATTATTCTTCTACCATCGCCTAATTGTCTTTATTTCGACATAGACATCTCGAGGAAATTATAGATTTTAAATCAATCCTCACAGAGGAATGAAGAATTGGTCCTGGATTACTGCAGTAAGAAACAATATTTATATGGAAGCACTTAATCTCAAAGGTAACTTACCACGGATTGATCACCGGCAAATCCATCTGATCTCACGACTCAGACAACACATCTACAAGTGGCAGCTACTTCCACAGCCCAAGAACTAATAGCTTTGAGAATCAGTAGATTATCTCTGATGTTGCTACTGCCCAGCAAAGTGCGGTAGGTGCTGCTGAATTGCCCCTGCAGTATGCTCAACTTGTCGTCGAGCTTTTTCCCTCCAGAATTTGAAGTTTAGTTTTAAAATTTGAATGTAAGAATCGGAGCAAGTCAGAAGCTTGTCAAATGTTCTTTTTGTTTACACTTACAAGTTACCTTGCAGGCTTGGAAGCTATAGAGTTTAACTACTAGTATTATGTAAAAGCTTTGGTCACTTGGACAAGCTATCTACGCAAGCCTTGTTTTTCACTTGTAATGATGTTTTTCCAGCATCTTTGTTGTATGGAAGCTGGTTATCATTGAAAATTAGAATGGTTGCTTTACTCATTCAAGTGTTAAACTCTCCTCTAACATCACAAGAAAAACACAGCCCTTCATTGTCTCTATCAAACTTCTGTCGTTATAAGCTCTATAGAGCCTATTCATTCATCAATATCCTATCAATTTCATCAGTCTTTTGACTCCTTTATTGTCCAAAATCTGGCTTTTCAAGCTGATCTCTTCTGCTGCAGTTTTTCTGCAGCTCAGTCCTCGGCTACAATTTCTGCGGCATTAGTCTTTTTGCTACAAAGTTTCCTACTCTGCTGCACTGTTATATTTTAAGTGCCATCGAGCATTTTGTTTCCTTCAATCTTTTTGGTTTGGTGTTTTAAGGGTACAGAGTAGAGGAATTATTATGTTTTTGCTGTCTGCAAAAACACAAGTAGTGTCTCTTTGGAGAGAGAGAGAGAGCAGTTCTACAATGTGAGGCAGCTATTTAGCATCTCTCGACGGCTCCATTTGCCAAACAAGTTGGAGGGAGATACAACTCCCTCCAAATGCATTTCCTTTTTATTTATTTCTTAACTGGGTTGGGTTAGTCTATCATGGACAAGCTGATCCAAAAGTAGCATATTCACAAGCAAGTATTACAATTCAGTTTGAAGTTCAGATTCATAACATGAGAGGAACATCAGAAGCAAGTCACAGTTCTTACAAGCAACATACATTTATTCCTAGTGTAAAATACAATGCACAGACAATTTACTGTGGCTCTAACTTTAAGGGTGGAAATGCCCCACTATACTCAAAGGTCCCTTCGCTGTAAGGATGGGATCTTCCTTTGCTAGCGCCCTCATAAGTTGCTGAAGTGGATGCTGATTCAGCATTTGGGTTTAAACCAGCAAGCTGCAAGATGTTCTCTATATCTTTCACTACTTCACCCATTGTAGGCCTGTCATCCCCAGACACTTGTACACATTTCATTGCCAGATCCACAAACTTATTAAGACCTTTCAATGATGTATCCAAACCAATAACTGGATCAAGAATTTCTTGGAGATTATACAAATCTTTTGTTACATCCATTAAGAGTTTCACTTCTCTTACAATGTATCTTCCTCTTTCAATTGGTCTTCTTCCCGTTATCAGCTCTAGCATCACAACTCCAAAACTATAGACATCGCTCTTCTCTGTCAACTGCTGTGTCATGTAATACTCTGGGTCCAAATAACCCTAAAAGATAACAAGAAGTTTGTCAGTTAACCCCATAATTCACCTTAAATAACGTTTTGTATTCTTTGAACAATCCACTTCATCCATATCTAAGCTTTTTGATGAAATAATAGTAAAGCGAAAGTGAGAGATGACGAACCACAACTTGCAGACTTTTTCCCCTCAACACACTACTTTGGCTCTAGATTTCAGAACGTATAACATGCATGTATACATACACATAGGCCAATAACCTTTCTTATGGTTAAAGTCTAATTGTTGACTTGTACTACAATAATTGGGGGAAAATCATATGGAGTTTCTCCTTTCCCTTTCAAGAAAGATCATTCAAGAATTATCAAACATTCAACTTTGCCTTCAAAATAGTCCACAAGCTGGGATAATTTATCTGCACTTTAATATATTCAATGCAAGAGACCAAAGGAGAAGCCATAACAAGAAAATAAAACAACGATAGCAAATAAAGGAATTTACAGGAGTGGAAAGCTGGTTTCATTTATAGGGAACGGTTGATTTTTTTTAATCAAAATTATCATGCTTATTAGCACTCAATTTCAATTTAACAAACATCATGAACAATACATTTTAGCACTCAATTTTCTTTTTAGTTCTCATTAGAACACAAATGTTTGAGCAGGAGTATCAAGGTACTAACCATTGTCCCTTTAACTTCAGTGGTAACATGACCCTTTGTGCTGTCTCCTGCAAGCTTGGAGAGACCAAAATCTCCAACTTTTGCATTTAAGTGCTCATCCAGTAAGATGTTGGTTGATTTTACATCCCTATGGATAATGGGAGGATTAGCAAGCTCATGGAGATAGGAGAGACCTCTGGCTGCACCAAGGGCTATTTTGAGTCTTCGAAGCCAATCCAACCTTATACCTGTTTGCCCTGCTCAAATGGGAAAGATGTTGAGCAAGAAATATGTATATTTGGATGAAGAGAGAGTGCTCACACGGACTATGATATAGCTTATTATGCACAAAAGGGAGCAAAATGTATTGCCTTTTGATAGTTCATTATTTAATTCCTTACTAAATTTGCAGTCTATGCCCTCCTGATCCCACAACTGAAAGATAAAGAAACAATAAACTAGAAGCGTGAGGAGGACTTAAGAGAATTTAGTCATTAGTCAGAAGTTTTTCTAAAACATATATATGTGCTTTTCATGCATAACAAAACCAAAAAAAAAAGAAAAAAAAAGGCAGGGATTCATGTGGTATAGAGATAAAGCATCAGCTGCAGCTCCATGAGTTACCTGATAGACTGTCTCTAAGATTACCATTTGGAATAAACTCATACACTAGCATTTGCTCGCCTCGCTCAAAGCAGAATCCCAGAAGGCTTACAAGGTTTTTATGATGAACCCTTGATAGCAGCTCGATCTCAGTTTTGAATTCCACAGCACCCTGCATTGATCCTCGTTGAGCCCGTTTTATGGCAATCAATTGCCCGTTGGCAAGAGCTCCCCTGTAAACCTGTGAAATTTATTGCATAAGCAAACTTCCTGCTTCTCCCATTATCAGCTTAAAGATATATGAATGTTAACATGAGCTCCCTAAATTAGAGTTTTTATTCTTTTGTTCGTTGCAAAGGATTTTGGTTTTATATTTTGAGTAAATGTTTCAATCTATCAAGATTTACGAAGCACTAGGAAAGTAATCATTTTTTCCATATACCAGTCTTTCTTTAAATTAAAGCCAAATCATGATATGTGTTAGGGGAAAGAAACTCCCTCGATATCATGGACTCCAGGAGAGTAAGCAAAATTAAGTTATCTATCTCTCCTGTTGGCTATTTCATCTGAAATACTTGAGTTGCAATTACAGCAGAGAGAGAGAGAGAGTGAGATAGAAACCTTTCCATATCCGCCGGATCCAATGTCATTGGCATCTGAAAAGTTATATGTGTATTTCTTAAGTTGTTCAAAAGTGAAGCGCCTGGCTCCCTTTAATTGAGGAACACCACCACTGCTTTTATTTTCATCCCAACGCCCTACATTGTAGATTTTTAGAAGTATAAAGCAACCAGTGAAACCCAAAATTTTCAATAGTGAAAAGAAAAGTACTTGACTTTAAAACACAAAATAATAATAATAATAATAATAATAAAGGCAGAGTCTCATTCTCTTGGTACCAAAAGGATTGATCTCTTCAGTAGCTCTTTCGGCTTTCTTTTTCTGACGATAACCATAAAACCCTGCAAGAAGCAATAGCAGCAGAAGGACACATCCCCCAACAGCAGCCCCAATGATAATGCCAGTGCTGGATGATCCCCCCTGATCTGCTTGATGAGGAAGAGAAGAGTCATTGCATACTCTTTATAATAAAGGAAACAACAAAAATAATTGCATTTACTAGTGAGCTTTTGAATAGAATGGCAAAAATACCAGCAAAATACAGATAACTGTCACCCCTAAAATGTAAAGGGCCAAAGTTGGCTGGAGGCTCGAATGATTGGTTGTTTAGCACAAAACCAATAGCTACAATCGCTGTTCTATTGAAATGATCCTGGCCAGATGGAAAGACTTGAAGGTTTATAACAAGGTAATCAGAGGAATCCATCGTTGGATTACTTAAAGAAACTGAATCCACAGCAATTGACTTGAAGGAATCCATCAGGGAGTTCTGGAGAGATGTATAGATAGCTGAATTTCCCAAGTTCGAGAAGGACCAAGCTATGACGATTAGTTGCCCTGTGAATGGATATGCACATCTGCAGTTTGGGCTGGAAACCTGTTTTGCAGTGCAGGAAGCTGGCTGACAATTATTTGGCTGCGTAGAATAAAGATCGGTCTTTTGCTTATCAGTGCAGTAACTTTTTGACACTCCTGTTTCCTCACAAATTGGATTTCCCACGAGTCTGTAAAATTCAGGACATGGAACTATCTTAATCTTAGGCTGCAAACAAGAAACAAGCACGTGGCATAGCGATTGACCAATCACAGAGCTAAATAGTTTCTCTTGTTCTGCCCCATGCAGTCAACAGAGCCACTTACATTACGCGAACTTGATTTTCTTCTGGATATTCAGTAATGACATTAGCTCGCAAATCAATGAGTTGCAGCTTCTGACTGGGGCTTGATCCAAGGTCTAACGAGCCATTGAGCAGGTTGTTCCCTAGTACCCTGTCAGTGTGGCCAAAATCAACAATAAAACAGTCTAGAATCTATTGTATTGAATCCAAAATTACAACAGGTGGTAACCATTTTGTTTTCTTTGGTCCATGGATACTCGGCATCAATAAAAGTGAAGCTGTGCTGATTAGAGCCAGCTTGACACTTACACGCTCTCCAAGTTGGGTAGACTGAAGAGGCTAGATGGAACTTGTCCCCGAAGTTGTGTTCGCTCCATCATTCTGCCACATAACATTAGAGACAGGTAAGGAATGTCCCCTTTTGAATTAATAAATCAATGTTCATACATTCACAAAGAGCAATGGAAGTGAAGGATAACGATGTAGGTTATTAACAAAAGCAAAGAAAAAGCACACTACTTGTAAAACGAGTACTGCCTTCGAATATTAGAAGCTTAGTACAGGCAAATCTATATAGGCAGTCCAATTGATAAAGGATGAGGAGTAGCACGAAACAAAATACTATGCAGCAAGCAGGTCTAAGCGACAGGAAATCCCTGAACACTAAGCCCTAAACACATGCCGTGCATAGGATTATGCTATGGCTGAAGATGATAAAAGAAATAGCTATTAATGGTCAACCGATGTGGCAGGAGAACGAGGACGACTTGCTTGAGTTTTGCTCAAATTGTGCAAAAAGAGAAAAAAAAAAAAAAAGCGATGGCGCTTCATGATAAAAAGTTGAGAACACATTAACAAGGATACAATTAGGTATAATTAGAACAATGGTTAAAGCTTGCCTTTATACATGCTAAGTGCACTATGCAAAGTAGGATGGGAAAGCATTTGAGTAGGCACACCTTGAAATAATCTTTTCGGAATTGACATTTGTAATTTTGGAACCTATATAAGGATGGCGTTTCCGGAAAAGCCGTATTGCTTGTAAAGTCACACCTAATTAGAGTAATAGGTAATGTGACATAAATGAACAGATTCCCAGACGTATGGCTCCATGATAATTCATTTAAAAAAACGGTGCAAGAATTTTAGTAAGAGGATCCGTGGTTAATGGACAAACTTCTTTGCCATTTCTGCCTTTGGCCTGTGTTCCTTGTTCAGCTTGGTTCAAACATTGGTATTCCAATGTTAAAAGATTAACAGCCTTACCTAAAGATAGAAAATTATTGGAATATGTTTTGTATTCATCATTAAGTTAGAATTATTTTTTTGACCCTTATTTTATATCTCTTTATTTCGTTAACAAATTGGTATCAGAATCCACCAAAACTACCATCGCCGACGACCCACCAAAATTGGAAAGTAACCTCTCTCCTCCTCGGCCACCACCACGAGTTGTCCCTGCCAATGCTACTGACGAGCATCCCCGTCGCACAACTCCGTTGCCACTGATCTCAGATCAGTGTGTTTGTTGCTAGATTCGATAATAGAGGGAGGAAGAGAGAGAGACCCAAACGCTGCCGACGCAGCGAATCAGAGTGTGTTCATTGCTAGATCCGACGATAGAGGGAGGAAGAGAGTGAGAGACCCGTTGCACAGCCCAACAACCGACCCACATCCCACACCGGCAAGACCCAGAAGCAGAGGGAGGAAGAGAGAGAATTGGATAGCTTTTTTGTTTGTATCTCTCGTAGATTTGAGACCATCTGCCTTTTCCCCCTCACCAGCAAGCCCCGTTGCATAACCCAACGGCCGACGCACTGATGCGATCCCTAATAGGCAGGATTAATAAATGACGTTCTTAATAATTGTCATTTATTATTTTCGAATTAGTAGGTGAGATTATATCTCTCGTGTGAGATTATCTTTTATTAATTTTAAATTAGTAGCCGAGATTATATTCCTAACAGTGGTCTGTTAAGTCTATATAAATGTAATACCTATGACCTTTGGATTCAACTAAGCAATAATATCACCAAAGCATTTAACTTATTGGAAGTTGATCCCCTCGAAGTGATCAATCATATCTCTTTTATTTCTGCAAAACCCTTATTTTCAATCCCCACTTCCCAATTCTTATTTCAAATTCCTTGTTCCAAAACCCTAGGTTCTCACCATTTAGTATTAGAGCGGCGTTCTTAGGGATTCTATTTCTATTTATTCTGTCCAAAAAAAAAAAAAAAGGTTTTTATGCCCCTTACCCGAAAGCAAAAGAAAAATTTGGGTATACTAATTTGCGATCTTACAGTATGTCTTCACACAACTCTTCTAATTCTGATGTTCGAATATCTCGAATTGAAAAATCATTATCTCTCATACAAGAGTCTTTCATGAGGTTTGAACAGATGGTACTCTTTATTGCATTGAGGGAGTCAAGAGACAACACTCCCAGATTTGCTAACAAACAAAAAGAACCTGTGGAATCTTATGGAGGCACTAATTGTGACTATACCCAACCACACACAAGGGTAGAATTTCTCCGCTGGGATGAGAGTGATCTTGCAGGTTGGATCTCTCGGGCTGAAAAATATTTTCGCTTCCATCGTACGCCAGAGCTCTCTAAAGTTGAAATTGCTTCTATTCAATTAGAAGGTGATGCAATCCAATGGTATGATTGGGTTGAAATATGTGGTGGAATTTCCACGTGGGTTGAATTTATTAAAGGCCTTTTTGTGCGATGTGGGCCCTTGGAATATCACAATGTTGACGAAGAGTTCACAAAAATTCACCAGACATCCACCATCCTTGAATATCAAAGTCGATTCAAACGACTTGCTAATCGAGCTAAAGATTGGTCTGAACGGCAATTAGTGGGAACATTCATTGAGGGACTTACTTCTAACATTCGACGAGAAGTCAAGGCTCGCCAACTACGAACAATGGTAACGGCTATTTCCTTTGCTCGCTTGTAGGAGGAGAAGCTAGATGCTGAAAATCGTCGACCATATGCTAATGTGACTAGCAAACCTATCAAAGGTAACACCAACTTATCTTCTTTTACTCGTCCTTTTAACACTATACGCTTAACCCAAGAACAATTAAAAGAGCGAATGGCAAAAGGGTTATGTTGGCACTGTGATGAGAAGTGGCACAAGGAACACCGTTGTAAGCAAGGGAAGCTTTTAATGTTTGAGCCAGTTGAGGAGATTGAAGAAATAAGGGCTGACCACACGGGCCCAAATGATGATGACACCTTTGTTGAATTCATAAATGAGCCTGCAGTGCATACTTTAGCTGGGTATTCGAACCGACAAACTATGAAGATTGATGGAGTCATGAAGGGACGACCAGTAATGGTACTAGTTGACTCGGGTAGTACCAATAACTTTATGGATGAAAAGATTGCCAAAAAACTTGCTTTTCCAATCGAGGATTGTGAAAAGTTTGCTGTGAAGGTTGCAGACGGGAAAAATTTGACATGTCAAGGGAAGTGCACAAAGGTAAAACTCGTGTTACAAGGTCAAATTGTTTTTGTTGATCTTTTCTTACTATCCTTAGAAGACAATTGGTTACGAACTTTGGGAGATATTACTTGGAATTTCTCTAAGTTAAGAATGAAGTTTCTCTTGAATGGACATCCAGTGGAATTACATGGAAGACACGGGGGTAAAGTTACTCCTGTTAGTAGTCATTGAATGGAGAAAGTCCTATAGAAAGCAGGACAAGGGTTCCCGATACAGTTGATAGGTGCAGACGTGGCCAAAACACATTCTATACAAGAAAATGAGGTTACGACACTATTGACTAAATTCTCTAGTTTGTTTGCTGAGCCTGCAGGTCTACCCCCGCAAAGGACACACGACCATCATATTCTGTTATTATCTGAGAATACACTTGTTAATGTTCGCCGTTATCCATACTTTAAAAAAGGGGAAATTAAGAAAATTATTAAGGAGATGTTGGAAGCTGGCATCATCAGATCGAGTGTTAGCTCATACTCATCTACTATCCTTTTTATAAATATAAAAAAGATAGTTCTTAGAGGATGTGCATGGAAATCGAGCTGTTATCCAAATCTTGGTTTAATAGACTAACCTTCCTGTTGAGGATGCTACCTAGGAGTTCTATCATTCTTTTGCAGATTGATTTCCAGACTTTATTACCAGTCAGCCTTGAGAACAAGGCTATTTTGAAGGACAGCGGAATGATGCGATCCCTAATAAGCAGGATTAGTAGATGACGTTCTTAATAATTGTCATTTATTATTTTCGAATTAGTAGGCGAGATTATATCTCTCGTGTGAGATTATCTTTTATTATTTTCAAATTAGTAGGCAGGATTATATCCCTAACAGTGGTCTGTCAAGTTTATATAAATGTAATACCTATGACCTTTGGATTCAACTAAACAATAATATCACCAAAGCATTTAGCTTATTGGAGGTCAATCCTCTCGAAGTGATCATTGGAGGCCGATCCCCTCGAAATGATCAATCCTATCTCTTTTATTTATGCAAAACCCTTATTTTCAATCCCCACTTCCCAATTCTTATTTCAAATTTCTTGTTCCAAAACCCTAAGTTCTCACCACGTACATCCCACACAGAGAGAGAAACCCCATCGCACAAGCCACACGAAGAGAGAGAGAGAGAGACCCGAACCAGGCCGGCGCACATCCCACACCGATCTTTGGGGTCCTCAGGTTCTCTCTAAAGGTATGGGTGCTACTTATATGCTCACTTTCATTGATGATTTTTTTCGCAAAGTTTGGGTCTATTTCTTGAAACAGAAAAGTCCAATGTTTGGAACTTTCAAGCAGTGAAAAATTTTACTTGAAAAGCAGACTGGGAAGCAGATTAAGAGGTTGAGAACAAATAATGGCCTTGAATTTTGCAATAACGAATTCAATGAATTTTGCAAAATTGAAGGCATTGTTCGACACCATAGTTGTAAAAACTCAACAGCAGAATGGAGTTGCAGAACGCATAAACAGGACTTTGATAGAGAAAATTAGATGTTTGTTATCCAATGTAAGTTTGGGCAAGGAGTTTTGGGCAGAAGCAGTTAATACAACTTGTTGGTTAGTAAATCAATCTCCTTATACTTCTACTGAGTGTAAGACACCTAAAGAGGTATGGTTAGGCAAACCTGCAGATTATTCTGATTTGAAGATATTTGGTTGTCCTGCTTATGCTCATGTTAATGATGGAAAGCTTGAACCGAGGATTAAGAAATGCATTTTCCTTGGCTATGCTTCTGGTGTGAAAGGTTGTAGGTTGTGGTGTCTAGACCCTAAGTGTCAAAAATTCCTCATCAGCAGAGACATGATATTTGATGAATCCGTTATATTGCATCCAAAAAAGGAAGTCTTAAGGCCAAACAATGAAGATAGTGGCAGTTCCACATAGTAGGTGGAGTTTGAAAGTGATATTCCTTCTAAGTCAGGTCAACAGATTCAGGTTGACACTTCAAAAATAGATAAGGATACTCTAGATACTTAATAGGCACAGTCGTACAGTATCGCCAAAGATAGATCCAGAAGGACTATCAAGCACCAGCCAGGTTATTAAACTCAGATTTTTCTTGTTGTTTGGCAGTAGCAGAAGAGGTGGAGTACAATGAACCTAGAAACTACTCAGAGCTGTCACTTGTACCGAATCTTCCCAGTAGAGTATTACTATGATCGAGGAAATTGAGTCTCTGCATAAGAATCAGACTTGGGACTTAGTGAAACTTTCCAAAGATAAGAAGACTATTGGCTGCAAATGGATCTTTAAGAAGAATGAGGGAATCCTAGGAGTTGAGAATGCAAGGTACAAGGCACGTTTGGTTGCAAAGGGCTATAGTCAGAAAAAAGGGATTGAGTTCAATAAGGTGTTTTCTCCAATTATGAAGCACACTTCCATCTATGTGCTTCTAGCTATGGTTGCTATATATGATATGGAATTGGAGTAGCTTGATGTGAAGACTGCTTTTCTACATGGCAATCTTGAGGAAGTCATTTATATGGATCAACCCGAGGGTTTTAAGAGTGAAGGCAAGGAGGATCATGTTTGGAAGTTCAAGAAATCTCTATATAGTTTAAAGCAGTCACTTAGACAATGGTATAAAAAATTTGATAGCTTTATGGTTAGCCATGGTTACTTAAGGAGTGAGTATGATAGTTGTGTTTACCATAGGAAGTTTCGTGATGGATCATTTGTCTATCTGCTACTATATGTTGATGATATTCTTGTTGCATCTACAAGTATATATGAGATTAATAGTTTGAAGAAGCTAATTGGTAGAGATTTCAAGATGAAAGATTTGGGAGCTGCAAAGAGGATTTTGGGCATGGAGATCACTAGAGACAGGAAAGCAAGAGAGTTGCGCCTTTTACAGAAAAGGTACATCGAGAAGGTTCTTGATCGTTTTGGGATGATGAGTTGCAAATCGGTAAGTACTCCTCTGGCATCACACTTCAGACTTTCAGCCTCTTTGTCACCTAATAGCTTAGAAGAGGAGGAATATATGTCACGTATTCCATACTCTAGTGCAATGGGCAGTGTTATGTATGTTATGGTTTGCACTCGTCCAGATATTTCACAGGCAATCAGTGTGGTTAGTAGATATATGGCTAATCCTAGGAAAGCACATTAGTAAGCAGTTAGATGGATACTTCGGTATTTTAGAAGCACTACAGATGTAGGACTGATGTTTAGTAGATGCAGTAGGTTATTTACTGTTTTTGTGGATTTTAACTATACAGGTGACCTTGACAGAAGAAGATCAACAATTGGTTATATTTTTACTTTTTCAGGCAATGCCATTTGTTGGAAGGCAACATTGCAATCAACAGTTGCTCTTTCCACTATTGAAGCTGAGTACATGGCAATAATAGAAGCAGTCAAAGAAACTATTTGGTTGAAAGATTTGGTTACTGATTTGGGTTTATCACAGGAAACTACCACTGTATTCTGTGAGAGTCAGAGTGTTATACACTTGACCAAAAATCAAGTGTATCATGAGAGGACCAAACACATTGATGTCAGATTCCATTTCTTGCGAGATGTTATATTTCAAGGTTTGATTTCAGTGAAAAAGGTAGCTACTATAGACAATCCAGCTGATATGTTGACGAAACCAGTTTTAACTTGTAAGTTCAAGCATTGCTTGGACTTAATTAGTGTTCGTTTTGATTGACTGACCTTAAGGGGCCATTTGGAGGAAAAACAAAATGATTTTATTTTGTTATGTGTTTTGAGAATACAATGCAAGGTGAAAATTTGTTGAAATATGCATTGTATTCATTATTAAGTTAGAATTACTCTTTTAACCCTTATCTTATATCCCAATATATTTTAACATACTAGGGTTATGAGAATGGTGAGATTGAGAGGAGAGCCTCACTTTGTAATAAGAGTATTTCCTCTATCTTTCTTGTGGATGTAGGTCACATCGACCGAACCACATAAAAGAGAGAGAGAGAGAGAGAGAGAGACATACAATGTTGTCAAAGATTGCAATCCTGAGAACCAGGAGGGGAATTCTGATTCATCAAAGCTATTGTTGCTCATGTCACTGCAGATGACATTTGACAAAGAATGCATATAAAGAATGATAAACCTATGAACACAAAGAAATTGTAAAGAGCTATTAGTAGGTTCCATAAATCTTACAAGTAGGTGAGAACAGCCAGGCTACTAAGATTGGGAAAAGGCCCTGAAAATTGGTTGTTGGACAAAATGCTGAAAATTTACCAGCAAGAGTCATTAACATTATGAGAACTCCGATGCATTAAAATATTATCCAATATCTGTCTTGATGATACTTACAACTCACTGACACTGACAAGATTATTGAGGCTTGAGGGGATAGTTCCAGTTAATGAGTTCCTGTCAAGGCGCCTGTGGCCAAGGCAAAAAGGTCTAATAGAACCTCTAATAGCAGGAAGCTCAGCAAGAAATTGCTCTAAAGTTATTGGTGTTGATACTTACACAACTTCCAAAGATGTGACATGGCCAAGGGTATCAGGAATGCTGCCAGTGAGGTGGTTGCTGTCAAAGAGGCTGCCAAGAAGAAGAGATTATTTTATTTGCAGTTGGTAAGTACAGAAAATTTAACTGTAGAAAGATCAACAACGCCAAAATAGTTCAACAAAGGACAATGCATGACCTGAAAGCACATTTTTATGTCTGTCTCAGGCATGCAGTGACATTAAATTCTGAAATCGATAAAGTGTTACATAAAAATGTATTTACTGGTTAATAAAAGTAGTATCCATGAGAAAAGATAAGAATATAAAGCAAACGATACAAAGAATGAAATCTGAAGAGGCCGTTAGACATATTCTTCACAAAGTTTATCCTTGCAAAATCTCAACAATACTCCGGTACTAAATTCAACGCGCAAACTTATCCCTTAAGTGATAGCTTCAAATTTGTGCACTTATCGACTTGTGAAACTTACACATGTATGAGGGTCATGCTTGAGTTGAAAAGTCGAGGCGGGATTGCGCCTGAAAGCTGGTTCTTTCCACAATGACTGAGCAAGATTTTTACACAAATATTAACATACAAAAAAATAAATTCCATCGCACCAAGAAAAGAAAATAAAGCACAGATCACATGGATATAATAAACAAATTAGACATACAAGTGTTTTGTATGAACTAGCATATCAAGGCCAGGTGTGGTGCCACTGGAGACTGGGATGGATCCTGTAAGTTTGTTGTCAGTTATATCCAACCAATTAAGATTGGATAGTTTGCCAATTGAAGGCGGAATTGGCCCAGTGAAGCCATTAGAATTTAGAGATCTGCAGTCCATCAAGAAAACAGGAAAAAGGAGAAAATTTTAATACGTCACAGTAAAGTAGACTTTCGGATAGTTTGGCCCCATAATTGACCCTCTTTGCTATCTTCAACACTTAAAATCCAAGGAAAATTGTAACTTTCGTTGGCATTGGAGTAAAGAGGTAAAAATATAAGTTGAAATCCTTACAGAAAAATAAGGCTCTGCAGAGATCCTACGGAGTCTGGAATAGGACCATTGAAACTACAACCAACCAACATTCTACAAAGCAAGAGAAAATCACCAATTTGATTAGAGACTGCTACCAAACAATAAATTGTGTACCCAAATTCAACTAATGCTTGAACAATGTATGCTCTTACAAGTTCGTAAGCTTTTTCAGATTCCCAATTGATGTTGGAAGAGGTCCTTTTAAGTCCTTGTTGTTTGATAAATCTCTACACAAGGAAGTTAGTAATCAGAGATGAATCATAACAATCTTAGGCATGCAAGGGACCCCCAAATGTTATATTATTATTAATATAGTAGTCCATAACCGGTGGTGCTCTTCTCAAGTGCAAACAGCATCAAGGACTATCCTTGAAATATTTAATTAGTGCAGTGCTGTAAATCTACCTGAGAGGGTGAGCAGTGCAATCTAAACATAACAAATATGAAAAAGCAGCAGGCGAAGCAATTCAACAGTAAGTTGAATCCTAGCAAAAAAGAAGTGAAATGCCAAGACGTACAGAATCTGCAATTCCGATAAAGATGTTATGTCTCCAGACAGCTCACCATTCAATCCCATGCTTGCCAATGTTCTGTAGTTGAGAAATTCAGGAAAATGTCATAAATCAGCAGCAAGAATGTTAAAAGTCTCAATTACAATTTTTTTTTTTGAGAAGGTTGAACTTTATTCATACGGAAAGTCTCAATTACAATGCTAGAACATGAAATATTATTGCAATTTCTCAGTGGCTTACATGGAAGTTACTCGCGACCCGGTGCACCGAATGCCTAGCCAATTGCTTCCACAAGGGTCAGAACCCACCCAATTAGGTGGGGTGTTTCCAGACATCCTTAAGAGCAAGCAACGTACTAACTGTATCATCAGAAGTCAAAAGATAAATGATGAAGTCACTACACAGTCCACAATCTCAAAACTTGTAAATTACTTGGAATAGTCGGACAGATAGATGATGAATGATTTACAAAAGTCAATATCTTTTGGCCTCCAGATCCCATGGAATTTATGCAAAAAGCAAAAATAGGAAATAGAAAACAAGCTGCTAGATGAAGTGAGAACCTGGTCCCATCCAGATTCCACAGTAAGACAAAAAGAAATCATTGTTTTCTGCCAAATCATATATGCAACAACATAACTGGCTCTGCATTTTGCCGCCTTTAAAGTTGGACAAACGCATGTTACCCGTCACCAAAAACAAAATCACCTTTATGCACAGCAGATATACAAATACCCCATCCTTAAGCAGCAACCATAAATCTTGGTTCATATCAAGAAAAAGTTGAGAAGGGTTTTAAGCTGCCATCAAACACTCAAATACTAAAATATGCATCCGTGGATGCATAAGCTGGAGAACATACGTCGGAGTCAATGAAGGAAAGAACCCGTTGACCTGCGATGAACCAAACAACGAAACACAGGAACACCAGATTTATTACTGAACTTACAGTCATCATTACTTGTCAAAGCTGCAACCACACAAACCCGGATCAAAGACACGAGCAGGAATACCAAGGAAGCCGAACCCATTTTGTTTGTCAAGCAAAGTTGAAAAAGCTATTTTGTTCTTCTATCTTCTATCTTGTTTCCCCACCTAAAATGTTGCAAAACTGAAAACCCAGTTCATGTCGGCCATAAAAACCTTGCATGCAACACAAAGCCAATCAAGAATGTTACTACTTATTGTATTTGCTTGGGCTGCAAAATTTTCTACCCTTTGTTGAGCTGCAAGAATGATATCAAAAGACCAATTTTTTTTTATTTATTTCAAATTATTACTTTTTCCAAGTCAATGAGTGGTTGTTCACTTGTTTGGTCCATTCATATTAATGATAATCATATAAGGTCAGGATCAGTTTTGGTTTGTCACGTCTAGTCTAGTCAAGGACATAAATTAAAGTTACCAATTTTTTCTTAAGATTTATTAATTTGTAATACTGAGAGGGGTGAATCAGTATTACCACAATTCACGATTCGCAAGTAAGTGAACAAATTCAACCTCTTATTAAAAGTGAACTCTTTCTCAAATTCGATTAAGGTAGATCTATTGCTACCTACTAATCACAATAATTTCTAAAGTTACCTTTGAGATACCTTACCTAATAGATAATACGAATGTTCTTGTTTAGGTCTTCGTTAGGTTATGGGCTGGCTGATTTAGCTGCGTTCACAACTCAATTCAAAGCAGAGAACGTAAAGCAAATTAAGGACACATGAGATTTACGTGGTTCCGTCAATGTGACATACATCCATGGTGGTAGGGACTCTCCCTCTACTGAGACTATCCATTATACTTGTGAATATAGGTTACAATGGATGTTTTAATTCTCTGTTCCTTTTATTATTGCAATTACTAAGGAAGTATAATACAAAGAGTGTCATTTACTGTGTATACCCTTCTTCTAACTTGTCTTGCCTCTATTGAATTGAAAGGTTGCTCCATTGCCACTTTGAAGTTCACCGCAACGCTCTTTAACCTCTCTTGAAGAAATCTGAAAATACATTGAGTTCTTTACGTGCTTTGCCGAATTTCTTCTCTACATTGTTTCACACAATTCTTACTTTCACCGTCTTATGGTCTCACCCGTCTCCTTGTTTCACGATCTCACTGTCTTATGGCTCGCCACTCTCTTCGTCCGTCAATTGCACTGTTCACTCTTCGTCCTTGCCCGTGATGTTCTTCTGTGTAAGGTTTGGTGTTCTCTTTGGTTGGTTGGTTGTCTAGGTTTTGCTAAATGCTCAATATTACCGACTCCTTGTTCTTTGTCTTCCAAGACCATTATATACTCTACTCTATCAAACCCTAATAGGGCTTACGTGGTGAATTTATGTTCTTGTCCTTACATGTAGATTTACCTTCTCACCCTTTCATGTGGCTTTACTTTCTTGCACACCTAAACCTAGTTGACGACAATTACAACTTATACATAATTGTGGAAACAACAATCTCTCCCTTTGTAATTGTTGACAACACTCATAACAAAAGCCACTATGCAGTAGTTTTAACTCCCCCTAAATATGCACTCCCCCTTTCTTAACAACTCCCCCTGCACTGTTACTTCTCTCCCCCTTTGCCAACCAATTACAAATTTGAAAAACTCGTAAAGTAGAGATAGAGGATTCACCTGATTTTCAGGCTTGAGGAGGCATTTGCATAGATAGACTCAATCTGTGCTTTTCAAATAGCTATGTGGACTGAGGTTTAGTTAGATCTTGTGTAGCCTCTTCAACAGATTTAGATTCAACTTATGAGAGTAAAGCAGTAGCTCCCATAATTCTTTTTCTTGTTCTAACTCTTGCTGATAGGTCACTTATGATCTAACTTTCTTGATGAGAATTGGTCCACGTTTTCTTTGACTTTCTTTCTTGCACAGTCTTAGTTGCAAGAAGATCTCTTTCTTCATCAATCATATGCAAATTTCCAGCTGTTCTCTTTCCAGCTGTAACAGTATTACCTTTTTATTCTTTACCTAGCAACCTATTTTTGTGAATATTACCTTGTGGTCTTCATTGCATAGTTTGCTTACAGATGCTACATTATATTTAAGTCCTTCAACATGCAAAACATCTTTCAGCTTTCCTCTTTCAATGTTTACTAACCTCTGACCATTGATGTTAAGTGAATCATCATTTCCAAACTTGACTATGCCTTTTCTTGACTTGTTTAACTTTGACAATTTACTCTTATCTCCCGTCATGTGTAAAGTGCATTCACTGTCAAAGATTCACTATTCTTGCAATCATCCTTTAGTGCAATTTTAGCTATATTAGCTACCTCCCTTTTTGCTTTGTATTCCTTCTTCTGAACTGGTTGGAAGATAGTTTTCTCCTTTTTCACAACTTTTACTGCATCGCTTGTCTTTACTGTGCCATTGAGTGTCTTCTTTTGCTCAGGAATAAGTATTATGCATCTCTTGCCATTATGGGCATCCTGCCCACATCTTTCACACAGCTCCAAGTCTACCAATATAGCAAACTGTTCTTTGAAATCACTGGTTTGGGCCTCCACCAACAATCCTTGTCAGTATGTCCTTGCCTTTTACAATATATGCAAGAACTCACGACAGATGTTCTCTTTTGGATTTTGTATTGTCTCCCCTTGTATGCAACATCGTATCTTCTCAAGTTGGAAACATATACTAGCCCTCCCCTTTTACAATCCTTGTCATTCTTCTTTTCTCTTGCAGAGCTTGTTTCTCCTACCATTTCAAACATTTGCAAGTTCTTCTCACTCTTTTTGAGTTGTTATTGAAGTCTCAGCAACTCTATCTCCATTTCTTCAATTGTTAAAGCCCTTAAGCCAAGCTCTATAGTAAGTTCTTCACATATTTTGATCTGTTCTTCAAATTTTCTCTTTAAGTTAATATGTTCAGTCCTTATTTCATCCTTTTGACTTTCAGCTTCCTCAGACTTTGCTTCAACTTGTTTTATATGAACCTCCAACCTTTTTATGGTTTTGCCCCTTCTGATTATCTCCTTTGAAGCTGCTTCTAGCTCAGCTTCAAGATTTGGCTCTTCTTCATCAACCTCCTCTTCCTCTTCAGAAGTTGAGCTACCACCATGTGCTGATGCCATAAAGACTTGCTCATCTGATGAGTCTTCATCTTCCTCCTTATCAGCTTCTTTTCTTTGACTCACATAACTCTTGAATAAGGCTCTCTTCTTCTTCTATGGGTTGACAGTCTTCTTGATGGACTTCTTTTATTTGACTAATGATCTTCTCTATCTTGAATTCTGCTCATCATCACCATCCTCATCTTCATCATCAAGTTTCACTTTGCACTGAGAAGCAAAGTGTCCAGTTTGCCCACAATGATAAGATCTCAAAGCCAATTGTCCTTTTCCCTTCTTAGACCTCTTTTTGAATTTCCTTGTAAAATAAGTCAATACTTCACCTTCACTTTCTCCTGATCCTCATCATCATTGTCCTCATTGGATAATTCTTCCTCTTTTTTTTATCTTCAAGTGCTTTATAGTTTTGAAAGCTGCCTCCTTTGAAACCTTTGTTATTGCAGAGCTTTCAGCTGACTTTATCCTCATCTCATATGCAATGAGATTGCATTAGAGATCATGTAGAGACATAGAATTAAGATCTCTACTCTCTTCTATGGCTGTTACCTTTGAAGCAAACCTCTCAGGTAGAATTCTTAAAGTTTTTTTCATAATCGATGAGTCCTTCTTGTTCTTCCCATGACTTTTCAGGTTGTTTACAGCATTAATAACCCTAGTGAAGAACTCTTGGACTGTCTCATTCTTCTGCATTTTGAGAGATTCATGCCTCTTTGAACACTTGAAGCTTAGCCTCTTTTATTCTACCATCACCTTCATAGACCTTCTATAATCTGTCTCATATCTCCTTAGTAGATTTGCAGTCCATAACTTTAGCATACTTAGCATCTGTCAATGCTGAAATGATGATGTTTGAGGTTTTCCCATTTATCTCAAATTGCTTTAACTCCTCTAGGGTTGAGTCTTTACTTTCTTTCAGAGCCACAAAACCCTCCTGTACGTATTTCACCACGTTCATGCCCATGGTTGCAAATACTACTTGCATTCTTGCTCTCTACATATGGTAATTGGTTCCATTGAAGATTGGAACCTTATTGTTGTAAGTGGTGTTAGTGCTAGTACCGACTTCCATTTCTTAGTATGCTGAACAAGTCAAACTTCTAGATCTTTTCAAACTAATACACCAAGCTGTTAAGTTTCAAACTAGTGAACCTATGCTCTGATACCAATTGAAGTTCCCGACTTCTCCCTAGGATCTATTAATTTATGATACTGAGAATGAGGGTGAATCAGTATCACCACAATTCGCAATTTGCAGGTAAGTGAACAACTTCAACCTCTTCTTAAAAGCGAACTCTTTCTCATATTCGACTAAGGTTTTACAATAGTCCCCAAAGTCACCTTTCAAACACCTTGCTTAATAGACAATACGGATGTTCTTGTTTAGGTCTTTGTTAGGTTATGGGTTGGCTGATACTTTAGCTACATTCACAACGCAATTCAAAGCATAGAACGTAAAGCAAATTAAAGACACACAAGATTTACGTGGTTCCGTCAACATGATGTAGATCCACGATGGTAGGGACTCTCCCTCTACCGAGACTATCCACTATACTTGCGAATACAGGTTACAATGGATGTCTTTAATTCTCTGCTCCTTTTACTATTGCAATTACTAATCAAGTACAATACGAAGAGTGTCACTTATTATGTCTACCCTTCTTCTAGCTTGTCTTGGCTCTGTTGAAATGAAAGGCTGCTTCATTGCCGCTTTGAAGCTCACCGCAACGCTCTCTAACCTCTTTTGAAGAAATTTGGAAATACGTTGAGTTCTATACATGCTTCGTCGAATTTCTTCTCTACGTTGTTTCACACAATTTCTGCTTTCACCGTTTTACGGTCTCACCCGTCTCCTTGTCTCAGGATCTCACTATCTCATGGCTCGCCACTCTCTTCGTTCTTCGACTGAACTGTTCACTCTTCGTCCTTGCCCGTGGTGTTCTTCCGTGTAGGGTTTGGTGTTCTCTTTGGTTGGTTAGTTGTTTAGGTTTTGCTGAATGCTTAATATTGCCTAATCGACTTTATTTCGACATAGACATCTCGAGGAAATTATAGATTTTAAATCAATCCTCGCAGAGGAATGAAGAATTGGTCCTGGATTACTGCAGTAAGAAACAATATTTATATGGAAGCACTTAAACTCAAAGGTAACTTACCACAGATTGATCACCAGCAAGTCCATATGATCTCACGACTCAGACAATACATCTACAAGTGGCAGCTACTTCCACAGCCCAAGGACTAATAGCTTTGAGAATCAGTAGATTATCTCTGATGTTGCTACTGCCAGCAAAGTGCGGTTGGTGCTGCTGAATTGCCCCTGCAGTATGCTCAACTTGTCGTCGAGCTTTTTCCCTTCAGAATTTGAAGTTTAGTTTTAAAATTTGAATGTAAGAATTGGAGCAAGTCAGAAGCTTGTCAAATGTTCTTTTTGTTTACACTTAACAAGTTACCTTGCAGGCTTGGAAGCTATAGAGTTTAACTACTAGTATTATGTACAAGCTTTGGTCACTTGGACAAGCTATCTACGCAAGCCTTGTTTTTCACTTGTAATGATGTTTTCCAGCATCTTTGTTGTATGGAAGCTGGTTATCATTGAAAATTAGAATGGTTGCTTTACACATTCAAGAGTTAAACTCTCCTCTAACATCACAGCCCTTCATTGTCTCTATCAAACCTCTGTCATCATAAGCTCTATAGAGCCTATTCATTCATCAATATCCTATCAATTTCATCAGTCTTTTGACTCCATTATTGTCTAAAATCTGGCTTTTCAAGTTGATCTCTTCTGTTGTAATTTTTCTGCAGCTTAATCCTCTGCGACATTAGTCTTTTTGCTACAAAGTTTCCTACTCTGCTGCACTGTTAGATTTTAAGTGCCATCAAGCATTTTGTTTCCTCCAATCTCTTTGGTTTGGTGTTTTAAGGGTACAGAGTAGAAGAACTATTATGTTTTTGCTGTCTGTAAAAACCCAAGTAGTGCCTTTTTAGAGAGAGAGAGAGAGAGAGAGAGCAACTCTACAATTTGAGGCAACTATTTAGCATCTCTCGACGGCTCCATTTGCCAAACAAGTTGGAGGGAGATACAACTCCCTCCAAATGCATTCCCTTTTTATTTATTTCTTAACTGGGTTGGGTTATTCTATCATGGACAAGCTGATCCAAAAGTAGCATATTCACACACAAGTATTACAATTCAGTTTGAAGTTTTGATTCATAACATGATTGGAATATCAGGAGCAAGTCACAGTTCTTACAAGCAACATACACTTATTCCTCGCGTAAAACAGAATGCACAGATAATTTATTGTGGCTCTAACTTTGAGGGTGGAAAAGTCCCACTATACTCAAAGGCCTCTTCACTGTAAGGATGGGATTTTCCTTTGCTAGCACCCTCATAAGTTGCTGAAGTGGATGCTGATTCGGCATTTGGGTTTAAACCAGCAAGCTGCAAGATGTTCTCTATATCTTTCACTACTTCACCCATTTTAGGCGTGTCTCCCCCAGACTCTTGTACACATTTCATTGCCAGGTCCACAAACTTATTAAGACCTTTCAATGATGTATCCAAACCAATAGCTGGATCAAGAATTTCTTGGAGGTTATACAAATCTTTTGTTACATCCATCAAGAGTTTCACTTCTCTTGCAATGTATCTCCCCCTTTCAATTGGTCTTCTTCCAGTTATCAGCTCTAGCATCACAACTCCAAAACTATAGACATCGCTCTTCTCTGTCAACTGTTATGTCATGTAATACTCTGGGTCCAAATAACCCTAATAAATAACAAGAAGTTTGTTAGTTAACCTTATAATTCACATTAAATAATGTTTTGTATGCTTTAAACAATCCATTTCATCTATATCTAAGCTTGTTGATGAAATAATAGTATAGCAAAAGTGAGTGATAATGAACCACAACTTGCTTACTTTTTCTCCTCAACACACTACTTTGCCTCCAAATTTCAAAATGTATAACATACATGTATACATACGTATTGGCCAATACCCTTTCTTATGGTTAAAATCTAATTGTTGAACTGTAGTACAACAATTGGGGAAGAATCATTTGGAGCTTCTCACCTTTATTATGGCCAATACCCTTTCTCAATTGGCAATAGAGATCTGATTACTATCAAAAGAAAAAGAATCATAATCATTAAGAATTGCACAAATACAAAATTAATTTATAATGTTTTGTATATACTTAAAAATGACCAAAACATATTAAATGTGAGTTAATTAATTGAGAAGGAATTTAAAGGAAACGTTGAAAATAAGCAATGTTTAATCAAGGATTTTAATGATAAGAAAATCTTTAGAATCAAAATGAGAGGCAAAGTTTCTCACTTATTCTAATGAAGGAAGAATATGTAGCTTTTTCAAATATTATTATTATACCATTTCTATAATATAGTAGTGTTGAAAATGCAAAGAAAGGAGCTGATTTAAGGCTTACCTTACTTAGAGCCCGATTTACCAAGTTGTAAGGCATGTTAATATGATAAACAAGCAAGACTACCCTTTCAACAAGCAGCTTGTAGAGCAACTAAGAAGCTACAATTAATTCACACCAATTTGATTAGACCATAAAAGGAGTAAATATTACATTGTCTTTATAAATGATTTCACCAGAATATGATAAATTTATTTTCTCATGTTTAAGTTAGAGGTTACCAATGTGTTTTAAAAATTTAAGTAATGGATTAAGAATCAAAGTACCTGTAGGATCTAAATTTTAAAGTCTAATAACAAGGAGTACATTTTAAAACAATTCAATCTATTTTGTGAAGATAAGGCATTAAGTATCAACTTCTAACTCCATACACTTCTCAATAAAATAGAGCCAGTAAATGAAAGAATAGTATTATAATGAAAATAGTTAGATGTATGCTTTATAAGAAAATTTACTAAAAGAATATTAGGCAAAGGTTGCAAATACTACAATATTTTTGCCAAATAGACTTCCCACTAAAGCTATAAATGAGAAGACTCATTTTAAGGCCTAGTATGGTTATAAAACCTCATTGAAAAATTTTAAGCATTTAGATACTTGTGTTTTACGTATATGCCACAGATTAAAAAAAAAACAAGTTAAAAAAAAAAAGGCTAAACTTGGTATCTT
This sequence comes from Ceriops zippeliana, assembly GCA_037897445.1. Classification (NCBI taxonomy): domain Eukaryota; kingdom Viridiplantae; phylum Streptophyta; class Magnoliopsida; order Malpighiales; family Rhizophoraceae; genus Ceriops; species Ceriops zippeliana. The sequence goes on along the minus strand of JBAPLH010000018.1, from coordinate 4,330,386 downwards.
TAAGGATATAGCTCAATATTTAGAGTTTATAGAATTTTCTAACCTTAAACAAGGAAAATTGTAATAAGCAAGGATGCGTACTTCATGAAGAATAAACAATGGAGCTAAAATAATATAGAAAAGAAGTTAATTGTTGATCCTCTATAAAATTAAGATGAATTAATTGATGATCTTCTTGTAAAAGACACTAGACTACTTTTTGATATTTATTATAAATGTAATATTGTATTCTTAAACTAATAGGGTTTTGAGTAGTTAAAAAAGATCCTAAGTAGAGGGTTACAATACAGGAGGAGCTATCCATGATAAAAAAAATTTCAACTTGGAAACTTGTTGAAAGACATAAATATAGAAAAGTGATTGGAGTTAAATGAGTGTTTAAAAGAAAATTAAATGCAAATGGCTTATTCAATAAGCATAAAACAAAGTTAATAGTAAAAGGGCATGCTCAATTTTTTTTTTTGAATAAATCACTTTAATACATTTGCTCCTATTGCAAGGCTAATCTATCAAGATACGAATAGCTATTGCAATAGCTTTTGCAGAACAGAAGGGATGGAAAATCTAATAACTTGATGTTAAGTCAACATTCTTAAATAGATTTCTAAAGGAAAAAATCTATGTTAAGCAACTTAAAAGCTTTGTTATAAAAGGGCACGAGGACATGGTCTATTTACTTAAGAAGACTTTATATAGTTTAAATAGGCCTAAAGAGTTTGATACAATAAGGTTAATAAATACTTATTGAAACTAAGCTTTGTTAAAAGTCTTAATAAATCCATTTTATATGTCAAAGGTGATCAAGTTAACTTTATTGTGATCTCTTTATATGTTAATGACCTTTTGGTCATAGGCAGCAATGTTGAACTTATTCAACAGTTTAAGAAAGGCATGATGCAAGTCTTTAAGATGAAAGAATTGAGAGAAATGTCTTATTTCCTTATAATGAAAATTAAGCAAGAAACAAAAAAGATTTTTCATCTATCAAAGAAAGTATGTAAAAGAGACCTTAAAGAAATTCAACATGGAGAATTGTAAAAGTAAAAGCACTCTTATGTGTCAAAAGGAAAAGCTATACAAGGATGATGGAGTAGAACAAGTGGATAAAACACTTTACAGAAATTTAATTGGTTACTCAATGTATTTTACAACAACAAAACCAGATATTTTGTATGTTATAAGTGTACATTTAAGATTTATGAATCATGCAAATAAATCTTATTTTAAAGTAGCAAAAAGAGCTTGACAGTATGTCCAAGGGACCTTAAGTTATGGTATTAACTTATGTTTATCATAGAGTTTTTGGTTGCAAGGTTATTTTGACAATGATTAGGTAAGGTTTTAAAATAACTTGAAAAACACATCAGGCTATTACTTTAGCTTTGGATCAAGGGTATTCACCTGGCATTTGAAAAAAGTAGAAAATTGTTACATAATCAACGATTATAGCAAAACTATAATAGCAACAATAACTATTAATCATGCCTTATGGCTAAGAAAAGTTCTAATTGATTTGCACTTAGAGGAAAAGATGAGTACAAAGGTGATGGTGGATAACCAGGCAACCATAGCCATCTCTAACAATCCAAATTTTCATGACAAAAACTAAAGATTTCAATATAAAATTATTTTTCATCATCGATGTCCAAAAGATGGTGTAGTAATGTTTAAAGTATTGTATGATTTAAAGTTAGGATGCATATATATTTACCAAAACTTTTCAAGAAGTAAGTTTGAGTTTTTAAAGGAGAAATTTGAACCTTGCATCTACTGTGCAAGGAAAAGTGTTAAATGTATGAATTCATAGTTGTTAAATCTCTAAAAATTTACAAATTATTTTTTGATCAAGTCTTTATGATTTTCTATTATTAACTAGTTGTTATAGTTAATAGTTGAAATTTAGGAAATTTGATACTTTTATTTTTATTTTTCTATTACAAATATTTGTATATAAGCAATTTATCAAACAATGAAATCTCTATCTTCTTCTTCTAATTTTATTTTGTCTTTCTATACTCTCTTCCTCTTAATAAGTTTAACTAAATCTAAAATACCAATAAGGAGAAGGCAAGAAAATAAAACAATAATAGCAAATAAAGAAATTTTTAGGAATGGAAAGCTAGTTTCATTTGCTTATAGGAAATAGGTGATATTTTTTAATCAAAATTGTCATGCTTATTAGCACTCAATTTCAATTTAACCAACATCATGAACTATACATTTTAGAACTCAATTTTCTTTTTAGTTCTTATCAGAACATAAAATGGTTAAGCAGGAGTACTGAGGTACTAACCATTGTCCCTTTAACTTGCGTAGTAACATGCCCTTTTTCGTTATCTCCTACAAGCTTGGAAATCTCCAACTTTTGCATTTAAGTGCTTATCTAGTAAGATGTTGGTTGATCTTATATCCCTATGGATAATGGGAGGATTAGCAAACTCATGGAGATAAGAGAGACCTCTAACTGCACAAAGGGCTATTTTGAGTCTCCGAAGCCAATCCAACCTTATACCTGTTTGCCCTGCTCGATCAAGATTTACGAAGCACTAGGAATGTAATCATTTTTTCCTTATACCAGTCTTTCTTTAAATTAAAGCCAAATCATGATATGTGTTAGGGGAAAGAAACTCCCTCAATATCACGGACTCCAGGAGAGTAAGAAAAATTAAGTTCTCTCTTGTTGGATAATTCATTTGAAATGTGATGTGATCCCTAATAGGCAGGATTAGTAGGTGTCATTCTTAATAATTGTCTTTTATTATTTCCGAATTAGTAGACGAGATTATAACTCTGTGAGATTGTCTTTTATTATTTCCGAATTAGTAGGTGGGATTATATCTCTAACAGTGGTCTGTCAAGTCTATATAAATGTAATACCTATGACCTTTGGATTCAATTCAGCAATAATATTATCAAAGCATTTAACTTATTGGAGGCCGATCCCCTCGAAGTGATCATTGGAAGCTGATCCCCTCGAAGTGATCAATCCTATCCCTTTTATTTCTACAAAACTCTTGTTTTCAATCCCTACTTTCAAATCCCTATTCAAAATTCCTTGTTCCAAAACCCTAGGTTCTCATCATTTGGTATCAGAGCGATGTTCTTAGGGATCCTATTTCTATTCCATAAAAAAAAAAAAGTTTTTATACCCCTTACCCGACAACAAAAGAAAATTTTGGGTATCACCAATTTGCAATCTTACAGTATGTCTTCACACAACTCTTCTAATTCTGACGCCCGAATATCTCGAATAGAAGAATCATTATCTCTTATGCAAGAGTCTTTCACGAGGCTTGAACAGATGGTATTCTCTATTGCACAAAAGGAGCCAGGAGATAACACTCTCAGATCTGCTAACAAACAAAGAGAACCTGTGGAATCCTATGGAGGTACCAATCGTGATTATACCCAACCACACACAAGGGTAGAATTTTCTCGCTGGGATGAGAGTGATCTCGCAGGTTGGATCTCTCGGGCTGAAAAATATTTTTGCTTCCATTGTATGCCAGATGTCACGGAGTTAGGCTTGGACGTGCTTCGGACGTGCTAACCCGTGCGGCACTTAGTCGATCTTTCGAGAGAAGATGCTAAGTAAGCCTTGAAGAGTTCGAACGAACCAGCGGAAGACTTGTGGGAGGCAAGTAACCGAACAAGAACTTGAGAGAGCTAGAGAGAGAGAGAGAGAGAGCACAAGAACTTTGCAAGTGAACTTGTATTGAATGAATGAAGAGGTGATTTACAAATGAGAGGAGTGGGGGTATTTATAGTAGTTCCACCTCCTTGATGTGTGGCTATAATTTCTCTAGATCTAAAATATCTAAGATATTTACAAAAGGGAATACCTAAGCGCTTACCTAAGTGGGGCGCTTACCTAAGCGCTTACATAAGGGAGGCACTTACCTAAGCGCTTACATAAGGGAGGCACTTACCTAAGCGCTTACATAAGTGAGCGCTTACCTAAGCGCTTATGTAGAAGGTGATAAATGGGCTAGCTTTTGGGCCATCATTTGGGCTAGCTTTTGGGCCATTATTTGGGCTAGGCTCCCATCAATTGGACGGGCCGTGACATTCTCCCCCACTTAATCCTGCGACGTCCTCGTCGCATTTTCAGCCTTAAATTGCCGGATATGATCGGCAAATTGCCAAAGCTGGTCTTCTCGTTCCCAACTAGCCTCGTGGTCTGGCAGAGCCTTCCATTTGACTAAGTACTCGGTATAGTTGGGAACTCCCCTTCTCCGGATCACTCAATCAGTAAGGATGCATTCCACCTCCTTATTGAATTTGGTGACCACAGCCGTTGGTGCGCGCTTTGACTCATTTCGGCTTTGATCCTCTTCGTCTCCATGGAAAGGCTTTAGAAGACCTACATGAAAAACGTTATGGATCTTTAACTTTGGAGGGAGTTGGACTTGATAGGCGGCCTTTCCCACACACTTGATGATGGAGAATGGTCATTCGTACTTTTGTACCAAGCCCTTATGTACCTTGCGTAGAGACTTGAATTGGTTGGGCAGCAACTTCACCATCACCATGTCTCCCGCAGTGTAGTCTTTTGGGCGTCGCTTCACATCAGCCCATCTCTTCATCTTCTTGGCCGCTTTGTCGAGGCAAGCCCTCGCTATGTCCGCTTCCTCGTGCCATTCCTTTGCAAACTTAAAGGCAGACGGGTTGTTGCCAGTGTAGGGAGAGGCAATAGCACTTGGTGTGAGCGGTTGTTGTCCCATGACAATCTCGAACGGGCTTTTGGTTGTGGCCTCGCTCCTCTGAAGGTTGTATGAGAATTGGGCAGCATCGAGTAGCTTCGCCCAATCTCGTTGGTGAGCACTGACATAGTGCCTCAAATATTGCTCGAGCAAGGCATTGATTCGCTCAGTTTATCCATCGGTTTGAGGATGGAAGCTTGTCGAAAAGTTTAGCTCGGTTCCCAGCAACTTAAATAGCTCGCGCCAGAATTTACCTGTAAAGCAGGGGTCTCTATCACTGATGATGCTCTTTGGCACTCCCCATAGCTTTACCATGTTCTTAAAGAACAAGCGAGCGGCTTCGTCCACCTTGCAATCAGCAGGAGCTGGAATGAAGGTGTCATACTTGCTGAACCGATCGACTACAACCATGATACTTCCGTATCCTTTGGACTTCGGTAGAGCCACAATAAAGTCCATTGAGACACTTTCCCAAGGCCTTTTGGGAGTGGGTAGTGGCTCAAGTATACTGGCTGGTGGCTACTGTTCTACCTTGTCTTGTTGGCAAATCAAGCAAGTACGCACATAGGCCTCGATATCTGCATGCATGTGCGGCCAAAAGTAATGTTGTTGGACAAGAGCAAGGGTTCGTGCCATACCTGGGTGACCAGCCCATAGTGAATCGTGGCATTCCTTGAGGATCTCCTTCCGCAAGTTGCTCCACTTTGGCACGAAGACGCGGTTCCCGATTGTTGTCAAGACTCCATCGTTCACCCAAAATCGACGCGTCTTCCCCTCACTAGCCAATCTTAGCATATTATTGGCCAGTTTGTCTTGTCCAGTACCTTCCTTGATCCGTTCAAGGAGGTTGTTCGTAGGAGTACTAGTAGCAAGAGCCGCTAGTTCCGCCTTCTGACTCAACGCATCAGCAACTACGTTGGCCCGGCTTGTATTGCAGTGTGTAGTCGAATTCCGTCAGGAAGTCTTGCCAACGAGCTTGCTTGGGGTTGAGTTTCTTCTATGTTTGAAAGTAGCTTGTAGCAACATTGTCAGTCATAATTACAAACTTACTTCCGAGGAGATAGTTGTCTCCAAATGCGCAAGCAATGGATGACGGCAGTCATCTCCTTGTCCTGGATGGTATACTGTCTCTCCGTGTCGTTGAGCTTGCGGCTTTCATAGGCAATAGGATGCCTATCCTGCATCAAAACTCCTCTAATGGCGAAGTCGGATGCATCAGTGTGGACTTCGAACGGCTTTTCGTAGTCCGGTAGCGCCATAACAAGCTCTTCAGAGATTGCTTGCTTCAATCTCTCGAAGGAAGCTTGGCATTCCTCCGTCCAATGCCAAGTGCGGTTCTTCTTCAAGAGGTCGGTCAAGGGTGCGGCTACAGCAGAGTATCCTTTGATGAACCAACGGTAGTAGTTAACAAGCCCCAGGAAAGATCGCAATTCTGGGACTTTGGTTGGTGGCTACCATTGTTGGATGGCTTGCACCTTTGCTAGATCCATCAACAATCTACCATCCTGGATTCGATGACCAAGGAAGTCCACCTCTTGCTTGGCGAACGAGCACTTATCCTTCTTAACGAACAATTCATTTACCCGTAGAGCTTGGAAGACTTGCTTGAGGTGCTCTACATGCTCTTCAAGTGTTTTGCTGTATACAACAATGTCATCCAAATAAATTACCACGAATTTATCCAGGAAAGGATGTAGTACCTGGTTCATGAGTGTGCAAAAGGTGGCTGGTGCGTTGGTGAGGCCAAATGGCATAACCAAGAACTCAAACGCTCCGTAGCGTGTCACACAAGTCATCTTTGGCTCGTCACCTTGTGCTATACGAACTTGGTAGTAACCTGATCATAAGTCCAGCTTGGTGAAGTATCTCGCCTTCCCGAGTTGGTCGAAAAGATCAGCTATAAAGGGTATGGGATACTTGTTCTTGATAGTGACTTTGTTTAATGCTCGGTAGTCGATACACATCCGAAGCGATCCATCCTTCTTCTTCTAGAAGAGGACTGGGGCACCGAATGGGGCTTTCGATAGTCGACGTAGCCTGAGTCGATCAAGTCGTGGAGCTGTTTCCTCAATTCAGCGAGCTCCGGAGGTGCCATACGGTAAGGAGCCATGGCAGGGGGTTTGGCACCGACTTCTAGCTCAATGTGGTGATCCACATCTCGCTTTGGTGGAAGCTTCTTGGGTAGCTCAGAAGGCATGACGTCCTTGAACTTGTTGAGGACGGCCTGAACTGGTTGTGGAAAGGCAGGAGTTGGTGTTGCTACGTCTTCCCCATTGATTAGTTCTCTTATGGTAGCAACATAGCCAGGACCCGACTTGAGACCCCGCTTGAATTGCAAGGCCGAGATCATCGATGGTTGAGATCTCTCCTTACGCTTCAAGGGGACTATGCGGATCTTATGGTTGTCGACAACTACAAGAGAGCGTGTAGCAGGAACAGGGAAAGCCAAAGCTCCGCAAAAGAATGCAAGACCAAGCATCACTTTAAAATCATCCATGGGAACAACGGTAAAGTCTAACTTACCCGTCTATTCGCCGATCTGGACAGCAACTCCGTGTGTCATGCCTTGGATAGGCTTTGCTCCCGAGTTTACCGATTTGATGGTGCCATTTCACTTCGTCAGTTTGAGGCTTAGACGTTTGGCCTCTTCAACATCCATGAAGTTGTGCGTTGCCCCCGTATCTAGCATCGCACTAGCTGATTTTCCCTCGACGGCAAGATCAGCATACAATAGTCCCTTCTCCTTGGCAACTATTGGGGAGAAACGCTTCGAGAGATTACCCAATTGTTGGATAGATCCCATGTCCGCTTGGGCTTCTTCGTCAGCCTTTTCTGGGTCGAGTGCCGCCATCATTGCATTCATGGCTTTGCGTTTGGGGCAGTCCTTCACCCAGTGTGGTCCATCACAAATAAAACAAGGTTTAGGAGGGTTAATCGAGTTGTGTTTACCTCCAGACTTCTTCTCATGTTTGGGACGGTCATTTGAGGGCCTTTGTTGTCCACCCTCGTGGCGACCAGAATCCTGCTTCTTTTGCCCGACCTTCTCTCCCCCACTTTTGCCAAGGGTATCAGGAATGCTACCCTTAAATTTGTTGCCTTCAAAGAGGCTGCCAAGAAGAAGACAAGGAAGAAGAAATGTTGTAACAAACGATAAATTAATGAAGAAAATAACATCAGAATTTTACGTGGTTTGGTCTATGTGACCTATGTCCACGGGAAAGACAGAGGGAATACACTTATTAGTAGAGAAAGTGTATTACAAAATACAAAGAGTGTGGCTCACCTCTCAAATCTCTCTAAATTCTCATAACCTTATTATGCCTATATATATAGGGATATAAGAAGGGCAAAAGGGTAATTTGGAATACAAGACATATTTCAACAAATTTTCACCTTACATTGTATTCTCTAAACACACAACAATATAAAATCCTTCTATCTCTCCTCCAAATAGCTCCTTAGAGCCAATCAATTGAAACGAACACCAATCAAGTCCAAGCAATGCTTGAACTTGCTACAAAAATTGGTTTCGTCAACATGTCAGGTGGATTGTCTGCAGTAGCAACTTTTTTCACTGAAATCAAACCTTGAGGTATAACATCTCGCAAGAAATGGTATCTGACATCAATGTGTTTGGTCCTCTCATGATACACTTGATTTTTGGTCAATTGTATAACACTCTGACTATCACAAAATACAGTGGTATTTTCCTGTAATAAACCCAAATTAGTGACCAAACCTTTCAACCAAATGGCTTCCTTGACTGCTTCTGCTATTGCCATATACTCAGCTTCAGTGGTAGAAAGAGCGACTGTTGATTGCAATGTTGCCTTCCAACAAATGGCACTGCCTAAAAGAGTGAAAACATAACCAGTTGTTGATCTTCTTCTGTCAAGGTCACCTGCATAGTCAGAATCCACAAAACCAGTAATCAACCTACTGCCTCTGCTGAACATCGGTCCTACCTCTGTAGTGCCTCTAAGATACCAAAGTATCCATTTAACTGCTTGCCAATGTGCTTTCCCAGGATTAGCCATATATCTACTGACCACACTGACTGCCTACGAAATATCTGGACGAGTGCAAACCATAGCATACATAATACTACCCACTGCACTAGAGTATGGAACACGTGACATATATTCCTCCTCCTTTAGGTTATTGGGTGACAAAGAGGCTGAAAGTCTGAAGTGTGATGCCAAAGGAGTACTTACCGGTTTGCAACTCATCATCCCAAAACGATCAAGAACCTTCTCGATGTACCTTTTTTATAAAAGGCACAACTCTCCTGCTTGCCTGTCTCTGATGATCTCCATGCCTAAAATCCTCTTTGTAGCTCCCAAATCTTTCATCTCAAAATCTTTACCAAGTAGTTTCTTCAAACTGTTGATCTCAGATATACTTGTAGAGGCAACAAGAATATCATCTACATATAGTAGCAGATAGACAAATGATCCATCACGCAGCTTCCTATGGTAGACACAACTGTCATACTCACTCCTTGAGTAACCATGACTTACCATAAAGTTGTCAAATTTCTTATACCATTGTCTAGGAGACTGCTTTAAACCATATAGAGATTTCTTCAACCTGCAAACATGATCCTCCTTGCTCTCAATTTGGAAACCCTTAGGTTGATCCATATAGATGACTTCCTCAAGATCGCCATGTAGAAAAGCAGTCTTCACATCAAGCTGCTCCAGTTCCATATCATACATAGCAACCATAGCTAGAAGCACACGAATGGAAGTATACTTAACAACTAGAGAAAATACCTCATTGAAGTCAATCCCTTCTTTCTGGCTATAACCCTTTGCAACCAGACATGCCTTGTATCTTACATCCTCAACTCCTGGGATTCCCTCCTTCTTCTTGAAGATCCATTTGCAACCAACAGTCTTCTTATCTTTGGGAAGTTTCACTAAGTCCCAAGTCTGATTCTTATGCAGGGACTCAATTTTCTCAGTCATAGCAATGCTCCACTGGGAAGATTCAGCACAAGTGACAGCCTCTGAGTAGTTTCTAGGTTCATTGTACTCCACCTCTTCAGCTACTGCCAAACAATAAGCAAAATCTGAGTTTGAAAACCTGGCTGGTGGCTTGATAGTCCTTCTGGGTTTGTCTCTGGCGATACGGTACGGCTGTACCTGTTGAATATCTAGAGTACCCTCATCTATTTCTGAAGTCTCAACCCGAATCTGTTGACCTGACTTAGAAGGAATATCACCTTCAAACTCCACCTGCTGTGTGGAACTCCCACTATCTTCATCGTTTGGCCTTAAGACTTCTTCTTTTGGATACAGCATAGCGGATTCATCAAATGTCACGTCTCTGCTGATGAGAAATTTTGGAAACTTAGGGTTTGGACATCACAACCTATAACCTTTCACACTAGAAGCATAGCCAAGAAAAATACATCTCTTAGCTCTCGGTTCAAGCTTTCCTTCATTAACATGAGCATAAGCAAGACAGTCAAATATCTTCAAATCAAAATAATCTACAGGTTTGCTTGACCACACCTCTTCAGGTGTCTTACACTCAATGGAAGTACAAGGAGATCGATTTAGCAACCAACAAGCAGTATTAACAACTTCTGCCCAAAACTCCTTGCCCAAACTTGCATTGGATAACAGACATCTAGCTTTCTCTATCAAAGTCCTGTTCATGCATTCTGCAACTCCATTTTGCTATGGAGTTTTTACAACTGTGCGGTGTCGTACAATGCCTTCCATTTTGCAAAACTCATTGAATTCATTATTGCAAAATTCAAGGCCATTATCTGTTCTTAGCCTCTTACTTTGCTTCCCAGTCTGTTTTTCTAGTAAAGTTTTCCACTGCTTGAAGGTTTCAAACACTTGACTTTTATGTTTTAAGAAATAAACCTAAACTTTACGAGAAAAATCATCAATGAAAGTGAGCATATAAGCAGCACCCATACCTTTAGAGAGAACCTGAGAAGGACCCCAAAGATCTGCATGGATATAGTCCAATGTTCCCTTTGTTTTATGGATGGCTGTACTGAAACTCAACCTCTTCTGCTTCCCAAAAACACAATGCTCACAAAATTCTAATTTTCCAGTGTTCTGACCACATAAAAGACCTCTCTTACTCAAGACAGCCATACCTCTTTCACTCATGTGTCCCAGCCGCATGTGTCACAATTTCGTCACGTCTGAATCTGAAACTGAAGTAGAAACTGCAGTTGAGTCTGTGACTGTTGAACCATGCAAGAAATACAATGTGTCAATTCTGGCAGCCTTCATCAATACAAGAGCACCTCTGGAAACCTTCAGAACTCCACCTTCACACCCAATCTTGTAGCCATTTTTCTCAAGAGTGCCCAAAGAAATAAGATTCTTCGTCAAATCTGGAATGTGTTTGACCTCAGACAAGGTCCTAATGACACCGTCGTGCATCTTGATCTACATTGTACCAATCCCAGCAACCTTACAGACGTGATCATTTCTTAACAGAACACCACCATTACTTGACTTGTAAGTGGTAAACCATTCCCTGTTAGGAGTCATATGTTGCGAGGCTCCAGTGTCCATGATCCAGGTATCTTGAAATCTGCCTTGACCTTGTGTAACACAAAGCAGATCATCACTCTCATTTGCTACCATATGAGCTTCTCCTGGTGGATGGTTCTTCTGATTACCGTCGTTTACTTTCTGCTTGTTTTTCAACTTGTAACAATCAGACTTAATGTGCCTTTTCTTCTTACAATAATTGCAAGTCAAATTCTTATGCCTTGATTTCGATCTTGATTTACCTGAATTCCGACCTCTCTCCTTTGATCTTCCTCGATCAATAATCAAACCAACACTCTGATTTGATGTCTCAGAAAATGTCAAACTACTATCAATTTTCTCCTTGGCCTGCAAATTAGTCTTGACATTCTCAAAGGAAATATCTTCTCTGCTATAAATCATAGTATCTCTAAAGTGCTTGTATGAAGGAGGCAAAGAGCACAATAGCAATAAAGCTTGATCCTCTTCGTCAATATGAACGTCAATTTTACTCAAATCAGTAACAATTGAACTAAACTCTCCAATATGTGATTTAAAAGAAGTACCTTCTGACATACGAAGAGTGTAAAGGCGTTGCTTTAATCGGAGTCTGTTGGTCAAAGATTTCGTCATGTACAGACTTTCCAATTTTAGCCATGCACCAGCTGCTGTTCTTTCACTGAGGATTTCTCTCAAAACTTCATTTCCCAAACTGAGTTGAATCGAGGATATAGCTCTTTCATCCATGTCATCCCAATCTATAGCAGACATTGACTCTGGTTTCTTCTACTTGCCATGTAGAGCCCTTTTTGTACCTTCTCATGTCAGAATTGTCATCATTCTAACTTGCCACAGTGCAAAATTAGTGTTTCCATCGAACTTCTCAATTTCAGACTTCACTGTTGATAAAGATGCAGAAGTCATTGCAACAAAACACTCACCACGAAAATTGAAGATACAAATTGATGGCCCAAATCACAAACTGCCTCCAAAGCTACAATGCCACCCGATGCTACAGTTTCCCCGGTGCTATAGTATCTCCAATCGATCTACAGTGCAACTCGCCGATCCGATCCGTTTAAGCTCGCTCGATGTTCCAGATAGTGCTTTGGGAGGTGTCGATCCAATGGCAATCACTCCACCTCCTTCTTCCGCAACCTATCTTCGGACTGTGGAGCACATGCGCTTTCTCTCCTCCAAGACTCGGTCGGACCACCACAGCCGCTGCTTCTCAGCCACCAATCAACCCTTAACACAACAGTTAAGGGTTGAGAGAAACAAAACAAATTGCCGAGGAGGAGATGCTTTTGGGTGGGCGGAGGAGTGAGAGAGAAAAAAAAAATTTTTCTTCATTTTTGTGGATCGTAGGCTGTTGAGGATGGACAAATTTTTTTTTTTCTTTTTCTGCAATCGGCCGGTAGGATAGGTGGCCGAGGAGAGAGAGAAAAAAACTTTTTTTTTTTTAGATTGTCGTGGTGGTGTGGGTGGCCAAAGGAGAGAGAAGAAAAAAAACTTTTTTTTTCTTCAGATCCTCGCGGTGGTGGGTGGCCGGAGGAGAGAAAAAAAAAAATTTTTTCTCAAATCGTCGTGGTGATGGGTGGCCCGAGGAGAGAGAGGAAAAAAAATTTTTTTTTTTTTACTCTAATACCAATTTGTTGTAACAAACAATAAATTAATGAAGAAAATAACACCAGAATTTTACGTGGTTCTGTCTATGTGACCTATGTCCACGGAAAAGACAGAGGGAATACTCTTATTAGTAGAGAAAGTGTATTACAAAATACAAAGAGTGTGGCTCACCTCTCAAATCTCTCTAAATTCTCATAACCCTATTATGCATATATATATATATAAGGATATAAGAAGGACAAAAGTATAATTTGAAATATAAGACATATTCAAACAAAAAATGTCACACAGAAGAGATTATTTTATTGCAGTTGTAAGTACAGAGAAATCAACTGTAGAAAGATCAACACGCCAAAATACTTCAAGAACAGACAATGCATGACCTGAAAGCACATTTTGGTGTCTGATTCAGGCATGCAGTGACACTAAATTCTGAAATCGATAAAGTGTTACATAAGAACATACTAACCTAGTTAATAAAAGCAGCATCCATGAAAAAAGAATAGAAATGATACAAATGATGAACTCTGAACTGTTAGACACATAGTCTTCACAAAGTTTATCCTTGCCAAATCTCAACAATACTCCACTACTAAATTCAACGTGCAAACTTATCCATTCAGTGATAGCTTCAAATTTGTGCATTTATCGACTTGTGAAACTTACAGATGTATGAGGATCATTCTTGAGTGGAAAAGTCGACGTGGGATTGTGCCCGAAAACTTGTTTTTTCCAAAATGACTGAGCAAGATTTTTACACAAATATTAACGTACAAAAAATAAATTCTATCGTAACAAGAAAAGAAAATAAAGCACAAATCAGATGGATATCATAAACAAATTAGACATACAAGTGTTTTGTATGAACTAGCATATCAAGGCCAGGTGTGGTGCCACTGGAGACTTGGTATTACACAGCTTGATTCATTTGATGGCAGGGGACTATGGTAAATGTGTGGTCAATTTCTTTGCCATGGAAAGTAAAAATAAATTTCCTTGCTATGGAATATGGCCAATGTACTTGGTTAAGTATAATTAATTAGCTGCTTCGCTGAAAGTTCATTCTTCTAAGAGAAGCAGGATCATGGCATCACTTGCTTGTGAGGCTCGTTACAATCAGCAATAGGGTGCAAATAGAACAGTACGGGGCTCGAAAGATGAGGTAATTAAAATAGATCAAATGTATAACTTTGACATAATTATTCTTCTACCATCGCCTAATCATCTTTATTTCGACATAGACAACTGGAGGAAATTATAGATTTTAAATCAATCCTCACAGAGGAATGAAGAATTGGTCCTGGATTACTTCAGTCAGAAACAATATTTATATGGAAGCACTTAATCTCAAAGGTAACTTACCACGGATTGATCACCGGCAAATCCATCTGATCTCACGACTCAGACAACACATCTACAAGTGGCAGCTACTTCCACAGCCCAAGAACTAATAGCTTTGAGAATCAGTAGATTATCTCTGATGTTGCTACTGCCCAGCAAAGTGCGGTAGGTGCTGCTGCATTGCCCCTGCAGTATGCTCAACCTGTCGTCGAGCTTTTTCCCTCCAGAATTTGAAGTTTAGTTTTAAAATTTAATGTAAGAATTGGAGCAAGTCAGAAGCTTGTCAAATGTTCTTTTTGTTTGCACTTACAAGTTACTTTGCAGGCTTGGAAGCTATAGAGTTTTACTAGTATTATGTAAAAGCTTTGGTCACTTGGACAAGCTATCTACGCAAGCCTTGTTTTTCCCTTGTACTGATGTTCCAGCATCTTTGTTGTATGGAAGCTGGTTATCATTGAAAATTAGAACGGTTGCTTTACTCATTCAAGTGTTAAACTCTCTTTTAACATCACAAGAAAAACACAGCCCTTCATTGTCTCTATCAAACTTCTGTCGTCATAAGCTCTGTAGAGCCTATTCATTCATCAATATCCTATCAATTTGATCAGTCTTTTGACTCCTTTATTGTCCAAAATCTGGCTTTTCAAGCTGATCTCTTCTGCTGCAATTTTTCTGCAGCTCATTCCTCTGCTACAATTTCTGCCGCATTAGTCTTTTTGCTACAAAGTTTCCTACTCTGCTGCACTGTTAGATTTTAAGTGCCATCAAGCATTTTGTTTCCTCCAATCTTTTTGGTTTGGTGTTTTAAGGGTACAGAGTAGAGGAATTATTATGTTTTTGCTGTCTGCAAAAACACAGGTAGTGTCTTTTTGGAGAGAAAGAGAGAGAGCAGTTCTACAATGTGAGGCAGCTATTTAGCATCTCTCGACGGCTCCATTTGCCAAACAAGTTGGAGGGAGATACAACTCCCTCCAAATGCATTCCCTTTTTATTTATTCTCAACTGGGTTGGGTTATTCTATCGTGGACAAGCTGATCCAAAAGTAGCATATTCACACGCAAGTATTACAGTTCAGTTTGAAGTTCTGATTCATAACATGACAGGAATATCAGGAGCAAGTCACAGTTCTTACAAGCAACATACACTTCCTCGTGTAAAACAGAATGCACAGACAATTTATTGTGGCTCTAACTTTGAGGGTGGAAAAGCCCCACTATACTCAAAGGCCTCTTCGCTGTAAGGATGGGATCTTCCTTTGCTAGCGCCCTCATAAGTTGCTGAAGTGGATGCTGATTCAGAATTTGGGTTTAAACCAGCAAGCTGCAAGATGTTCTCTATATCTTTCACTACTTCACCCATTTTAGGCCTGTCACCCCCAGACTCTTGTACACATTTCATTGCCAGATCCACAAACTTACTAAGACCTTTCAATGATGTATCCAACCAATAGCTGGATCAAGAATTTCTTGGAGGTTATACAAATCTTTTGTTACATCCATTAAGAGTTTCACTTCTCTTACAATGTATCTCCCCCTTTCAATTGGTCTTCTTCCAGTTATCAGCTCTAGCATCACAACTCCAAAACTATAGACATCGCTCTTCTCTGTCAACTGCTGTGTCATGTAATACTCTGGGTCCAAATAACCCTAATAAATATCAAGAAGTTTGTTAGTTAACCCCATAATTCACATTAAATAATGTTTTGTATTCTTTGAACAATCCATTTCATCCATATCTAACTTTTTGATGAAATAATAGTATAGCAAAAGTGAGTGATAATGAACCACAACTTGCTTACTTTTTCTCCTCAACACACTACTTTGCCTCCAAATTTCAGAATGTATAACATGCATGTATGCATACGTATTGGCCAATACCCTTTCCTATGGTTAAAATCTAATTGTTGAACTGTAGTACAACAATTGGGGAAAAATCATATGGAGCTTCTCATTTTGCTTTCAAGAAAGATCATCCAATGAATTATTGAACAATCAAGTTTTCCTTCAAAATAGTCCACAAATTGGAATAATATATTTGCATTTTAGTATTAATAACTGTTGAATCTTTAAAAATTTGTTGATTATTTTTTGACCTAATCTTTCTGATTTTTTGTTATTAACTAGTTGTTACTATTAATAATTATAGTTTAAGAAGTTTGGTACTCTTATTTCTGTTTTTTTGTTCCAAATTTTTGTATTAAAGCATATCATCAATCAATGAAATCTTAATCTTCTTCTTCCAATTTTCTTTTGTTTTTTATGTGCTACCTTCCTCTTGTTAAGTTCAATTAAGCCTAAAATACCAACAGTGTGGTATCAAAGCTCTCTTCTTAAAGGGACTCGTGAGTAAACCTAGTGAAAACTACCATAAAAGCTTAAACAACTTATTTTAATTATAGATTATAAAACACCCTTCAGAGCACTAGCACCACTTGTGTTTAATGGTAACAATTATCATGTCTAAGTAGCTAGAATGGAGGCACACCTAAAGGCAAATGATCTCTTGGAAGTTATTGAGAAAGATTATGAGGTTCATCCTTTGTCATACAATCAAACAATGGCTTAGATTAGAAATTATAAGGAAAAGAAAGAAAGAAAGAAAGTTAAAGGCAAAAGCTTTTTTATTTGTTGCTATCTCACCAACAATTTTTACCCAAAAAATAAATATGAAGGAGATAAAAGGATTAAGGGAATGCAAGTGCTGAATCTGGTTAGTGAATTTGAGATGCAAAATATAAAGAAGTCAGAGACAATCAAAGAGTATGATGATAAACTTCTTAGCATTGTTCAAAAAGTAAGTTGGCTTGGTTTTGAATTTTGTGATTCTAGAATAGTTTAGAAAATACTTGTGACTATTCTTAAAAGGCTTGAAGCTATTATTTCTTCCTTAGAATACTAAAGATCTTTTAAGAATCACCTTGGCAGGACTTTTAAATACTTTTCAAGCATAAGAACAAAGAAGAATAATAAGAGTTAGAAGGTTTTATAAAATAAGCATTGTAAACTAAATTGCAAACTAACTAAGGAGAAAAAGGTTTTAAAAAGAAAAATAAAAAGAAGAATTTTAGCAATCAAGATGCAATCACTAACACTAGTAAAACAATGAAGAAAAAAATAAAGAATTTTATCCTTATAAGCATTATAGGAAAAGGGTCATCCTCCTTTCAAATATTGGAAAAAACCTAATGTCAAGTGTAAGTGCAACAAGTTGGGCCATTATAAGAATGTAGAAATAATTTTCAATAAAAGAATGAGGCTCAAGCTGCAGATCAATAAGAGGAAGAGTAGCTATTTGTAGTAACCTATTTTACAAGTAGTAGCTTAAATGAATATTAGCTAATAGATAGTGGTTATACTAGTCACATAACCTGTAATCAAAAGCTTTTTAAAAAGCATGACAAATCACAAGAATCAAAAGTTAAAATTGGCAATAAAGATCTTATTACTATCAAAAGAAAAAGAATTATAGTCATTAAGAATTGCACAAATACAAAATTAATTTATAATTTTTTGTATATACTTGAAATTGACCAAAACTTATTAAATGTGAGTTAATTAATTGAGAAGGAATTTAAAGGCAACTTTGAAAATAAGCAATGTTTAATCAAGGATTTTAATGATAAGAAAATCTTTAGAATCAAAATGAGAGGCAACGTTTCTCACTTAATCTAATAAAGGAGGAATAAGTAGCTTTTTCAATTATTATTATACCATTTCTATTATACAATAGTGTTGAAAATGCAAAGAAAGGAGCTGATTTGAGGCTTACCTTACTTAGAGCCCGACTTACAAAGTTCTAAGGCATGTTAATATGACAAACAAGCAAGACTACCCTTTCAACAAGCAGCTTGTAGAGCAACTAAGAAGCTACAATTAATTCACACCAATTTGATTAGACCTTAAAGGACTTCTTCACTTAAAGGGAGTAAATATTACATTGTCTTTATAAATGATTTCACCAAAATATGCTAAATTTATTTTCTCATGTTTAAGTTAAAGGTTACCAATGTGTTTTAAAAATTTAAGTAATGGATTAAGAATCAAAGTAACTGTAGGATCTATGTTTCTAAAGTCTAATAACAAGAAGTACATTTTAAAACAATTCAATCTATTTTGTGAAGATAAGGCATTAAGTATCAACTTCTAACTCCATACACTTCTTAATAAAATAGAGCCAGTAAATGAAAGAATAGTATTATAATGAAAATGGTTAGATATATGCTTTATAAGAAAAAGTTATTGAAAGAATATTAGGCAGAGGTTGCAAATACTACAATATTATTGCTAAATAGACTTCCCACTAAAGCTATAAACGAGAAGACTCATTTTAAGGCCTGGTATGGTTACAAGACCTCATTGAAAAATTTTAAGTATTTAGATAATTGTATTTTACAAATCTAACTTGTAACCAATAACTTGAAAATCTAATAACTTGATGTTAAGTCAACATTCTTAAATAGATTTCTAAAGGAAAAAATCTATGTTAAGCAACTTAAAAGCTTTGTTATAAAAGGGCACGAGGACAAGGTCTATTTACTTAAGAAGACTTTATATAGTTTAAAATAGGCCTAAAGAGTTTGATACAATAAGGTTAATAAATACTTATTGAAACTAAGCTTTGTTAAAAGTCTTAATAAATCCATTTTATATGTCAAAGGTGATTAAGTTAACTTTATTGTGATCTCTTTATATGTTAATGATCTTTTGGTCATAGGTAGCAATGTTGAACTTATTCAACAGTTTAAGAAAGGCATGATGCAAGTCTTTAAGATGAAAGAATTGAGAGAAATGTCTTATTTCCTTATAATGAAAATTAAGCAAGAAAAAAAATAAGATTTTTCATTTATCAAAGAAAGTATGTAAAAGAGACCCTAAAGAAATTCAACATGGAGAATTGTAAAAGTAAAAGCACTCTTATGTGTCAAAAGGAAAAACTATACAAGGATGATGGAGTAGAACAAGTGGATAAAACACTTTACAAAAATTTAATTGGTTACTCAATGTATCTTACAACAACAAAACCAGATATTTTGTATGTTATAAGTGTACATTTAAGATTTATGAATTATGCAAATAAATCTTATTTTAAAATAGCAAAAAGAGTTGACAGTATGTCAAAGGGACCTTAAGTTATGGTATTAACTTATGTTTATCATAGAGTTTTTGGTTGCAAGGTTATTTTGACAATGATTAAGTAAGGTCTTAAAATTACTTAAAAAACACATCAGGCAATTAATTTAGCTTTGGATTAAGGGTATTCACTTGGCATTTGAAAAAAGTAGAAAATTGTTACATAACCAACGATTGAAGCAGAACTATAATAGCAACAATAACTATTAATCATGCCTTGTGGCTAAGAAAAGTTCTAATTGATTTGCACTTAGAGGAAAAGATGAGTACAAAGGTGATGGTGGATAACCAAGCAACCATAGCCATCTCTAACAATCCAAATTTCATGACAAAAACTAAAGATTTCAATATAAATTTATTTTTCATCATTGATGTCCAAAAGATGGTGTAGTATGTTTAAAGTATTGTAAGATTTAAAGTTAGGTTGCAGATATCTTTACCAAAACTTTTCCAAGAAGTAAGTTTGAGTTTTTAAAGGAGAAATTTGAAATTTGCATCTACTGTGCAAGGAAAAGTGTTGAATGTATGAATTCATAGTTGTTAAATCTCTAAAAATTTACAAATCATTTTTTGATCAAGTCTTAATCATTTTCTGTTATTAATTAGTTGTTACAGTTAATAGTTGAAATTTAGGAAATTTGTTACTTTTATTTTTATTTTTCTATTACAAATATTCGTATATAAGCAATTTATCAACCAATGAAATCTTTATCTTCTTCTTCTAATTTTCTTTTGTTCTTTCTATACTCTCTTCCTCTTGATAAGTTTAACTAAATCTAAAATACCAATAAGGAAAAGGCAAGAAAATAAAACAATAATAGTAAATAAAGAAATTTATAGGAGTGGAAAGCTAGTTTTATTTGCTTATAGGAAATATGTGATATTTTTTAATCAAAATTTTCATGCTTATTAACACTCAATTTCAATTTAACCAACATCATGAACTATACATTTTAGAACTCAATTTTCTTTTTAGTTCTTATCAGAACATAAAATGGTTAAGCAGGAGTAATGAGGTACTAACCATTGTCCCTTTAACTTGAGTAGTAACATGCCCCTTTTCGTTATCTCCTACAAGCTTGGAGAGACCGAAATCTCCAACTTTTGCATTTAAGTGTTCATCCAGTAAGATGTTGGTTGATTTTATATCCCTATGGATAATGGGAGGATTAGCAAGCTCATGGAGATAGGAGAGACCGCTAGCTGCACCAAGGGCTATTTTGAGTCTTCGAAGCCAATCCAACCTTATGCCTGTTTGCCCTGCTCGAACAGGAAAGAAGTGAGCAAGAAATATGTATATTTGGATGAAGAGAGAGTGCTCACACGGACTACGATATAGCTTATTATGCACAAAAAGGAGCAAAATGTATTGTCTTTTGATAGTTCATTATTTAATTCCTTACTAAATTTGCAGTCTATGCTGTCCTGATCCCATAAGTAAAAGATAAGGAAACAATAAACTAGAAGCATGAGGAGGACTTAAGGTGGTGGAAAATTCGTCTATCTTCGTGGGGCACAAAAAGGTGGGGGAGAATTGATTTGTTTTTGCGTAGCATAACCCCGAGCTTAAGATCATAGAACATTTTTTCAGCTTTAGAGAGCAGAGGTTATCTGGAATTTCACATTCTTAAGCCCTGGGAGAGGAGTAGCTTAGCTACTCATGTGGATATATATTCAACATGTTTGCCTTGGCTCCAACAATGCACATAGACAACAGAGTACAGTCACCTCGTAGATTATCATGTGTCACCATAGAATATCCCTTTCTTTTGTTATTTTTAAGAGGATATAGTCATTAGTCAGAAGTTCTTCTAAAACATACATGTGTGCTTTTCAAACATAACAAAACCAAAAAAAAAAAAAAAAAGGCAAGGATTCATGTGGTATAGAGATAAAGCATCAGCTGCAGCTCCATGAGTTACCTGATAGACTCTCTCTAAGATTACCATTTGGAATAAACTCATACACTAGCATTTGCTCGCCTCGCTCAAAGCAGAATCCCAGGAGGCTTACAAGGTTTTTATGATGAACCCTTGATAGCAGCTCGATCTCAGTTTTGAATTCCACAGCACCCTGCATTGATCCTTGTTGAGCCCGTTTTATGGCAATCAATTGCCCGTTGGCAAGAGCTCCCCTGTAAACCTGTGAAATTTATTGCATAAGCAAACTTCCTGCTTCTCCCATTATCAGATTAAAGATATATGAATGTTAACATGATCTCCCTAAATTAGAGTTTTTCTTCTTTTGTTCGTTGCAAAGGATTTTTGTTTTATATTTTGAGTAAATGTTTCAATCTATCAAGATTTACGAAGCACTAGGAAAGTAATCATTTTTTCCATATACCAGTCTTTCTTTAAATTAAAGCCAAATCATGATATGTGTTAGGGGAAAGAAACTCCCTCAATATCACGGACTCCAGGAGAGTAAGCAAAATTAAGTTCTCTCCTGTTGGATAATTCATTTGAAATGCTTTAGTTGCAATTGCAGCAGAGAGAGAGAGAGAGAGAGAGAGAAACCTTTCCATATCCGCCGGATCCAATGTCACTGGCTTCTGAAAAGTTAAAAGTGTATTTCCTAAGTTCTTCGAAAGTGAAGCGCCTGGCTCCCTTTAATTGAGGAACACCACCACTGTTTTTATTTTCATCCCAATGCACTGCATTGTAGGTTTTTAGAAGTATAAAGCAACCGGTGGAACCAAAATTTTCAATAGTGAAAAGAAAAATACTTGACTTTAAAAATAATAATAATAATAATAATAATAATAATAATAAGGAAGAGTCTCGTTCTCATGGTACCAAAAGGATTGCTTTCTTCAGTAGCTCTTTCGGCTTTCTTTTTCTGACGATAACCATAAAGCCCTGCAAGAAGCAATAGCAGCAGAAGGACACATCCCCCAACAGCAGCCCCAATGATAATGCTAGTGCTGGATGATCCCCCATGATCTGCTTGATAAGGAAGAGAAGAGTCATTATATACCATTTACAAGAGAGGAAACAACAAAAATAACTGCATCCACTAGTGAGCTTTTGAATAGAAAGGCGAAAATACCAGCAAAATGCAGATAAAGATCACCCCAAAAATAGAAAGTGCCAAAGTCCTGCTTTGGAGGCTTGAATGTTTGGTTGCTTAGCACAAAACTAATAGCTACAATCGCTGTTCTATTGAAATGATCCTGGCCAGATGGAAAGACTTGAAGGTTTATAACAAGGTAATCAGAGGAATCCATCGTTGGATTACTTAAAGAAACTGAATCCACAGCAATTGACTTGAAGGAATCCATCAGGGAGTTCTGGAGAGATGTATAGATAGCTGAATTTTCCAAGTTCGAGAAGGACCAAGCTTTGACGATTAGTTGCCCTGTGAATGGATATGCACAGCTGCAGTTTGGGCTGGAAACCTGTTTTGCAGTGCAGGAAGCTGGCTGACAATTATTTGGCGGCGTAGAATAAAGATCGGTCTTTTGCTTATCAGTGCAGTAACTTTTTGACACTCCTGTTTCCTCACAAATTGGATTTCCCACGAGTCTGTAAAATTCAAGACATGGAACTATCTTAATCTTAGGCTGCAAACAAGAAACAAGCACGTGGCATAGCGATTGACCATGCAGTCAACAGAGCCACTTACATTACGCGAACTTGATTTTCTCCTGGATATTCAGTAATGGAATTAGCTCGCAAATCAATGAGTTGCAGCTTCTGACTGGGGCTTGATCCAAGGTCTAACGAGCCATTGAGCAGGTTTTTCCCTAGTACCCTGTCAGTGTGGCCAAAATCAACAATAAAACAGTCTAGAATCTATTGTATTGAATCCAAAATTACAACAGGTGGTAACCATTTTGTTTTCTTTGGTCCATGGATACTCGGCATCAATAAAAGTGAAGCTGTGCTGATTAGAGCCAGCTTGACACTCACACGCTCTCCAAGTTGGGTAGACTGAAGAGGCTAGATGGAACTTGTCCTCGAAGTTGTGTTCGCTCCATCATTCTGCCACATAACATTAGAGACAGGTAAGGAATGTCCCCTTTTGAATTAATAAATCAATGTTCATACATTCACAAAGAGCAATTGAAGTGAAGGATAACGATGTAGGTTATCAACAAAACCAAAGAAAAAGCACACTTGTTGTAAAAAATATTAGAAGCTTAGGATAGGCAAATCAATATAGGCAGTCCAATTGATAAAGGATGAGGAGTAGCACGAAAAAGAATACCATGCAGCAAGCAGGTCTAAGCGACAGGAAATCCCTAAACACTAAGCCCAAAACACATGCCGTGCAAATGATTATGCCATGGCTGATGATGATGATAAAAGAATAGCTATTAATGGTCAACCGATGTGGCAGGAGAACGAGGACGACTTGCTTGAGTTTTGCTCAAATTGTGCAAAAAGAGAAAAAAAAAAAAAAAAAAAGAGCGATGGCGCTACGTGATAAAAAGTTGAGAACACATTAACAAGGAAACAATTAGGTATAATTAGAACAATGGTTAAAGCTTGCCTTTATACAATGCTAAGTGCACTATGCAAAGTAGGATGGGAAAGCATTTGAGTAGGCACGCCTTGAAATAATCTTTTCGGAATTAACATTGGTAATTTTGGAAGCTATATACGGATGATGTTTCCGAAAAAGCCGTATTGCTTGTAAAGTCACAGCTAATTAGACTAATAAGTAATGTGACATAAATGAACAGATTCCCAGACGTATAACTCCATGTTAATTCATTTAAAAAAAATGGTGCAAGAATTTTAGTCAAAGGATCCGTGGTTAATGGACATACTTCTTTGCCATTTCTGCCTTTGGCCTGTGTTCCTTGTTGAAAAAAATGCTTGAGTTAGAATAACTAAAATATTTCAAAATGCCCCCAGTTTAGGGAGACCCCTGCTCACTTTCGAGAATTTCGATATGGTTGACTAACACTGAGAGAGAGAGAGAGAGAGAGAGAGAGAGAGAGAGCGAGAGAGAGAGAGACGGAGACATACAATGTTGTCAAAGATTGTAATCCTGAGAACCAGGAGGGGAATTCTGATACTTCAAAGCTATTGTTGCTCATGTCACTGCAGATGACATTTGACAAAGAATGCATATAAAGAATGATAAAACTATGAACATAAAGAAATTGTAAAGAGCCATGCTAATAGGTTCCATAAATCTTACAAGTAGGTGAGAACAGCCAGGCTACTAAGATTGGGAAAAGGCCCTGAAAATGGTTGTCGGACAAAATGCTGAAAATTTACCAGCAAGAGTCATTAACATTATGAGAACTCCGATGCATTAAAATATTATCCAATATCTGTCTTGATGATACTTACAACTCACTGACACTGACAAGATTATTGAGGCTTGAGGGGATAGTTCCAGTTAAGAAATTCCTGTCAAGGCGCCTGTGGCCAATGCAAAAAGGTCTAATAGAACCTCTAATAGCAGGAAGCTCAGCACGAAATTGCTCTAAGTTATTGGTGTTGATACTTACACAACTTCCAAAGATGTGACATTGCCAAGGGTATCAGGAATGCTACCCTTGAATTTGTTGCCTTCAAAGAGGCTGCCAAGAAGAAGATGAGGAAGAAGAAATGTCACACAGAAGAGATTATTTTATTTGCAGTTGTAAGTACAGAGAAATCAACTGTAGAAAGATCAACACGCCAAAATAGTTCAATAACAGACAATGCATGACCTGAAAGCACATTTTGGTGTCTGATTCAGGCATGCAGTGACACTAAATTCTGAAATCGATAAAGTGTTACATAAGAACATACTAACCTAGTTAATAAAAGCAGCATCCATGAGAAAAGAATAGAAATGATACAAATGATGAACTCTGAACTGTTAGACACATAGTCTTCACAAAGTTTATCCTTGCCAAATCTCAACAATACTCCACTACTAAATTCAACGTGCAAACTTATCCATTCAGTGATAGCTTCAAATTTGTGCATTTATCGACTTGTGAAACTTACAGATGTATGAGGATCATTCTTGAGTGGAAAAGTCGACGTGGGATTGTGCCCGAAAGCTTGTTGTTTCCAAAATGACTGAGCAAGATTTTTACACAAATATTAACATACAAAAAATAAATTCTATCGTAACAAGAAAAGAAAATAAAGCACAAATCAGATGGATATCATAAACAAATTAGACATACAAGTGTTTTGTATGAACTAGCATATCAAAGCCAGGTGTGGTGCCACTGGAGACTGGGAGGGATCCTGAAAGATTGTTGTCAGATATATCCAGCCAATAAAGATTGGATAGTTTGCCAATTGAAGGCGGAATTGGCCCAGTGAAGCCATTAGAATTTAGAGATCTGCAGTCCATCAATAAAACAGCAAAAAGGAGAGATTTAAGAGGTCACGGTAATGTAGACTTTCGGATATTTTGTCCCCATAATTGATCCTCTTTGGGATCTTCCAACACTTAAAATCCAAGGAAAATTGTAACTTTTGTTGACATTGGAGTAAAGAGGTAAAACTATAAGTTGAAATCCTTACAGATAAATAAGGCTCTGCAGAGATCCTACGGAGTCTGGGATAGGACCATTGAAACTACAATTAACCAAAATTCTACAATGCAAGAGAAAATCATCGATTTGATTAGAGACTGCAACCAAACAAGAATTTGTGTACCAACATTCAACTAATGCTTGAACAATCTATGCTCTTACAAGTTCGTCAGCTTTTTCAGATTCCCAATTGATGTTGGAAGAGGTCCTGTTAAGTCCTTGTTGTATGATAAATCTCTACACGAGGAAGCTAGTAATCAGAGATGAATAATAACAATCTTAGGCATGCAAGGCACCCCCAAATTTTATATTATTATTAATGTAGTAGTCCATAACCAGTGGTGCCCTTCTCAAGTGCAAACAGCATCAAGGACTATCCTTGAAATATTTAATTAGTGCAGTGCTGTAAATCTACCTGAGAGGGTGAGCAGTGCAATCTAAACATAACAAATATGAAAAAGCAGCAGGCGAAGCAATTCAATAGTAAGTTGAATCCTAGCAAAAAAGAAGTGAAATGCCAAGACATACAGAATCTGCAATTCCGATAAAGATGTTATGTCTCCAGACAGCCCACCATTCAATCCCATGCTTGCCAATGTTCTGTAGTTAAGAAATTCAGGAAAATATCATAAATCAGCAGCAAGAATGTTAAAAGTCTCAATTACAATTTTTTTTTTTTTTTGAGAAGGTTGAACTTTATTCGTACGGAAAGTCTCAATTACAATGCTAGAACATGAAATATTATTGCAATTTTTCAGTGGCTTACATGGAAGTTACTCGCGACCCGGTGCACCGAATGCCTACCCAATTGCTTCCACAAGGGTCAGAACCCACCCAATTAGGTGGGGTGTTTTTCCAGACATCCTTAAGAGCAAGCAACGCACTAACTGTATCATCAGAAGTCAAAAGATAAATGATGAAGTCACTCCACAGTCCACAATCTCAAAACTTGTAAATTACTTGGAATAGTCGGACAGATAGATGATGAATGATTTACAAAAGTCAATATCTTTTGGCCTCCAGATCCCATGGAATTTATGCAACAAGCAAAAATAGGAAATAGAAAACAAGCTGCTAGATGAAGTGAGAACCTAGTCCCATCCAGATTCCACAGTAAGACATAAAAAGAAATCATTGTTTTCTGCCAAATCATATATGCAACAAGATAACTGGCTCTGCATTTTGCAGCCTTTAAAGTTGGACGAAGGCATGTTACCCCTCACCAAAAACAAAATCACCTTTATGCACAGCAGATATACAAATACCCCATCCTTAAAGCAGCAACTATAAATCTTGGTTCATATCAAGAAAAAGTTGAGAAGGGTTTTAAGCTGCCATCAAAACACTCAAATACTAAAATATGCATCCGTGGATACATAAGCTGGAGAACATACGTCGGAGTCAATGAAAGAAAGAACTCGTTGACCCGCGATGAACCGAACAACGAAACACAAGAACACCAGATTTATGGCTGAACTTAGTCATCATTACTTGTCAAAGCTGCAACGACACAAACCCGGATCAAAGACACGAGCAGGACTACCAGGGAAGCGGAACCCATTTTGTTTGTCAACCAAAGTTCAAAATGCTATCTTTGTTCTTCTATCCTCTATCTTCTCTTCTTCTATCTTGTTTCCCCTCGTAAAATTTTGCAATGCTGAAAACCCAGTTCTTGTCGGGCATCAAAATTTCCTCCCCTTTATTGAGCTGCAAGAATGACCTCACGAGACCAATTTTTTTAGTGCTTTTACCAAGTCAATGAGTGGTTGTTGATTTGCTTGGTCCATCCATATTACTGATAATCAAATAAGATTATCAATCAAAACTGATGCTACCTATTTTCTATTTGCATGGACTGCAAAATTTCCACCCCTTTGTTGAGCTGCAAGAATGATCTCACTAGACCAATTATTTTTGCTTTCAAATTAGTAATTTTACGAAGTCAATGACTTCTTGTTGCTTTTGCTTGTTTTATTCATCTTACTAATAATCAAATAAGATTGTCAGTGATCACTCACCAAACCTCTTTCTTCATTCTTAGAAAAACAAATGATCAAAAGTTGGAGCAGGCTTTTGATTACCCTTTCCAATCAAACAATGTCAATATCGAGAGTTCATAAGACTTTCGAAGTAATCTAATCATCGAAAGAGTTCCCATTAAGTGCCGGCACAGCCTGAAATTGCGGGGACACGGTCTAGCTACGTCAAATATAATTTTTTAATTTAAAATTAGTACATTATTTAGGGAATATAATATAATTTTTGAACCGTCCATGGCCCAGTGAATTAAAAAAAAAAAAAAAAAAAAAAATCTTTCATTTTCATCCTCCGTCCAAATATTTTTTAAAAGAAAGTCTTACGTACGTACGTACATACATACATATATATGAAACATATTGATTAGTTATCCTCTCTTGATTCATGGAGTTCATGTCTTGAATTAAAATTTAGTTTATTATAGGGTATAAAAATGTAATTTTTTTATATCAAAACTGTAAGTAATAATGTTATATTTCTTGAAAGTGAACGATATATTGTTAAAAAAATACATGATAGTTTGATTTCGTAAAAGCACGGATACTGTACCTAGATTTCTCCTTTTAAAAAAACTTAACCACATTTTACCTTAAAAAAAAAAAAACAAAGAGAATTTTTAACTGATAAAATGTATTTTTTAAAACAAGACATTATCTCTTTGGAAAACTATATCACATTTTCTTCCAAATGCCTTTTTATTTATTTATTTATTTATTTTTGTTTTTTCCCACGAGAGCATGTTCCAGACGGACGTACAACCATTGGTTCACAGCAGACTTGTCAAATCCATATAATTTATTAAGGTATCTGAAGCTGCTCCAGCAGGCGGGAATGAGCAATTTCGAATAAATAAAGCGGAGCTTTGTCCTTTTGTGGGACCGTTGCAAACTGGAGCCTATCAACTGCCAACTTTGTGGGCTGGGGTCATTAAAATAATAATTTTAGTATTTATAAAATTTTATTTTATTAAAAAACATTTAATGTATTTAAAAAGTAATAAAATGTTTGAGTAAGTCGAAAATGTATTAAAAAAATCTGAAAAAGGTGTAGCAAGATTAATATTTAATATTATTTCACAATTTACCAAATTTTTCATATATTATATTTGAATTATATGTATATTTATTTTTTCCATTATGAATAAGATCTGCAGGAGACATAGCCCATCGAACTGCATCACCGAGCATTTTCCGATATGATAATTAAATACTTAAAGTTACGTACGCAGACTTTTCTAGCCAAAGGTCATGATCTGCTCTTAAAAAGTCAATTCTCAATGGCGCATTTAAAAATGGTTAACCATACCATTTCTTGTCCGATTTTTCATCGGTCAAAAAAGTCTTGCTTCCAATTAGTTTTATTTTATTATTTTTTTACAGTATTTTCAACAGTTTAGTGAGGTAAGATATAATTTTTTTATTATCTTATAAATTATATTATAATTATTATTTTATAATTTATTTTTTTATTTTATAGTATTTTAGTAATATTAAAAATTTTAGTAAGCTATTTAAGAATAATATTTAAATAATTTAAAATATTTTCTTATTTAGGTTTAAAATATTTTTAAATTAAATAAATAATTTTAATTATAAATATACATAAGTGTATGGGTTAAGATCTCCTATAAATCATATAATTTTACAAAATTATAATATTTAATTATTTCAATATCCTGCTATTCTTTTCTTGTGCAAGGGTTATATTTTTTGGTAAATTTTAAAAATTTTATTTAAAAGTACAATCAAACCTTTTGTTATCTATTTTATCACTTTTATCGTATCAAATTTTAAATTTATTTTACATAATATCATATTACATCTCTATACTTTTATCTTACGTCGGTGATATTATAGTAACTTTGGCTTATATTGAAGTTATCATATGAGCTCCAAGGTAATCTCTTTAATGAGTTACAAAATTATAAATACAACAAATTTTGTACTAGAAATATTCCTTGTAATTAGTATTTTCATACTTAAGTTCTTGATTTCAAAGATATTTTTCTTTGATAAAAATTTTTTATTAAAGATTTTATAAGACAATTAACAAAAATTGATACTTATTTTGAATACAATGATATTTGTGAGAAGAAGAAAATGATTTTCGTGCATTACAACATGTAAAGTCTATGGCTAACCCAATAACGAAAGTTTCCTAAAGGTACTAAAGCAAGCTCTCATGAGATAGAAGATCTTCTTTATAAAAACTAAAGAGATTCAATTTAGAACTATCTTATATTTAAAGGTCCAATATTAGAATAATTTTAAAGGTTTTCCTTAACTTTGTCTATGTGAACAAACAATTCAAAATGTCTCGACTTTTTTATTTTTAGAACAGGTTTGAGTCAAATAGCAATAATTCAAAGCACTTGTTTTTATATTTAAAAAAACCTAAGGACTTAATCGTATGGATATCTAAGTCCAATAAAATACATAGGTATAGGAAAAATCTCCAGTCAAATAGAGATTTTTTCTTTTGACTAGCTTTCGATTATTAATACGATATATATAGGAAGAATTCTCAATGTGAAAACAGAAAGACAAAGGGTTGATCTTTGAATAAGAAAAAGAGTGGATTTGTAGTCCAAATGAATTGGCTTATTCAAAAAAGCCTTATTTTTTGGAAAATCTATCTCATATCTGGTATTATACGATTCTACTTTGTATGAACTCCAAATCATTCTCTTGAAGTTCATCCTCTTTATCATAAATGATTCGTTTGTTCTGAAATGACCTACTCCTTGCATAAGGATTATATTGCCCCTAATTTTTATGAAATACAAGATGCTCATTGAATAATAAAAACCAAATCCTCGATGCTATAACTTTTGATATTTAAGGAGTTCATTCTCTTATAGATCAATAGAGTTGTTTAAGTCTCATTCATATTATTATAAATATAGATATAGATAAACTAAAAGAAAAAGAAAAAGAAAGGTGTAGTTGAATGGCAAAATAATATTTAATATTTTTTATTAAAATGTGATAAGTTTAAAATTTAATAGTGGATAAATATAAAAAATTTAAAAGTATTTGAATTATATGGTGATGAAATATTTGAAGAAATTTTAGAAAGAGTTAAAAAAACAATTTAATTCTTATTTTTTAACTATTAAAATCATGGAAACAAGTTTAATTTTTTAAGATGAGTTATCTTGTCCCTACACCAAAATTTTTAATGAAGTATTAGTTGAGGAAATGTCTCAAAAAGAAGAAGAAACATTCGTCAATAATCGCATGTTAATTGAGGCAGATGCTTCCTTTTATATTAGTAAAGATTTCAATAAAAACCAAACAATTATAATATTGTCTATGAATTCTATTAATTCAAAAGGTGAACTCATAACTCACAGCTCCTAAATTCTATTAATTTATCATCTAGTTATATTGATTTTCTTAAAATAAACTATCAATCAGATGATAGTTTTGATATTAATTACTTATATAATGGTTTATAAAAGAAATTATTGGTTTATATTAGAGATATTAATTTATTCTAAATATTTGTTCCTAAAACATAAAAGATGTCAATTCCTCATTATTAACTTGAGAGCAAGTTTCTTCTAAGTAGAGAAGTCTAATGTAAAATAATTATTTTTTATTATCCTATAAATTATATTATTATTATTATTATTTTATAATTTATTTACTTTTTATAGTATTTTAGCATAATTAAAAATTAATAAACTATTTAGGAATGATATTAGAATAATTTAGATATTTTAAAATATTTTCTCATTTAGATTAAAAAGTATTTTTTAATTAAATAAATAGTTTTAGTTATAAATATGTATGTAAATTTATAAATTAAGATATCCTACAAATCATAAAGTTCTACAAAATAATAATATTTAAATATTTAAATATTTTATTATTCTTCTCTTATAAGATAGTTATATTTTTTGGTGTATTTTGGATATTTTATTTAAAGTTATAATTGAGTGTTGACCTTTTTATTTATTTCACATACTTTCATCTTAAATCAAATAGTATTAAAGTGTAAATTTGTCTAACTTGGTATCATCCGATGCGCTTTTATCTTACATTAGCGATATTTGAGTAGGTTTTAGCTATATTGACATTATTGTACAAGATTTAAAGCAATATTTTTAATGATAAAGATAATAAAGAGAAGACTTTATCAAGAGTTATAAGATCATGAATACAATAGATCTTATACTGAAAATACAGTATGTTCGTACTCATATTCTTGATTTTAAATATATTTCTTTCTTTAATGGAAGCTTTTTCATTAGAAATTTTGTAAGATGGTTAACAAAAATCAATACCTATTTTGAATATAATAATATTTGTAAAGAAGAGAAAATGACTTTTATGTATTTCAAACTTGAAGATAGTTAAGTTAAATGATGGAATAATATTCAATATTTTTAATAAAAATGTAGTAAGTTTAAAATTCAATTATAAATAAATATAAGAAATTTATTAGTGCTAAAATTCTATAATCATACTTATGATTAAATTTTAAAAAAAAGCTAAAATTAATTTAATTCTTATTTTATACCTATTGAAATCATGGAAACAAATTTAATCTCTAAAGATAGGTTATCTTGTCCTTATACTAAATTTTTTAATCAAGAACAAGTTGAGTAGATGTCTCAAAAAGAAAAAAAAAATATTTGTTGATAATCATATGTTGATTGAGTTGGATAATTTCTTTTGTATTAAAAGTGATTTCAACGAGAATAAAAAAATTATGGTATTATTTATGAATTCTTAAAAGGTCAATCCATAATTCATACGTCCAGAATTTTGTTAATTTTTTTATCTTTTTGGAATACACCATTAAGCAAATAATTTTTTAGTATTAATTACAATTCACAAGAGAAATTATTAGTAAGTAGAGGGTTTAACGTAGGACACACCATTAAGATTATTTTTTATTATCCTATAAATCATATTATAATAATTATTTTATAATTTATTTACTTATTTTATAGTATTTTAGTATAATTAAAAATTTTAATAAATTATTTAAGAATTATATTAGAATGATTTAAATATTTTAAAATATTTTTTCATTTATGTTAAAAATATTTTTTTAATTAAATAAATAATTTTAATTATAAATACATATATAAACTATAGGTTAACACATAATACAAATCATAAAATTTTATAAAATTATAATATTTAATTATTTAAATATCTATTTTTTATAAATTTTAAAAATTTTATTTAAAAGTACAAGCGGATTTTTACTTTTTGTAATTTCATATCATATTAATTTATATTTATATTTATATTTATATTAGTTGATATTATTATTTATAATAAATTATTTAATAATTTAGCTTTTTACACTTTCCATCGACACCAAATAATAACAGCATTAAAGCAATCGCAGTTCACACACATCATAGCTGGGAAACAAACTCCGCAGCCACTCCATGTTCTTGTCAAAACAAACCCTGCCCACTCGTCAATCTCCCAATTGTTTGTTTGCTGTCTTTTCCTTCAATTTAAGCTCGCAAATATGAATTTAAAAAGTAAATATATTTTTCTGATTTATCCAGACAAGGTTGTGGTGAAATAAAAATATTTTTAAAAAATTGTATCTTACATTAAAAATAATTTTTTTATTTACTAAATAATATTTAATTTATATTTTATAAAAAAAACTTAAAAATTAGCATCAAACATATATAAATAATTCCAAATTTAAACTTGGTACGAAAGATTGAATGTGATTATGTTATAGTGCAATTTAAAATTATTTCTTTTTTCTTATTTGTGAGATTTTAAATATGAATTAAAATAAATAAGTTCTTTTTTTATACGATTAATACTATATTTTTTTGTCTTCCTTATAAAAAATTATTTAATTCATCAAAATTATATTATTTTTATTAACTTATTTATAAACTGCACATTAGTAAGAATTGTCATAACTTATTATATGGTAATAATTTATTTTGAAAGTGAAAAATTATCTTAAAAAATAATATATATATATATATATATATATATATATATATGTTAAATAATTCGTTTTTTTATATATACTCAATTTTTTGTTACTATATATTTTTTTAACAATTTTCCTGGATAAGTAAAAATTTATCATTTCGATGGAGCAAGCAATTATAGTTCCTCGATAGGAGAAAGGGGCGACTATTTCTGATGTAGCAGTTGGGAGAGATAAAAAATAAATAAATAAATAAAAACATTCCAGCTCCTTGGGAGAAACGCTATTGGCTAGAGCGGAAAAGCACCGTACACTAACACACAAGTACAAAAAAAAAAAACAAATTTGTTTTATATTTTATAAATAATATTTAATATAACATAGAAAATATTTGGTGTTATATATAATTTTATGTAAAAATTTACTTCATTTTCCATAAGATTCTTATCGTGTGGTGTAAAAAATTATTCATGTCATATGACCACGTTATATTTAGTTGTGTATCTATATTAACATCTTTCAACAAAAGAAAGTCCTCGCCTGCCAAATGGCTTAATGGATATTTCCAGCATTAGTGACTACATATGTGTTCTTGAATAGATAGTAAACGGAGAAGAAGAGTGGTTAAAAAATTCTCGTAATATCTCGAACGTGGCCTTGCCCTATACTACTTAGAATATGCCTTATATTTTAGTTGATTTAAAATTACTCTTTTAGATCAAACCTTATATCCTTATATCTATATATAGACATAGTAAAGTTATGAGAATAATGAGAGGGACAGAGAAGTGAGTCGCATTCTTTATTTTCTATAATACACTATCTCTAGTAATAAAATTATTCCCTCTGTCTTTCTCGTATATGTAAGTAACATTGACCGAACCACGTTAAATTTTAGTATTTTCTTGCTTGTTTGATTACTTCCGTGGAGTTTTGATTAACAAATTGGTATTAGAACCCAGTGGCCGCTATCGCCCCCACCGTTAGACCCCACTCTCCCATGCCCAATCTGCAATTCTCCCTTTCCCATTAAACCCCGGAAGAGCCCACCAAACATTTTGCTCAAAATCTCTACGTTCGGTTACAGCTTTCAGTTGCCGCCGCAAATTCTCAATCGCTACCTCCACCACCACCTCACAGAATGAGTATTCCGATTTGCCTGTCAAAACTCTCTCAAATAATCGCATCCTTGCCACGATTATTACTAGTTTCTTGGGTTATGGGAAGAGCCCAATGACCAACACACATCCTACATCGGCAAGTCCCGTCGCACAACCCAGCGATCGGGTTTTACCATATCTACCAAATCCGATTTGGATTCCTGCAATACCGATCTGGATCTCCCACCAACAACAAAAGCGCAACCTTCAAATCCAAAATTGATCAGAGCCAATCTGCCATACTCAGATCCATTTGGGTTTCGGCAGCATACAATCCTCATGGCTGGCGTTTCCTTTTTCCTTTCGATGTCGGCCGTTTTGGCGGTCCTTTTACCCACTTAGTTTAGTTGTAACTTGGGTAATTTTATTAATTTGGGCCATCAATTTGTATTCTTCAATTTTTGTTTTAGATTTTTTGTTGAAATGACTTCTTCATCTTCATCAACGGTGAAATCTAAAATTGAAAAGTTCGATGGAAACACCAGTTTTGTACTATGGTAAGTTAGGATGATGACAATTCTGTCGCGAGAAGGTATAAAAAGAGCCCTACTTGGCAACAAGAAAAACCTGAGTCAATGTTTGATGCAGATTGGGATGACATGGATGACAGAACTCTATCCTCAATTCAACTCAGTTTAGGAAATAAAGTTTTAAAAGAAATCATCGGTGAAAAAATAGCAACTGGTACGTGGCTAAAATTGGAAAGTCTGTACATGACAAAATCTTTGACTAACAGATTCCGAAAAGCAACGCCTTTACACTTTATGTATGTTAGAAGGTACTTTTTTGAAATCACATATTGGAGAGTTCAATTCAATTGTTACTGATTTGAGCAATATTGACATTCATATTGACGATGAAGATTAAGCTTTATTGTTATTGTGTTCTTTGCTTCCTTCATACAAGTACTTTCGAGATACAATAATTTATAGTAGAGAAGATATTTCCCTTGAGAATGTTAAGACTAATTTGCAGGCCAAAGAGAAAATTGATAGTAGTTTGACATCTTCTGAGACACCAGATCAGAGTGTTGATTTGATCATTGATCGAGGAAAATCAAAGGAGAGGTTAGAATTCAAGAAAATCAAGATCGAAATCAAGGTACAAGAATTTGACATGCAATTATTACAAGAAGAAATGGTATATCAAGTCTGATTGTTATAAGTTGAAAAACAAGCAGAAAGTAAGTGATAGTAATTAAAAGAACCATCCACCAGGAGAAGCTCATGTGACAGCAAATGAGAGTGATGATCTGCTTTGTGTCACTCAAGGCCAAGATAGATTTAAGGATACCTAGATTATAGACACTGGAGCCTTGCAACATATAACTCTTAATAAGGAATGATTTACCACTTATAAGCCAATCAATAGTAGTGTTCTGTCAGGTAATGATCACGTATGTAAGGTTGCTGGGATTGGTACAGTGCAAATCAAAATGCATAACGGTGTCATTAGGACCTTATCTAAGGTCAAACACATTCTAAATTTGACGAAGAATCTTATTCTTTTGGGCACTCTTGAGAAGAATGACTGCAAGATTGAGTATAAAGGTGGAGTTCTGAAGGTTTCCAGTGGTGCTATTGTATTGATGAAGGCTGCCAGAATTGACACATTGTATTTCTTGACACTTATATGTCACAGACTCAACTGTAGTTTTTACTTCAGTTTCAGATTCAGACATAACAAAGTTGTGGCACATGCAGCTAAGACACATAAGTGATAGAGGTATGCTGCTTTGAGTAAGAGAAGTCTTTTGTGTGGTTAGAACACTGGAAAAATGAAATTTTATGAGCATTGTGTTTTTGGGAAGCAAAAGAGGTTGATCTTCAATACAGTCATCCATAAAACAAAGAAAACATTGGACTACATCTATTCAGATCTTTGGAGTCATTATTAGGTTCTCTCTAAAGGTATGAGTGCTGCTTATATGCTCACTTTCATTGATAATTTTTCTTGCAAAGTTTGGGTCTATTTTTTGAAATAGAAAAGTCAAGTGCTTGAAACTTTCAAGCAGTAGAAAACTTTACTTGAAAAGCAGATTGAAAAGCAGATTAAGAAGATGAGAACAGATAATGGCCTTGAATTTTGCAATAACAAATTCAATGAGTTTTACAAAATTGAAGGCATTGTTTGATATCGCATAATTGTAAAAATTCCACAGCAGAATGGAGTTGCAGAACGTATGAATAGGACTTTGATAGAAAAAGCTAGATGTTTGTTATCCAATGCAGGTTTGGGCGAGGAATTTTGGGCAGAAGTAGTTAATACAGCTTGTTGGTTAGTATCAATCTCCTTCTACTTCCATTGAGTGTAAGACACCAGAAGAGGTGTGGTCAAATAAACCTACAGATTATTCTGATTTAAAGATATTTGGCTGTCCTGCTTATACTCATATTAATGATGGAAAACTTGAACCGAGGGCTAAGAAATGCATTTTCCTTGGCTATGCTTTTGGTGTGAAAGGTTATAGGTTGTGGTATCTAGACCCTAAGTTTCCAAAATTCCTCATCAACAAAGATGTGACATTTGATGAATTTGCTATGCTGTATCCAAAAGAGGAAGTCTTAAGGCCAAACAATAAAGATAAGGATACTCTAGATACTCAACAGGTACAGCTGTACAGTATCGCTAAAGACAGACCCAAAAGGACTATCAAGCCATCAGTCAGGTTTTCATACTCAGATTTTGCTTATTGTTTGGCAATAGCGGAAGAGGTGAAGTACAATGAACCTAGAAACTACTCAGAGGCTGTCACTTGTGCCGAATCTTCCCAGTGGAGTATTGCTATGACCAAGGAAATTGAGTCCCTGCATAAGAATCAGAATTGGAACTTAGTGAAACTTCCCAAAGATAAGAAGACTGTTGGCTGCAAATGGATCTTCAAGAAGAATGAGGGAATCCCAGGAGTTAAGGATGCAAGGTATAAGGTACGTCTAGTTGCAAAGGGCTATAACCAGAAAGAAAGGATTGACTTCAATGAGGTGTTTTCTCCAGTTTTGAAGCACACTTCCATTTGTGTTCTTCTAACTATAATTGCTATGTATGATATGGAACTGGAGCAGCTTGATGTCAAGACTGCTTTTCTACATAGCGATCTTGAGGAAGTCATCTATATGGATCAACCCGAGGGTTTTCAGATTGAAAGTAAGGAGGATCATGTTTGCAGGTTGAAGAAATCTCTATATGGTTTAAAACAGTCTCCTAGACAATGGTATAAGAAGTTTGACAGCTTTATGGTTGGTCATGGTTACATAAGAAGTGAGTATGACAGTTGTGTCTACCATAAGAAACTTTGTGATGGATCATTTGTCTATCTGCTACTATATGTCGATGATATTCTTGTTGCCTCTACAAGCATATCTAAGATCAATAGTTTGAAGAAGCTACTTGGTAGATATTTCGAGATGAAAGATTTGGGGGCTACAAAGAGGATTTTGGACATAGAGATCACTAAAGACAGGTAAGTATGAGAGTTATGCCTTTTACAAAAAAGGTATATCGAGAAGGTTCTTGATCGTTTTGGAATGATGAGTTGTAAACTGATAAGTACTCCTTTGGCATCACACTTCAGACTTTCAGCCTCTTTGTCACCCAATAGCCTAAAGGAGGAGAAATATATGTCACGTATTTCATACTCTAGTGCAGTGGGCAGTGTTATGTATGTTATGGTTTGCACTCGTCCAGATATTTCACAGGTAGTCAGTGTGGTCAGTAAATTTATGGCTAATCCTGGGAAAACACATTGGCAAGCAGTTAAATAGATACTTCGATATCTTAAAGGTACTACAGATGTAGGACTAATATTTAGCAAAGGCGGTAGGTTGTTTAATGATTTTGTGGATTTTGACTATACAGGTGACCTTGACAGAAGAATCAACAACTAGTTATATTTTTACTTTTTCAGGCTGTGTCATTTGTTAGAAGGTAACATTGTAATCAACAGTTGCTCTTTCCACCACTGAAACTGAGTACATGGCAATAGCAGAAGCAATCAATGAAGCTATTTGGTTGAAAGGTTTGGTCACTAATTTAAGTTTATTACATGAAACTACCACCGTATTATGTAATAATCAAAGTGCTATACACTTGACCAAAAATCAAGTGTATTATGAGAGAACCAAACACATTGATTCAGATACTATTTCTTACGAAATGTTATATTTCAAAGTTTGATTTCAATAAGAAAGGTCGCTACTGCAAACAATCTAACTGACATGTTGACGAAACCAATTTTAATTAGTAAGTTCAAGTATTAATTAGATTTAATTAGTGTTCGTTTTATTTGATTAACCCTAAGCGCCATTTGGAAGAGAGACAGGAGTATTCTATTTATTATGTATTTTGAAAATACAATGTAAGATACAAATTTTTTATAACACATTTTTTTTTTTAGTAATAAAATTATGCTTTCTGTATTATTTGTGGACGTAGGTAACCATTTCTTGTTTGTTTGATTACTTGTTTTGATTAACAAGACGTGTGAACGAAATGGATAGATATGTCATGTGACGTTGGGCGGCTCAGTGGTCATTCGAGTGGAAACTGAGAATATCCAGAGATGCCCTCTGAATAAACGGAGGAGTGTGCAGGAGCAGCAGCTAGTCGAGTGGAAACTGCAAAAAAAAAAAAAAAAGGCATTCTTCTCTGTTGTTTTTCATGGTAAAATCAAACATTTCCTCTTTCTTTCTTTATTTAGTCGAACTCGTTACTTAATTGAAGCGCTGGTTATCATCCGATACTTATGACATTAAAATGAAGTTTTTCTTTTGTTCTTTGAAATAAATAATTGAACATGTTTATCCCAAAAAAGAAAAACCGGAGAAGTAAAGTAGAAATTGTGATAGTGATCACCGAAACTGATATTGGTTTTGATGTCTTTGATGGGAAAAAAAGGCAGCCGGCGATGGCGATGTCGATGTTGCTGTTGATGAGCCCAGTAGGCTGAAACTCTATTCCTATTGGAGGAGTTCTTGCTCCCATCGTGTCCGGATTGCTCTCAACTTGAAAGGTTAACAGGGTTTTCTTGTTTGAATTGATTAGATTGCATCTGGAAGTATTATTTAAAAAAGATTAGTATCGTTGTTTCATTCCGTTTACAGGGCTTCGTTACGATTATGTACCTGTTAATTTGGTCAAAGGGGAGCAATTCAGTACGGGTATCAATCGATGTTTTGCATCCTTTTTGGCTGCTTTCTTTCTTTTCTTTGTTTAGGTTTATTGCCATCTGATTTGGATTGCCCTTTGGAAGTGCTGGATCGTTTATGGTAGTCAATAATCTTTATTCTTTTTTTAATTTTATTTGGTTCCGTTGGTTGTGATAGAGTTTTTGAAGCTGAACCCTCTTGGCTTGGTGCCGGTGCTGGTTGATGGAGACATTGTAGTTTCCGACTCATTTGCCATTTTGATGGTGCGAACTGGCATTCTTTCCCCTTTCCTAATCTTTGATTTTCTATTTCATTATGTGACATTTTTTAAATGTGTTGTGCAGTATTTGGAAGAGAAGTTTGTTCAGCATCCACTATTGCCTCGTGATCTTCAGAAAAGAGCTATCAATTACCAGGTTGAATTTACATGCTTTTTCCTTCTCTCTTTCTGGTATTTCTTTCTGCAATCTGTTTTTTTTATTTTTTTTATGTGAAGTCATATTTTTTCTGAAAATTCATCAACAAAGATGAGAGGCTTTTATTGTTGGAACTTGCAAGTCATTAGGATGGAGCTTAACTAACAAGAATTTATATCTCATCTTTTTGTATGTTTGGCACTTCTTCTAGATGTATCCATCTTAGATAAGTACTTGGACTTGGGTTTACCTTGGCGTATTTATTGGGTTAGATACTGCTGTTTCCTGTGTGCATTTCACGTTATCATTTGCCTTATTGTTGTGATCTTATGAATCAAAACTTTTTGTGCCAGTGATTATGTGAGGAGGAACAAAATTATTTTGTCCAAAAGATTGAGAAGGTTGTATGATTAATTCACAGCTTCATATTTAAAAAAAGAAAAAAACTCAGAAAAGGTGACTCCTTCAAAAATTCATGTGCTTGTTGTAAAGCGAGTTCATAGGGGTTTTTATCTGTCCTTGGCCCATGTCCCAAACCTCCACAATTATCTGATATGATCCTAGAAATTGTACTTGCTCACTGAAATGTTACGGATTTACGTGACTTGAATAGATTTGACCAAAGGACTAGTGTTGGGCTCTGCAAGCGCTGTCATCACTAGTGATGTTCCATATTATTGTAGAGCATAGCATGTAAAGTAGGTATAGAAGTGAGCTTCCTGATATTCCTCGTGCTCTCTAGGATATTTCATATGCCTTTTCTATAGGATTTGGTTTCTTATGTTGCTATGTTATGAATCTGGCTGCCAAAAAATTATTAAATCCCTTTTATCACCTCATTTGTAGGTTGCAAACATTGTTTCCTCTAGCATGCAACCTCTACAGAACTTATCTGTACTGGTTAGTATTGGAATATTCATATTACTGCTATGTATTTGTTGTATTTTTGACATCATATGCTTATATGCATTTTACACCCTACACATTCTATTTACAGAAGTATATTGAGGAAAAAGTTAGTCCTGATGAAAAAATTCCTTGGGTTCAATATCATCTCAGAAAAGGCTTTACGGGTAAGTTCTACTAAGTCACCATTGAGAACTTTGCTATGACCTAAATGTTTGGGAGGATAAAATGAAACAAGAAAAATAATATGGTTAGTGAGATGATTTTTCAATTATTTATTTGATAACAAAGAAGATGGTTGCTACCTATAAGTGAAATGGAATTTAAATCCATTGAAAGGATAAAAATTTCATTGTTATTAATATCTCTCTCAGCACTTGAGGAGCTGCTAAAAGGCCATGCCGGAAGATATGCAACTGGAGGCGAAGTTTGCCTGGTTCGTGTGGTCTGCTTATCTCTTTTTGCCTGTGATTTCACATATAATTATACGACAAACTGTCATGACACGCATCTTTTGGGCTAGAATTTGGAAGAATCTGCATAGTTACGTGGAGTGTTTTTTATGACTTGCAAACAGCTTCCCACCCTACTCCACTTCTATACCTTGAGAGAATTAAGGCTGGAGAGTTGTTGAGGTTAATGCTTTCCACGTGGATAGAAAAGCATGATGAAGACATCTCATGAGGGTTCAGATATGTCTGATAACCACATGTTCATGTCATTCTTCTGTCATACTAGAGCTAGTTTTCCTAGAGGTTCCTCTTAAAAGTTAGTCAACCAGCAAAGATTACTGGTTACCAGGTCGGAAAGGAAAGCTGAAATTTCCTAGCTAGCTTACTTAACAGTTCAGTCTAGTCTAGGTTCTGGGGTTGATATCTTTCTGAAAAAATAAATTCAACCTGTACAATCTAACTTACTGTATGTTTAAGCACACCAATCTTGATGCTCTGCTCTCTGGATCCTTGACTTTTGAGATGAAGTAATAGTAAGTAGGGCTCAGGCTAGTTGATTTTGAGATAAAATGCTTCATTTTAAGTTTTATGAGGCACGATTTACTGAATTCATGATGTAGCAGCGTTTTCTGTCTGATTACTATGTGGTGTGGCATTTCCTGAACTGTTGTGTCATCCTTGCAGGCAGATTTGTTTCTAGCACCACAGATTTATGGAGGAATTAAAAGATTTAATATTGACATGGTAATACTCATTTGTTGAATTTATTTGATGATTACATCCACCTTTTCGGTGCAGAACTTACATGTACATATTCTTTCTGATTTTAAAATTGCATTGCATCAGAAAAATAACAGTATGCTATTAAAATGACAAAGGGAAACTGCTGCATCATTCAAATAATGCCTTGCACTCGTCTTGTCATTTTTTTCCCCTCCTTAGTTATCTTATAATTTTATTAACTTTATCCAAGTCAGAGTGCTTGTTTGTGTCTGTCTGTTTGTCTGCTACATGGATAAACTCATGATTACATTTTATGCTAGAGTTTTAGTTATTTTGTCTACTTACAGCCTCTGACAAGGATCGTCCTCCGTTGTTTTTTCAGACCCAGTTCCCTCTTCTCCTAAGGTTGTACGAGGCATATAATGAGCTACCCGCGTTCCAGAATGCAATGCCCGAGAGTCAGCCAGACAACCCTTCATCCAGCACTAGTTAAAAAGATAAAAGGGGTTCCTCAAGCTTACATGGTAAAAGATATACTACTGCGAGCTGCGGTCCTACTGTTCTAATTGTCATCTGTTAATGCTGTTCCGACAAATGTGCTTCCAGCATTATGTTGTTCGTCAAGTCCTTAGGATGCATGTCTTGCTTGTGCACCGACTTAAGTTGTCTCTTGTATATTTTGGAGTACTTGTGTTTGGAGCGTGGCTTTCTCGAGTGAAAAGGAGGCAGAGCCAAGGTTAATCAATAGAAAAGCAAGTTTCTTTCCAAGGGAGGTTTCCCAAAAAGAACAAAAATAGAAAGTCATAATACACATGTAAAAACGAAGAGTAGGTAAGCGAGAGTGACCACGGTATTGTTTTTAAATAAATTTCTTAGTCCTGAATTCTTCGGAGGAGATGTTTTTCATCAAGATGCTGGAGTGCATTGTTGAAGTGGACGTAGGAAGGTGACGCGAAACATTACAACTGATCAGAATTCAATTTGAGGAAAGACAAAGTTGGAGAGATAAACCAAACGATAATAATAATAAAAATAAAAAAAAGAACAGACAAAGAAAGGAAAATAATGCCGACAAAAGAGCACAGCTTGAGACTCGGATGTCAAGACCGAGAAAAGTGGAAGTGAACCGGGTGACTCGTCCGTTCCAAACCAGCGTTAGACAGGCTGTCCTTGTCCGCTAATGGATTGGTTACCCGTCGGTGGTTAGTGTCAATTTATTTTGCAAAATGATATGTGCAATAAAGTCAAATAAATTTCGAAAAAAGAAAAATTATAAAATCTTATGAAAAAAAGAAGAAGAAGAAGAAGAAGAAGAAGAAGAAGAAGAAGAAATTGAGGGCGGTATCTATCCATCCATCCACCGTGTTCTTTGCGGGTTTCCAAAGTTTCACTTCCAACCAAATTTACCAAACCCACGTAAGCCATCCAGTGCTATGTCACATCAATATCATTAGCAAATATTTTTTATTAAAAAAAATAATCAATGCATTAATCACTGCATCTTGGGGATTAAGATAATTACCGTTTAGTAACATTTTTATTCAACTTTTTATAAAAAAATTATTATTTAAATTTGTTAAATTTAATTAAGTACTAATAAATTTATAATTTAATATTATGTATTCAATAAAATTTCTCATTCATTAAAACATGAACAATGATAAAAAAAATTCTAACTCAAGGGAAAAAAAATAAAAAATAAAAAATACATACTAAATAACAAATAATTTATCAACAAATGTTGTTGACTCAGAGCT
The DNA here is from genome assembly GCA_037897445.1 of Ceriops zippeliana. Taxonomy (NCBI): domain Eukaryota; kingdom Viridiplantae; phylum Streptophyta; class Magnoliopsida; order Malpighiales; family Rhizophoraceae; genus Ceriops; species Ceriops zippeliana. The sequence goes on along the minus strand of JBAPLH010000018.1, from coordinate 4,286,053 downwards.
GGTGCCACCTGTCCTGTGCTTTTGGTTCATTTACTTTTTTATTTTAAAAATGAAATTAAATTAAACAAACAATAAAAAACACCACTGGCAGTGGGACTGACGACACAATAAGACGGTGGTGCTTCTGATATATATATATATATATATATATATTAAATAAATAATAAAATAAACCCAGCAATCCACAGCCGACACACCACTGTCCTCCATAAGTCTTCTCTTCTGCTTTTCCTCTCAACTCTCTCTCTCTCTCTCTTTTTTTATTTAATTTTATTGAAATCTCTTTCAGATCCAGAGGGAGGGGATGTTTGGAGTGTCGGCGGTGGTGAAATCTACGTGCTCGTCTCAACTTCAACATTGATCTTTGTTTGATTGTTTGATCGTTTGTTCGTTTCTGAGTGTGTGTGCTAATTGGAGAAGAAGCAAACCTCATTTCAATTTATTATTATTTTCTCGACAAAAAAGAAAAAGAGGGAAAAATGAGCATGTACGGGAGGGATCCGTGGGGAGGGCCGCTGGAGATAAATGCGGCGGACTCGGCGACGGACGACGACAGGAGCAGGAACCTTCAGGATCTGGACAGGGCAGCGCTGTCGAGGCCATTGGACGAGACGCAGCAGAGCTGGCTGCTGGGCCCGACGGAGCAGAAAAAGAAGAAGAAGTACGTAGATCTCGGCTGCATCATCGTCAGCCGCAAGATCTTCGTGTGGACTGTCGGCACTCTCCTGGCGTCCGCCTTATTGGCCGGCTTAATCACCTTGATCGTCAAGGCCGTCCCTCGCCACCACCATTCCAAATCAACTCCTGATAACTACACCCTCGCTCTTCACAAGGCTCTCATGTTCTTCAATGCCCAGCGCTGTAAGTCCCCCCACCCCCGCTTCCGTTCTCTCCTCGTTCTCACTTTCACCTGATCTCATCTCTCCAAGTGCTCAGCCTTTTTTTCTTTTGTTTTTTTTCCTTCCCTCACTTTTAATTATTTAATAAATTCTTGTCGGTTTTGTTAGGCCTTTTTCGTTTCTGTAGAATTTATCATTTGGTCGAAGATTATTGATATTTCTTGCAGGAAATAAATAAATAAATAAAGTATTCCAGACTATGCAAGTGAATCAATAACATTTATGGATCGTCGTCATACAGAGCGAATAAATTTAAAGGATTGAATTAAGTAAGATTGATGTCTCTCGCTGGGATGATGGGATCTGCTAAGCTATTATTGAACCGGTTGGATACAGATAGAAATGGGAGATCTGGGCATTCTCCTTCAACTTTCACGTTCGTCGTGCCCTCAGAAAGCAATTCAATCTGGTGAACCAAGAATCTACACTTATTATAGATGATGGCAACCATGGATAATAACTGGTGCTGTGACTGTGCCCGGCCTTCCCCTTAACTGGAGTGGGAGAGTAACGGAGTAAATTGGGGTTAAGATGCCGTTTACTTACGGATTTTTCTATGGCTTGAGATGCCATTATTGTGTTTTTTTTTTTTTTGTTGGTTGGGTAAAAAAATCAAAATTTACCGATTTTAAAATTATAATGAGCTGGATTAAATTGTCATTTAATTAAAGTGTAAACATTTTTTAATTTGGATCGGTTTGGGCTTGATTTTGGTTTGTCCAATTTGGCACAAAGATCTAAGTAAGACTTTTAGGTTCTAATCCTATTATGGGAGTAGGTAGGGTTAACTTATGGTCTAATGGACTAAGAGAAATCCAAGTAAAGTCACTAATCCTGGTTATTATGTTTATTTTATTTTATTTTATTTTATTTTGATTAGAGTGATGTGACACTTGACAGTATCATAGATTTTTTACCAAATGTCACCAAAAAAGTCCAGACATGTTTCATTACCTCTTAGGTTTACGCTAGATTTGTATAAATGCAAATAGTTGGTATATTGTGGTACCCTTTTACTTATGCATGTATTTCTGTGTAAGTGCTCCATTTTTTTGGGTACATTTCCTAGCATCTGCCACTCAATAATTGTGCCATATTAGGAAATTTCCTTTTTCTTACTCAATACTGCTATTGTTGTTGGAATGTTGATGTAAAATTAAATTGCAGCTGGAAAGCTCCCGAAGCATAACAATGTGTCATGGCGGGGTAACTCCTGTTTGAATGATGGCAAATCTGATTCTGCTACTATTTACAAAGATCTTGTTGGTGGCTATTATGATGCCGGAGATGCTATTAAGTTCAACTTCCCTGCTTCTTTTTCCATGACCATGCTGAGCTGGAGCGTTATTGAATACAGTGCAAAGTATGAAGCAGCTGGGGAGCTCACCCATGTCAAGGATGTTATTAAGTGGGGAACTGACTACTTTCTCAAGACGTTCAACCATTCTGCCGACACAATAGACAGCATTGCTGCACAGGTAAACTAGACAAATATCAGATTATGTATTTCTCCTGTTTCGCTCTAATATGGCTGAATCCTATCATTTTCTGTTTCACTTGATGATATTAAAAGCATAGACTATCTTCTCAGCTGTTGTATATCAGAATAAGTATTGTTACCATTTTTTCCTTTTGGTACATGTGTATTTTTACTTTGTCTATGGATCAGTGTTGGGTCATACAGCCTAAATATTAATTTTCTTTGCTCTCAAAAGGTTGGGGTAGGTGATACTTCTGGAGGCAGCACAACTCCCAATGATCATTATTGCTGGATGCGTCCTGAGGACATTGATTATGCTCGTCCTGTATATGAGTGTCATAGTTGCTCAGACCTGGCAGCTGAAATGGCTGCTGCCTTAGCTTCTGCATCTATTGTCTTCAAAGATAATAAGGCCTACTCTCAGAAACTTGTCCATGGTGCCAGAACTTTATTTAAATTCTCAAGGGATCGCAGAGGAAGATACAGTGCAGGCGCGGCAGACGCCTCCTTGTTTTACAATTCGAGTATGTACTGGGATGAATTTATTTGGGGTGGAGCTTGGCTATACTATGCAACTGGCAATTCTTCCTATCTTCAGCTTGCTACTACTACTGGTCTTGCCAGGCATGCTGGTGCATTCTGGGGAGGACCAGACTATGGCGTACTTAGCTGGGACAACAAGCTAACTGGTGCTCAGGTTAGTCAGTTAAGCTTTTTATTGCTTGATTTACCTCCCCTGTGTAGCTGTTGGTTTAGCTTTCTGTTCCAAGTCCCTAATCAATGATTTTTCTGATCTTATTCCATGATATGAAATGATTATTTTTTTTTTTCTCAGTGTGTTGAATGTCTGCAAGAAATGTGTTGCAACTTGCAATCATTTGATAAATGAGTTAGCCTCTTATGTGGACTAGCTGGATTAGTGTTTTTCTTTTTTTCCTTTTTAGTTTCATATCTTGATAAATTTTAATGGGCTTCTTTGAATTTTTAACTGTAGACATACGTTCAATTATATCTCCTACGATCTTTTCCTTCCTATGAAAGGTTCATGAATTTCTTCATGGTTCCTGTTATATCTTCTTTGAAGGTGGGGGGAAAAGAGAATTTTCTGCTACTAATTTGATGCTGCGTATTCCTTATCTACCTTTATTGAAGTGATTATCAAATTTGTGTATATTTTGATGTGTGAAACTATTCATTTTTTTATTTGCATATATGATATTTTTTTCAGATATGTTTATTGTTTTCTCTATGGTATTATTTGTGTATACAATTATTCGAATCAGAATTTGGGTCCTCAATGAAGCTGAAATCACATTGGAGTTTTCTATCAAAACTAATTGTCTCTGTTCCTGTACGATCAGGTGTTGCTGAGCCGTCTAAGATTGTTCTTGAGCCCTGGGTTTCCATACGAAGATATGCTAAGGACATTTCACAACCAGACAGATATAGTAATGTGTTCATACCTACCAGATTTCAGAAGCTTTAATAGAACCAAAGGTAAAAGGTCCATATTTAATTGACCCTGGGACAGTGCTCAAAATTTAAAGTTGGAGGTGCCAATAAGGGATTCTAACTTTCTAAGTTAAAATAGGAAAGCATTTTGCATTTCTTTTCCAGGGAATTTTTGTTGGGGAGGGTGAGAGGGGGAGGGAGGTGATGGCTTCCTAGATCAGTGGTAAATCATAGTGGTTTGACACTATGCTGTCCCTATGTCTGGCCTGGTATTGGTCACCTAGAATTAATTTTTTGATTCCCGCTGTACTAATTTGTTACGTACTACAGGAGGTTTGATCGAGTTAAACCATGGAAGGCCCCAGCCTCTACAGTACGTTGTTAATGCAGCCTTCTTAGCTGCCCTATACAGTGATTATCTAGAAGCTGCAGATACACCGGGATGGTACTGTGGACCAAATTTCTACTCTGTCGACACCCTGCGTCAATTTGCAAGGACACAGGTATGGCCTGTTTGCTTCTGTTGTTAAGATCCGCAATCGAATTCTATTTTCTTATCAAACCAAGATTAATTGAGAATTTAAATTTTTTCCATCTGTTGGTTCAACAGATTGATTATATCCTGGGCCAAAATCCTAGGAAAATGAGCTACATTGTGGGTTTTGGAAAACGCTATCCAAGACACGTTCACCATAGAGGTGCATCTATCCCCCACAACAAGATCAAGTACAACTGTAAGGGAGGATGGAAATGGAGGGACACTTCAAAGCCAAACCCAAATACAATAGTAGGAGCCATGGTTGCTGGCCCGGACAAGAATGATCATTTCCATGATGTTCGAACCAACTATAATTATACGGAGCCAACATTGGCTGGGAATGCAGGCTTGGTTGCAGCTCTCGTGGCATTATCAGGAGACGGGACTGCTAGGCTTGACAAGAATACCATTTTCTCTGCAGTTCCCCCAATGTTTCCAACTCCCCCACCACCTCCGGCACCATGGAAGCCTTGAGAAATCTGTTAAAAAAGTATTCGTGTCTGACTTAATGGATAGGTGATTTTGATGCAGCCGTGGAGTGTGATTTGGGCCACCTTGGATGATACAGAAATGCACTGAAGAAGAACAGAAATTGGGGAAATCTTCATAAGACGGTTGGGCACGTAAGACCGACATTAATAAACTGATGATCTGTATGTATCTGAAGACGTCTTGTTGTTTGGAATTTTAAACACAGTAAAAATGTATGATACGAGTCTTGTATTCTTTAAACGCGAACTCAAAATAGTGGAAAATTGAATTGGAAATATGCTTCCATTTTATGTCTGAAAGATAAACGTGAAGTCACTCTCTTTTCCTTTCTTCCCCAACACATCCCAAGGGCGGCTAACGCGCAAGAAACAGTTACTGTGGGTGGGACGTGCTCACCTGCAGAAGATCAAGCAAGCAAGTTAACATACTGTGAAGTGGGATTTGGCTAGAGTCTGTTGCTTGTCAAATTCTGACGATCTCAAACTTGGCGCACCCACTGGCCGGCTGCTGATGGAAATAAAAATAGACGGACAAAAAAAATATTAAATAGTTCAATTTTTATTTTAATTTTTTTAAATAAATAATGATATAAAAAAATAACTTTACTTGCACAATCCCATCATTTAGTCTTCAGTAAGAATAATAATCACCTATTTATCATTATTCCTTTCTAAATAAAGATCTTTGGTCTTCAAGCCTCTTCCAGGATTAAGAAGCCACGTCGCTGACCCACGTCTGGGAATCCACTCCGGCAAGCTCGCCAATGACTTGTCTCTTTCTCTGTGTGTGTGTGTGTCGCTTGATTGCTGATTTCTTTTAATAAATTCTGAGTTTCTACGTTTACAATGTTTGTTTTTCTTTTCTTGGGCCGGACTTTTTTTTTTTTTTTTTTTTGTTGTTTAGGAATTGGTCAAGGTTCTCTGGGTCTCGTTGCCATCATGTAGATACAAGCGACCTTTTTGTTGTACTGTCATTCTCGCTCATCTCCACCTCTTCAACTCACATAACATTGAATGTATTTGGGAGAAAAGTGGTGATGGAAATTGTCATCCATTAAGGAACTTGAAAATTCGGATTTCGTGAAGTTCATGTGTCTGGCATTGAGATTGGCAAGGTTATGGTAGCAAATGATGTTAGCGCATGTTTTCATATCAGATATATTGATGAAGCAAAGAAGGCTCTTCCCAACGGCACTATATATAGATCTAATTTTTATGCTAATTGTATGATATGAAATGGAGTTCCTTTTTCACGCCAATATCTCAGGCGCCAAATGTGTCAAATTTCCATCTAGCTTATTTCCTTCCTTTTTTTTTTTTTTTTCTCAAAACCCAGCAGTCATTTAAAGTTTCCTCAGTTGAATTTGCTTAAATTTGATTGTTGGAGTGATTTTACGGGTCAGAAACTTTTCTGAGAGAACTTTGCTTTTTGTGTGCAGATCAACAGGAGACATCTCCAGAAGGATTTTACGGTCCTTTGGGTCCTTACCTACTTTGGGTCGTTCCCATTCTCTTCCTGCTTCTGGCCATTATGTGCTTAGGGCTTCTTATATTGTGCTACTTGAAATTACTTAACGGGTTTATTCTGTGGCTCCAAAAATGTGGTTCTTCTGAAATTTTTATCTTCTTTGTAGCAGTTTTGTATGGCCCTGTTTCTGGGGAGCTTTTATTTTTTTGGCAGAATCATCTAAATTTGTCGAGGCAACTTTTTTGCCCTCCTTCATTGCATCTTTTATTTGTGCCTATTATTTGAATTTATGGAGATTAAAATTAATATGCTTTCTGATTTCTGAATTTTAATATTCCTTTCTTGCTGAATCTACTGATCTTTTTGGTTATGGGTTGACTGATGCATAGCATTTTCAGTTTTTCTCATTGGCAATGCATCCGTGTTTTGATACAGGGTGGGATGTCTTTTCTTGCTTATTGGAGGCTTTCAACATCTATCTTGACTCCTGAATCAAGTGGTGATGCATTCTCCTCTTGACTTATTGGGCACAAAGTCTTTGGACAAGCCAGATGCAGTAAGTGAATCTTTGTTTACAATGAATGCTATTGGGGTTATGCTACTTAAGAAATATGTGAACACATACACATCCATGTCTATGAATATAATGTTCTGAAAAATTGTAACATCTGTGGAAGCATGTTAATGACATGATGAAGTGATGCAGGACTTGGTGATTTCAGTGACATATTTCCACAATGAGGACAAGGAATTCAAGGTTTTGACTGGTGATGTTTTTTTTTTTTTTTACCTAATTAGGAAAGATATTATTCATTGTGTTGTTCGATGGCAGCTTCCAAAATGATAATAGGTATTTATCACCCATTAGATAGACCTTGAAAACATGTACTTCTTGGCCTTATGAGAGAAATGTTGTTTGGGCATACCTCAGAATGTTGGTCATACAAGTGGGATGTAGCAGAAAATATTGCTATCATCTTCTATGGACTGTTCTTTTTATACTTCCAGCACTGCAGATTCCATGTTTTGATTTTCTTTGTCATTGTTGGAGAACAAAAAGGAATGGATGGATCCCATTGTGATTCACCCACACAGAACATGTGAGAGAGAAATGATCAGGGGTCTGTTAACTGATGATAAGTAAAAGGGGAAGAGGGTATATATTCTGTTGTTGAATATCAGGGTTGGTTAACTTTGCATGCTGTGGATGCCATCAATAAAATTCCTAGAGACCATTGTGTCTCTCAATTGATAGCAGTTTAGAGGTGGTGCTACCATGCATGGTCCTAAACCACGAAGTCATGCTATTAAATTGAATAAATGAGGTTAGGCACTTGGATTTGACGAGTGCTTTGATAGTACGTGCAGCAGAAGGAAAGGCATATTCCTCTTATATTTGTGTCTTTCTATTTTCCTCTTGCGGGCTGTGCCCAAAATGAGATTCATGGATGCTTTGATGTTGTTTAGAAAAAATATCTATGGGTTATCTCAAAGGTGCCATCTTTTTATGCGATGCATGTTTATGTTACTGCGAGCGAATTCTTGTGAAGCTGCAATATGTGCAGACACCAAAGATTTGCTCTCTCCCTGGACCTGCATATTGGTTTATGCCTTTGTGTGCATGTGCATGTAAATTTAACGTTTTAAAAAATGATATGAACTTTTACCCTTAAGTTTTGGTTTCGATCTAACCTGCACAGAGAATCAATGTGGTTGCTGAATTTTTTTTATTTTTTATTTTTTACCCAGTTGATTCAAGACTCTACAAATGCATACATTTAATAATAATTCCATCGTTCAGATTGTTATTTTCATATTATGATGTAAATCAAAATTTGGACACTTTGCACGAGTTTAAAAAAATTAATACATACATGCATGCATGCATGCATGCATACATACATATATATATATATATATATATATATATATATATATATATATATGCACATGCCCACGCTTTTAGTTTTAGTTCTTTTTTCAAGGATCCCACCTAAGCTATGAAGGAACGAGGGCGGAGGACGATCAGGAAATCTGAAAACCAGAAGGTGCTTTTATTTTTTTAATTACAAGATATACTTCAATTATCCCCTTTGTTTGTACGAATAATGAGTGTGAAAAGGACAACGCGAAACCTGAAATCCTGAATCTTTCAAGTGGAAACTTTCCCCATCTCATAATTGTGTTCATTGGAAGTACTGACATCTCCAGAACTCTCCGTCCTTTCCAGCTTCTTCAGTGCTCTTTTTGCATAAATGGTGAAAGCAGCTATGGTCAATATAGCAATTATTAGCGAAATGACATTGTATATGATTTCTACTGTAGTCATATGGTAATTGCGATACTTCACTTTAGCAAAAGTCCTTATCAACCGGCCACTGCATGCACAAAAAATTAAGGCCAAGAAGTTATTATGATTAAAGATGAGGAAAAATAAAAAAACAGAGGGAGACAAGAAATTTTACACATCCTAGCTCTAGCTACTAGCTAACTTGGGTGAGTACCTGAGCTTCGGCTTAGGAAGGGACGAAAATTTCACCCTCACTCTCTCTCTAATCTTCTACAAAAGTGTGAGATTTGGGCCCTACGGTGTCCTAAAACATATTGGACATATTGGCTCATTTTCCTAATAACATTTGGCAAGCTAACCACTCACCATGTCCATGTTAACAAACCCAAAAAAGGAAAACAAAAGAAAATTTGGTGATCATATGCTTGGAGTTCAAAACCAATCACCAGAGAATAACTTGGTTTAAATGTTAATGAAAAAAATATATATATTTTTATACTTGGTTAACAGACTTATATTTTCCCCAAGTGGACAAACAGTCCATACAAAATTAGCATGCAAAATCATAAACTTATCTAAAAGAAAGAAGAAACCTATTCTTCAAGAACAGCTTGAGTCCAATTCAAGAAAAGTAATAAAGGTGCAAACCTATAGATGTAGAGAAAAGCTTCTGGTACCATGCCAGCAACTGAACCGAATAGATAGGGCCAGAACCTCAAACTTGTTACCACTATTGCATAATTGAAAACAGTGTACGGAAAAGGTGAAACTCTAAAGAGTGCAACCATGCGAAATTGATGAAACGAACTCCCTTCTGCAGCGAGTCGAAGAATAGCAGCTTGCTGGGGCCATCGATTTAACCAATGCTGCATGTTCAGCAGGAGAATATTTTCAGAGGCACGCCAGTGAAAGTACAAAGAAGTTCAAGCAAATATGGATCAAGATGTCTAATTAATCATCATTGAACAAAATATACTTTAGTCTTACATGGATGCGCTCACGAAATAGTAGTCCAATCCAGTAGGGCAGCAACATCCCCACGGTTGTTCCAACCATTATTATTACAAATCCAATACCATATCCAAATATCATCCCAGCTAACCACATGGAAGGGCCAGAAGGAATTAAGAACACAGGGAATAAGGCAAGAGAAGCAATGAGTACAAGGGCAAGGACTGGACGACCAAAAGCAGTTGCTTCCCATTCCATCATTGGCAAGAGAACCTACATGAAATTTAATTGAAATTCAGTTAGACAAATTACAGCAAGAGTTTGGTCAACTATAAAGAAAATATGCCTGTGTGCCAGCTTGCAAACAGGTTTGAGGCCAGCCATAAAAAAATTGACTGTATATGAATGAAAGATGGTGCAAGCTTTGCAGGATTAAGTTTTAGGATATCAATTACATGTGACCTACTGTGGTGCAGTCAAATGTGACACATCAAGCTTTGTCTCAACCATGCGCTAAACTAACAAGGCAGAAAGAAGGCAGCTCTCTTCCACCGTTCCCTTCCTGCTCATCAAACCCTTGAACTTAATAAGCTCACACCCTGACCAGCCCAACAACCCTAAGGGTAACTATTCTGGAATTATATTTTCCCCAACATTTTAGGTTTTTGTTTTTTCGGCAGGACTAGCAATAATGACATTACAATCTGTAACTCTGTCCACCGCTTTGATTTGTTCACTAGATTCTAACATGAAGAGAGTTGGAGATGTAATTGGGCAAAAACAGAATTCAAAACATATGCGTGTACACATGCTCATATTTGAAGTTGATGCCAAAGATTACTCTGTGAACATGCCAAAAAAAGACAAAAAAAAAAAAAAAAGGAAAAAGGAAGAAGAAAGTTGAAAATGATGAAATTAAGACATCACAAAGACAGTTATAACCTTGTCAACTATGACAAGTTGTCAATAATGGAGTTGGATACTCCCTGAGACTGCCAGACAAATAAACTGGAAAAACAAAGAAGAAAGAATTGAAGGGTCTGTGATGCAGATCCATCATGTACCATTTAAAACAAGGGTCAGAGAAACTTGTTTTCTAATAATTACACATCTGATTTGACCTATGGACAAATATGCAGGATGTTACCATAGACAACTGTAAATACAAACTACAGTAGAAGGGTGTACTAAAGAAAGAAAGTACCTTCTCAAAAAGAAATGGCACTCCCCATTTCAAGAAAATGAGCAGAAATATTGTTAGAACAATGCATAACACTAGGGCTTTGCGCCACCAAATGAAAGATTTAGTCCTTCCTTTCACTTCATGTTCTGAGCTGTTGGTTTCAGCTGCCCTTGTTTCATTGTGTATAACGAGCCTAACATATTCACTATCATCCCTTGCAGTTTGCGCAGAGTTTGAACTATAATCTTCTTTCACAGAAGAGTCTGGCATCACTGCATAGACTTGCTCAGGCTGTACATAAAGAGAAAAGACAAGTCTATGCATCAAGGTATGGAAGAATACTTTAGAAAATTGAAAGTACGGCAGTGAAGTGAAATGCAACTCATCTAAAGCCCACCCTTTGCAAAAGAAGGAAAATAGAACTGTTATCTATGCAAAGTCATGTACTCATTACAGTGAAAACAAGTGATTAGAAAGATTGATCAGTGGATCTAGTTGATCATATCAAAAGAGACAACTTCCAAAATTGTGCATCCAATTCTTACATGCAAATGGAGCTACCAACTAGCACACATTTGGACATGTCAACAAAATCCCCAATTTTAACGGCAATGTGGCAATTACATATATAGGACAAGCCAAGCTCGCGTGCTTATGCTAATGAAATTCACAAAACATTAAAACATCCCATTACCATAAAAAAACTAAATAAATAAAAAAGGAAGGCCGACTTTTTTCAGCGGATAAGCATATCGACAAAGCTAGTGTATGTACTCAAGGAACAACTTCACAATTAAATGAACAATTAAGAACCAACACAGCACTAAGCAAGTCACTATCTATTAAATGATCACAAGAATCACAGGTAACTCCAAATGAGTCAACAAGTTTATACCACTAGTATGAAAGTCAAAGCGAATTTGCAAAATTCTTCTCATTTGCTTTTGAGCTTAGGAATCATACCCGCCCCAACAACGTATTGAGTTTGTTTGTAGGCCAAAACTTGACATCAAAACTTGTAATTTAACATCCCTTAACCAACCGATCAATAAATGAATAAGTACTTCTATTCGTCTATTTGCAATGAACTCAGAACGACATCCCACAACTAATCTTAAAAAAAAAAACAAAAAAGAATTCCTAAAAAGATTAAACCAAACCCACAAAAAACCACAAAAAAAGAAAAATAAAGCATAGCACTTGCGGACTTGATTTAGGGTTCTTAGTTTTCTGATCTTGCGTGTGGGAAGGGAGCAGAAAGGCAGCGAGAGAGAGAGAGAGAGAGAGAGAGAGAGAGAGAGAGCAGGCTTACCGTCTAACAGCTTAACTTACGTATTTATGTACGTATAATATGGTGGAGTTAAGCCGCCGTCGGTGAGATGTCGCCGACGACCTCTTCAGCCTGTGGTGGGATTCAAGGAAATACGAAGGACGATGCAGTAATCCTACTATCGAAATCTTTCTACCTTTACTTTCAACCTCAAACCAAAAACTTTTCTGCCTGCGCTGCACCTTTAGCTAAAGTCAAACCCGTGCCTTGGAATTTTCAACGATTTCTTCCTTCACCCTTTTTCGGTTAAGTTTGGGGGGCTTAAAGTAAACTAGAAGCAATCAAAACTACTACTTTTGGTTCGGTCATGGATTCTGATTTTAGTTATGACATCCATCTCCGTTTCAATTCCAATTATTGTTTCAGCCTTTTATGTTTTTTATTATTATTATTATTATTTTACGTGATTGTTTTATAATTTTGGTAGAAAAATGAATTTGAATCGCTTATAATTAAAGATAAGAATGTTACCAAAAATAAACTTATTTAATAAATAAAGACTGAAATTTATTTCTTATTTTCCTTAACAAATTTTCAAAATTACAAATATTGGTCATAATATTAATCTTTCGGTCCCTGTGTTGTCAAATTTCTAATTTTTTTCCTAGGCCCAGAAGTTATTTGTTGACTGTGATGTTTTAGAAAATAATAATAATAATAATAATAATAATAATAGTAACTTTAATATTTTAATTTTATAGTTATATTCAATATTTTGACTATGTCTGATAAAATTAATATTATAATACATATTATTTTATTTTTACTTTTTTACAAACAAAAAAAAATTATTATTTTGTTTCGTCTTTTATTTATCAGCTCTCTAATTTTTCTTTTCTCCTCTCCCTCAATTTTTATCCAAATAAAGTGTGTGTGTGTGTGTGTGTGTCTGTGTGTCTGTGTTCGTATAAAATAAAACGATAACTCTCATTTCAAACTGTGCATCTTGAGAGTTGCAACGTATCGCCAGAATTCATGGGTTCCATTAGGGCGTTAACTCTGCTCGAAGGGGATTCCTGGGATCCACTCTCCTCTCAGATGGCATGAAGATTCCAGCCTTCAACCAAACGGAACGAAAGCAGGAGATTGATCGCATTAGGTCGGTCGTCACTTTTATTTAAGTTGGAAATTTCCTGGCTAGTGCCGGGGATTGGGATAGATTTTCTTGGCTCTTAATGTGTTGGGCTTTTTTTTTGCCATATACGCACGCAGGTTGCAGTCCCTTCTGTTGTTCTATTGAACACTTTCCCTAAGAAACCCCCCCCCCCCCACCACCACCAAAAAAAGAAAAAGAAGAAAGGTGAAAGAAAAGCTTCAAGCCTTCCGTGTTACGCGAATTGGCCATTCTTCATGTCCACGGATCTGTTTTAAATTGGACAAAACCATCTTCTTCTTTTTTTTTTTTTTTCTAAATTTGTTATTTATGATCAGTTTAAATTTCAAATTTTAATATTTAATTTTAAAAAAAATATTTATAAAATTTTTATCTATCAAAATAATACACCACAAGAAGTAAACAAAAATAAAATTGAAAGTTAATCTTTTGAATCAAACATCTTTAATTTATTTCGTAAATTTTTAATTAAAATTACGGGATGAAAATCATAATAATAGAATAAAAAATTAAAAAATATATTTTTATAATTAATTTATTCTTAGTATATATATATATATAAAGAAAATTAAGATCATTTTAGTCATTTTAGATTACATAATTCAATTTTCACAATATAATTTAAAAAATTTTAATTGAACAATGGATCCAAGTTGTTAGGTGGCTTATTTTTTAAAAATAAACGAATATTTATGGTACAACCACACAGGAGAGATAAAAAAAGAAAGCGCAAATGAATGGAAAGGAGTAATGGTAAAGCGACGGATGCGCAACGCTGCAGAGAGAGAAATGGGACCCAGCGCAAGCCACCCAAAGTGGGACCGTCGATATGACGGACAAAAGGAGCCGTCCAACCCAATCTTCCAATAAATGAAGCGGTTAAAATGGTTAGATGCCGAAGTTTACGTCAGTTCAACTCTCCGACCCTTTACATCCCTTAAAAAAAAAAAAAAAAGCCAATAGGAGCCAAAATTTTCAAAGTAAAAAGAGAAAGATATACTTTTATTTTTTTTAAAAAAATAAAGTTCAAAATATAATGTAGCATATAGCTTCATAATTTTAATTTAAAATGTACATAATTATTATTGTATTTCTGATTCGACCGACTAGTCGGGTTTAAGTTTTAAAAACATTGGTCCATCCACGAGGGCCCGGGTGACGGAAGCAGTCCGGATCCAAAGGACCCAATTAAATTGGGAAAAAAAAAAAAGAGAAAAGATAATAACAACAACAATAAGGTGAGACCACCACCAGTAATTAGCGAAAGCCAATAATATGTAAGAAAGAGGAAATTATTGAGGAAGTAGAACAGATACATTGAACCTGGACATACTTGATTCACTCTATAAGTTGGAAAGCAAATGTGTGACATGCGGCAAGCATCGAGCTTCTCGGCATTGGGATCTCAAAATCAAAGGAAGAAGAAGAAGAAGAAGAGTGGAAGAGATATAATCGTAGATCAAATGGCAAGAGCGGAGGAAGAGCAGAAGCGGCTCAGGGAGAGGAACGAGGAGCTGGAGAGGGCCCTGAAGGAAAGCCAAAAGAGAGAAGAAGAGATGAGATCAATGCTGGAGAGGGCATGGGAGCGGCTGAGATTGGCAGAAGAGGGGGAGGAAAGGCTGTGCTACCAGCTGGGAGAGCTGGAGGCTGAGTCCGTCAATCAGGCTCGTGCCTACCATGCCCGGATCCTCTCTCTCACGGACCAGCTCTCTCTCCGTTGTAGCATGCCCGCTGAGTCCCTCCACCAATCTCACCTTTAATGGCCTCTATATCATCATCATCTTCATCTTCATCCATTACTGTTTGTCCACCTTCATCCTCCAATATTGTAATTCCACGATTTTGTTTTTCTTTTATAATTTATTGAAGTGTGAAATTCTCTTCTTCTTCTTCTCTCTCTCTCTCTCTCTCTCTCTCTCTCTTTTATTGTTATTTACTTAATATTATTTTTTTTTTCTTACAAAACTATTATTCTCAACTTACTAAATCAATGGCTGCAACCGGAAATTGACATTTGTTATTGCTAAATCAAAACCCAATAAATCAAATTTATTTTGAATACATTATTAGTATTAGGGGTGCTTGCTAATTTTATATCTGAAAAATAAGAGTATGGCACACTCCCCTAAAAAACTCATTAACATTAAATAAGTAGATAAAAAAAAATGAAACATCTTGCCACTCCATTTTTAAATCAAATTAATCCTACTAAATTTATTTGTTTTTATATAACTTACATAATTTAAATAATAAATTATTTACATTTTAAGGAAAAAATAAAATAAAACGTAAACCACAACAAAGAAATGCCCGAAAAAAGAATTACGGCCCAACTGATCTGATCCCCCAGATTCATCAAGAATGCATCCGCAGATCGATTGAAGAAATACCTCAAGCGACAAAAAACCCTCAAACAATTCCTAAAAAATGCACAAAACCCAGATTGAAAAAAGATGCAAGAAATCCAATAGAGAGCCTGCCTCCAATGAACCTACCAGAGACCTGGAGACCCAGCCGACGATAATTACTTTCACGGTAGAAAGTCAACTAGCCCATTAAGCCGACCTTTCATCCGTTAGCATCACGATTGTCTACCTCACCCTATACGTCACCAGGACCATCAATCACTACGGAACCAGAAAAAGTTTCCAAGCGCGCCAAACTTAGATGTAGAAATGTGGGCGAGCCTTGATTCGTTCAATCAACAAAGCTTGGAAATGAAGCTTGGGAGAGCCGAAGTTTGGTTGAGCGCTTGCTACTACGAAGTTAGATTTGCGAGATTTTCACAAATTTATTTAATTTTACAATTTTAATAAAAGTAATTGAAATTGTAAGACTTTATTATTCCAAATAAAGTAAAAAATGGCAAAAGTTTTTTACTTTCATAAAATTAATTAATTAAAAATAAATATTTAATTTTGAATATATAAATATAAATTTATATGATATATAATTTTGAATATGACCGTAACAAACTTACTCTAATAATAGAAGATACAAAAAATTTTAATAAATATATAATTAAATTATTTTATTTAATTCAGATAAATTTATAGTTATTCGTATTAAATTATTTATTAAATAAAATTTGATATTAAATTCAAATGTTGTTGATTCATGTAAGTGAATGAGATCGAGTAAGTTATTATCGAGTCAAGCTCAACTCTTTGTATATTTTTTTTTTTTCTTGATTAACCTTTCAATCACTAATTCTTTTAAAATTTAAAGAGATTCATGATACTCGTTTACCCTAGGTGACTGCAGAAGTGAGAGCAAGGAAAGAAAATGATGTATTTTTTAAAATTTTTACATAAAATTACAAATTTTTATATATTTAATCTTTTTCTTTAGTGATGGATGATAAAATCCAACCGCAAAAATCATGAATTTTTATTCGTTGTTGGTGGGAAAAAAAAAAAAAAAGAAGAAGAAGAAGAGGAAGAGATAGACATGGGGCCATGGGGATTACACAGATCCTTCCTTGTCCCCCAGACATGGAAAGACACGTAGCATTACAAGAGAGGTTCTCACCTACACCAGCTACGTTCTGCCTCTCCACCATTTTGCCCCTAATCGCGTAAAGGATCAGACTCGAAGGATGTACCAGTGCCATGTGTCCAAAAGGGGTTTTCGGCATTCTCTTCAAGCTTTGAAACCTCCCCCTAGCAAATAAATGGGAGTTCGGAAAATTCTACTGCAAATACTTATGATCATATGTAGAACTGTAAATGAGCTGAGCTGAATGGAACTTTAACACACGTTCAATCTTAGTTCATTTAACTATTGA
The DNA here is from genome assembly GCA_037897445.1 of Ceriops zippeliana. Lineage (NCBI taxonomy): Eukaryota > Viridiplantae > Streptophyta > Magnoliopsida > Malpighiales > Rhizophoraceae > Ceriops > Ceriops zippeliana. The sequence continues at coordinate 4,269,070 of JBAPLH010000018.1, read as the reverse complement.
ATTGAGTTAAATTGAATCTCTTATTTATTGAGCCGAGCCACGACCTTTATAATATTAGCATATATTAAGTAAAATCACACAAAATTATTGTCATAAAAAAGTGAAATTAATAAGAAAAATATATATTTTTAATATAACTAGCTAGTTAAAAGAAATAAAATTTTTAATTTTAGTTTATAATTGTAAATATAAAAACGCATTTCAATATATAAAATTTATACATTGTATGTTTAAATATATATATATATATATTCTTATTCTTACCTTTATAAAGAAACTGTTTTTGTAATTTAAATAAACGTACCATATACATAATTATAATATTTTAAAAATATATTTCATTAATATTTTAAAACGAGTAAACGATCTTTAATCTTGTTATTCATAAATTTAAATTAATTAAATTTTTTTCATTAACTGAATTTTAATATTGAATTTCAAACAAAATTTTTATTTAATCGGCTTAAAATTTTAACAAATGTGTGTGTAATTTTAACCACATTCTTCGAAAATAAGTCTCTAATTATAGTATTTATGTTCCTTATTTCTAACGCAATCGGTTGATTTAAACGTCAAGATAATGAGACTACACTGTAACTCAACCCCTCGTAATCTTCTCCTTGTCTTGCAAGTCAGACGACTTCCATCCAAAACCACGCCCTCAAAATCTTCTCCTTGTCCGTCTTTTCATATTTTCAGTCATTTTCATCCGCGACCTCTCTCCAAACCCCTCCACCCACCCGAAAATCTAGCCTTTGTCAAACCTGCAGGCCGCGACAAGTCTTTCCCCGCATCAAAAATTTCTTTACCCAACGCATTCCCCAAATCATGATTTTTCCTCTTAAGCTAAAAAAAAAAAAAAAAATGATTTCATTATACTATTATCATTTCACATACTGCTTCAGAAATCTAAAATTCCTGTACTTGATCTCACTGTCAATTTGAAAACTACAATTTATCAATCTTGTAGGTCTCGTCAAAGTTCCAAGATATCCGGCTTTGAGATTTTGTGATTTTCCTTTAAATACACGTAACAAGGCATGAAACATGGACACGAAGATAATCATAAATGCAAAAATTAAGACATAAAACGTGACTATGATACAACTGCCTTGCATATTAATATCCCAATTTGGTGGACAAGTTATATTAATTATTTTAAAGTTCCCTGATCTTGGCTGAAATCATATTACATTATATTTTTGTGTATCATAGGTATACATTACCCAACTTTCACATTGTCGAAAAAGAGAGAGATCTTGCACTATATAAGCATCAGTATTACACACATCTAACATATTATTTTAGAAATAATATAATAACATTGTAATAAGTAGTATCAGAATCTATCTTTATTTATCGTGGGACCCTTAACTTAGCATGAAATGTCGAAAACCCACCTCGATTGGTGTCTAAAAATATCGATGAGATCGTAAATGAACTTAGTATGAGAATATAATGAGTGCAAAGTACTTAATTCTCACATTATCAAAAAAAAATTATAAACTATATAAATATAAACATTATACAACTCAATAAGTTAATAGGACCGTGAGAGGCTATCTTTACTGAAAATTAAAATTACAAGGGAGAGTGTATAACGTTTATGGCCCCTTTTACTCAAAATAAAAGAAAAGGAAGGAGAAACGGTGACAAAGTCTGGAACTCTCAAACGGCCCCTTTTATGGCCCACATCTATTTTTGTCATGTGTTTTAAATTTATTCTATTTTCCAAGAATTTTTATTATATAACGTTTACTTTCTCTGCGTATTTTCCCCCCAATAATACGAACTCTTAACAATTCTTTTATGGCCCACGTATGCAATGGAAAGTTGTTAACTCTCAAGAGAAGCACATCCGAAGCGGGATAATCATCTTTTTCAGTTCTAAATTTTAAAATTTTTTATTATAATCCTAATGATTTTTATAATTTTAATTTAATTCTAAATATTATAGTTACATGCCAGCTAAATCTAATCAATGATGATGGAACATGGTTTGATTACCTAAAAATGTTTTGACTAAATTAAAGAATGAGATGATAAAAACAAAAAGAAAATGAGAAATTAAACGATATGTAGAGTGAAAGAAGAAAATAATTAAAATCATATTTCGCGATTTGCTTCCTAATCAAAACCGGAAACGTTGATTCTCCTAAAACTTTGTCCAAAATTGTGAAACCCCCCATGTCGGAAAAAGGGGTTCGCAATATTAGGCAGAAAGCAAGCAGGACAGAGTGAGAAACGCAGGGGAGAGAGAGAGAGAGAGAGAGAGAGAGAGAGAGAGAGAAGCGAGGAAGGCTGGACCTTTCAACGAAACAAATGCACATCTGAGGTGGCCGCTTCTTTGCAATGTAGCAATGCTTCAGATTTGCCAAGGTATCTCGACATTGGGTTGCAACCAAATGCGCCAATTAGGTCTAGTGTGGAGTAAAAGAACGGGGAAATATGCGATCGTCGAATTGGGTATGAAATAAACGAAGGTTTTTAGCATATAGTTGAATATTTGACCTTCTTTACTTTACGGAAAGGAAAATAAATAAATAAAATTGCATTTTAATTTCATTTTCATATATATATATGTGTGTGTGTGTGTGTGTGTGTGTGAAAGTGAATTCGATTATATTATTTATTTAACGGTTAAATCATATTTTTGTTATTGAATGAATTTAATTATAACGAACTAAATTGAAATCGTAAAAACATCTAAAATTACATTAAAAAGATTGAGAGATTTGAGAATGAAAATACGGTTATTCAGATCCAAAGCACACCATAAAATGGCCATTGAGAAGAAGAGAATTGAAGGTAAACGAAGCAGTGGCATGATTTTGTGCCGTGAAGCAAAAGCATAATTTTAAAGATAAAAAGCAAACAGAGACGGTGAACGAAGATCAAAGGAGCCATCGATCTACAACAAAACAAAATTCTTGGCGTGTCGGAAATGCACTAATCCATATTCGACATGCGTGTCCTTTTCCCCCCCCCCCACCCCACCAACTCCCCTCCTTTTTTTTTTTTTTTTTTTAACGAATATACGTTCAAAACGCGTCAAATGAGTATCTATGTCTGATATGTGTATCGGACACGACATGCTTTTCTTTAAAGGCGTGTCCTTGCTTTCTGTGTGGCAAGTTTTGTTCATTTATCATCTCACTTGGTGCGCCACGTAACCTCTAACCGTCAAGTAATTTGTCTAGACTGTCTAGGACGACTGCGTCGTGGTTAAGACCAATCCTCCCATATCAGTGTAAAAAAGGGAAACCATACTCTTAATTAATCACCTCGCAACCCGCCATCTACCCCCATGGACATAAAATTTTCGATCCTATTATTGTGCAAGCAATGGAAATATCCATACCAAGATACTGGGGGAAAAAAATAATAAGCTTTGGGCAAAATTTGAAGCTAGCGACAACTGTCTAAATGTTTTGTTTGACAGGCTTATACAATAATAATTTTGTAGGCACAGAAACTACTAATCCATTTGTAATAAAAGCTAGTGCTCCTCCACATAGGAACTCGAGTTCTATTTAGCTCCCTCGCATTTTTCTCAGCTCAGGGTCCCTAAGCCCAAAGAAACAAAAACAAAAACCCAAAAAAAGGGGGGGATGAGGGGAAATCTAATAGCCAGATAGTGGGATAATTGAGAGGCAGCATAAACAATTTAGCATTCATAAACTAAAAGCATACCTTTGAATGTGATCCAAAATAAGAAGCCTCGGTCCAGGAGGGATTCCCACCTCTCTAAGAGCACTGAAATGGCATTATGGCATCCGAGTACCAATTGACAATCAATAGAAACAAAAATAAGAAAATCCAATTGAAAATGCATTAGGATTTGAAGATAAATCTAAGCTAGATCATTAATGTAAACAACGACCACACCTATTTGTCAACAAAGGCAAAGTGCTATCAGTTAGCATGCCGGTCTTGAACTTCTTCTCATACCGTTCAAAGCCAAGTGTAGAAAGCATGGATCTAGTTCTGGCATAATGTATATCTTCAGCCTGGTTTGCTGGAGAGATTTTTTGACCCAACTGCCAAAACAAAAGAGAATGTCTCTCAACAGGTACGTAAGAAGTAGCACGGTGCCCTCTCAGATCACAGTAGTTAAAGACTGGAATAGTTCAACCACATGGTAACAACATACACTCACAGGATAGATTTTGGAAAGTTTTGTTAAAGTTGCACCATATGCAAGTGTAATTTTAGCAAATATTCGGCAAAATTTACATCCTTGTAAGGGGGAAAAAACATGCACATAATAGCATTTACATTACTACGATAAAGACAATGAATCATTCAATTAAGGCATACCTTGAAGAGTCCACCTTGAACAAGGGCAAAAAAAAAGCCAGAACCAAGTGCAGCTGGTATATTATTTTGGCCACCCATGTTGCTAACCAATGAATAGATGGCTCCAGAGCCAAAAGCTGCTACCATGCTGCAACAGTAGTTTTATAAATTTTAAGAAGCTTAATGACAATAACTTTAATTATTTAACTAAATATCCACCTAAGAGGCATATACACTTAAAACAACTTTGCATACCAGTGTTTTGCACCCATTGGCCATTGATGCATGTCATACACCTCAATACAACCAGATGCAGCCCAAAGAAATCCACAAGCAATAATGGATGAAAGCAGAAAAGGACGCTACATGCAGGCTACGGCTCAAGAAATTCATGATCTGCTCTTCTACATGCCATTGATGTATTTTGGTTCCTTGTTTTCAAATTTTCATTGCAAAACAAGAAATGAAGGTCAAGTTTAAAATTCCTTGGGCTAAGTTTGGTGTGAGATCTATTTTTTCTAAATCCTTCCTAACCAAATATCTCCAAATCAATTTATCTCCAATCGGTGCTACATGTGCTTTGCCATCGATATCTTGAGCTGCAACTTATTTTCAAGCATGAACAAAAATCTCACTAAGGATAGCATCAAGATTTAGCTTGGATCTTTGGGATCACACAACAAACCACACAGAAACCTTGAAAAATCAGTGAAAGTTTACTTGAGCAGTAAATGAAGAGGTGAGGATGGGAACAATGATAAACTTTTGTCAACAATATTCCTTTGCAAACTTTTTGAGGACAACATAAAAATTGCATTAAAAACCGGACGCTGCTGACTAGAAGATGTTTCCAAGTAGAAAGCTGAATGCAACTGAATGAAAATATGAATGAGAAAGCCAACCTAGATTGAATGTCCTCCTTGCCTCTCAATCTTTTCATTACACAGGATAAGCCAGCGTTGACACCAGTAATGACAGCAAAGTTACGAGCTTGTACCAACGGTCCCCCAGCTAAAGCCTGCAGGCAAAATAACCTGTTTGGTACAACTCGGAAAAACCCTTTGCGACAATCAGTCAGTCTCAACACTCAATTAAATGTTCTGTAGAACCTAATTAAATGTTCTTTAGAAGGCTACATTTTTTTTTTAATTCACGTCATATAGTTACAAACGCCACACATGCGATGACCTGACCATCTCTGTCAAATTAGAAGACACCTGAAGTCGAATTAAACAACAAAAACAACGAAAGCTTAATGTTTTGTCAAAAAACAAAGAAATGAAGCCTAATGGTTCCAATTACTCCCCCTCCCCCACTTCTAAAATCTTAATTTGACTTGTTTTCAGTTCCTTTTTTTTTTCATGTAATTTCGCTATCAGTGTCACAGAAGACAGGGAAAGCCAAGACATATTAATTATGACGACGTCGCCCCCCCCCCCCCCCCCCCAAAAAAAAAAAAGATGATGTGAGGTAAGGATGACTGAGAAGGGACCTGGGCTTGCTTGAAAGAGGCCATGGCGTCGGAGTTGAGGGCCGAGGGAGAGGTTTGGAGTGAGGAAGAAAAGTCATTGGTAAGGGTTGACATGAGGGCTCCAATAGCGGCACCCTGAACGGCTGCGGTGGTGGTAACAACGGCTGCCTCCACGGCCAAGCACTGCTGGGACAACCAAGACTTGTAGCCGTTCTCAAATTCCTTGAACTTGACCTGCAGCTGCTCAACGGGGTTCTGATTCAGTTTGGCCACAATCAATCCCTCTTTCCTTTGCTCCATGTCCATGTCTCCTCCTACCTACCCAATGAATTGTGTATGTTTCTCGCCTTTTTCCTTTATATTGCAGCGGCCTGACCTAATGCTAAGCGGATGGGTAATGAATTATACTTGCGATAGGATAGGCCACCGTCATACTCTCCTCCCAGTTAAATAAATAAAACAATAATAGTAAATATTTACTGATGTTTCCTTATAAATACAAGAATAATTTAAAATGAATATATTAATTATTAAATATAATTTAATAAAAATAATAAATATTAACTTATATAAATAAAAAAGTATTTGTGTATATATATATATAATTTTTTTTTTGTTTCTTTCTAACGTTGCTCTTTTTGTTTCTTAACTCTTATATTTACTTTGCATATTTTAAAAGATATTTTAATTTATTTATATCACTTGTACTAATATTTTTTAAATTATTTCAAATATTATATTTTTATAGAGACTTCATGGAGGGTGTCATTAATTACCAAAATTAAATACTAAAATATAATTTATTACACTTAAAAATAAGAATATAATTATTACAACATCATAAATAAATAAAGAGCATGTAATGTAATTTTACCTAAAATTTAATATATTATTATTTTGAAAATTGAAAGATTGATATTTTGAAGCTAACAATAATTTTTTTAATATTTTAATAAATTTTTAATAAATTTTTTAAATAAAACTATTTTTATATAAGTAATTAAATATATGATTCTAATTTTTCAAGACATTTAGTTGTGCAATAAATATTTCAATAGATATCTATAAAAAAATATCTGAAGAGATTTTTAAGTATTGTATATTACTAACAGTGGCTGAAATGCATTGTATTAAAAGGTCAAGTCAAAAAAAAAATTAAGGCACAAATTTATATGGAATAAATATAAATTTAGGTTACAAATTATTTAAAATTTATCAATTTAAGTTAAATACTTTAATCTCAATTGATTCAAGTTATTAATTCTTAAAATTTGATGAATTTAAATTTTGTATTATCAAATTTGATTTCAAATTTTTATAATTCAATTCATTAATTCTAATTAAAAATATTATTACTATTTTCCTATGAATATTTAAATAATAGGAGACATGTGAATTTAAATTGATAAAAAAAAGGTTGAAATTTTATCAATTAAAAAAATTAAAATTTAGAACTTAAATTAATAATAATTATGTGATGATTTTGAGAAATTTTGAATTATTTTTTATATCAAAATTTTTTATTATTTTTAAATAATAAATGTACGGTCAATTTATTTTTCTAATTTCTAATGAATGATAATTTGATATTTTACAATCTCCATCTTTAAATGTTTTCTTTCCTTATTGCAAAGTAATAAATACAAAAAAAATTATTAAATTTAAGAAAATATTTTTATATTCATTACAACAAAATTTATGAAATTTAACCCTTATATTAAAAAAAATACAAACATATTTGACTCTATAATTGATTTTCCTTTTTTTTACATATATGCTGAAAATTTTAATTGATGCTAATTAATTAACAATGATATATATATATAATTTATTTTATTTATTTACACACATTTTGTTTATTTATGTTGTCACTCTTAAATTATGATATTAAAAATATTTGGTATTAATTGATCAGAAATTGATTAGATTTAAGCATATGGGTAAACGCTATAAGTAGCAAAGTTGAGTGTGGGCGTGCGTTTGTGTGAGAGAGAATGAGAGAGAGAGAGAAAAAGGGTTGAGGGGCGAAACCGGCAGCCTGATTCCTCACGTAACGTTAGCGGTCTGGTCGGGTCGGGACTGGCTTTTGATTTGGGCATTTTGAGGTCTCTCATCGTGTTCCTTTTCCACCTTAGCTCGCCCAAATGCTGTGCTCGATCCGGCCCGGCAAGTCCGCCGCAAACTGGCTGGACAGGCTTCGCTCCAACAAGGGCTTCCCCGCCGCCGACAATAACCTCGACCTCGACCATTTCCTCAACAACAACCACGACCAGCATAATTCTGGACCTAACTCCTACGGTTCTCCAAACGCAAACGCTTCCGTTAATTCCGTCGAGTCGGCTCGGTCCCACAATAGGGGAGCCACTGACAGAAGACAAGCGAGTGAAATCTCAAGCGTCAACAGAGACAAAGAACGGTTGAGCCGCGTAATGACCAATGTCCTCTCCGACCTCTTCAACATGGGCGACAATTCCAGGAGATTCTCTCAGAAAAAGTGTTCCAGGAAGCAGAAAAATCCCAAGTTCTGTGTCGTTCCAACGCCTGCCACTGTTAGTGCTAGTAGTCATGAAGACGTCCAATTCCGAGTGACTTCGCCCGAATGCGATTACCTCCTCAAGGACGAAAACGTCCTCCCTGATAACAAAGACGAGGAAGAGGAGGAGGCGGAGAAAGTTGCTGTGAATTCAGATTGTAGGGATGGCTATGGCGGCCTAGACGAAGAGGAAGAGGATGAGGAAGAGGAAGAGGCAAGGGATGGTGGTGGTGGTGGTGGAGGTGATTGGGGGCTGAAAAGGTACTCAAAAAGTGAGGTGAAGGTGATCGACACCAGCTGCGAGGTGTGGAAGTTTGACAAATTAGTGTTTAGAAAAAAGAACGTCTGGAAAGTTCGAGACAAGAAAGGAAGGCCGGGGATGGGTGGGAGCAAGAAGAGGACGAAAAATGACCAGCCAATGTGCTTTGGTGATGCAAATGCAAATGCCCTTGTTTCCAACAAGAGACCCAAGTTGCTCTTCAACTCCCAATCCCAGTTGGGCGCCTCCAAGGACATAGAAAATGGGGGCTACTCATCACTTTCCATTAATGTAAGTATATGCGTGTGTATTTGCGCTTGAGTGTTCGCTTACTACCTTTGCTGCTGCAACATGTTATTCTTCATTTTATGGTATTGCATGTCTAAGATGCGTTGATACTACAAAATCATTATCGAGTTGCATTAAGCCATTACACTATTTGTTATCTTCTTGGATCCGCAACCGATGATTGAGCAAATTTGCATATGCATACGATCAAATGGGGAAGAAGAGCTAATAGACAATGTTGCATTTGGCCTCTGTGATAGATTAGGCACTCAGGCATTCAATGATTAATGCACTTAGGGAATGCTAACAAAACTAATCCTTCTTCATTAATTTTGGCTAGACCGTTGTTGCCCATAGGGGTTTTTTTTTTTTTTTTGAATATTTTTGCACGGGTCAATTGACCTTGATTTCAGTGTCAGCGAAGTTCTCTTTTTGAAGCTTTTCATATAAAGCTTTATATTTCCGCGATACATGCAATTCTCAAGATATATGCTCATTTAAATACAAATCAGTCCATTTATTTGGACCTTCGTGGGTCCAGCTTTGGTCTAACCATGCATAGGAATGTTCCAATTTCGTACTTATATTATGTGCTGGTTAATTGTTTCCAGTTTAAATGGCTGTTCATACTGCATTAAGTGCACTGCCTGCCATTGTTTTAAGCTTGTAACTTCGTGCTTATTTGAAGAAAACTCCCTTAGTAGTAAGTTCTATGCTCCTGCAACATTTCGTGCTTTAGAGCTCTTGCGAGTGGCAATTTCAATTCTATTGTCTAAGGTTGAATTGTCTATGCCTTTAAAGCTTTGATTTTCAAGTGGTTAGTCTTGCAACAGGTCAAAAGATATGATTTATGTTAAGTTAAACATTTACTGTTTTAACTTTGAACCACATATTGAAATGTGACAACTGATAATAGCACCTCATTTTGCTTGTGGATGTGACTCCCAATATAATGAAGAGTAAGTAGTTTGCTTGAGTCAAGTCATTAGAATAAATTCCCTTGGTGGCTGATCAAAGTAGCTATATGTGTAATCATGGAACATGGCTGCTTGTGCCTATTGCTGCATTAATATGGTTAACCTGTAAGATTATTGTGAATACCTACTCAAGAGACCTAGATAACAGTAATTTTCCTTCACTTCATCCATCAATACAGAAGTAGGCATAAGTGGTTGTGAGATATATGTTGTTCGCAGATTCAAACATTTGTGGAATGTTCAATGACCTTTTATTGAATAAGTGATTGTGAAATTTTTGAATGGAGAAGTTTCAGCACTCATTTCTTGACATTTTTCTATTAATAAATATCCACATTTTTTTCCCAAGGTTGTCATTGCAAATGCAGATTGGAGAAATATCCTTTGCCTTCTGCTGGTTTGAACTTGTGTTGAGAGAACTGCATTCCAAACGCAGTAGAGAAACTGCCTCCCACTAATTTTACATGCATTAGGAGATCATTTATAGACATAAGTTGAGAGTTTGCAGCTATTTCTTTTATTCTCTTGCATCTTGTCCTCTCTGGTGTTTAACGGGCTCTTCTTACTATTTTCTTTTTGCCTGTTTTGTTGATTTTGTTTATTGTGGAACTAACATGGAATATTTCATTTAAAACCAAATTAGAAGTAAGGTTTTTGTTGATTATTAGTATGCATTTTGCATTAGGCTATGAAGTTAATTAAAATTTCACATGTGATTAACCCCAGTCAGAACCAGGCCGGTAGAATTGATCAATTAACAATGAATCTTTTTTGACCCCCTTACTCGATAACTCATTTGATCTGTCCACTCTGAGATGTTTACTATGTGAATGGCAGCATGCCATTGGTGTTTGGACATTGAAAATCAGAGATGAAATATCAGTGTTTGTGTTTGTGTTTGAACAATAATTGGAGAGGTGCAGATGCTTCCATGGTTACGTTTGCTTTCTTATGCAGGTTCAGAAGCAACATGAGGATGTGGAAATTTGTAAAGAAAGACCAGATGATCTTAGCCAGGTTGCCAAAAAGAGGCAAGTATATGAGCAATTTCAACGTAGTGATTTGTATTCTTCTGCATATTCCTTGCTGCTTCAATTTGCCTCATTGAATACGTTGTTGATTTATTTTTCCAGATCACCCAGAAAAATTAGGAAGGGTGGGTCATCTGCTATTCTTATTAAAGATATACCCACAAGCAAGAAAAGTGGGAGGAAGGACGGTCAAAGGCAGTAGAAGGCTTGGTAGGTAGATCTCATCATTGTAAGCAGTAAGTAGTCTGGGATACAACCATTACGTTCTCAGGCCCCCTTTTGGACCAACAACTGGTTTAATTTGGTAGCATTATTTGGAGGCAGGAGAAGGATTTTATGATTGAAACTTAGTGCGTGGTACCTTCGATCCATTGACCTCACGAATTGGTGATCCACCTTAAAAATGTGGAATCGGGAATTTTCTTTGTAGCATACAAAACGATTTTAGCAACAGTAATATATATATAAATATTTCGAGAGAAAAGTTAATCATTACGTTTCCTTTCCTCTTCTAACCAATGCAAAGAAACGCAGTGATGCAAGCAGTATGTGGTTTCATTAATGATTTAGTTTCTTGTTGAGGTGAAGCACCGGCACTCATGCTGCTATGGTGATTGCAATAGGAAACTGAGTGGGGAAAACTATTAAATTGTTCAGATAATTGCAGCAGACGATTGAATCACATGTTATATGCTTGGTCTTTCCGGTGCTAGATAAAATGTGCACCTATGTTTTGATTATTGTTAAGGCGGAATTTACTGTATTTGAAATATAGTATACCTCGTTAAATGCACTGTATGTTTCCAGTTGCAAAAGAAAAGTTCAGTTTTCTTCATTGCATTCGCATGGTGCTCGATTTCTTTTACAGGTAAAGTCATAGCGTGATGCCTAGGTAGGAATTATAGGGAGATTTATTTTTTGGATAGATTTTACCCTCATTCTGACCAATAATTGAGATTTTAGGTTTTTTATGATTAAGTTCGTCATTCAAACAACAATCCAAGCAAAATTCATGAAAAATAAAATGTAATATCTAAATATTTTATGTGAGTTTGTTATTAAAAAAAGAAAATTGTAAATAAATTGGTTAAGTCTAATCTTATTACAGTATTAGGTCATTTTTTAAAGGAAAATAAAAATTAAACTCGACATTGGGGTCACTATTATTTATCTAATATTTAACATAGTCTAATACATATATTATTAGAGAGTTTTTTTTTTAATTAAAACGGAAACCTGCTCTTAGGCTTAAAAATGGAGGGTAGGCAATAAAAATTTACTACATTGGAAACAAAGTATATTGCAAATTTTTAAAAAAGTACTTTCTTGTTAAAAAAAAATACTACATTATTTATATTGTTTCTATAACTTTGTATGAGTTTGTATGAGTTGTAATTATTATCAACTAACTTTACGTATACAAGTAAATTGAAGTCACATAAAGGGATAAGAAAGTAAATTCATTACGTAAGTCTTATTAGAATTTCATGAAATAGAATATATAATGGTCATGAAAAACAAAAAACAGGGAATCAGTAATATTGAACATTCAACAAAATCTAAACAACCGACTAACCAAAGAGAACAACAAACTCTATACACCTGCAAAGACGAAGAAAGTAAATAGTGCAGCCAACGAACAATAGTCATTGTGAACAGTAGTAAAACTATCGTCGTGAACAGTAGTAAAACTATCGTCGGAGATAGGAGAGAAACGGATATAACAGCGAGACAATCGACAAAGAGAGAGGACGACCGAAACAATTGAGCAGCCGTCGACGGGAAGGAGAAGAAAACGCAGGCCAGAGAAAGAGAGAAACCCGTAAGGAACGACACACCATCGGTACACTAGCAATCGGCGAGGAGACGACACAATTAGATAGCCGAAAGTGGGTGGACAACAGGACAAAGAAAAGTGGTCCACCGACAGAAAATGGAGGAAATCCGGCCAAGTGGGTGAACAAAAAAGAAAAATCCGGTCAAGAGAGAGAAATCTGGCAAGAAGAGAGAGAAATTCGACTGAATGATGTGAGAGAAACGGATAGGCGAGCCGTGAGATGGTAAGATCGTGAGACAAGGAGGTGGGTGAGACCGTAAGACAGTAAAAGAAGGAATTGTGTTAAACAATGTAAAAAAGAAATTCGACAAAGTATTTCTATATTTTTTCAAAAGAGGTTAGAGAGCGTTGCGGTAAATTTCAAAGTGGCAGTATAGTAGTCTTTCAATTTAATAGAGTCAAAATAAGTTAGAAGAAAGGTAGATATAGCAAGTGACACTCTTTTTATTGTACTTACTTAGTAATTGCAATAGTGAAAGGAGTAGAAAATTAAATACATCCATTGTAACCTGTATTTACAAGTATAGTAGATAGTTTCGGTAGAGGGAGAGTCCCTACCACCGTGGATGTACGTCACATTGACGGAGCCACGTAAATCTCATGTGTCCTTAATTTGCTTTATGTTCTGTGTTTTGAATTGAATTGTGAACGCAGTTAAAATATTAACCAACCCATAACTTAACGAAAACCTAAATAAGAACATCCGTATTATTTATTAAGTAAGGTGTTTAAAAGATGACTTTGAAAATTATTATAATTAATAGGTAGTAATGAATCTACTTTAATCAAATTTGAGAAAGAGTTCACTTTTAAAAAGAGGTTGAAGTTGTTCACTTACTTGCAAATTACGAATTGTGGTAATATTAATTTACTCCCTCTCAGTATCACAAATTAATAGATATTATGAAAAAGTGGGAAATTTCAATTTAATTGTAAAAAAGTTATTGTTCATAAATATATATATATATATAATTATTGAAAATTTTAAATATATTTAATATTAGTATATAATTGCAAAACAAATCAATCTAAATAAATTTAAAATGAAAACCTATGTCATATTTACACGTATAATTCACTTCTGATATATAATTTCTTTAGTTTTCAAGTACAAAAGCCAACACAGGTGTTATGCATGCGGAGGCACTTTTTCTTTTTTTTTTCTTTTTTTTGGTTCATTTTTAAGTTTTAACTTATTTTACAAGTGATATTTGGTATACAAAATTGACATATAAAACAATAATGAAGTATAGCCTTTAAACATTGAATCAACGTGCTTTATTTTCTTGATACTATGCATTTCATGAACTTGAATTTCATTTTCAAATGATATAATTTTGAATATTTTAAATATATATATTGAATTCTTGATTGATTTGCATAAAAATTAAAACGGCAGTGAATGCTGGTTGGGAGGGTAGGTAGGCCAGAAGAGACTGACGCCCAATTCCAAAAGACCAAGCCACAATCTTTAGTCGAATGCGCTTTTTATTCCAGTTCGAATTCTAACGTTGGCGGCCTCTGAACCGAACCGAACCGAACTTACAACCATCTGTCTTGTGACTGGAAATTCAGCTAAGCCATGTTTTCATGCTCCGTCCCTTCCTTCTCTTCTTCTTGTGGGCATCCGCTCACAGCTTTCTGTTCCCATGGGGCAGAACCATTATCGCTGGCCAATTTCACTATTGAACCGTCGAGAGCTGAATTGGGACTAAAACCATTGCCGTCGCCGGCCGCCAATTCGGCCTTTCCATGTCCCAAACATTATCGCCATCTTGTCGTCCACTGCACAGCCCCCGACCCTCCCTTCATCCCGCAGATTCAGAATGAAGCCTGTGACCGTCAGTAATTAACTTCTCACTCTCACGGGTCATTTCCCGAATAGATTCTCTACATCTAATTATTTGTATTTGCGCGTTTGATTATCTTGCTTCTTGTTTCAGGATTGATGATTTGTTCGTTTCTTGGGGGAATTGGGCTCAATGAGCGAGAAACTGAATTGCTTTTGGAACGGAGCCCGGCTTTGAACTCAGCACCTTACGAGTCTGTGAGAGCCCGAGTGTGCTCTTTACAGGCAGTTGGAATTGAAGGTGTTGAACTTTACCGCATAGTTTCTAAATGCCCGAATGTATTAGTTGCTGAGGAAGTCGATTCGTTAATACGGTTTATTCTGAACAATTTACCAGAAAAGATTGAGCCTCTGCAGCTCATACGCCTTTTGACTACCACAGAACTGAGATTCCTGGGTGGTTTTGATCAAAAGGTTAGGCTGCTTCTAGATCACGGGCTTCCCCGGGAGCATATTGTTCGAGTGCTCAACAAGGTCAATATATCTAAGGCTATATGCGTTAAGCCAATTGAAGAAATTGACAGAACCATTGCTTACTTGAACCACTTTGGCGGGATAGACATAATTCTTAGACGTCCACAAATCCTAAATTTTGATTTGAATTCTCAGCTGGTTCCAAGGATAGAGTTTTTCAAGCTGCTTAGTGGAGCAAATGAGGGTGCCACTGGGACTTTGTTACATAAACTTCCTGCAATTTTGAGTTACAGTGTGAATCATGTGAAGGGTCATGTAGAGTTGTTGAGGTCCTTTGCTGGCTTAAGTGACCCTGAAATATTCAAGATTTTGCTTGTGTTCCCCAACGTGATTAGTGTCAGCAAGACAAGAAAGCTGTGTCCTAGAATAGACTTTCTCAAGCAATGTGGCTTGAACTCTGAGGAAATATTCAAGTTCTTGACCAAAGCTCCCCTGTTTCTTGCCCTATCCTTTGAAGATAACCTGTCGCATAAACTCGTGTTCTTGGTAAAGATTGGGTACAAACATGGAACAAAGGAATTGGCTGTGGCACTAGGAGCTGTAACACGAACAAGCAGTGAGAATCTGCAGAAGGTGATTGGGGTGTATTTGAGTTACGGACTTTCTTGTGCAGATATCCTTGCCATGAGCCAGAAGCACCCTCAAATTTTGCAGTACAGGTGCAGTTCTCTGGAAGAGAAGATGAACTACTTGATTGAGGGAATGGGTCGCCAAGTTGGAGAGTTGTTGTCTTTCCCTGCATTTCTTGGCTACAAACTTGATGATAGAATCAAGCATAGGTATGAAGTTAGGAAGAGGACTCTTGGAGAAGGAATGTCCATCAATAAACTCTTGAGTGTGTCAGCCGATAGCTTTTCAACCAATGAAAAAAGAAAAAGCCTGTCCTCGATTGTCAACCTGAGGAGTGGTTGAGGTAAGATGAGTTGGATACTGAGTGCTTAACCATGTGCTAAATTACCTAATACTCTATTTGGTTTTTAAGGGTTTCTGCCATAAGCTCTTCGTTGAACCAATTGGACAGCAATTTCTCCACTTGATTAAGCTTCAAAGATCTCTAGAATAAACTTTCCTGAAATTGACTAAATTTTTTGCACCTAGTTTGAAAGGCTTTTTCCTGGATAGTTGCATTGAGTATTATAGGTTGTCAAAACTAGAAATTGGTCTCGGTTCATCTTCATTCCTAACCATTTTGGCTATGCTACTTAAGTTGAATTGCTGAACCTGGCGTTTAATGTGGATCGGAAGGGCTATTTACTGGAAGTGGTGATGACACTCATCATCATTGTCATGGAACAAAATTATTATCAGGGACCTTACAGTTGACGACAAGCAAGCTCCAAACAAGTTGGCAACCCACTTCCAGGAATATTCTCATCTGCAAGACACAGTTCTAATGCCTTGAAATTCTCAAGGGCGCATCTATGCCTCCATTAGCCATGGATAATTGCATTTACACCAGAATCTTTTTTTGGCAATTTCCATGAATTGAAAGCTCGCTCATAATGAAGCTCAAAATGAAACTTGTGTAGAATTTTTGCATATTTAGAGATTTTCAAGGGAGAAACCAAGAAGATCGCTGATCCATTTTGGGGTTGCATTCTCGAAACCAAATGTTGCCATTGATCATGCACTTGTCAGATGTTGTAGCAAACGATAAATCAATGAAGAAAATAACACCAGAATATTACGTGGTTCGGTCTATGTGACCTACGTCCACAGGAAAGACAGAGGGAATACTCTTATTAGTAGAGAAAGTGTGTTACAGAATACAAAAAGTGTGGCTCACCTCTCAAATCTCTCTCTTTTCTCATAACCCTATTATGCCTATATATATAGGGATATAAGAAGGGCAAAAGGGTAATTTGGAATACAAGGCATATTCCAACAAATCTCCACCTTGCATTGTATTCTCTAAACACACAACAAAATAAAATTCTTCTATCTCTCCTCCAAATAGCTCCTTAGAGCCAGTCAATTAAAACGAACACCAATCAAGTCCAAGCAATGCTTGAACTTACTACGAAAAATTGGTTTCGTCAACATGTTAGCTGGATTGTCTGCAGTAGCAACCTTTTTCACTGAAATCAAATCTTGAGATATAACATCTCGCAAGAAATGATATCTGACATCAATGTGTTTGGTCCTCTCATGATACACTTGATTTTTTGTCAAATGTATAGCACTTTGACTGTCACAGAATATAGTGGTAGTTTCTTGTAATAAACCCAAATTAGTGACCAAACCTTTCAACCAAATAGCTTCCTTGACTGCTTCTGCTATTGCCATGTACTCAGCTTCAGTAGTGGAAAGAGCAACTGTTGATTGCAATGTTGCCTTCCAACAAATGGCACTGCCTAAAAGAGTGAAAACATAACCAGTTGTTGATCTTTCTTCTGTCAAGGTCACCTGCATAGTCAGAATCCACAAAACCAGTAATCAACCTACTGCCTCTGCTGAACATCAGTCCTACCTCTGTAGTGCCTCTAAGATACCGAAGTATCCATTTAACTGCTTGCCAATGTGATTTCCCAGGATTAGCCATATATCTACTGACCACACTGACTGCCTGTGAAATATCTGGACGAGTGCAAACCATAGCATACATAATACTACCCACTGCACTAGAGTATGGAACACGTGACATATATTCCTCCTCCTCTAGGTTATTGGGTGACAAAGAGGCTGAAAGTCTGAAGTGTGATGCTAAAGGAGTACTTACCGGTTTGCAACTCATCATCCCAAAACGATCAAGAACCTTCTCGATGTATTTTTTCTGTAAAAGGCGCAACTCTCATGCTTGTTTGTCTCTGATGATCTCCATGCCCAAAATCCTCTTTGCAGCTCCCAAATCTTTCATCTCAAAATCTCTACCAAGTAGTTTCTTCAAACTGTTGATCTCAGATATACTTGTAGAGGCAATAAGGATATCATCTACATATAGTAGCAGATAGACAAATGATCCATCACGCAGCTTCTTATGGTAGACACAACTGTCATACTCACTCCTTGAGTAACCATGACTTACCATAAAGCTGTCAAACTTCTTATACCATTGTCTAGGAGACTGCTTTAAACCATATAGAGATTTCTTCAACCTGCAAACATGATCCTCCTTGCTTTCACTCTGGAAACCCTCAGGTTGATCCATATAAATGACTTCCTCAAGATCACCATGTAGAAAAGCAGTCTTCACATCAAGCTGCTCCAGTTCCATATCATACATAGCAATCATAGCTAGAAGCACACGAATGGAAGTGTGCTTAACAACTGGAGAAAATACCTCATTGAAGTCAATCCCTTCTTTCTGGCTATAACCCTTTGCAACCAGACGTGCCTTGTACCTTGCATCCTCAACCCCTGGAATTCCCTCCTTCTTCTTGAAGATCCATTTGCAGCCAACAGTCTTCTTATCTTTGGAAAGTTTCACTAAGTCCCAAGTCTGATTCTTATGCAGGGACTCAATTTCCTCAGTCATAGCAATGCTCCACTGAGAAGATTCAGTACAAGTGACAGCCTCTGAATAGTTGCTAGGTTCATTGTACTCCACCTCTTCTGCTACTGCCAAACAATAAGCAAAATCTGAATTTAAAAACCTAGCTGGTGGCTTGATAGTCCTTCTGGGTCTGTCTCTGGCGATACTGTACGGCTGTACCTGTTGAGTATCTAGAGCACCCTCATCTATTTCTGAAGTGTCAACCCGAATCTGTTGACCTGACTTAGAAGGAATATCACTTTCAAACTCCACCTGCTGTGTGGAACTCCCACTCTCTTCATCTGTTGGCCTTAAGACTTCCTCTTTTGGATGCAGCATAGCGGATTCATCAAATGTCACATCTCTGCTAATGAGGAATTTTGGAGACTTAGGGTCTGGACACCACAACCTATAACCTTTCACTCCAGAAGCATAACCAAGAAAAATACATTTCTTAGCCCTCGGTTCAAGCTTTCCTTCATTAACATGAGCATAAGCAGGACAGTCAAATATCTTCAAATCAGAATAATCTGCAGGTTTGCTTGACCACACCTCTTCAGGTGTCTTACACTCAATAGAAGTACAAGGAGATCGATTCACCAACCAAGAAGCTGTATTAACAGCTTCTGCCCAAAACTCCTTGCCCAAACCTGCATTGGATAATAGACATCTAGCTTTCTCTATCAAAGTCCTGTTCATGCGTTCTGCAACTCCATTTTGTTGTGGAGTTTTTACAACTGTGCGGTGTCGTACAATACCTTCAATTTTGCAAAACTCATTGAATTCGTTATTACAAAATTCAAGGCCATTATCTGTTCTCAGCCTCTTAATCTGCTTTCCAGTCTGCTTTTCAAGTAAAGTTTTCCACTGCTTGAAGGTTTCAAACACTTAACTTTTATGTTTCAAGAAATAAACCCAAACTTTACGAGAAAAATCATCAATAAAAGTGAGCATATAAGCAGCACCCATACCTTTAGAGAGAACCTGAGAAGGACCCCAAAGATTTGAATGGATATAGTCCAATGTTCCCTTTGTTTTATGGATGGCTGTACTGAAACTCAACCTCTTCTGCTTCCCAAAAACACAATGCTCACAAAATTCTAATTTTCCAGTGTTCTGACCACATAAAAGACCTCTCTTACTCAAGGCAGCCATACCTCTTTCACTCATGTGTCCCAGCCGCATGTGCCACAACTTCGTCACGTCAGAATCTGAAACTGAAGTAGAAAACTGCAGTTGAGTCTGTGACTGTTGAACCATGCAAGAAATACAATGTGCCAATTCTGGCAGCCTTCATCAATACAAGAGCACCTCTGGAAACCTTTAGAACTCCACCTTCACACCCAATCTTGCAGCCATTCTTCTCAAGAGTGCCCAAAGAAATAAGATTCTTCGTCAAATCTGGAATGTGTTTGACCTCAGACAAGGTCCTAATGACACCGTCGTGCATCTTGATCTGCACTGTACCAATCCCAGCAACCTTACAGACGTGATCATTTCCTAACAGAACACCACCATTAATTGACTTGTAGGTGGTAAATCATTCCCTGTTAGGAGTCATATGTTGCGAGGCTCCAATGTCCATGATCCAAGTATCCTGAAATCTGCCTTGGCCTTGTGTAACACAAAGCAGATCATCACTCTCATTTGCTGCCATATGAGCTTCTCCACGAAAATTAAAAATACAAATCTGCCTCTAAGCTACAGTGCCACCCGATGCTACAGTGTCTCTTCGGTCTACAGTGTCACCGAAGCTACAGTACACACGGTCTACAGTGTCGCCAATCGATCTACAGTGCAATTCGCTGATCTACAGTACCTCCGACCCGTTAAACTCGATCTGTTCGTTTTTCTGTCAGATCCGCTCCGTTTCAGCGCCAAATCACTAGATCTGCTCCGTTTCAACGCCAAAACCACCAAAATGGCCCCTTGTTCGGATCTCTCTCTTCCTCCTCCTGCTTCTCTCTCTTCGTCTTTCTCTACACGGGTGACTCCTGTCCAGTTGCACGGGTGGTGGTCGGCGGTGGAGTTCCAATCGCTCAGCTTGTTGGCCTTCCGATTCGAGCTCGAGCTTGTTGGCCTTCAAGTCCCACACCCACCACCGGAAGGGTCCGGCCGAGGAGAGAGAAAAGACCAAAAATTTTTTTTTTTTTTTCTTTTTGGTGGATTGTAGGCAGACGTGGGCTGCTGGACAATGAAGAGGTTGAGGTGCTGCTGGGGTGGCCGAAGAGGAGGAAAGAGAAAGAAAGAAAAAATTTCAAAGGAGGAGATGCTGATGGGTGGTTGGAGATCGTCGTGGTGGTGGGTGGCCGGAGGAAAGAGAGGAGAAAAAAAAAATTTTCTTTTTGGCTCTGATACCAATTTGTTATAGCAAACGATAAATCAATGAAGAAAATAACACCAGAATATTACGTGGTTCGGTCTATGTGACCTACGTCCACGGGAAAGACAGAGGGAATACTCTTATTAGTAGAGAAAGTGTGTTACAAAATACAAAGAGTGTAGCTCACCTCTCAAATCTCTCTCTTTTCTCATAACCCTATTATGCCTCTATATATAGGGATATAAGAAGGGCAAAAAGATAATTTGGAATACAAGGCATATTCTAACATCAGATGTGAATACAAGGATTTTATCTGTAATATCTACAGCCACACAACATTGCCATTTCCCAGTACATAGAACGCAGCACATCTTATGTCAGGAGCAGACCTGGCAAGTTTTAAGTTGAGGAAGCTAGGATGAAAGATGACTAGGATGCAAGTAAAAATTGATGTAAAATTAAAGGGGCAAAAGCTAAGATATTAAGTATTTTTTATGGCCCATTCTGTCGATAATCTACCACGTGTGGTCCTCGCGGCAAGGCCTGATATGTGTATCTTCAATTCTGCGATCGAGATTTATCCTTTGAACTAAGTTATCCTGCTGTTATAGGCTTAACACAGGATATACTTTCAGGAGCTTGACTTGGACGCACGGGTATATTGTAGTAACTCCAATATGCGTGAGAATTAGGATTGCAGGTTTAAATTGCCTTGACAAACTGATCATGTACAGTCTTGCCGTATACTTACCAAATAAAATACATATAAAAGGTTTAAGGGTCAACGAAACCATGACCTCGCTACTCCCTACATGTTTTCTATGTTGTGCAAAGGGATGCACACAAGCAGTTACGCGGTAAGCAGCAACAACCTCAAGCAACCTTAGCCAGTAAAGTTATGGGTGCGAGCAGACTAAGCTGAAGCTCACAAAGAAGGGTGAAAGAGAAGTGATGTAATTGACATGTACATTTCATGGTGATTATATCTTCCATTTCGTATCTGTTCCTCCAAGCACAGATACAACGTTGAGTTTCTAAGATTACAAAAACTAATTAATGATACAAAAATGTTAACACATATCGTTAATTGGTGCTTGTCTCTTGAATCTGACATCTGCACTTCTGCATTCCTTGGCATTTTATATGCAATAGCCAGAAGTACAATTTGCAGAATCTATAGGAATTTCCATTGCTAGCCTGGTTATTCTGCCAAGGATGGCTCCCTAGCTGGTTCCACCACCAAAGGCTCGACTTTGTCAGCTTCACCATTTCCCTTCGGTATAATGAGACCATATCCTCCAGCTTTTCTTCTATAAACAATATTTACCTCACCTAGATCCATGACCATGACAATGCAACCCCCGGTCAAAGAGATATAGATGACTAATTGATAAGAAATTGAAGTGTAAAATTCATACCAGTTTCTTCGTTCCGGAAACCATAAAAGTCATGATCAATGTTTTCCAGCTGCTCAATTGCTTCAGAGACAGTCAATGGCGGCATATCAAAATACTTGGTGCGAACAACCTGAAAAGTTTTTGATAGAATGAAATTGTGGAATAGATATTGCAAAACATGGCTAATGAAGTAACAAGAAAACTCTAAACACATTGATGCAGTTGAAATCACATCCAGATATAATGGGAAGTTCAAGTGCCAGGCTACAATTTGAGAGGATAACGGTGAAAGACAAAGACTATAACAATGCCAAACACAATATTAATCTGGACTCAGCAAACTAAACAGGTAGAACAAAAAATGCTAAGACTTAGGAGACAAACCTCATGGATGGTGGAGTCATCATTATCATCAAAATCTTGTTGGGGGAATGCATAGGCGGCAGGTCCAGCCATTGGCTCTCGAACCTTGGACCTATTGAAGCCCTTCATGTGCCGACCATGGTCAGACTCCTTCTCCTTGATCTTTCTCAGCTTTCGTTGAATAATCGATGACACCAAATCTATACTGGCGTAAATGGTCTCTGCGTCTTCCTCTGCTCTTACCACTCCATGTCTCTTCGTATACAAGGTCACCTACACATCAAAAGTCAATGTACACACACGCATATTTAATCTCGAAACAAGAACTGAGAGGAATAATAATAATAATAATAATAAAAGATAAAAGGGGAGAAAAGGAAAGCACCTCGCATCTACGAATCCTGGGGCCTCTGCCGAGCTCACCGCCGCGAACGGACAACCGGACATCGACTTCCCGCACAAGATGACTATGCTTTTGAACCGCCTTACCGACCTTGTCTTCCACGTGCTTCTTCACCGTGTCAGTGAGCTGCATAAGTCAGAATTCACCGTGCTTCATTTTGTTCATTCACCAACACCACTACCAACACTAATAATACTACTGCTGCTGATGAAGATGAAAAAAGATTTGAAAAGAAAGGGGGGGAGGGAAAAAATAGAACCTCCAAGCTCTTGCCCTGGATAATCAATTTGACGGAGGAGAGAGGGCCGTCCCAGGCCATCCGAGCCGCCCCGAGAGATGAGCTTGCGCGGCGGTTTCTCTGGCGTCTGATTTCATTCTGCCCTGACAACGGGTTCAAGAAGCCGGATTTCAGACATAGTAATGACGAGGACGGGACTGGTAGGTTTGATGGGGCAACGGTAGCCGTAATCTTGGATGGTAATGCCGTCGCGCAGAGGTTATGGCTGGCTTGCAACCAGCCAGTTGGAGACTGCGCAGCCATCGACAGGTCAAAAGCAATTTTTCTTTTTTCTTAAAAGGATTATTTAAAAAGGAAGAGTTGGGTTGTTTGGCCGGAGGGAAAAATAACCGGAATATCAGGCTAGGTTTTGGTGGGAGCTTGTACCTGAAGCTCTGAGCTTGAAGGGTTTTTTGTTTGTTTGCGCCTTTTTTTTTTTTTAAGAGAGAGAAAGAAGAAATCGGACAGAGAGATTGGATAAGGACACGTCATCGGATTAGAGGATGCGTTCCCCCGGCCCACCCCCGCCAGACCCAAAAATAAAAAATAAAAAAAGGCAGCCGATGCCATTGAAACCACATCCGGAGTGGATAACTCCCGAATTACAAAGATTATGTCTTCTGATACGTCTAAATTTGAATCGTTAATTCTGCATTTTCCTTTTCTATATATATATATATTATTTTTTATTTTATTTTATTTTTTTGGGCACAATCAATGGTTAGTCGTCATAAAAAAGAGGGATGGATTGTTTACTATAAGGTTTCTATTATCGAAAATCAGTTAGATATACATAGTCAACCCTCTGTTAGGATCGAATAAACAAAAATACACAAAAAATATACAGAAACACAAAGATTTTACGTGATTTGGTAATTTGCCTACATTTACGGGAGGAACGGATCTTTATATTCGGAAGTTTTACGTCTACAAATTTTCTTACACCAGATTACACAACACCACGCTTCTCTACTTTCTTTTCTCTCTACTTTCTCCTCACTTCTCTTGCTACTACTTAGTTTTTGTTACATAACTTGCAAGTATTTATAATACAGAGGAGGAGACAAATGGCCTGAAAAATCGCGACGACTAGATCAGGTTCACACTGCAAAAGTCTTTGGACGGTAGTGTGAACAGTTAGTTACGGCGACTGTATCGGGTTCACACTGCAAAAGTCTTTCGACGGTAGTGTGAACAGTCGGTTACAACGGCTGCATCAGGTTCACACTGCAAAAGTCTTTGGACGGTAGTGTGAACGGTCGGTTTCGGCAGCTGCATCAGGTTCACACTACAAAGGTCTTTGGACGGTAGTGTGAACAGTAGGAATCGGAGTCAATTTTTCACAAATCTCCACCTTGACGATGATTCATCATCCAAACATGATCACAGTTCCTCCATTATACCCGAAGGCGTTAAGCACCCAAAGGTGCACAGCTTCGAGAAATGTTGACCAAGGCCAAGCAGTGTTGAAACTTGATTCCTGAAACAATCTTTGTGAGCATATCTGCAGGATTATCTTCTGTACCAATCTTCCGTAGCAGAATATCTCCTTCATTTATAATTTCTCGAATAAAATGAAACTGGACGTCAATATGCTTTGTGCGGGAGTGATAAACTTGGTTCTTTGCTAAGCAAATGACACTCTGACTGTCACCATGAACTTCAACGTGCTCCTGAATAAGTCCCAAGTCTTCAATCAACCCATGAAGCCAAATTACTTCTTTGAAAACCTCTGTGATCGCCATATACTCTGCCTCTGTAGTAGACAAAGCAACCGTTGATTGAAACATTGATCTCCAGCTTACTGGTCCTCCTGACATAGTAAACATATAACCTGTAGTTGATCGACGCTCGTCGAGATCACCTGCATAATCAGAATCGACGTACCCAACTAGACGATTTGTCATAGTCTTACATTTCTGGAACTTCAGGCCAATATCCACAGTACCTTGAATATACCGTAGAATCCACTTAACTGCTTGCCAGTGTCCTTTACCAGGATTGTGCATATACCGACTTACCATGCTAACAGCTTGTGAAATATCAGGTCGTGTACACACCATTGCATACATCAGGGCTCCAATAGCATTGGCATATGGAATATTATCCATCTGTCTTCGATCATCATTTGTATTTGGAGACATTAATGCACTTAATTTAAAATGTGGGGCCAAAGGAGTACTAACAGGTTTAGTCTTGCCATTTACACCAAACCACTGGAGTACTTTCTTCAGATACTGAGTCTGAGTTAACCAGATTGTGTTCCTTTCTCTGTCACGCTTGATCTCCATACCAAGAATCTTCTTGGCTTCTCCAAGATCCTTCATCTCGAACTCTGAGCTCAATTGAGCCTTCAGCCTGTCGATCTCCACCTTGCTCCTAGATGCAATCAACATATCATCAACATATAGGAGCAAATATACAAACGTACCATCTTGGAGTTTCTTCAGATAGACACAATGATCGAACTGACTGCGTGTGTACTTATGCTTTTGGATAAAACTATCAGACCGTTTGTACCACTGTCTAGGTGACTGCTTCAAGCCATACAGTGACTTGCTTAGCTTGCAAGCCCAATTCTCCTTTCCGGTGACTTTGAAGCCTTCAGGCTGGGACATATAGATTTCTTCTTCCAAGTTGCCATGCAAGAATGCTGTCTTCACATCAAGTTGAGCTAACTCCAAGTCAAATTGAGCTACTAGAGCCAATAGGATCCGAATAGAGGAATGTTTGACCACTGGCGAGAACACTTCATTGTAGTCTATTCCTTCCTTTTGAGCATAACCTTTTGCTACTAGTCTAACTTTATATCTGGTGCTTCCTTTTTCAGAGGCATACTCCTTCTTAGCATAGACCCATTTGCATCCAATAGCTTTCTTCCCATGTGGAAGTGGTACTAATTTCCACGTCTGATTATGGTGAAGTGACTGCATCTCTTCATCCATAGCCAGTTTCCATTTATCACTCTCCATACTCTGAACAGCTTCTTTGAAGGTGTTGGGAATATCATCCTCTGTCACTGGCAGTGCATATGCCACCATGTCAGTATACTTAGCAGGTTTCTGGATCTCCCTTCTTTGTCTGTGAGTGGCAATGGACTCTAATTGTTGGTCTGGGGCTGGTGATGGAACTTCCACCTCAACTGAGTTATCCTCCTGGTCATCAAGATACTCCTCTGACTCTTTTGGAATCTCAAACTCCACCTGTTGGAAAGAGTTTTGGTTCTCTTTCTCCTTTGTGGTAGTTCTTTGCAGCATTGTCGATTCATCAAAGGTTACATCTCGGCTTAGAACGATCTTCTTTGACTCAGGATTCCAAAGTCTGAATCCCTTAACTCCTTCACTAAAGCCTGAGAAGATAGCTTTCTTGGCTCTAGGATCCAGTTTGGATTCTGTAACATGGAAATACGCAGAACATCCAAATATATGTATCCGTTTATAATCTGAAACAAGTTTTCCAGACCATACCTCTTTGTGACATTTCCCATCAAGTGCAGAAGTAGGTAGCCAGTTGACAATATGAGAGGCATACATCAATGCTTCTGCCCAGAATGCTTTGTTCAAGCCAGATTGAGAAAGCATACATCGCACTTTTTCTACCAGAGTACGGTTCATCCTTTCTGCTACACCGTTTTGTTGTGGAGTTCCAGGAACTGTAAAATGTCTGATTATCCCTTCTTCATGACAGATTTGCTTGAAGGGATCTGATTTGTATTCTCCACCATTATCTGAGCGAAGTCTCTTGATCTTCCTGCTGGTCTGGGTTTCAATCATTTTTTTCCACCGAAGAAATATGTTTAGAACTTCATCCTTGTGTTTCATCACATATACCCAAACATATCGTGAGAAATCATCAATAAAGGTAACGAAATAATTTTTACCTCCCAAAGATGAATTCTTTGATGGTCCCCATATATCAGTGTGGATATAATCCAATATTCCTTTGGTAGAATGAATGGTGGTGCCGAACTTGACTCGTGCTCACAGAAGTCAAGTTTTCCACTTTTGGCTCCCTTCAGTAGACCTTGTTTCACCAGATTCTGCAAGGCCTTTTCTCCGACATGTCCCAAACGCATGTGCCAGAGTTGGGACGAATCAGGTGCTTCGTTGTCAGAGCTTTGGCAACAGCTATTCTTCCTGTAACTGTCTGTCCATCTAGGAAATATAGGTTTCCCTGTCGAGTACCTTTCATTGCCAAGAATGCACCTCGTACAACTTTCAAGGCTCCACCTTCTATGGTCACCTTGTATCCACTGTTGTCCAAGACCCCCAGTGAAATAAGGTTCTTCTTCAGATCTGGAACATATTTGACATCTGTCAGTCGTCTGGTTGTACCGTCATGCATCTTCAGGTTGTTACCCATCATCACAACTCCACCATCAAGCTCTTGAAAGCTTGTGAACCAGTTTCTGTTTAGACACATATGATAAGAACAGCCAGAATCAAGAATCCATTTGTCTACCTGGATATCTGTTGGCGAAACTGAGAAAGCTGAATCTTCTTTATCGTCAGCTTCCTTTGCAACATTTGCAGCAGCTTTGTCCTTGTTTGGACAGTCTTTCTTCCAGTGCCCTTTTTGGTGACAGTAGACACATTCATCTTTCACCAGTCTTCTTCTTGATTTTCCTCTGGATTTTGCGAAATTTATTTCGCCCATTAGATTTGCCATATCTCCTTTTGTCTTCTCTTCCTCGGGTCACAGTCAATACTTCTGGTGTCAACTCTCTGGAGTCATTCTGATCCTTCTTCTGGTACTGATTATTTACCAAAGCATTAGAAACATCTATGAATTTAACCTCATCTTTTCCATACAGCAGGGTAGTGGTTAAATGATCATAGCTTTCAGGAAGAGAATTTAACAATAACAATGCCTTATCCTCATCAATAATATCAACATCTAAATTTTGTAGATCAGCTAAAATTTTGTTGAAATTATTGAGATGCTCAATCATAGGCATACCTCTCTTATACTGGAATCGAAAGAGTTTTTTCCTTCAGGTAGAGCCGATTCTCTACACTCTTCGTCATGTATTTATCTTCTAACTTCTTCCAGAGACTTGAGGCCATTGTTTCCTTCATGACAAAATACTTCTGATCTTTAGCAAGGCACAGCTGGATAGTGCCACAGGCTTGACGGTTTACATAGCTCCAATCTTCATTAGAAATATTCACTGGTTTTGTTCCTAGTGCAATATCTGATCCTTCGCGGAACAACAGATCCAGAACTTCACATTGCTACATGCTGAAGTTGTTTGTACCGTCAAATTTTTCAATATCAAATTTTGCATTTGACATTGAATTTCGTTGCCACGAACTGGTAGTAGATGTCAAAGGTTGCATGTCAGCTCCTTTTGGATCAGCCATCGTGCTTCAGAACTACACAAAAATAAACAAATTAAAAAACTGCTGCTACAGTTGTTTGTGCGACGATGCTGGCCGGTGAGATCGAGGCTGGTTGGGTCTTGCTCGCCGGTTGCTTCTCCGATCTGGATAAGACGGTGGTGGCTGGTGTGCTCCGGCCGCAGGGAGAATGAAGGTGCTGCTGGGTGGCCGGAAGGAGGAGAGAGGCTGATGGGTCGTCGGTGGTGGTGTGCTCCGGCTGCAGGGACGGGTTCGTCGTCCTGTGTTCTTCGTCAAAAAAAAAAATTTCCAACCAGCTCTGATACCAATTGTTAGGATCGAATAAACAAAAACACACGAAAAACACACAGAAACACAAAGATTTTACGTGGTTCGGCAATTTGCCAACATCCACGGGAGGAACAGATCTTTATATTCGGAAGTTTTAACCTCTACAGATTTTCTTACACCAGATTACACAACACCACGCTTCTCTACTTCTCCTCACTTTTCTTGCTACTACTTAGTTTTTGTTACATAACTTGCAGGTATTTATAATACAGAGGAGGAGACAAATGGCCTGAAAAGTCGCGACGACTAGATTAGGTTCACACTGCAAAAATCTTTGGACGGTAGTGTGAACAGTCAGTTACGATGACTGTATCAGGTTCACACTACAAAAGTCTTTGGACGGTAGTGTGAACAGTCGGTTACGACGGCTGCATTAGGTTCACATTGCAAAAGTCTTTGGACAATAGTGTGAACGGTCGGTTTTGGCGACTGCATCAGGTTCACACTGCAACGGTAAGAATCAGAATCAATTTTTCACACCCTCAACCCTCTCTAAATGACTACATGTAATATACATATCAACTTATCCATGTAAACCCAACTTGGGGTATTTCTCCAAGTGCCTTTCACACATCTTTGAGTTTGAGCTTCATGGGAAGCACAAACATGTGGAGAAAGAGACTTATATTGCATTGGATATGCAACACACACACACACACAAAAGACACCTGAGTAACATTTGTCTGATATGACAAAATGTATCCCAAATAAGAGAAGACAAAAAAATGGAACCCGTGCGCAAGGCACAGCAATGGCGCATTCCCAACACGTTCAAGATACTTACTGACATGGAGCAAGCAAAGCTGCAGCTTGACTTCCGGTAGCTCAATTTGTGGGCTTGGGGTTGAAACCCGTGAGATTATCGGCGGCCATTGATGGATTTGGTGGTGGACGACGGCAGGGACATATCCACTTTAACAAGTGTGGGGACACATGCCCCCACTTCAAAAAAAAATAAAAAATATTAAATATATATATAGAGAGAGAGAGAAAGAGATTATTTATGGGAAGTTATTAGTTTTGTTTCTATTTAAATTTGTTTTAACTTTGCCTCCATCATCTGCTCAAAATTTAAATTGATTTAAATTTTTTTAATAAATTAATTTATCTAATTTATTAGATTAGAAAAAATACATAATTATACACAATTTAGACAAATTTGACTAATCTTTTAATTTAAAACGAACAAAGTAACTAAATTTAAGTAATTCTTGTTTGATGAAGTGATAAAGTTTTTTTTTTTTTTTTGCACATATAATTATTGTATAAGGTGTATAAACAAAACATGTGACTTTGTCAGGGGACGGGGAAAAGGATGTAGCTGTTAACCTGGTGGGCAAGTCAGTGAACAAGCATTTGATATATATATATAAGAGGAAAGAAATGGAGTTTCTTTAAATCTTTTTTCTCTTAAGGCCAAGACAGCAACCATGGCAGTCAAAGAGATGTATGTATACGAGAGCTCTTAGGATTTTTATTTTTATTTTTATTTTTATTTTTTTCTCACAAATTTCATCTTTTCTGTTATTTTGTGTGTATCATAGAAATTAATAAACTTAATCTCCTTTGTATCCTGTTATGACTTTATTGTTACTGTCATTAAAAAAAAAAAAAAACTCCTTTTATTAATAAAGAATTCTTTTAATTTTAAAATTTTAAATTAATTGGGAAAAAATTTATTTTTCAGCAGGGCACACAAAGTTTGTAGTAAAATAATTTCAAAAATTTTATACTAATCATTAAATGTTTTCAAATTTGAAGGGGACAGTTGCCCCAACAAGAATAACATACAAGGATGTGCCAAATGGGAGTGGCGGTGGTGGCTTTATGAAGAATCAAACCGCCGTAATGTTTTTTTTTTTGCCTCTTGTACTTCATATATTTCTGTTTCTGCTGGTACGCATAACCGGAATGCTGGAATGACAACACAATGGATGCGGAGACTGTCATCCCCATCCCAATTGCCAACCCCGAATTGAAACCAATTCCTGTCCTCCCCTTGACCCCAACGAGGATGGGTTTTGGCAGACTACTCCCCCATCCCTGTCGGGGATCCCCCACCGGGAATCAGGGGAAGTCGGGAGCTTCCTGCCATTGGCATTTGCATGATAACAATAATTAATATATCTCCAATTCAAAAGTGGGTGCCAAATGCTCGAATCCAAAATGCAACGCACACCACCTCCTCCACCCAGACGTAATTGATTATTAAATAAACTAGTTTTGAGGAATCTCAAGCTGTCCGCGGAAATCTCCAAATGAGATTGAAGAGAACTCCACGTGTCACGAGACTACAATTGCAATAAATTGTGATGTGCCCTCTGGACGGCACTCACCCGAAAAATATCTCACAAGTGGCCTGTCAGTCGTTCCCCCACGCACGACGACCCTGCAAAACTTGCTAGCCAGCAGAAAATATCTAAACAAATATCTGAAAAAGAAATAACTATTGAGTTTTGGTTTGTTACAGTTGACCTTTAAATGCGCACCACCAGTTTAGCCACCAACCCAAGCGAGGTAGGACCCCCCACGATTGGTGCAGAAAAAAAAAAAACACACACACACACACACGCAACGCTGAGGATGACGTGGCATCCATGGACCCATACACGTTGAGCAGCAAGAAGAAGAAGAAGAAAGCATGTATTCAGCTAGATATTTTTTTTTATTGGGTTTGTCATTAGGGACCGTAGGATCAGAACTTGTGGGCAAAATCTCAGCTAAAGATTTCTGAAGTTCAGATATTTGGTTTACCTTCATTTTGCTTATGTGTTTCTCCTCTTCCTATATCTGTGACAGAGCAGGGGAGATTTGCCTGTTAAAGTTTCCTTCTTTCTTTCGGTACACCAAGCACCAACGTCGGAAGAGAGAAGGGGTAGAGATCATGGGAGAGGCGGCAGTGAATAGTATTCGAGAGGAGTGGGAGGAGAGAACAGAGAAGGAGACAGAGAGTGAAACAGATAATGATGAAAATAACGAGAAGAAATGGAAGGTGACGGTTCGGGCGGTGATGATGGTAGAAGTGGGTTGCTGAGAATGTTCCCTAAGATGGCATTGAGGGTATTGCTGGTTGAATCTGATGATTCTACTAGGCAGATTATTGCTGCTCTTCTCAGGAAATGCAGTTACAGAGGTCTGTTACCTGTTTACTTTGTTTGGGGGTTCTGTGACTCCACTTTTCTTCATTTTTCATTCCTTTTTCCGTGTTCTGTGTGGTTTGGTGAAATGGGATCTGGTAGTTTTGGCTTTTCATGCTTTCTGACGGGGTCCCTTACGAAGCTGCAATCCCCTGTAATTGTCCGATGGGGAAAGAAACGAAGTCTGCTTTTGAACAACGTTATTGTGCTTAAGCCTCTTAAGTTCAGAAGCGTTTGGTTCCATCTTTATCTTTTGAGATCGGGTAGCAAGGTCGCTCTTCTAATTCTGTCAATCATGTTAATGTGCATGGACCATCATGTTTCAAGAAACAAAATTTTTCTTCTTTTTTTGATTTGTTGATGTGGATTTATTATATTCTGAAAATAAAAATACAGATCCGTAACACATTAAATTTAAACGGAGAAATCATGTTCCAAGAAACAATTTTTTTTCTTCCTTTTGATTTGTTGATGTGGATCCATTATATTCTGAAATTAAAAATACAGATACGTACCACATTTGCTGCAAGTATTATATGTGTTTGAATACCATACTTGCGAGTAAAAAGAGATTTTGCTTTCTGTTTTGGCAGTTGCTGCAGTTCCAGATGGCTTAAAAGCATGGGAATTACTCAAAGGAAGACCTCACAATCTAGACCTCATTTTGGCAGAAGTGGATTTGCCTTCCATATCCGGCTATGCTCTTCTTACTCTAATCATGGAGCATGAGACTTGCAAAAACGTACCAGTTATAAGTATGGCATGAGGAATGAGAATTGAATGTAATTAATGAATGATTCAGTTTCCTGGTACAATGAAGAAATTAATTAACTTTTTGGCCTGGCTTTGCAGTGATGTCCTCGGAGGACTCAATTGGTACAGTTTATAAATGCATGTTGAGAGGGGCTGCTGACTATCTTGTAAAGCCTATAAGGAGGAATGAGCTGAGAAATTTGTGGCAGCATGTATGGAGAAGACAATCTGTATGCCATTGCCAGCTCTTCGTTCTTTTTTATTTCATATTCCATTCTTGATTATACAAGAAAGTTGTTACCTTCCCTTTTAACTGGACCTCTTCCTCATTAGTTCACAATTTTCTATCAGTCACTTGTTGCAGGAAACTGTCCCCAAGATGAAAGTGTTGGACAAGATAACATTGAAGCCACTTCTGGAAGCAATGGAGTCAATAATCACTTGAGTGGTGACATAGCGTGTAGTCAAAGAAGCAAGAGATGCATTGAAAAAGGAAGTGATGATCGGGTTAGTGCTTCTTTTGTAAGTGAGGGAGCAAATTATTTACTTGTAGCTTTCCTTCAAGTATATGCAATGGCAAGTACCCATACCCACTTAAGCAGGATCATACTTTTTCTAACTGAGTTTCCTACCGTACATTTTGGATTTCAATCTAGTTGTAAACCACATAAGCAATTCTCTAGGGTTATTTGAATGTATCTGGGATGAAGTGGAAATTGGTCATTCCTTGTGCTTTCATCATGAACATTATTGCGAAGTTGTTGGAAAAACTGAGCTCTGAAAGTTTTAGAATGGTCTACCCAAAGTCAGCCTTCTGAATTGACGTGATATCAAAAATACAGGAACAAACAAAACAAGTTAGTGAGTTAAATTAATGGGTTTGGTGGATGTATAACATGTTCTTATTGAAAACTATTTGGGTAACTTGAATTTGTCCTTTAGTTTGTTATCCTGAACTCTACCTTTGGAAGTTTCAGTTTGAATAGGAAGCATACCCTCTTGAAATCCTTACTGATTTAGAAATCATATAACAGAAAGGGAGAGGAATGCAGCTAAGTGATTGGGAATCAAATACTTAGAATTCTGTTATTGTAGCTTTTTCTGGATGAAATGTATCCCATTATGAATTTTTTTTGCATGCTCTTTGGGGGTGTTGATGGTCCAGTTGTGAATTTGGGCCATGGGATAACTAATATTTTCACTACCATCTAGTGGAGATTGTGTCTTGGTGCTTTTTTGGAGCTTTTGCTCAAAAAATCAGACATGTAAGCTGAGACTCTCTGCTTCAAATATTTGCAGGACTCTGTGCGATCTGGACAGGGAGAATTCTGGTCAAATGACTTGAAAATGCAGAGAGCGCACCCCAAGGTTCATAAAAAATTGCTCATGCATGAGAGAGGAGCTGAAGGTGAGACATTTGTCCACCTAACAATTTCATGTAGCTTTTACTTGCTTATTATTCTTTTTGAGGAACTAAATTTGTACTTATTCCGCTTGAATTAGGCTCAGCTATGGCTGTTTGCAACGAGGCTGTCTGCAACGATGTTAACAAAATAGCTGCTGACAAGGGTATTGAAGTAGGGAATGAAAGAAGCAATGCTAATGTTGCCTGCGAAGCTGTTGGTGACAATGGCATCCTTGTTCACTCTTGTGGAGAAGCTATTGACTTCATGGGAACATATATCAACCAAAATGTTTCTACAAATCCCATAAAAAGCAAGTTCGATTCTTCATCACATTTGAACCTTTCCTTGAGTAGATGTCACCCTAGTGGGTTTGACGTTGAACTTATGGAGGAAAGACATAAAATTGGGCGTTCTCATGCCTCAGCCTTTATGCCGTTAGTTCCCTTTTCCCTCTTTGATTGTTTGCAATTACTGGCCAAACTCATCTATTAAGCTGGAAAAAAGAAAGTAAAAAAAAGACTTATCCCCATGCACCTACAGTGTTTTGCTTTCTGTAATCATTAAAGCATTTTCAAAACAGAATGGAATATCCAAATTTACCTAAAAGACCAACTGGTGTCAGTTCAACACTACTATAATTCTTTGGCAGGGCTTCACCAGTTTCTGTCACTGGACAATTTGAAAATCCATATTGCATTGTATTAATGAGAATATTCAATTGGGTATCATGCAGGTACTCTAGCAGGACGTTAGAGCCCCAAGGCTCTACATTGGCAAGTGTTTGTAATCAGAAAGAACTTGTTACCTGTTCTGAGAGAAACTTGTCCAATAATGTTAGTTTCTGCCTCTCTAACTATCCTGATTCAGCACTTGGAACCCAAAGAAAAGAGGTTTCTCTAGCTACTGTTCAAACTAAAGGAAATGCTGCTTCATGCCATCAACAAAGAGTATTTGACTTTCCAATGCAAGGTCCGACATTCAACACTCTTTGCGCAGGCTATGGTTCTCTATATTCTCCTCTTTCTTGCAAACAATCAAGTTCACCACAAATGCCAAGTCCAGGTTCAGCCAGCCAGCAAGACACATTGTTCAAGGTGAATTCATTTTGTCAGTCCAATTTAGAAAGTGATCCTGCAAAGCCACAAGATCAAATTGGCAAAAATGCAAATGATTTCACCAACTGTACCTCGCAAAAGCAGGACTACAAGCTGGACTGTTTGGAGAATCAGGGACATATTTCTCCTGCAACTGATCAGAGTGGCAGTAGCAGTTTTTGTAATGGTGCCACAAGCCATCTTAACAGCAGGGGCTATGGAAGCACTTTTGGAAGCAACGGCAATGTTGATCAGGCTGCCGTCATCAGGGCTGTTGCAGAGAGTAAAAATGATCTCACAGTTCTCACAAACTCTCATCGATCTATCCAAAGAGAAGCAGCTTTAACCAGGTTTTGCTTGAAGCGTAAAGAAAGATGCTATGAGAAGAAGGTGCATTACATCTGTTTAATTTCTGCCGTCAACTTTGCCTGTCATTTTCACCATGTTTATGCAATTGCTGTTAGGTCCACTTTTATTATGAGCATATGCATTCATGTCTGTCTGGGAAAGGAGGGAATAGGGGGAGTGAGTACCAATAATTTTGCTATGGCAACATTATTGTTACATTATGGTAAGGGCAAAACTTGGGATTGTATGGGATAGATGTGCGGTCTCAGGCTCGAGTCACCCTTAGTTACACTCCATGAAGCAAAGGGAGCCATGGTGGTAGAAACCATGCTAGTAACACATGATTTGCCCAAAAGGCCTGTTATAAAAAAAAAAAAAAATCATTATATTACCAATAGCAAGCCTATTCTTTTATCTTTATTTGGAACACAACTGGACATTGTTGTAAGGAGTTGACATGTTACTCGGTGTGCATATTGTACACTGTGCTAACACAATTTACTTGTGTAGGTACGATATGAGAGTAGAAAAAAACTTGCTGAGCAGCGACTGAGAGTTAAAGGACAATTTGTTCGTCGAGCATGTGTTGATCCAGCACCTGCTGAAACTGGGTAGCTGTATGGTTAAGTCTATCGGTTCTAAAATGCTGATCCAGTGGTATCTGAGGCCTTTTTGCCTTAACTACGTGGCATGTGCACAGAGAGGTGCAAAGCTGTGTCAAAAATCCAAGGGGAATGGCCACTATAGCCGTGTGGTTTAATGGTAGAGCTTCTGGACTATGTGCTCCGGTACCAGGGTTTCAGCCTTGGCTCCGATGAACCGAGGAAAAAAAGAATCCAAGGTGATTCTGACATTCCACCCATTGGTCGTCTTATTCGTGGACATTGATAAGGATTTATCACGAATCCTTTGTACAGTAGCATATCAGCCTTTTTCTCTTTCACAGGTCTTCTTTTTGTATATTCTGGATGGGCTGCTGAGATTAATTTTCTTTTGATGGCAGTGTCTGTTTGGATTGCCTAGAAGTTCGACACCAGTGCATATGAAACATATATTTGAGACTCAACCATCTTCTTGTCACCTCAAATTTCTTGCTATTAAGTTTATCAACATCAGCATGCTAACCTATATGTGAATTATTATTTTACTTGCTATTTTGCATAATAACTATACTTCCATAACGGTATCATCTTATCTGAACCATGGTATCTAGAAACCAGTAACATCAGGTGATCCTTCACAAGAAGTCTTGCATTGTGACTTGCAAGTCACATCTTATGAGGAAGGTGAAAAAAAAAAAAAAAAAAAACAAATCCCGCCAAGGGAATAACGAAATGAATGGAAGTAGGCGAGACATGGGCGTAACTTTTAGAGGAAGATTTTCTATTTTCGGTTCGTATGAACTGGAATTTGAGCGCTCGGTTTAAAATAAAAAGTACAGATAATTCTAATATTAATCTTCTAATGGGAAGCTTCTCACGAGGAGATCCGAGGGATCACTTGTAATGTATACGCGGCCTAAAATAACGTAGGAGGCTCAATTGTGGCTGTGATGACGATTGAAAAGAACGAGTGAGATTGGCAACCCCTGAGATAAAAGACGCTACGTTACTGAGCTCCATAAATGTCCTCGTACCAACGTGCATGCTTTTGAAGGACAAGTCTTAATGTAACGTTAAAAGCTATTCACTTAATTGTGATGGATTTGAGTTGCAGTGACTGCATTGGGATACCTTCTATTCCATTGAACAAGGAACAGTGCTGTCAGCACCATGTATCTGCACACGATTATCTTCTACAATATCAACGAAGCGAAAAGCCAAACTTATTTTTTGCACAATACGAAACTATCATAGGCATAATGGATCTAGGTTGGGTGCAGGAGCAAGGAAAACAAAGCAAAGTTCAGTAAGGAAAGAGCAGATATGAAATAACTAGGGTTTTGTGCACCTTCTAGCTTTTGCCCTTTAATTGAAAGGCTGAATAGCCGGAAACAAAAAGCTTCCAAAAGCAAAACCCCACAAAAGGCCAAGACCTACTCTTCAATCATTCACCTGATTTCAAACGGTTGTCGCCTCACACACGGTAATATATTCTCACCGGGATCCTAGTTTGGTGGGTCCCCATTAGCTTTGTTAACACCAGCGTCCATGAACATGGGGCTGAGACTGCCTCACGAAGGCTGCTTCCGTGGCAGACATCCAATGGCAGAATCCCATCATAGCAGGTTATAGAGGGCTGAGATTTTCTAGCAGATTTATCTAACTGTCAATCAACCGACCAACGTTCAATCAACCAATTCTTGTCGCCAATAAGTATTTCCGTGTATCTTTTCTTAACCTAAAAGTAACGGCCACCCAAGACTTTGAAACACTCAGATGACATTAATTTAATGAATGGACTATGGTCGCCGCTATTTCTTTTTTCTTTTGTTTTTTTTTTAAATACTTTTCAGGAATGTTAATTATTACGTGGTCCATTTTCAACATTTGATCTCGCTTTCAATCAAACAACTGAGTTGAAATGAGTGATATGTGGCGACATGGTAGTGGCCACCATGGCTGATTTCCACTCGACGAGAAAAGGCTAATCTAGGATACTGTCTAGTCTTACGGGCAAAAACTTGTTCAGCTCGCCGTGCTTTCCTTCCAATTATTTACAATAGCCTTCCCCGTCCTTTATTTTCGGCTAGTAAGAGATCCTTTCTCGAATAATCATGCTACATGTACAATACAATTGTACGATACTCCATTGCAAAGCATGCAATACAATGAAACTGCTAGAAAGATAAATCCTGCTACAGTGATCCTGAGGGGGATGGTCAGCTAGTGCACGAAACATTGGATGTGCATTAGTGCGTACGAAAAAGATAGGGAGACAGAATATTGGTGGACTAGGTGAATGAGGTGCGATCAAGATTGTGTAGTTGTAATTGAACGCTAATGCATAATATTATCCAGAGGTTCCTTAATCAGGGATGCTTCGGCCGAACAACGTAGGGTGTCCCTGTCTGGATGACATTTTATGGTTTACTGTTGCTGCTGGAATTCAGCAGCGCCATTCAAATCCAACCTCTTCACAATTAGATTGCACTTTTTGCTTTTAGATCTTCTTAGGGATTGGTTTTTTCATAAAATTCATATAAATGGAATTGAATTCTCTTGCTGCCTATGATTATTCTTAAGTAATAGAATTCAATTCATTTTGTTGATGTATCATAATATCCATTTGTGTGATATTATAATGTTCCACTTCTTGTTCAAACGAGATTAAGGTGTTTCTCAGAATTTATCTTAAATGCTCCTAATTAATAGCATTAAAAAGAAAAAAGTCTTTTAATGGGATCTGAGATTCGAATACCAGAAATCACTCTAAATTAAATCGCCTCCTCAATTCAATTGGACAAAAAAAAAAACTCACAGTGCCCCTTCCTTTATCACAAAAGAGAGAGAGAGAGAGAGAGAGAGAGAGAGAGAGAGAGAGACTGTTCGTGGTGCATTTGCAGACTAGGGACTCTGTAACGTTCTGGGAAAGCTGTGAATAAATTTTCCTTTTGGAAAATCCAACGGCTAGAGGTGCAAATTTCACCGTATTAATTAAATATCTTAACTTGGATCCATAGGTGCAACAACATTTTTAAAATAAAAAATTAAATATATTTTTCCGTTTATTTGAAATTATTAAAAATATTATTTCATACAAAAATATCAAAAAGAGCATATTTATTAATATCACAGGACATTTTTCTTAACTAAAAAATTGAGTGTCTCTTTTAATCAAATAATTGTATGCATTGATACTAAGAGATATATTTGTTAGTAGAATAGTTGTGTCTATTAAATTCAAAAGATATTTTTTGACCAAATAACTTTTAGATTATTATATATATATATATATATATGGCGGTTTTTTTTATAAAAAAATATAATAATATGTTATTTTTTAATAGAATAATTGTTAATAATATACAAATTTCTTGACATCTTAATTTTAATAATACAAATTAAAGTTAAATATGTTTTATTTTATTATATAAAAAATTATAATAACTTAACTATACTATTACGAAGGTAAATTTTGTCTTATGAAAAGTGACATTAAATATATGACATGAAACAAAATTTTTTCAATTTTTAGTATAACCCACAATTTTGCTTTAATAATCTTAAGACAAAATTTATTTGTAATTGAAACAATAAAAAAATTAACTTTTAACATCTCAAAATGGTTAAGGAAGTCCTAACATGA
Organism: Ceriops zippeliana; assembly: GCA_037897445.1. NCBI lineage: Eukaryota > Viridiplantae > Streptophyta > Magnoliopsida > Malpighiales > Rhizophoraceae > Ceriops > Ceriops zippeliana. Next base: position 4,229,141 of record JBAPLH010000018.1, on the reverse strand, counting down.
TTAAGGTATGTCTTTCTTCATAATTATATAAAAAATAGTAAATCAAATTATGATAATGAATTTCATATTATTTACATTTTTGAATAATTATTATAGTTGCATATTATTTTTATAGATTGCGATCAAAGTAATTGTTTCACATTTACATATTTGAAAACCATATAATGGTTTACATATATTAATCATATTGAAAAAGAATTATTATTTTAATTTAAAGAGATAAGTTACAAAGAAATGTTAAAAAATAGATAAAAATTATTAATTCTTAAATAAAAAAATATCAAGATAAAACATAAAAGGTCATTCAAATAAATTATAAATTTCTTATAATCTTTGTTTAAAGATCATACTTCTTAGAAAGAAAATTTTTACTATTTATATAATTTTTTAAAAAAAATAATAGCAATAAAAATTATGTTGTTGCATCCATTGATTTCAAATTAAAGAGATTTGATATTACTGTTATACCATACATATTCTTAATGTTGGTGTCATAACCTTTATTATCAAATGCTGAATATCTCTAATTAAAAGATTAAAATGAAGTAAAGATTAGAAGAAACTAAACATAATTACTATTACACTAATGATCAATTATCTTAAATAGTTATAACCATTAATCCTTAAAAGTCATAAGACTTAACAGAGAGATTTATGAATAACAATATATGTCTTTTAGTTTAAAGATACGAAAAAAGATTGCATATAATAAATTTTGAATTCATTATCTTTCTAGTGAAGGATGAAATATTAACTACTTGGTCAAAAGTGTATACATGTTAATTAATTAATTGATAAGACTAAAGAATTGACAAGAGTTTTATTTAACAAGATAAAATGACAATGAGTCAAGCTCATATTTACGAATTACCCATTATGAAAATTTAACTCAACGTTTAATACAATGTTAAGTGTTGAGTTTAATAATGAGTCAAAATACATCATTAATATAATTAAAGCATTATACAAATCATTTTCATCCTAAGGTTATGTAATGTTTGGTACCTATAGTTAAATTGGAATGATAAATTCTAAAAACTCTTAATAGACTTGAAAATATACTTTATTGAGAGAGATTTTGTATGTTTATATGAATATAGAATGTTTAGACTATTCAAATAAGTTAAAGGGTTTGAGTTTAAAATATTTATGAAAATGATATAAATACAATAATTTTTAATATATCAATTAAAAAAGTAAAGTATAATGTTGTACAATTATTTTTTGTAAATTAGTTCTACAACTTGTCAATAAAAAATAATTGATTTAAAACTTGATTATTTTATTATTAAAACACGTTGTAATGCATATTTTATTATGTAAAGATTCAATTCATAAGATATCTTAACTTATGCATTTGATATCTCATCTAACAATTTGAAATAATTTTTTCTACAACTTAATTATTGGAAAATTTTTAAAATAAAAAATAAATATATTCTTTAGTTTATATGGTTTAAAACTTGTTAATTGTAATGCATATTTTATTATGTAAAAATTTAATTTGTAAGGTAGTTTACTTATACATTTGATATCTCATCTAATAATTTGAAACAATTTTTTCTACATCTTGATTGTTGAAACATTTTCAAAATAAAAAATTAAATATGTCTTTTAATTTAAAACTTGTCATTTAACATCTTATTCATCAATTTAAATCAATTTTTTTTTTGCAACTTGACTATTGGAATATTTTTAAAATAAAAAATTAAATATACCTCTTAATTTATTTGGTAGTTATTAAAAGATATTATTTTTTTAAAAAAAATTTAAGAATCATATTTATTGATATTAAGAAAAATATTTTTTGGCCAAAAAGTTTTCTTTATTAGTACTAAAAGGTATTTTTTTTTAGCCAAATAACTGTATTTATTAGTATTAAAAGGCATATACCTATTGAATTTAAGAGATTGTTTTTTGACCAAATAACTTTGAGATCATAATATATATAGTTTTACTTTTATTAAAAAAATTAAAATAAGTTATTTTTTAATAGAACAATTCTAGATAATCTTTCAAATTTTCAAAAATTTAATAGTATAAAGTATAATTAAATATATTTTATTTTATTTTGTAAGAAAATTCATTATAATCTAATGCACCATTATAAAACAAAATTTATATTAAAAGAAAGTAATATTAGATATATAATTTGAAATAATTTTTTTATTTTTAACTCAACACATTGAAATTGAAAAGGACAATATATAAAAGGTAAAATAATAATAAAAAAATCTGTCCCACCATAGGCACCAATCAAAAAAGTAAAGGACCAACAAAATGATTGTTGCTTTGTGCGCTTGCTCAGTGCTCCCTCTCCTTTATTAAGCCCACTCACCACCACTTCCTTGGCATTGTAAACTTCCTCCTTCACCTTCTTTTCCTCTCAGCGGCTCCACTGCAAATGTCTCAAGTTCTAATAGAGTCTCCCAAACACTGTGCCAATAAAGGAATAAACGTCAACAAGCTATACAAGAAGCTCATTTTTGCCGCCTCCACCCTTTTTACCATAACCCTGTCATTAGTATTGATCATCTGGCTAATCCTGCGACCCACCAAGCCTCAGTTTTCCCTTAAGGACGTTGATATCTACCAACTCAACCTCTCAGGCCCTAACATGCTCAACTCCTCTATCCATGTCACCTTGCAATCCAAGAACCCCAATCAGAAAGTTGGTGTTTACTACGACGAGCTGCGAGTTTATGCCGTGTACAAGAGTCAGCAGATAACAGTTGACACTTCTCTTCCTTCTTTCTACCAAGGACATGAAGACAGCAACCTCTTAACAGCTAATCTGATTGGAACTGGGTTGCCGGTGGCCTCTTCCTTTAGTTACGAAGTGGGGCGTGACCAGACGGCCGGAAAACTTGAGCTCAATTTGAAAGTGAATGGACGGCTTAGGTGGAAGGTTGGGACTTGGGTATCTGGGACATACAGGATCGTTGTTAATTGTTTTGCTGTTCTGCCTTTTGGTTCTACTCTTCCAACAGGCCCGCTCAGTTCAAAGCAAGGGACTCAGTGTTCCTCTGCAGTCTGAATCAAGGTTTCCTATACATGGCAATATATGGTATGATGCTTGTGAATTCTGTTTTTGTTCTTGCTGCGAAGTTATCAGCAAAGTGTTTTACTTGGTCTCCCTCGTGTTGTTGTAGATTATGTATTGTACATGGCAAGGCCTAAAGCTCACTTGACGGCATTAGTGGGAAGCCTGCTTTGATTGTACATATATTTTGCCTCTCCTCTTTCTATTCCTCACCCTTCTTAAATTACGTTTTGTTTTTTTTTTTTCTTTTCATTCAATTCAATCGAGAAGAAGATATGTAACTATGAGTGAATTTCAGATTTCACTCCATATTTTATATTTTATAATTAACTACTAGATTATATCTAGTAATTTTTAAATTATCTACTTGTATGTGGCAGTTAAAAAGGTGAAAAGATGGATTTTTAAAAGCTTCCTTCGACGTGGGTTTTTTGGGTTCCTGAATTCTGGACGTGAATGGAAATTGAGATAGCTACATAAACATCTATACTTGTTTCATCCTTGCTGTTTTGACCGTTCTCTGAGAAGGCATAAAAGAGAAAAAGGAATGATGCAGATGATGAGAGGTGAGATTCCAAAGAAAAAAGGTGAAAAAAAAAAGAAAGAAAGAAAGAAAGAGGGAAACCAGTTGCTTCTTTTGCCAAGGATGCAATTTCCGCGTCAACTCCTTTACCTTTAAGGATTACAGATAACATTCCTCGAAAATAAAACAAAAATGGATCGCAGATAACATTAGATAGGCTATTGCCACAACATCTGGGTCCCCATGAGCATCCGATTTCTAACATCTTTTCCCTCAAAGCCCTTCAACCCCCTTTTCACTTTCATCTGAATAACGAAGCGACGGAATTAGACCAGTGTGGAGATGAATATACTAAATGAAATGTTATATTCCAGTATATGAAATGGGCTGTTTGAGAATCTGAGTACACAAGAATCGTTCTCGAACCTAATCTCTAAGCATTGTTTTCAAAACCGGTCCCGACCGGCTAATCGGACTAATAAAACGGAAAACCAGAAATTAGTTTAGTCTGATTTATCTTAAAATACTATTAAATAGGTTAAAAATGATAACATGGATTCGTCTAATGCAATTTAATTTTATTGAAACTTAAAGTCTCATCATTTTATCATTTTTTAAAAATATATTTATTGACATTTCAACAAAAGCACATGAAATTACATATCGTATTATATTAATATTTATTTTTTAATCTAAATTTATTTATATTAAAATAAAAATATATAAATTATAATATATTTTACATTAAATTTATTTGATTTAAATCATTTATATCTACTAATTCGTTATGTTAATTAATTTTAAAACCTTATTATATATAAATTACACACACATGCATATATATATATATATATATATTAAATTTTTATATTTTTAATATTAAACACTAACTTTACTAATTAACTCTAGTTAAATTAATTGAACTAATCCATTTTAAACATTTAAACTTTTTAAACGGGAAGTCCAATTTAAGGTTCCATCCTTTTTCCCAATATGCTCCTCGTTCGTGAACAACACAAACAGATTAAGACACCATAGATTTTTGCTGCTTTAAAACTATTAAAAAGCTAAACAGTATCATGAAAAATAAAGGACCTCATGGATTCTCAAAACCTTCTGAAATGCACGGAAAACTGGTCACCCATGTCAGGAAGGAAGAAGATGGAAAGCAACGATCCCGTTGGCAAGCCTTGAACTTCTTTGGCTTAGGTAAACTAAGAATCGGGCTGTCTGCCCTATATGACTAATCATTCATAATAATAATAAAAAAATCTAATTATTTTAATACAATTGCACATTTGCATTGCTCTTAAGAACCCTTGGATAGTAGAATATTCGAGTTGACAAACCCTATTATAGCAGCAGCGTCTCAATATTGCCACTCACTGCATGCCCTCAAAAGTGAAAGAAAGCTTACTCCAAGATCTCAACATTGGCAACCCCAGAAACCAGGGCCTTAAAAATTTTGTAAACAAAGTTATGGGGAAGAAGAAAAGGTACTGCATACTCAAATTCAATGCTACAAAGTTGTTGAAAAGATGGAAGATTCCAAGTAGAAACATCATACAAATATGAACATAAGAAAGAAGATGATATATGGTGAAGTTTCCTTATCCAGTGTACAAAATCCAATTTCTGAATGGTATGGTACTATCAGCTCTATTTTTCCTTCCTTTTTTTTTTATTTTTAAAAAGAGCCAAAATAAAAAATGAAATGGAGTATTGTTTTGAGATATGGACCAACTCAACAAAATTTTAGCTTCTACTTGTATAATCCCACTTACTTACTAGTTATCCTTACTAATTTAGTCTGTCATTGTTAAGAGTAAAGAAGAACAGGAAAAATCACTTATCATTCTAGAATCTCTACTCTTCATTTATAATTGTGGTTAAACAGCCCAAAGGTCAGATATCATGCAGTATAAGCTCCCTTTAATGATACGCAGAATGGCACATATGTCCATGTCAAACTATAGAGGACCAAAATGACAAAGACACACATAGTAACATGAAACAGAATGCATTTCATTCAAGCAGAATTTGGTTTATTGAACCTGAAAGCAAATGAAGAGTGTGCTTTCCTTCATGCCGCAGTTTAAGTGTGATTCAGCAGTAGTTCTGTACGATGGCTCAGAATAACAAATGAGAGAGTATACAAACTTTCATGGGCTGTATGTGTTATTCCTTACTGGGTAAGATGTGCATTGGCCATAATAACCAAACCAGGATTATTGATGATCTCTTATACCCACTGTAAAAGGGATAGGATATCGAACCCATAAGCAGCCAAAAAGAAGAAAAAAACAAAGGGGCAGCTAGTCTATCTTAGCCAACAAAGGAAGACATCTAGAACAGTGCACATGAAAGAGAAGCAAATCTCACCAAGCCAGCCAGTCCCCACTACATTAAAAACTTAGCCAAGACCAGCTCCTTTTAACTCAAACACAGAGAGCCTTAAACTAAATCTGGGACTTTTAAGCAGAAATTTAAATGGAATTGTGGTATGGTTTGTAAGTTTGATTTAGGTGAGGGATAAAAAAGAAAAATAACCGATTTCTAGATGGCTAGTAATCACAGATACTGCACGCCAAAGAATGAAAAGAATAAAAACTTCATGCAAATGGCATTGCTCAAGACTCAAATTTTATGTGTACAAAATGAAACACGATTACCATCGGACAAAGACGAAGCCAGAAGTCTTACATTCCATCTCAAACTTAGTGACCTTATTCAGTATGCTATGATTTTTAATATTACTCTTACATCATTGAGTTTCCGAAGACCAAAGTAAAAAAAAATGCTAATCAGATCAACAATAAGAAGCATTGCATCATTGTAACATAAAAGGAGGATAATGAAAATGTCAGAATCCATCCAAAAAAAGGCTCAGAGTGCCAATGCGGGCATATCAAGAAGAACGAAGCGATTCGGGACTAACCCATTTCCAGAAATGCCTTTTCACTGACACCGCTCTCTCTGCAGCTCTTTTCTCCTCAGAATCTGCATACTCCTCTACCTCTTCCGTACAAAAGTCGCCCTCGGGCAATCCATCAACCACAACGTCTACCGAATGCAGAACATAACGAGCAGGCAAACCCGGATACGACACCGAATTGCGCTCCTCCACCTTCTCCTTATAGGAACCCGGCACGATGGTCACGGCGCCAGCGTCGTTCAAGATGGACCCGAGCTCTTCTTTAATAGCGCGAAAGACGGCAGCTTGTGGGGTCTCGTTGGGCTTCATTTTCTCCGACAAGGGTTTGCAGCGATCTCTGAAGCTTCCGTCGGACAATTCTTGATGCGAATCGACCAGAATCAGATTGTTTTTACCGATAACACGTACGGTGACGACGTTGACGGTGCGGATTGGGGGGGTGGAGTCAGCGAGCGAGGTCTCGCCCTCGGAAATCTCGAGCCAGAGGTTATGGACGTTCTTGGTGCCGGGAGTGATGCCCCACGAGGCGAAAGAAGCGGAAGGCAGGCGTGGTCTGAGCCAGTCGGAGAGTGACTGCGGACTGGCAAACTGGTGATTGTTGAGGCTGGAGATGGACATAGTGAGGTTTTTGAGGAGGAAGCGGCGGCCAAGTGGACTCTTCAAAATCGGGAAGGAGAGGAATGGGTATTTGAGGTGGGCCTGGAGGAGGAAGAAGAGCGGAGGCAGAGAACAGAGAGTGCTGTCAAGAGGATGTCTGCAGGTAAATTGTTGGTGGCTCTCTGGTGCCGCAGGTTTGTGCTGTTGTTGTTGTTGTAGTTGTAGTTGTTTGTGATTGGACGCCGGGCCTTCGAAGACATGTCAAATTACAGGTTACACTTAAAATTACGACACTGCTGTTGTTGTGGTTGCCGGACGAGGAATGAGGAGATTGTCAGAGACATTCCGACAACAGAAAACCAAAAACAAAGAAGGACTGACGGAGGAAGGAGGGGCTACGTGAACGAAGTCGAGGTAGTGGCAGCGTGGTAGGCTAAGTAGTGGCTCTCAGGATTTTGATTTTTTTATTTATTTATGAGTCTTTTACTTTTCAAATTTACAATAAAGTTCGTCTTACAGTTTTTTATTTTTTTAATGTAATTAAAATATTTTTCGTAAAACTTATGAAAATATATCTTTTTATCAGAATGAAAAAAAAATTGGGTATATTTAATTTTTTAAGTTATATAAATATGAGAATTCTTATATTTACAATTATACGTTAAAACTGAAAATTTATTTTTTCTTAATTAGTTAGCTGTATCAGGTAAACAGTTTTCTCAATTTAATTTTATTTATAATTGTAATTTTGCTTTAATTATACACTATAAAATTTACCAGAGTTGTGTATGAAAAGTATGCTCTCAACTTGACTTGTTAGATAAAGAATTAAACTAACTAATGTACGTGCTTTATTTGATTTGCTAGTGACTTTTTATCTGCATTAAATAAATACGTATTATTGTCAATTGGTTGTGGTACATTATTGATCCATTGTATTAATTAAATGCACCTCCTTTTTAACTTGTGCGCATTTTCCACGTCAGTTTTGGAAACTTTAATTGAAAGATTCGAATATTTGAGCCACATAATTATTTTATCATGCCTTTGCCAGAAGGCAGAAAGGCTCTCCCTCTCGTGACCGCGGCCGCAACAAGGAAACCGTGGAAATCGAGCGTTCAAGACCACGTTAGAAATGGTAGAAAGAAGACCCCTTGAAAACAGTTTAATAAAAAAAAATGAAAATCGTAAATCAAGAAATACCCAATGATTTTGCCTTCGAATCTTTACCACATGTGTAATTCTAGACAACTTTCGTTCCTACTAAAGAATGAATCTTTCTAATATCGTTATCATTTTAATTGAGCGGTTTTCTGTTGAGCTGTTTGAGTCCTTAATTCGTGCGATTGGGAAAGTTCTACCATCGAAGAACGCAAGAGAGAAAAAACCCAAAAAAACAAAGAAGAGCTTCTCCGTCTTATTGGCTTAATTTGCCCAAGTCAATATGGTTTTTGTTAAATTAGGCATTGGAGGATTTCTCATTTGGACACTCCAAATTTTCACAAACACATCATTAAAGTAATTTTTCTATAAATAATAGTCATACAAAATAAGTATCATTGATATCATATGTATCTTTAAGATTAAATTGTATAATTCATTTATAAATTTCTAAAAAAAACCCTTGATAATTAAGCGTTAGATGTGTATCTTTGAAGGATCAAATTTAATAGTTTGTAAAATTTAAGTTATTAGCCACAAGGTTCAGCACTAAAATTTAGACCTTAGAATTCTTAGTTAAGATTTAAAATTTAGATGCCACTTAATTCTTAGTTAAGATTTAAACCTTCGTTCCACTAAAATGACAAAAAAATACACAAAATAATACTAATTTTAATTCATTAAAGCCTGCTTCTTAATCCATGGCCTTGAACCCGGCTGCGCCTAAGCATAATCCCCTCCCAGCAGAGGATTAGAGAATTTTTGACGTAAACACAGATGATCACCGCGTTCAAACAAAACAAAACAAAAACAAAAACACACATTCGCATTCACACATAAACTACAATTAACACACGTCATGCAGACATGCGCCAAGTGTGTCAATAAGACAGTCATATAAATATTCTAAAATCACCATTCAAACCGTTAACTCTGTAAACACAAAATTGTGGGGTCCAAATTCAGGCAGGCTTAAGAGTTCTCAACATCAACTTAACCATAACCACGGGACTACTCATGTCACCACAAAACAATGCAAACACGCAAAAAGTAACCAATAGCTCTCCTCTTGCTCGATCAATCAATCCTCCCCAAGAATGGTTCCCTTCTCGCTAACATAGATGCCATCAAGGAACTTCCGGATGTCTTTATTCTTGACTTCACATTTCTGTCCAATGAAAAATAGAGCAACTTAGAATAAGCTGCCATCCCAATTAAATTAATGTCTGACACAACCAAGAAAGAAAAAGAGAGGGTGATGATACCTGATTTATCAGGGCAGCAGACCGTGAAACTAGCTCAATATCACTACCATCCAATATCAACTCATCCTTGACCCTCTCAGACCGAACAACACTAACACCATCAAGCATATCCACTTTTCTCACCTAAAAAAACAAATAAGAGTCCATGTTAGCATTGAATCGGTAATTTGGAACTTCCCAACATAAATAAACAATACATCTCTTCAAAGGACGGCACAGACAATCACTGTTAGAGATGCAGGTTACATCTAGAACACTACCCTTAATCAAAATCAGCATAATTGTATAGAGTTGAACTGCCAACATAAATCATTTGCAACAAAAAGTACATTGTATGAATGCCGTCAAAATAGAATTTGCTTCCATGACACTATCATGAGCATCCTTCTTTAAAAGTTTCCAAGAACAAAAGCCAACTCAACTCCAATGAAAATAATGAAGCAATAGAACCCTACTTGGCATTACCATTAGAGATCTATCTTTTTGGAAAAATGAACAATGTAATGAACAGAAGGGTCCTCAGTGAAACAAAATTTATTGTAAGGAAAATACCTACCAACAAAGTATTACTCCGAGAAAGTAATTTGATAACACTAAATCATAGAAAAGATTAATACCACTCAACAGCTTGAACATAGTTTAAGAGAAACAAAGCGTTCATCAGATTAGGGAATGAAGGAACACCAAAAAATTGACCCCAGCACCCATCACAACATTCATACAAAATCCACAAACGAATTTACCAATTACCTTCAAAGACTAAATATATGTTAACAATTAGCCAATAAACAATACATCATACGTAAACTTTAAAGTGTAATCGTACCCAAAATGTTGGAAAATGAGCATCAGACATATATTGCAGATACGCATAGCAAGTCCCGGTACCATTTATTTAGGTTATCCACAAAATCATGGGCAAAACGTAACCAAGAAAAAGAAACGCAATTAAAAGCTGCTCTGCTCAAAAGGCGATATACAGAAATGAACGGTTTGGCCTTACAAGTAAACATTTTGGTTTCGTGAAACCGTCAAAACTCAATGCAACTAAGCCAAATCAACTAAGGAAAAATAGGTATTGCACTCACAAAAAAAATCTATCTAGTTCGTCAACAAAAATGAACTCACAAATCGAATTGATTAAATGATTTATTAAAAGGAAAAAAAAGAAGATAAAATAAAAGAAGGCAGAGACGGGGACCTTCTTTTCACCGAGGAAGTTGCGGATCTCGATGGAGCGATTATTGTTGGTGATAGAGGCGTTGATTGGGAAATGGGCGTATACGAACCGCATCTTGTAGCGGTAGCCCTTGGTGACGCCGGTGATGAGGTTCTCGACGTGGCTGAGGGCTGTCCGGATGGCGGCGCTGGTCTTGCGAGAGCCAAACCAGGCGTCTACCTTGAGCTTGCGCTTGCCAGTTTCCTCGTCCTTCATCAAGTGGAAGTCGAGATTCAGGTGCTTGAAGTCGCGGGTCAGCTTCCCCCTGGGACCCTCCACCTCTATCACCTTGGCGTCCACCTTTATCTTAATGCCGTCTGGTATGTCCATTGTTTCCGATGATAGTATGGTCTTCATTTTCTCTCTCTTCTAATTCCGACGGGCAGCGGCAGCGGCAGCGGCGTTCTCTACCAAACCCGACTCGAGAGATGGAAGGGGGCACTTCAGACTGGCGAAACCCTAGCGGGATTATGAATACGAGTTACATTACATATTTATAGAGAATACATAACGCTGCTGCCCCGCTGCACGGTCGTTTAACGCCTTCAGACTTTTAACAATAAAATTCCTATTCTGCCCTCGTTCTCATTGTTTTTATTTCAAGAGAGAATGCCAAAATTTGCATAATTTATTACTCATCTATCACTTGATTCCATTTTTATTATTTAATTTTAATTTTTTATAATATTATTACTCATTTTATATTTAATTTTAATTTAGTTACTTTTTCACTTAATTAGAATATTATCAAATTTATTTTTAAAAAGTACATTGTTATACAACTAAGTCAATTAAATTTGTTTTTGTTTAAATAATATCTATATAGACTAAAATTATTTAGATTATTCTAAATTATAAAATGCAAAGATGATGACCACAATTTCATAAAAAAATAAAGGGCAATTATCAACATTTTGACATTTTAAAAAAATTAAAATTTTAGAGGTATGAATATTTAATTAATATTTGAGTGAATATATGAAGTCTTACATTCTTCTAATTTTCATCACATAATTTTAAATAAAATTTATATTTTTAATATATTAAATATTAAGTGAATAAATACAAACATGATAAGTTTAATTGAATAAAGATTTATTCATTAGGGATAAATAGATTTGAAAACTTTTTATCTAACCTTTTTTAAGTTCCTGACTTCTTCCTAAGATCTACTAGTTTGTGATACTGAGAAGAAGGGTGAATCAGTATCATTACAATTCGCAATTCGCAGGTAAATGAACAATTTCAACTTTTTCTTAAAAGTGAATTCTTTCTCAGACTCGATTAAGGTAGATCTATTGCTACCTACTAATCACAATAATCTTCAAAGTCACCTTCTATATACCTTGCCTAATAGACAATTCGAATGTATTTGTTTGAGTTTTTGTTAGGTTATGAGTTGATTGATATTTTAACTGAGTTCACAACTCAATTCAAAACACAGAACGTAAAGCAAATTAAGGACACACGAGATTTATGTAGTTCCGTCAACGTGATGTACATCCACAGTGGTAGGGACTCTCCCTTACAGAAACTATTCATTATATTTAATAATTCCAATTACAATGAATATTTTAATCCTCTGCTCCTTCCAATATTGTAATTACTAAGCAAGTACAATACAAAAAGTGTCACCTATTGTGTATACCCTTCTTCTAACTTGTCTTTCCTCTATTGAATTGAAAGACTACTCTATTTTCACTTAGAAGTTCACTACAACGCTCTCTAACCTCTCTTGAAGAAATATAGAAATACGTTGGGTTTTTTTCAATATTTTACCAAATTCCTTCTCTGCGTTATTTCATACAACTTCTGCTCTCACCATTTCACGGTCTTACTCATCTCCTATTCCACGATCTTACTGTTTCACAACCTGCCCTCGCGCTTCTTGTTTGGCGTTACACGTCTCACGCACATTTTTGGTTGCATCCCTTGCTGGTCATACCCCTCATGCACACTTCTAGTTTAGCATTTCACATCTCACGTATGTTTCTGGTTTGCACGCCTTGCTGGTCATGTACCTTACCATCATTTTTGATTTGCACTTGTCCATGTCACACTTCCAGACAACTTGGTTTGCTCTCATGGTGGTCTCCTTTTTCACAGTTTCTCCTCTCTTCCCTTACAAATGGTGTGTTATCTTCTCTCTTACGTGAGTCACACAGTTTCCCTTGCTGTCTAAGGTATCCCTTGGTGTTCTCTCTTTTTGCCATGTGTTATCTCCTTACCGTCTCCTAGTCGTCCACATTGTTTTGGTTGTCTACTCTTGGTTGGTCGTTCCCCTCCTTGTTGTCCACACCTATTTGGTCGTTCACCTCTTTGTTTGGCCGTGTAGGTTGGTTGGACGTCCTATCTCTTTCAACCAGTGGTGGTCTTGTCATACAACACTTGCTGTCCAATCATTCCTCCCTTGTTTTTCTCTCTTTGGCCAATCACACACTAGGTTTTCCTCTCTTTGGACCGTTTTCCTTTTTGGCTTTGGATAATTACTCTAAGTTTTGATCGATTCCTTTTGCTTTGCTTTGTCTCTTTGGCTGACCAGCACCTATTTTACTGTGTATACTCTTTTGGTTGGTCACACTAGGTTTTTCATTCACATTTGGTTGCTATCCAAATCTCCTCCTTATTGTCGTTCACCTTTCCTTAGTCGTTCTCCTCCTTGCCTAGCCATCCACCCTTTTGCCGTTGGTTGTATTTTACCGTGTAAGGTTATATGGACGCTTACCTTGTTTGGCCGATTGTCACCTTACTTGGACAGTTTCTTCTTTGTATTTTGTCGATTGTCTCCTTACTTGGACGTCTCTTCTTTGTGTTTGGTTGATTATCTCCTTGTTTAGACGTCTCTTCTCTTTGGTTGGCCGATTGCTCCCTCTTTTTGTTTCCTGAATGGTTTTGTTTTAGGTTTTACCGTTTTTACTCAATTACCGACCTCTTCATTTATTGTCTTCTAATGACCTTTATATACTCCTCTATGAAATCTTAATAAGACTTATATGATAGATTTACGTTTTTACTCTTACACAACGAATTTACTTTCTTGTTCCTTCATATGCCTTTACTTTTACTTTTTTACCCTTCTATATAAGTTTACTTTTTTATACACTTAAACCTAGTTGATAATAATTACACCTAGGTGGTGGGAACAACACTTTTAATATAGAATTACATGATAATTAAATTAATAAATTGAGTGATTTAATTAAAAAATTAAATTAAATGATTATAAAAAGAAAAAAATTATTTTACCTACTCTTTTATGTTTATGCTTTTTGCCTTTTTGCTCGTAGTCATTTCAGCACCTAGAATCCCCGACAATGATTTATGAATATTAACACTAAAAAGTAATTTGTTATTTGTCTTGAAAATAATCTTATTTTCTTGCAAGATTGATAGAATATATATATATATATATATATATATTATTTTTGACACCTATTTTGTCAATAAACCTAAATATATACAACCAAAGCTATCATTGTCTCATAATTTCTATCAAATTTAAAAATGAAAAATCAAATATGATGTTGTTGCTGATTATTCTTTCCATGTCATGTATTAAAAGTAAACACACATTTGTATGTTAATAATAAAAGAAATTTAAAATTTTCATAGTCTAATTTATATCTTAATAATATTTTGCAAATTATATTATTTACCCAGTGTTGAGTCATGTTAAAAAATTTCAAAATTTTTTAAAAATATTTTTTAACTATGTGATATTTGAAATTATAAGAATTAAAATGTAACTTATTATAAATTTAAAATTGTACTTAGATAAGAGTTCAAAGTTAAAATTGTTTATAAATAACCCTTATTATGGCCATCCATCATAGAAATTATTGGCATACTTCTTTCGGTCTCTCCCACCCCCTGGGCTTACAATTATGGGAGTTGTTTTTCCTATGGTCTATTTGATTATAATGGTGATAATGATTTGGGACAATATGTGGAGAATGTCAAAAAAAGGAGTTCATGTGATTTATTTGTCAACAATCTTGTTTTTTTTAATTCTCTTTTACTTTTAATATTAGAATAGATAAATTTAAAACTTATCACTAATTCTTATAAAAAATTAAAAATTTTAAATTCTAATATTAAAAAAATTCAAACTCAAACTAATAAAATATTTTTTATTTTTTATTAAATTAATAATTAAAATCTTAAATGTTCACCTGATATTTAAATTTCATATATCTATTTTCAAAAAAAAAAAAATGAAGTTTTCAACTTCTAACTAGGATCTATTAGTTTGTGATACTGAGAGGGAGGTGAATCAGTATCACCACAATTCATAATTTACAACTAAGTAAACAACTTCAATCTCTTCTTAAAAGTAAACTCTTTCTCAGACTCGATTGAGGTAGATCTATTGCTATCTACTAATCACAATAGTTTACAAAGTTACCTTTCAGACACTTTGCATCATAGATAATACGGATGTCCTTGTTTAGGTCTTCGTTAAGTTATGGGTTAACTGATACTTTAGCTGCGTTCACAACTCAATTCAAAGCACAAAACGTAAAGCAAATTAAGGACACACGAGATTTACATGGTTCCGTCAACGTGACGTACATCCACGGTGGTAAAGACTCTCCCTCTACCAAAACTATCCACTATACTTGTGAATACATGTTACAATGGATGTCTTTAACTCTCTGCTCCTTTCAATATTGCAATTACTAAGTAAGTACAATGCAAAGAGTGTCACTTACTGTGTCTACCCTTCTTCTAACTTGTCTTGCCTCTATTGAATTGAAAGACTACTCTACTGCCATTTAGAAGTTCATCGCAACGATCTCTAACATCTCTTGAAGAAGTTTGGAAATACGTTGAGTTCAATGCTTCGTTAAATTCCTATGTTGTATCACACAATTCCTTCTTTCACCATCATACGGTCTTACCCGTCTCCTTATCTCACGATCTCACTGTCTCACGGTTTGTCTATCCGTTTCTCTCTTTCTTACTGTTCAGCAGGATTTCTCTCTCTTCTGCTGGATTTCTCTCTGTTCACCAGATTTCACTTTTCCATTCACCCACTTGGCCGGATTTCTTCCCTTTTCTGCCGGTGGTCTACTTTTCTTCGTCCTGTCGTCCAGCCTTCTTCGCTCGTTCCCAGTTTTCTCTCTCATCTGTTTTTCCGACCGTCTGTTTCTCTCTCTTCCAATGTCTAGTCGCCAGATCTCTCTTACCCATTCCCGATCTGGTCTCGTCTTACCCGTTCCAGTTCTAATCTGGTCTCCCTCACGGTTTTGCTGCATAGCTTCGTTTTTCATTTCAACTGCACTCCCTTTTGACCCCTTGTTCTAGCGTTTTTCTCTTTCGGGCATTTCTCTCTCTTTGTCTGCCGATTTGCTCGATTTTCTGGCCATCAATAGCTGTGTTTTCTCTCTCCTTTTCCCCAACAACAGCTCCAATTTGGCTATCCTTTGTTCGCTGTTCTTCAGCCCCAACTTTTTGTGTCTCCTTTTTTCTCTCTCTCGACGCACTGTTCACGGTGGTACTGTTCACGAGTTTACTGTTCAAAACGGCTCCCATTCACTCAATTCGTCTGTCTGTCTGTTGTACTGTTTACTCTCTTTGTCCTTGCCGGTGGTGTTCTTCCATATAAGGTTGGTGGTCTCTTTAGTTGGTCGGTTGTTTAGGTTTTGCTGAATATTTAATATTACCGACTAGCTATTTTTGTCTGTCATGACTATTATATACTCTATTTTATGAAAACTTAATAGGGTTTATGCAGTAAATATATTTTCTTGCCCTTCTGTGTAGTTTTACTTTTTTGTACTTCTACGTGGCTTCAATTTATTTATATACGTAAAATTAGTTGACAACAATTACAACTCATACAAATCGGTGAGAACAACAAAAAAAACAATAAAAGTTGTTAAGCTCATACATAATAATTTCATTTCAAATTTCATAAGTTCAACTTAAGAATAATAATTCGTAAATTCGAACTAAAATTTAATTTAGATTAAAGTGTAGTTTGGCAAGTCACTAAATTGACCTTTAACTCTACAGTCATATATTAATGATTTAATTTTTGTTTTAATGAATTAATATTTTTATATTACATTAAATTAAATTTATCTTATTATATGTTAAAGTTAATGAAATTATTATTATTTATTTTTATTTGTATATATTAATTTTTATTAAAAATATTTAAGTAAATTATACAATATATATATATATATATATATAATTCATAATATAGATATACAAATATATATTTATGAATTTATATGCATATGATGCACATTTACATATGTAATATATATATTTATTTATAAGTATAAAATCTTAAAATATTATAAAAATTAAAAATAAAAATACATATAATGAATCAAAAAATTATATAAATTAAATGAATTATATATATATATATATATATATATATTAGTGTATACGTGTGTTGTGAATATAATACTTTTTTATATATAAATAAAAATGATATAAAAAATAATAATAAATGACAAAACTTTTGATATTTTTTGGAAAACAAAATGTTCAGAAGAAACTCATTTCAAATTTGGGTTAATCAAATCGAATTATTTTTAAATTACATCGTATTTTCAGTACAATTAGGTCAAATATTTTTGGAGCAGATTAAAATCACCTCTGGCCGCATGGCAATATTTCCAAAAAAAAAAAAAAAAAAAAGGGCATCCCCGCATGGTCTTGGGTAGGCCATTTAGCCTTAACTTCTAGAGTTGCAGATGAGTGGTCAGCCTGCAGCTTGCCATGTGTTTCATGCGCTGGATGGACACAGAGAGAGAGAGAGAGAGAGACCGATGGTTGGCCATCAATTGGTAATGTACGACACATTAATTTATTAAAAAAAATAAAGAAAAACAAAAACAAAAAAGTTCACATGCCGCACAATTTTATTTATTGTTTTTTCAGAGGGAAAAGGGTTTGCGTTATTTCATTTTGTTAGCAAATTATAAAAAATATTCCCAGCTGTTTGCAATCACTGGGAGTAGGTGGGTCGATGGTGAGGGAGGGGATTCAGACTTGAATGCCTGCCCATTTTCTTCGACTTTTTAATGTGGAGTTACGAGTAGCCATCAAGATAATAAAAGCAAAATAATATAATAACGTTAAAAAAAAAAAAAGGGTAATTCCATGGCTATTCCCTATCCTGCCTACCACGGCACAGGGCCTCGCCTCTCGTGAAGCAACCTATTAGAATGTATTTAGAATGCGCAGTTTTCACGTTTCCTACGTGGAATTTTGTCATAATATATATAAAATTTAAGTGTTTAATTATATTTTACTTTATTAATATCATTTAATTATTAATTTGGTGTGTATTTTTTTATATCAATTTAAATTTGAGTTTTTTTTTTAGATTTTTAAAAAAATAAATAAATTCGAGGGATTTTATAAATTGGCAGCCAATTTTATTAATTTATACAATAAAACTAAATAAACTGTTGGCTTAAGTAGAGAGAAGTAAGGATAGTCGTTTATAAAATGACTTACTGTGTGTTTGACTGCCGGGAAGAGATGGAGGGAGTCCAAGGGCAGCTTTGGTGAGGTAGGGGTGGGGGGGAGGGATCGAAGATGAACTTCAATTGCAGGGTGTGAGTGCAGACAAACTGTTTACCTGTGCGACTACCAATGGAGCAACAGGAGCAGCAACAGCAGCAGCACAGACAAGATTCGTCGTCGGAAGAGACGGGTGCTCTCAGAACGCGAGGTAGGCTGTCTTACAACCTCAGCAGCAACATCGCTGCTACTCTTAGCGTTGTTATCATCGATTGCAGTAATTGCAATGAAAATGGTAACGGACCAAATGCTGATGTAACAGCTACTGCGACTGCCACAACTGGTAGCCACATCTTCTCAGTCTCAGACTGCGATATTGCAAGTGGATCACCTCCTGATCATAGCCTCAATGCAGAAACAGTGCTGAAAGAGCAAGATGAAGAAGAGGGCCCTCCTCCTGCTGCTACATTGCCCAAAAACGGCCTTTACATTGGCAAACAGCAACTTCAAGGTGCTCCCTCACTCTTTCTCAGCAACCCCTTTTCTCCCCTCCTCATTATCTCCTTGGGTCCTTAACCAATGCCCACAATCCGTCAATCCTTGTTTATTACTAGCACTTCTGTCTATTTAGTTATCTTACTTGTAATACCTCCTTGGCTGTTTGCTCTTATGGTATCTGTAGCTGTAGACTACTGCTCCTCTCCTTCTTGTTCTAACATGGCCACATAATTACGCGACATCTATATGGAAACTAACAAATTAAATTGCTGATCTTGCCATATGCATGCATACATACATACATACATACATACATACATATTCAACGATCACCCTTTGAAGCCCATACATAAATCTGAGGAATGTTGAAGAGGGTTTCTATTTTTTGGTATTTTGTCCTTTTATGCAAATAAGTAACGCTATTTAGGTTAGTTTACTAGTCTAACCTGCTCGGCATGTATGGAGACTGGTGTGTTATAAGTTTGTCAGCTAACTTGGGTATCGGGGGAGTAGAACTTGTTAGGCTTGTTATCTATCCTGGACAATATGTAGATCAGGCGAGCTACACCCAAAGGATCATTAATCAATGTTATGCATATACTGCTATATTGTCAAGTTATGGTATATGTGTAACATACCTGTATGGATTTTCAGAATCCATAAATTTCCATCCTTTTCTATTGGCTGAATTGATAAGAAAAGCCCCCGAGGGTTTGAATCACGTACCTGCTTAGCAGCTCTAACTCCTGGTAAATGGGGACCACTGGCATATGATGTATTCATGGTAACCTGCCTCCTGCAGGTACCAAGCTGTTAGGTGTCAGATACTCACTGCAAGTATTGATCTTATGGGGAGACCATACTTGTGATCCACAACATATGTAGAGTTTGAAACCGAAAAGATTCCAGAAAAATAATTTGTCGGAAGCAATCTATAGTTTTAAAGATTCTTGAAAGTATCAGGATTTAGTGGTACATTGAGCTCTTTTTGATTCAATTAATGTGTTTATTAGATTCAGTAATTCTTCTACCTAATTGTTCTTTAGTAATCAGAGTTTACTCTCAGTTTTATGGACTATCTGATTTACTATTTTCTAGTCTTGTATCAGTAAAGGCAATGGGTCATTATATATAGGCTGTTTCTTCAACTTTACTCCTATGGTGAATCTTTTCCCTTTTCTTTCCATCTACAATTTGCTGAAAATGATTTTATTCATAAGTAAAGCTAACAGGTATTCCTAATGGGTTGCCTAGATATGGACCAAAAACAGCGGCAGCAGCATCAATGTCAGCATCCTACATTAATGGTTTTGGAGGATGAGGAAGAGGAAGAAGATGTGGCTTTTCAACTGCGAGGCAGGAAGACCCATCGTGGTAATAACAACCACTCCACTACTGTGGTTATCAGTCTTGGTGATGGTGATTCTAATGGCATTGACAATAGCAACATTAACTCAAAGATTGCAAATGCAACTCATGGAAATAGTAAAGATATGTCGAAAGATGAAGGTGCTTCATTACACAACAGCATTTACTATGACCAAGAGCAAGGTGCTTCCTTTGCATTCCTTATGATATCCTTATATCAATTCTACTAAATTATTACAGTGATCACTATTTACTACTAGTCAATAAATCTTTGATAGCTATTTACACAGTGATTGCTATTTACTAATAATTATTATGGTCCTAAAGTCTTCTATATGTTTGGTTACACTTCTTTCTTAACCACTTTAATATCACCTTTATTTACAAATCACCATTTTCTTCTTCTTCTTCCTCTTCCTCCTACTCCTGCTTCTCTTACAAGGCAAATCCAAGTACATGACACATTCATGGAGGCTAACTAATAGAAATGCCAATACTTCTTCTACCAAGATTTGGATGGGCTCGCTATACCAATACTTCTTCTGCCCCAGCATTGCCGCTGTCAAGAATAATTTGTGGTGTTGTCAATTTCATGCCATGTATTCACTTGAGAGGCAGGATGATCTCTGATTTAACTCAAAAGGGGATTTTTGAAAAAGAAAAAATAAAAAATTTAGCATCCTTGGAATAATTTGACAAAAAAGGAATCAAAATTTCTCTCTTTTTTTCTCACCATGTGACTCTAGATATTCATGTGTGATCCAGTTTGTTGTAATTGTGCTATCATTTCTTTTTCATTTTCATGACTGAATGAATATGAAAATGTCATCACTGCAACTGGATGCTTAGGTGTAATTTATGTTTCCTGTGTTTGAGAGGCTTTAGCAATTGGGGATTTGAGTGATAATTCTACCACATTTGCTGTATTTCATATTTGCTTTGTTGACATAATCCCAAAATCACCTTCTGATATCATTTTGTGCATACTAGAGTTATACTGTTCTGATTGACTTATCATTTTCTGATGAAAGGCTTCAATGCATGGTTGCAGATATTGGGACAAAGCCAGGAAACATGGAAATTTCTGAAATAAAATTCGATACTCAAAATAGTCTAACTGAGAAAGTTGACCATGAAAATGGGAAAATTTTGGTCAATGAAGGGTTTTCAAGTTCTAGTTTGACACCTTGTATAGAGTCATCCAGAGAGAAGGATGTAGAATCCAATAGTATTGACAATGAAGCTAGATTAGTTGGAGATTTTGATGTAATAGAGGAAATAGACCAGGAAGGGGCAAAATTTGATGTTGAGAAGGTATTAGAGAAGCAGAATACCCATGATTTGTATTGCCCTAATTGTAATTCATGTATTACTCGAAGGGTTATCCTTTGCAGAAGGAAAAGGAAAGTTCGAAGTGCAAGGCATAAACCAAGGCGTGTAAAAAAGTTTGGGACAGATATTCCCTCGCATTTGGGTTCTACAAGTGCAACAAATGATCAAGATCATGATACTGATAACACTGTTTCAAGCACAAGTCTAGCACGTGATGATGACAACCATGGTGGAGGACTGGATGCATTTAGATGCTTATCATGCTTCAGCATTTTCATTCCTAAAGGTAAAATTTTTCCCTGCTTATTGAGGCATCTTACTGCAGTTACTGTTCCTAAGACTCAAGTGTCTTATAGATGGTATAAATTTTTATGCAAGCTTCACATTTGCAGAAATGTAGATTTCCTGCTGTGAAAGTATCTTCTGCTTTCTGGACTTTATGATACTCTTCTAAAATTGTTTTTCATGATGCCTTAATGCAAGGACGATGATCAATTTTTGCTTATGCTTCACATTTGTAAATATGTAGATTTCCTGTTGTTAATGGATTTTCTCTTTGCCTCACTATTGGCCTTCATTTTCTTTGTAGTGTTTGGTTACTCAGTGATTTGTAGCTAATTTCATTCAAGCTTAGTCCACGATATCATAATATCAGTCATTCAATATGCCATTCTATTTAGTAAACTAGAGCTAGTTTTATGGGCAGGGTTTGAGCATGCCCAAGTGATTTTGCAACAGAGCACTCCAGCTCATTTTGCAAATTTCCACCCCCAACTTCAATGGAATTTGAATGTAATTGCTGGCAATTTCTAATTTCTTTAGTTATATCTTATACTTCATTAAGAGTAACAAATTTGTTCTTGTTCTTTTTTTTTTTTGACATACTTTACAGAGCATATCAACATTCCTACTACCCTACCAGCTGTTTTTGTGAAGACTACAAATTCTACTAAAGCATCATGCAACAATAAAATACAGCCAATAAGATGCATAGTGTGATTGAAAATATCAAAAGACTCAAATAAACTTGGAAATATAGTCCAAATCTTTGCTTCTTTTCCCCAACTTGTTAGCCTAAGTTGGTTTACCCTTGAAATTCTTCCTCTCTCTCTCTCTCTCTCTCAAAATGTGGACTTATTTATGTTGTTACATTTTGCAGGAAATGGATTTAGGTTGTTTCGCTGTTTTGGAGGTAGCATTGAGAATGAAAATGGGCAAAATTGTCATAGGATACCTCAAAGCAATACAAACTGGTTCTTGTCTATATTCACAATGGATAAAAGGAAAGGTATAATTGAACAAGGTGGTATTTTGTATGCAATTCTTGGATGATTTTCTAATGTATCTGTCATAATGTTCATGTTAGTTACCTATCCCTGTGCTTGCGACTACTACCAATTCTAAGTGCACAACTGCTGTCATATGAGTTTCATGTTCTTCTTTGTTCTGGGTACTTGATGTTGTTATGCATGGTGGGGATAATTATGATGATGACTACTATCATCTTATTATTATTTTTTGGTTGAGGAGCCTACAATATACAAAATGCAGTCTTGCCTTCTGGTCTTTTTGCACCTTCAGTGTAGCCTGGTCTAATTTAGCAGAATCAGTTTCACCTTTAGAGTAGCAAGCACCGTCACCTTGAATGTAAGAATTGAGAGAACATAATAGTACACGGAAGAAGTGAATCTCGCCAATACAAAAGTTTATTATTAGGATGAAAAGTCCATTAGTTTCAAGACAACAAGGAAAGTCAAACACATTTAAGAATGATAATTTTATGGAGAAATTCCACTAATTTGCAAAGAGAATTGTATAACTGTGTCCCTCATACCTTGGAAAATTTCTTTTGTGACCTGCTGTTTGTCAAATTTTTTAGTGAACTGGAGGAATCCCATTTCTTGTCTTTTTTATCCCATTCATTGTGTGTGTAAGTTCAAACATCTCTCAATGTAATTTTGTCATGTTGCAGAAGGCTAGATAATCTGTTGCATTTGATGCCACAGTAGGACATCCTGACATTCATGAAATGAAACAGTACAACACATTGCACATTTCTGAGAATGTGCCACCTCACTATAATACTGCTGATTCTGTGATGCTGCCTGCAGGAGATGCCCATGCGAACATTCATCAAAAAGGAGTGGAATCAACAAGTTCTCCCAATATGGAGTGTTTGAAGGATGAAAAGTCCCCAGCAGAAATTGACCTCAAGTTCAATTTGACTGTAGGGACTGAGACACAGGTTGATAAAATTGTTCCTATTTCTCCTATACCTTCACCACCAGCTAAGTCTATCTGTGTCGACATTAATGATATGGGGAGTTCATCAAAAATGGCTGGAAGAAAGACTACCAGTTCTTCAACGGAAGGCCAAAAACAATTTGAGAACTTATCAAATGCACTGGCAATAAGATCAGACCTTACAATAGAAAATTCCAACCAAGGTACAACGAAATAATTTGAGGTCTTATATGAAAAGGACGAATAGCTTTATCCTAAAAATTGGGATATATGCTTGCAGTTGTTTAAGCACTTTTTTTTTTTTTTTAAATCTTACAGCCTTTCCTTATCTGAATATCTCACGTACATATGTTCTCAACCTTGGCACAACATTTTCCAACAATTTTTATCACCTTTTTTGTTTGCAAATTTCTTTTTCGTGGAACTCTGGTAAATAGGAACACCCCATTCATTTTATGCTTTCTAGGAAACAGGACAGAGTTCAATCATTTGATGAGAAATTAGGGCTTCGAAGGGATTGACTTTCAATAAGTTAGAAGTTTTGATATATTTTATTACTTGAATGAAAAAGCTATTGGGCGTTATATATATATATATTGTGTAAAGAGTCTGACTTGGTGATCTACTAATAGGAAAATAATTATGCTTACTAATTAAAAAAAAAATTATTAAATTGCATAAATTAAGCAAATCATTCATCATTCTGTTATTTAAGTTGTTGAATGACACAGATGACCACCTGTGCCTGCAAATTTTGTGTTGTCTAATTGGGAAAGTACCATTATGTTTCTTGATGAATTGATTTTTGAGGAATGATAAGCAAAATACTTTAAGCATAGTTTTCTGTTTACCTGATGGCTACCTTGCTGGTGGGAACCTTTCCCTACCCTTGATGTCGTGGTCTTTTCAAATGGATGACTACTCTTTGATATTTCAAATATTGTAGCAATAATGTTGTCACTTTTTCATTTTTTTGGTCTAAACACCCTAACACTTCCTCATCTGTTATGAAAACAATGTTTCAAAAGTGTTGCTTTGCAATTTTGTAAAGGTGGGGATGCACTGCACGGTCCTATAGTGGACTCTCTCCAACATGAAAATGGAATACATGATTCTCCAACTCCACTTGTCGATATTGTGGTTGATTCTGGAAAAGCTGTAGAAAATCCCTCATTGGGACCGCATCCAGGTGGAACAGATTCACTAGATGTAGGCAAAATTAATGATGCAGAAGTAGGGGATGATCATTCCACTCATAATGGTCAGGCATCAAACATGCAAGGCAGACCATTGCCCACTGAATTGTCTTCTGAAGGAAGATCCACAAAAATGTTGTCTGTCAATGCTATAAAGGATGTAATTTTTTGTTGGATCCAACGAATTCCAATGCTTGAAAATGGGAAACCTGAGGTCAAAGACAAGGCATTTGATTTGATAAAAGACAAGAATAAAGGTACGCACAAACCTTTGAGGGTCATACATGGAAATAATTTTCCTGGAATTTACTTAAATTATTAGACAACATTTTTCAAGAAATATAATTGCTTTTCTGAGCTATTGAAAAATAAAACTGATTTTTGTGCTTAATCAATTTTCTTTGATTTACAAATTATACTTTTATTAAGATGTAATGTAAGTGTGCAATGGATTCATATGCTTTATGCTTCCTTTGTGCACACTTGGGACAAAAAGTAAATGCATTGCACCCATCTTTGCAAATTTAACCAATTCTTTCTTCTGCTTGGAAATGTCATTATTTTAATGTTAATTCCCATGGTAGCAGTTTGGAAGAGTGTGTTCATCTGTTATAAATAGTTGGTTTTTCTAATGCATGTTGTTTTACAACATCTTTGCATATACATTTCCTAAATTTTTAACCAGTTGGATTGTTGTGGTACATGGAGATGATGTAGGGAATGGTGTGATGCTGCCAGTTGAAGCAGGGGAGCTGCAACATGAATCTCCCCAGAGCTCAGAGAATGTTTCTGTTTCAGTTGATGAGAGAAGCTTATTGGAGAGTGGAAACCAAGCATATTCAGATGAAGAGAGCAGTGTAGGAGTCAGCATTGATGTTTTGAAAAGCATTGTTTATGGTGGTTTAATAGAATCAATCACAAGCCTAGGTGTTGTTTCCTCTGCAGCTGGTGCTGGTGCCACGACATGTAAGCAACAACTTCGGTGAATGTATGGTTGTGTTTGAGAATCTATTACTGTTTCACATGGCATCAGCAGCACCTGCAATGTTTAGTAACATGTGAGAGGAAGCTTCCTATCAATAGACCATTTGGAATGGTGTTTTCTAAAGAATGGTTGACTTTCAGTTGAAAAGCATTCATCACAATAATTACTAAGACATAGATCAATGATAATTGACACATTTGATAGTTAATGAAAACTCACTTCCGCAGCTAATGCCCTTTTTAGAAATTTTAAATGCTTTTTGATCTAAATTCTTGTTCTATAACTTAGTGAAGATAATACACATGTTTAGTGTATCAACTCAACTTTGTTCCTTTTCATTTTGTTTTTCCTCTCCTCCCACTAGTCATCTCTGGTATTATTGATTGAGTAGAGAATCTAGATATTATTAGTGAGAGTAAGCTATGACTTGGTTGAACTTGGATTTTGCAGTGGAGATTTTGGCTCTGGGATTGGCAAATGTGATTGGTGGACTTTTCATCGTTGTGCATAATGTGAGTGATCTTCCATGTCAGCATCTATTCTTAAATGAAAAGCACGACGTCCATTTCCCAGTAATCTGTTTTTTTTTTTTTTTTCAGTTGTTTTCTGTTTTTCTTTATTTTCTGATCCTTTTCTTCTGGGTTTTTCCCTCTTTTATCGTAAGAGTATTTGAAAACAGGGTAGTTCATCCAGCTGAAGTGACAACTTCATAACGTTATTTGCAATTTCTATTACCAATGCGATGTGCATGTTTACATCGGGGTCAACATTCCATTGTTAAGGCATCTCTTTGAAGTGTCATTCCGGTCGATTTTGTATGCCAAATTTGAAACTGCATGTCACTCCTGGCTCTGTTCAATACATCTAATCTAGTGGGCTCAACTTCAATTAGTTGTTTGCATTCTGAAAATTGGATTCCATGTCCATTCTAGTTTGTGTGGCATGCATCTTAGCTAACATTTTAAATTTTACAGGTTATTGATCTGAAAAATGATCGTCCGAGAGAGGCGTTCAGTTCAATGAATGAGCAAGTGGACCGTTACCAGGAAATGCTGGGACGAAGGGAGAATTTATTACTTCACATGACGGTAGTTATTATATCGTACCTCGTTTTTGGTCTGCTGCCTCCTGTCATTTATGGTTCCTCGTTTCGTGCGAGTAGCAACAAGGATCTCAAGCTTGCAGCAGCAGGAGGTGCTTCTCTTGCATGTATCATTCTACTGGCCATTGGTAAGGCTCGCACCCAGAGGCAACCCAAGTCTTATATCCGCACCGTGTTGTACTATGTCACCATAGGACTGATGGCCTCAGGCCCTTCTTTTGTTGTCGGCGATCTAATCAGCAAGTTGTTGCAGAAAGTTGCTTTGTTGGAGTCAAGTTCAGCTCTGACAATGCTGACAGAGTCAACTAAGCCCGCGAGGGCATACTTCTGATTCATGCGATCATGGAATGTGAACCGAATCGGAACTACGGGGTTGATACGATCCTTAATAGTCAGATGATACGATCCTTAATAGGCAGGATTATAGGTGAAATTGTCTTTTATTTCTGAATTTATTATTTTCGAATTAATAGGCGGGATTATATCCCTAATAGGTGGAATTGTCTTTTATTTCTGAATTTATTATTTCTGAATTAGTAGGCGTCTGTCAAGTCTATATAAGTGTATTACTCATGACTTTTGAAATCAATTCAGCAATAATATTATCAAAGCATTTAGCTTATTGGAGGCCGATCCCCTCGAAGTGATCATTGGAGGCTGATCCCCTCGAAGCGATCAATCTTATCCTTTTTATTTTTACAAAACTCTTGTTTTCAATCCCTACTTCCCAATCCCTATTCGAAATTCTTTATTCCAAAATCCTAAGTTCTCAACATTTGGTATCAGAGCAGCGTTCTTAGGGATCTTATTTCTATTTCATCCAAAAAAAAAAAAAGTTTTATGCCTCTTACCCGACAGCAAAAGAAAAATTTGGGTATCATCAATTTGCAATCTTACGGTATGTCTTCACACAACTCTTCTGATTCTGACGCCCGAATATCTCGAATTGAAGAATCATTATCTCTCATGCAAGAGTCTTTCACGAGGCTTGAACAGATGGTATTCTCTATTGCACAAAAGGAGTCAGGAGACAACACTTTCGGATCTGCTGACAAACAAAAAGAACCTGTGGAATCCTATGGAGGTACCAATCGTAATTATATCTAACCACACACAAGGGTAGAATTTCCCCGCTGGGATGAGAGTGATCCCGCAGGTTGGATCTCTCGGGCTGAAAAATATTTTCGCTTCCATCATATGCCAGAGCCCTCTAAAGTTGAGATTGCTTCTATTCAATTAGAAGGTGATGCAATCCAATGGTATGATTGGGTTGAAACATGTGGTGGAATTCCTACATGGGCTGAATTCACTAAAGGTCTTCTTGTGCGATTTGGGCCCTCGGAATATCACAATGTTGACGGAGAGCTCGCAAAAATTCGCCAGACATCCACCATCCTCGAATATCAGAGTCGATTTAAACGACTTTCGGATCTGCTGACAAACAAAAAGAACCTGTGTAATCCTATGGAGGTACCAATCGTAATTATACCCAACCACACACAAGGGTAGAATTTCCCCGCTGGGATGAGAGTGATCCCGCAGGTTGGATCTCTCGGGCTGAAAAATATTTTTGCTTCCATCGTACGCCAGAGCCCTCTAAAGTTGAGATTGCTTCTATTCAATTAGAAGGTGATGCAATCCAATGATATGATTGGGTTGAAACATGTGGTGGAATTTCCACATGGGCTGAATTCACTAAAGGTCTTCTTGTGCGATTTGGGCCCTCGGAATATCACAATGTTGACGGAGAGCTCACAAAAATTCGCCAAACATCCACCATCCTCGAATATCATAGTCGATTTGAACGACTTGCCAATCGAGCTAAAGATTGGTCCGAAAGGCAATTGGTAGGAACATTCATTGAAGGGCTTACTTCTAATATCCGACGAGAAGTCAAGGCTCGCCAACCACGGACAATGATAGCAGCTATTTCCTTTGCTCGCTTGCAGGAGGAGAAGCTAAGTGCTGAAAATTGTCAACCATATGCTAATGTGACTAGCAAATCTATCGAAGGTAACACCAACTTATCTTCTCTTACTCGTCCTTCTAATACTAGACGTTTAACCCAAGAACAATT
Organism: Ceriops zippeliana; assembly: GCA_037897445.1. NCBI lineage: Eukaryota > Viridiplantae > Streptophyta > Magnoliopsida > Malpighiales > Rhizophoraceae > Ceriops > Ceriops zippeliana. The sequence goes on along the minus strand of JBAPLH010000018.1, from coordinate 4,200,105 downwards.
AAAAGAGCGAATGGCGAAAGGGTTGTGTTGGCACTGTGATGAGAAGTGGCATAAGGAGCACCGTTGTAAGCAAGGGAAGCTTTTAATGATTGAGCCAGTTGAGGAGATTAAAGAAATAAGGAATGACCACACGGGCCCAGATGATGATGACATCTTTGTTGAATTCATAAATGAGCCTGCAGTACATACTTTAGCTGGGTATTCGAATCAACAAACTATGAAAATTGATGAAGTCATCAAGGGACGACCAGTAATGGTACTGGTTGACTGGGGTAGTACCAATAACTTTATGGATGAGAAGATTGCCAAAAAACTTACCTTTCCAATCGAGGATTGTGACAAGTTTGCTGTGAAGGTTGCAGACGGGAGAAACTTGATATGTCAAGGGAAGTGCACAAAGGTAAAACTTGCGTTACAAGGTCAAATTATTTATGTTGATCTTTTCTTACTACCCCTAAAAGATTATGAAATTGTCCTTGGCATTGATTGGTTACGAACCTTGGGAGATATTACTTGGAATTTCTCTAAATTAAGAATGAAGTTTCTATTGAATGGACATCCAGTGGAATTATACGGAAGATGTGGGGATAAAGTTACTACTATTAGTAGTTATCGAATGGAGAAAGTCCTACAGAAGGTAGGACAAGGGTTCCCAATACAGTTACCAGGTGCAGAGGTGGCCAAATCACATTCTATACAAGAGAAGGAGGTTACGGTACCATTGACTAAATCCTCTAGTTTATTTGCTGAACCTGCAGGTCTATCCTCGCAAAGGACACACAACCATCATATTCTATTATTATTCGAGAATACACCTGTTAATGTTCGACTCTACCATTATCCACACTTCCAAAAAGGAGAAATTGAGAAAATTGCTAAGGAGGTGTTAGAAGCGGGCATCACCAGACCGAGTATTAACTCATATTTATCTCCTGTCCTTTTAGTTAAAAAAAAAAAAGGATGGTTCTTGGAGATCGATTTCCGAACCTTATCACCAGTCAGCCTCGAGGACAAGGCTATTTTGAAGGACAGCGGAATGATGCGATCCTTAATAGTCAGATGATACGATCCTTAATAGGCGGGATTATATCCCTAATAGGTGAAATTGTCTTTTATTTCTGAATTTATTATTTTCGAATTAGTAGGCGGGATTATATCCCTAATAGGTGGAATTGTCTTTTATTTCTGAATTTATTATTTTCGAATTAGTAGACGGGATTATATCCCTAATAGGTGGAATTGTCTTTTATTTCTGAATTTATTATTTCTGAATTAGTAGGCGTCTGTCAAGTCTATATAAGTGTATTAGTCATGACTTTTGAAATCAACTCAGCAATAATATTATCAAAGCATTTAGCTTATTGGAGGCCAATCCCCTCGAAGTGATCATTGGAGGCTGATCCCCTCGAAGCGATCAATCTTATCCCTTTTATTTCTACAAAACTCTTGTTTTCAATCCCTACTTCCCAATTCCTATTCAAAATTCTTTATTCCAAAACCCTAGTTCTCAACATAGAATGTGAACCGAATCGGAACTACTGGGTTTCAAAAATGTGAGAACAGCAAATGGGATAGGTAGTATCTCTTTTCTTTGAAGTTGGACAGCAGTCGGAACTACGCAGCAATGGTGGGGGGAGGTAAACGGGATGAACGCAATTCATTCAATAAAGTCTGTTAAAACACTAAGTAATTCTTATATCCCTTAACAGGGCTATCGGAGTTATTTTACTTTAATGAAATTAGCAATATTTATATATATATATTTTGACATTTTTGTTTGGTGGCCTTACCATAAATTTCAACCCTTATCTGTAAAATAGATTATGACTGCGGGCGAACCCTCAATGGTTCGATGGCTGTTCATCCAATCTCCTTGCTCTATTTAAGAGTCGGTTCGTTGAACCCTCAACAAATACAATTTTTTTTTTTATTTTTGATTAATTTTATACTCATTCATTTTAATTGAAATAATAACTACATTGTTAAAATAGAAAAATATTTTATTTTATTATTAAGCATAAAAACTTTACACATGGCATCTTAATTGAATTGTTGACTTTAGACTTAGATATTGGGTTTCACAACGCATTGTTCCTTTGTAACTAGAAAGTGATATAAACTATAATTATGATACCCTGAAGACGGCAAATTCTACTTATATATTAAGCAAGGAAAATTACCCACTGGGGGAGTTTTCTGGGTTTTTTCAATTATTTTGTGAAAGATAATAGGAGATCCAACAAAAAAATAAAACACAGATTTTGTCTTCTTTCAGGTTGCCTGCTTTTCCATTTTGATCGTTTAACACAAGAATACAACCATGGCCCTTTTCCAGACACTCATTTGCTTATGTTAAGCCCACGAACGAGGGGAAGAGGCCAGATACAATTGAAAAACAATAATTGGCAGGGAAGGCACTCAAAACGGTATTTCACTCAAAATCTAAATACAATTTCATATTAAGAAAAATGGGAACACGGCTTTCTTGTTCAATTCAATTCAACTAAAACTTCAAGTCCCAAATTTAATTGAAATCACAACTACCCTACTGGAGCCCAAAAAAAAAAGAAAAAGGGGTTATGGATTTACAGATTATTTGAAGCATTGTCAATTTGACGTTTCTGTCATTCATATTTGCTAAAAAAAATCTAAATAGAACATGAGAATTGCGATAGGATATTAAATCCCGCTTTCATAAAGTTTTACTAACCACAAGACAAGTGAAATTCAAAACAACCGCAGAAGCAGCTTTGATGTTTAACTATCGATATCCCAGAGGAAGCACAGCACTCAGAAATTGCAATCCACGTCAAATTTCTCGGTGTGAGACGTATGCAGTGAGACCAACTGTCATAAAGAACAAATTCCATGTCAAAACTTTTTTCTGTTGAAGCAGGTGAACCCTGCGTGGGTTGACATCATTTTTCTGCTAATGCACTTCCTATCCTCCCGGCATCTTCGCCTACATATTGATGAAGAAAAGTTGAAAGTCTCCAATGTACCTACGAGGCACATTAGGACTGCAACTTGCAAGAATGCCTAACAAGGTATTTAAAGAGAAATAGAAACACATGTACCAGTAGAACTGAGTGAAGGATAAAAGCATAAGAATCATTTTATTTGCACCAATCATAACATAATCTTCCCGGCACAAAAGAAGCAACATTAAAGTTCCTAGATGCATCTACCTGCCACTATTACTATTCAAGACACATTGCCATAACAACTGAGCATTTTTAATTTTTAACTGCAGCAACAATATTGGAAGGGCAACATAATGTCATTGCCATTGACCATTGTAAATTTGGAATTTTCTATAATCAAAATATTGACCAAACATATCCATTATTGGTGATGCCGTAGCTTATAACACACCAATTAACAAAAAAAATTTCAAAAGCTTGAATACAGATGACATAGGTATGTAATGTTTAGATGAATGTAATGATACTATGATTCTCAGTGAGTAACATTTATGCAAAAATTTAATGCAAGTAATCTAGCATAGGCAATGAATAACTCTACTCACCTTAAGAAGCAGAAGATGGTTTTCCAGATCCCCTATTTGAATCAGCAGGATTAGCTGCAGATGGAGGCACGTATACTTGTGCTTTCTTCAGAATTTCTGCAACAATCCAATGCTTGCGCTTGCTCAGTGGCCTAGAAGGATCCAATCTAACCTGCAAGCACAATGTCACAAGATAAATCATTCTGTTCTAGCGATTGTCCAGTACTCCGTCTCCAATCAAAGGTGCATTTGCCCATTGAATCAATCCTTTTCATAAAAAGACAACAAAAATAAAAATGAAAATAAAGCAAGGCAGAAAATGGAAAGAACTCAAAGGGCAACCTACTTCCAATCTCTTTAACATCATTAACTCCTCAATCAGATAAAGTACTTGCCGTTTCCACCAGGCACTCAGCTCACAGACCAGATTTTGAAAAAAGACACAAATCAACAATAATTGGTGCACTTTCCCGTTTTCGTCCAATCCCAAAAAAAGGAAGTTTCATGAACTGTCTCACATACCTGATAGTGATGGGATTGAATTTTGATTGAAATGGAATACAAGCTGATTGCAATATACAGATGATATAAAGTATTTTGCTTTGCATGGCCACCGACATCTCTTACATGACATGAATGGCCATTTTACTTAAGACATTATCTGGTAATTTCTTTACGTAATTTTATATTGTCTACATGTAACAAATATTTCAACCCTCAGTTATGCTTTAGTACATCACTTTTTCCCTTTGCACTCCAATGATAGCAACTACATGACAAATACACACAATTTTCCAAGCTTTGCAAAACTTGTGTGCCATTTTTCTAGACCAAACTTACGCTTAATTTATGCTACTTTTCCACTTGGCCCGCATAAATTGTAAAGGGACTGGTAAACCAGTGACGACAGAAAATTACTGCAGGGAGGGGGAAGAAAATTCCAGAGATTGGACTAACATTCCAGAGAGCGGTAATGATCAGTAGCTTTCACTGTAAATGGTTACTCAGACTAGTTGGTTGGTAACTCTGGACTCGAAAAAGGAAATAGCAGGAAAAAGGGTCCCCTTGAACAGAGAAACATGATAGTTGTGGCAGTTAGACCCTTGCAAGTGAAATGAGGAACGGAATTCCTGTGTCTGTGTGGTAACCATAAGTCAGTGCATCTGACTCCCACTGTTACAAAGAGGTATGAAATCACATTTTTGAGTTAAGAGTACATAAATGTTATTAAAACACAATCCTGACTAGAGACCTAGCATGCACATCTTTCTGCCATTTGAACATATTTCAACTTTGTACAGGCAGCAAAGACGTCATTCACAAGTCAACATTTAGAAAAAGAGACGTGAAAAATGTTAAAAAATATAAAATGAAGAACCAACAGAGCATCCAAGGCCTTTCAGTTTAGCTTCATTACAATAGTAATCCTACCTAGTTCAAAAAACTGATTATGGTAGGATAGCAAAGAATCAGGCTAATGCACGAAAAAGAAATAGATTGCAACACCTAAGTCCAATGTTACGAATGTCCTTGATTACATAGGCCCAAAACACAGATTATAAGGTAACTTATAAAACCAATAAGCAAATAGCTGAGCTAAATAATGCACTGCAAAATCAATGGTTCAATTTTGGCCATGATAACAGATGCCCAAAACTCCAAAAGCCCCAAGCATCCACAGTTGCACCTGCACATAGATGTGCATGCACAAAAGCACCAGCATGCCAACACACAAAAAGGGTAACAGACAAATGAAGAAGAATATTCTTGATTGTAGGCCCTTGTCACAAAAGTTTATGGGAACAAACGATAATGCCTAATGCAGAGCAATTTTCGACAAAGGAAATAAATGGGAAAGCATACGAATGAAAAAATAAATAATAATGAAAGAAGGAAGAGATATATGGCATACAAGGTCTCCGATGCTGCAGGAATTGTGCTCGTCGTGGGCCATGAACTTGGAGGTTCGCTTGATGTAGCGATTGTAGAGCTTGTGGTGGAACATCCTATCCACTGCCACCACCACCGATTTCTGCATCTTATTAGACACCACCATTCCCATCACTTTGCTTATCTTACTCATTTTCCCACTTAGGATGACTGATTCCACAGACCACTCGCGACAGCAATTCTTGTCCTGATTTGAGGCTTAAACCCTGAACCCTACTCTCCCCACGAGCCTTCAACACCCTCCTACACAGCACACATAATAAAATACCCAATTCAACCTTAATTCACACCGGCTAAGAAAAAACGATTCTTTTTTTTTTTTAATACAAGTTTGAACTAAAAATTGTTCTATTAGGAGTTCACTGCTTATATTTGTTTTACTTTCAGAAACACAATTTAGAAAGTTGAAAAAAAAAAATAAAATGGTGAAGGAGCGGCACCTGCTGCCAGGAATTGCTTTCGCATAAGTGTAGGTGTAAAGAATGGCACCCCAAATGATGACTTGTGTAGACAAGCACCTCTAGAGATGAGATGGGCTCCTCTGCCCTAGAAGTTGGAAGAGGACTGAGGCGAGAAACCACCGCGCAGGAGGATGCCGGCTGGTGGCTGGTTCTGGGTTTACACACACACACGTAGGTAAACGTGTGTTTTAACAATTTTTGTCTCTCGTCGTTCAAGAGCGAACTGCTGACATGTAAAACGGCCTGTTGACGTCAAGCGAAGTGTTAAAATTGTCTTAGATGAAAAATAAAATTAAAAAAAATAGTTGACAAAACTCATTAAAATACAAGAAGTATAAAAAATATAAATTGATTATATATTCTTCAAATAAATAAAATTATATGTCAGAAATAAATTATTTTTACTGTTTTCTTATATTTATACGTGTCTTAATGAATATTAAATTAAATCAAGATTTTTTTATAAAAATAAAAATATGATTAAATTTAAAAATTACTTTTTTTTTCCTTATTTTCTTTTGTTAGTCTTTTTTATCCAAATTAAAAAAATGTTACAATAATTTTATTGTTTTGATAAATTACCACGACACAATTGAGGATAAAAAGTAGAGGGACTGAGGGAGATGCACGGGACGCTAGCCGTGGTGGTGTGGGTTTCCTGTAAATTTTGGTTTATTTTTTTTTCTTCTTTTTTTAATAAAAAATATAATGTTTGCGTAATTAAAAATAAAATTAAATGAAATATTAATTTAGAATGTATATATGTTTTAAAAAAAAAGAAAGAAAAAGAAAAAAGTGTTTGATGCACATTATTGACACTTGGTTGGATGTCTAGTGACTCCGTGTGACGTGTTTTAATTTATTATTATTATTATTATTATTATTTAATTTATTTAAAAATTATTATAATGTAAATTATGTGTACTATTTTTTTTTCATTTAAACAAATTTTATACCTCTCTACCCAAAATTAAAACAGAATTTGAAAGATTAAAATTTAAATTTTTTAACTAAGGGATGTTCTAAAAAAAAAAGGAAAAAGAAAAAACTGAAACCGACATTATAAGTGTATTATTTACTTATTTTTGGTCACAATTATATGTGTATATTTCCCACCGACAAATAGCGAAAATACAATTCAAGCCCAGATTCTTTCATTCTTAGGCCCGAATCTGTTTTCATATTCCACGTTTGGGCTTTCCAGATACACTTAATTGGCCCAATTAGTAATTTTTTGGGTAATGGCCGGTCATCGGATATTCATGGGTCAATATATCTATGTTTACATATCCAACAAAGTTTTTTGTGACAAAAAAAAACATCTCCAAAAAAGAAATCAATCTAAATTAATGCACTCCTTATATATATATATATATATATATATATTTCACATCTTTTCTGCAAAAATTCCAAGAGAAAAATTCAAAGGAAACCCCAGAAAATTAAGAAAAAAAAAAAGACTCCAAAAATCAAAATTTGTGAATCCAATTCCTCATTTTCAAAACTAAAAAAAAGAAATTCAAAATTTTCAAAATCCTCAATTCTCCAAATAAAGTTCTAAAAATCCTTAAATTTTCCAAATATCCAAAAAATTTTGAACATCCTCAAGTTTGTGCGTATTTCATAAGAATAAATTCATTTGTCATTTTCAATGGCAAAATTTCTGAAACTTCCAAATTGTGCTTTGCTTCCCAAAAATAAATCCTCTTGCCACTTACAATTCACATTTCCCAAAAAAAAAAAAAAAAAGTATAAATGTAAAAAATTTTCCAACATTAGGGATCACCATTAAAAATATCTCGAACTTTTCAAAAAATTAATCTAGGGCATTGGATTTCCTTTCATGTCTATCCCATTCATTCCCTGAGGTACGTCAAGACAATATAAGGTATGAGTTCTACATGCATTACATTTATCATAAGCAATATTTTTAATTAAACATAATTAATAATCTAATGAAAAATAAATTTTTTAAAAAAATCTAATTTATTTATATATTAAAAATGTAAAAATTTTACAACAAATAAATTAAGAACAATGTAGACTGCAACTTAAGAATTCTTTAATAGTACAGACCCCAAATCCAAATCCAAACCCATAAGTTCTCAATCCCAATCAAAACACTCAAGGAATGAAACTGGGACATGATTGAAAACGAAGGGGAAACAGATGACTTAACCCCAATCGTAAACCAAATTTGGTGATTTAATCTCCGCAAGAGCATTGACAGAGGGGAAGCTCACCTTGTTTCATTTTTGAAAGTCTGTGACCTGATTGGACACTCCAAAAATTATTGGTGATTTAAATTAACGAAATTCCTGAACATGGTAATCTAAACATGCACTCATCCCCTTAGAACTGGAGTAATGTGAAAACTTTGTCCAGGGTGTTCCCCGCATAATAATAAAAAGAAGTAAAACAATGTTTCTTCAAGGATTTGCCCTTCAAACCTTGCATTCGATATATAAGATATGTTGGCGGGTGAATTTTGGTTTTACTTTATTTTTATTTTTTGGTACGTCGAAATTTATTTATTATTTTATGGGGTTGGGGGGCGTGGGGTTGGTGAGGGAATTCAGTAGTTGAGATTTTTAAACCAAACCTTTCAAAGGTTTCAAAGGTTCTGACTTAAAGCTGAGTCATTTCCTCGCTGTTGGGTCTCTCTCTCTCTCTATTTGTTTTTTCTTTTTAACATAAGAACAATCTAATCATTCTTTCTTTCTTGTTCAAAGTTTTCTCCCTACTCTCGTCAGTTCAAAGTTGTTTAGCACTAACGAGGATGTCAAAATTATGCATCTTTAGAAGGGTTGCACAGCGATCCCATTGTAGCTGTCTCTACGTAATATTGTTATTTTCGATTATGTAAACGTCGTCAATCTGATACACATGTTGACATTACGTATAGATTTTTTATTATCAACTATATCATATGTTAACACATTAAAAATATACAGAAAATAATCATAATAATATATGGTATTTAAATTTATATCTAAAATACATCAAAAAGCCCGTGACGACTGAAACGCGTGGAATTGGGGATTGAACGGTGCATGTAACTTTGCCGTCGTCCGGTAGGCAACAACCGGACTTTCAGGGGCGAGTTGGCTTTTGAGTGCTTTTTATCGGTAAAGGGTGCGTTTCTTTGTGGACTTTGAGGAAAAAGAAAAGGGTGCTTTTTATCTCCAACGGGGCAACCCATGCGGCAGCCGACTTTCCAAGCAAGATGCATGCATAATCCATAAAAATTCAAGTATGGTTTTGTCATCCCCCACTTTTAGGTAACCATAACCCGCACTATCCACGAAAAGCAGAAAACTAGCTTGCTTAATCATTATAGGAACATTTGGACACAAGGAAAATGGCATGTGGGCATAGAGAAAAACAGTAATCATTCATAAACAAATTGACGAAATTGGATTGAGACTTCAATTTAATTGTATTTTGATTTTTTTTGGCACCCGTTTAAAAAAATATCTCAGAAGAATATATAGAGAAATCTGATGGTATTTCTCTGACATTCAGGAATGTAAATATCCACATTGGAATTGTAGATTCAAGTAGTGGAGAATTTACCAGCGAAGAGTAGTTCATAATAGTCTGGGACAATTCGCCTCCTGGAATTAGTGCCATTCTGCAAGTGGACATGGTATGTGTAGCCACTCCTCGTGGTGGTTAATTGAGTTCTTGTTCTTTGTCTTTTGATTTTGTTTCTCTCATTGTAATTGAAAAATAAATTAACAGAAAAAAAAAAAACTCAATTGCTTCTTAACACATCAGCTGCAGCCTCCCCCATTATTCACCGATTCTTGACTAGAATAATCCTAATCAATTTACGTTTCTATAGATTATGGATTTTATTCGACTTTTAATTTAAAACAATAAGAAAATCGTTCTGAGGGTAAATTAACATTCAAGAATTTTAAATTTCGTCGGATAACATCCCACATGAATCTGACGCATCTTTTGATTCAAAATGAACTTGACACCTCAGCAAATTGTCGTTACATAGGCAAAAGGAAGAGCTGCTGGCTGCGGTCGGTGGGGAAGGGGGTGATTCTTTTTTGGATCTCTCCGTCTCTCTCTGCTTGATCTGTACTTTTTCTTTTTTTTTCCCTCTCGAACAAATGCTACGTCAGGACTTCAGTCCCCATTTTTCCTTCCCTACAAATCCAGTATTATCATTAAACTAATTAACATACGGTGGCGCTGCATGTGCCCGTGAATCACACTAACACTACGTGCCCATATTGTATTGTAGGATGCCTACGTGTCCATTCACTCACGGTTGTCCATCGTTTCCCGTCTGACACGTCAAATTAAATAATTTCTTAGAATCTCAAATTTATTTATGAAAAAGTTCGTAAATAAATATTATAAGTGACTTTATACTCTTAACTTTACATGTATAAAATGCATGCACTCTGCTCTTTGGCAGACCTCTCCCCAGTTCTTACAGATTTCTCCTCTATCTTTTCGAATTCTTCACTTCCAAATTTCAGTGAACACGAGTTCGCTAATTAGTTAAATTAGTTGTGCAAATGGGTGAAGAAGCTAAACAGGTGAGATTTTTATTTTTGTTGCTTGCATCGAATTGTTATTAATTCATATCCTGAGTCTCGTAGTTCCATTCTAATCTCGTCTAGGCGAATTGGGGTCAACGGGTTTTTTTGTGATTTAACATATACTCATATCTTATTGACGCGCAGGAACAGACTCAAACAGAGGTGGCTAAGCCAGAGCAGAAGACAGAAGAAAAGAAGGAGGAGAAGCCAGCGGAAGAGAAGGCGGAGGAGCCGAAGCCTCCATCTCCGATTGTGTTGTTTGTGGACCTGCATTGTGTGGGATGCGCCAAGAAGATTGAGAAGTCCATCACGAAGATTAGAGGTCATTTGATGCCTAATCCCCCTCCCCATCTGCCCTCTTTCTCCAGAAACAGGAAAAACAATCAAGCAAAAATTGAATTGAGGTACTTTGCTGCATGTTGTTAACAGGTGTGGAACAAGTAGTGCTGGATATGACACTAAACCAAGTAACTATAAAAGGAATAGTGGAGCCTCAAGCAGTGTGTAACAGAATTGTGAAAAAGACCAAGCGAAGAGCCGAAGTCTTGTCTCCACTTCCTGAAGCTCAGGGGGAACCAATGCCCCCAACTGTTACTTCACAGGTCTCCTCCTCGATCTTGATTTTGCTTTTCGTACTTCTAGATTCCCAAGAAAGTTAGATAGACGTACATAAATTTATCTTTCTTTTTTTTATGAATAGACTATCTTTTTCAACATGAATATCTGTAACTCACAAGCCATAATGAAATGGAGTAATTCTAACATTACATCGAAGTTTTCTTCTCTTTCTTTTTTCTGGAAATAGTGAAAAGAAGACAATTTTTCAGATCAAAAGAAAAGAATTGAAGTTGCCATACAAAAACACCAGCACTAATAAAATGGAACGGTCTTTTTGTCATATACTGTCATTTAATACCGTTCTTGTTGCCAACGACGTCAGGTTTGTGGCTCAATCACGGTGGAGCTTAACGTGAACATGCACTGCGATGCCTGCGCTGAGCAGCTTAGGAAAAAGATACTTAAAATGAGAGGTAAGCTCCCTCTTTAATTCCACATCTCTGTCTTCATCTTTTTTTTTTTTTTTTTGGTGTTACCAATTCAGTTGCCATCTCAAGATTCTCAACTGTCATTTGGATGTCGTTGCTTTTAAAATTTTGTTCAATTGAGCCCCTATAAATAAAACATTAATCAATTGAGCTAATATTAGATGCTAGAAGCAATCAAATACACATATTTTCAAGAATTTCTTACTTTTTGGTTAACATAAATTCATGACATTGATAATTATCTGCATTCGCTTGCTTAGAGCTTGGGTAGTTTCCTATCAATTTACTTTGTTATAGTATTTAAGTTATCACTAAAAATCATGTATCTTTTACAATGTTTATGAGTATAATAACTGTCATACTTTTTATAACATTAATTATGGACATAATACAGTGATAAATTAAACACACTTGAAGTACATTGATTTAAATTAATGTCTGATTGATTTGACTTGTTTTTGTTTAGGATAATTTGTGACGTAGATTGAGATTAATTAGGATTTCATGATTCTGTGTTTATTAAGTACAGTATTTAATCTCTAATTATAATTCTCTCTGTTTTTTTTTTTTTTGTTTGAGGGGCAATATATTTGTGGAGCTGCACTTGAACTTTCGCGGACGATTTGAGCGTACTTTTATTGTTTTTTTATTTTTTTCACGGGTTCGGATTAATTTCAGGAGTGCAAACAGCTGCAACAGAGCTGAACACAGGGAAAGTGACGGTGACAGGGACTATGGATGCAAACAAGCTTGTGGAATACATTTATCGACGCACCAAAAAGCAAGCTCAGATCCTGCCGCAACCAGAGCCTGCACCCGAGCCAGCTGGGAATCAGAATCAAGAAGTGAAAAGGGAAGGAGAACAAGATCAGAAAGCAGCTCCTGCTAATGAAGAAGCAAAACCTGGAGGAGAAGATGAGAAAAAACAAGATCCTCCGACAAAGTCGTCCTCAGAAGAGGCAGCTGATTGCAAGCCCAATAAAAAAGAAGAAGCTGGGGATAAAAATAATAGTGAGGATGCTGCTGCTGGTGGCAACGTCCACGTCCCTGATAATAAAGAAGACGGAGGTGGAGGAGAGAACTGCAACGGCATCATCACTGCCAATGCCATCAATGTTAACGAGGAGGAAAGCATGAAAAGGTTGCTGTACTACTACCAGCACCAGCCGCTTTATTATGTAATGGAGAAATCCCACCACCTCAGCTATTCAGCGATGAGAATCCCAACGCATGCACCATTTCATAAGATGGAACGCATTAAATATCAATTCTAGTTAGTGCCAAAACAGTGTCAAATGTGATGAGTTGTGCTTCTTAATACACAATGCTTGAAGAAAAAGAAAAATAAAAAGGAAGAACTTGGAGGAGGTTGATAAAAACAAAGCTGTAGAAACGAATGATTGTTGTATTTGGCCGGCCAATTCATTCATAGTCTCAACAACCACCGTTACCCTTTCCGGGCTAGTGATCACTGACCTAGTTGACATTCTTATTTACAGCGCCGCCGTGGTGATGAAGTGCCGAATAATACTTCATGTTTCACAAAATTCAGAGATATATTGGAATTATTGAAACCTATGCAGGATGACATTGGGCTAAGTATTTCGAATGTTTTCCAACTAAAAAAATAGGATCTTGTTCATGTCTTCATGACGGCATGTGCCCCCAACTGCAGCGATGTAAACATGTTCATACAAAAATTTCAATCCTTTAACCACTAGTAGTAGCGGATCTAGGAATTATGACTAGTCAGTATCCAGATTATAAATGGCTAATAAAATATTATTAAAATATTATAACACTAAAATAATATAAAATTATTTAGATTGCTATTTTACATACTAATTTTTGGTGGTATTTATGAAAACATCAAATAAGTATAATTAGCTGACACAAATTTACATATATATTAGACATGTCTAGTATATAAACATTGGCTACAAAGCTGTATTTCAATATTAGGGTTATCAACATCATAGCTAAAATATTTAAAATTTATTGTGATAATTTTACTGTAATATTTTTATTCAAATTATCGCTAAGTAGGAGGTTAGTGTGCACAACCCCAGTATCGTAGAAGCTTATTTAAACTATCTACAGATCCACATACCATCCAATGGAATCTCAATAGATCCTTTAAAGGTAAAGCCAAGCTCTTTTGGAATAGGTGACGTTCTTATGATCATAAAGGTGTGATTTTATGCATTTCTTCATGTCACGTTGGTAATCACGAATCCACTGTTGCAGAATTCTTTATTGTAAAGAAAACTTTGAAATTGTCTCTTTTTAATCAAAATTTTAAGCAAAAGCATATTGTTAATGAGTCAAACTCGGATATTACAACTTTTTGGGTGAACAACAACTCGCCGATACTATGAAGATTATGCAAAAGAACACGAGACTTGTTGTGGAGAGTTAGAATTCTTACAATTAGAAGGTAACAAAAAGAAAAAGAGAAATAAATGTTTTTGCAGATGATTTGGTTAAACAAGATGTCCCTAGATAATTCTGCCTTTTTACTTGGCGATGTTTTTTCTTTTTTCTCCCCACTTTCTTCTTTGGCAGCTCCCTGCTGCCTTCCTTCTGCCGGTCATTCCTGGCTAGGCTTTGTCAGTTTTTTGTTTACTGGTTGCTGGGATTTTATGAGAGGTTATCGTTTATCCTCTTTCATAGCTTGTGAGCTGCCTTAAAATTGGGGCATTCTATTTAAACCCTTATTAAAAGAATAAACAAATTTATGGTTAAAAAAATAGAAAAAAGTTTACAACTATAATTATTTAGAGAACATATTATCTTGATTGTAATAAAGATTGATAATTTATAATTAGTACAGTAACTCGAGCTTATGATAGAATTGTAACATATATTATACAGTTGTTATTTCTTACGATTGTGTATGCATAATTTATTTCAAATTAACCAAAAAACACTCTTTGCAATATTGACATATTCTTTTTTAAGTCTTGTATATTGAACCACAAGTAACGTAATATATATAGAAGAATGCGCTATATATAAATCATCACAATTGTTGTAATTCAATCTAAATCATTTATTATATTATGTTATTATAATGAATTTCATGAGAGATTGTCTACTATTATCATGTTTATACAACGATACACTATTAAATTTTTAATTGAGTTAAATGAAAGAATATTAAAAATTATTTAATATATCAAATCAAATATAAGATAATCCAGTTATTATGAAATTAATTTATATATTATGCTGAAAATTACAAATAATAAATCTATTTGGGTATTTAATGAACATAACAAAATAAGTTATGAAGTTGTCTATTTCTCTCTTCCAAATACATAAAAAAAATTCTATATAAATTGTATACTTGAGAGACAAATTTATTCCTAAACAAAGTCATGCCATCGTCTTTTGTAAATTCAAGTGTACTATTTTTTGTATTAAACTCAAGAAGATATTCATTGTTACAACGGAAATCAACGTTTGATAATTATGAGTTAATATAAAATTCTAACTCATATGTGTAGAAATTAGGAGATAGACCCGATCAGCAGTATGCAAAGATTCCATCTGGGTATTGGATACATCGGCAGTCTTCGAAATTCGCGATGCATGCATTTCCTTTTTGTGATTTTAGCAAAAGCGAAAGCGAAAGCGAAAGCTTTTCGTTGGATCCGACTTTTCAAAACGTAGCCCACATGGGAGCCACTATATGTTGAATAATCAAAACAGACAAATATAGGTGCGTGATCAGAAAAATACACAACTGCTGACATGTCTTTCCACTCATCCATGTCACGACAGTACTCTGGCTAGGCTCCGGGAGCAAGATTTTCTCTGATAGATGCATCTTTTTTTTAAACGTAATAAAGCTCGTAAAACCGATGAGCCACATGGTCATCATGAGTCGTAAAGCATGAACAATGACAAATCTTCAGCAAAATGGAAATAAAATGGATCAAACTTTAATATAAGGGCACTCTCTAAATTGCCCGGGTTAATATTCCAGGATCTGCCGACAGAAATATGATCCGTTAAAGACTAATAGATATATTCCTTAAAGGTCTTCCGTGAAGATGAAGTGATATAAATGGACCAATTGTACTTTGAAGTTCTACAATAAGAACAATATTGTTTCATAGTAGTCGGATGCTACTTACTAGCTAGTTTGATTGGATGATTATATGTTAGCCCAGATGGCGAACATGCAAATTATTCCGGCCGGCCGGAATGTGGAGGCGCAGTACGTGGAGATGATGGTCCCTCTCTATTCCTATGGTTGTGAAAAGAAAGTCAAGAAGGCTTTATGTCATCTCAAAGGTATGTATATTTACCAATGGGTGCTGCAAATATGTCGCCATTGGTGCTGTAGTGGTCACAGAGCCACTGCTGCCTTTGCCATTGGTATTGTATGGTGCCATGGACAAAGAGCATTTTCATAGACTAAGCATATAAGGAACATCCATGTCTGAGCTTCTTTTTTTTTTTTTTTTTGTTTTGACATCCTGGCTAGAACGTAAGAAACTTGTTATTAAACACCTTTTTGTTTTTCCCTAATTTTCAAGTTTAACTATATGGCAGGAATTTACTCGGTAAACGTAGATTGCAATCAACAGAAGGTGACAGTGTGGGGAATATGTAACAAATATGATGTGTTGGCAATCGTAAAGAGCAAGAGAAGAGAAGCTCGCTTTTGGAACCCTGAAGACAGCATTCATCAGATTCAAATGGAAGAATCAGTTCCTGCAGATGATTCCCCCAAGGACGACAATAACAACAACAACGACTGCCGCTTCAACAACCACCAACATAAACATGCTTTGACTCGGATGAAGACTCTCTCTCTCAGTCTAAGCTGGAGTATTTGGAATTGCAAATGGAATGCATGGAAAAACAAGTTCACTAGATCTCATTCCTTCTAATTAGCGAAATGCTTGATGATTAACACTAAGAAAAATAACAACATAAATTTTGACATTCACAGCCGCAGCCAGTCAGCAACTTAAATTTCCCTTGTATATATTGAACCTTGCATTGAAATGTTGTTGTCCATTCAAGCAAGTAGGCTTCTTTTAGTGCCTTGTAATTGTCGTTATATATATTGTTAGGAAAGGATGATGGACGATTGACTTTTTTTTTTTGGGGGGGGGGGGGGGATGCGTCTTTCATTGTTTCTCATCGTTGTTTGTTTTCCTCAGTTCATCATTTTTGAACAAGATTCACTAGACTCGGAAAGCTTTCATTTCCGATGTAAATATTTGAATTGTTTCGAAACGCCAGTTTACCTAGTCCAAAATGCTATGCTTTTAAACCATAATGTAATTCTAGGTTTATTAATTAAACTAAACCATACGAACTTCATTACTTAATTTTGAATGTAGGGACTAAAACCTCTATCAACAAAAGTACAATTACGTCTTACAAAAGCTGTTTTTTTTTTTTGTTAAATGGATATATATGCTTTAATTGAGTTATTTGATTACTTCTTCCCTCTTTTTTTTCTTCTTTTTGAAAAGCAAAAATTTCATTGCTCAAATAATAAAAGAATACAAGTTATTACAAAAATGGACGCAGAGATACACTAAGCCAGTGTATCACAACGTCCGTAAGTCCACCAGCCACCCTACTCAATCAAGCACAGTCTTTAATCTAGCATCTCATAGTGATTAAGACAAAAATTAGCAAACCTGTCACATGGGTCATCATCAAGTAGATTGAAAGTTCTACTCCAAATACATAAGGATGAAACAATCCTTTGGAACACTGATTTCTCGTTAGCTGCATTATACTGAAACACCCAGCTATGTCTCTCTGTCCATAGATGCCGACAAATGCAAGCCACAATCATGAGACAAAATTTCTTAGGAAGCCAAGATATCTAGGTTGCAAGTCCCAACAGTGCAAAATTATTAATGGTCTCGTACGTAATATTGTTCCATTATTTTGACAAAAAAAGAAGAAGAAGAAGAAGGTATTGTTGTTATCAAAATAGTCTTTTAGTTTATGTTAATTAGAATGACAAAACAAAACTCTTCGTCTTTTGCATACTTTCAGTTGATATT
This sequence comes from Ceriops zippeliana, assembly GCA_037897445.1. NCBI lineage: Eukaryota > Viridiplantae > Streptophyta > Magnoliopsida > Malpighiales > Rhizophoraceae > Ceriops > Ceriops zippeliana. The sequence goes on along the minus strand of JBAPLH010000018.1, from coordinate 4,182,531 downwards.
GAGAATAATAGGACTCTTTATTTGTTAGATTCATGCTATATATTAAGATTAATGGGAATTTTTGTTTGTTTTTTTTTTTTGGAAATCTTATTTCTTGAACTCTCACATGTATTTAACAATTAGTGTTTGATAGATCTTACAAAGAAATTGCAAAGAAAGATCTCAATTGATTTCTAAATGTATCATATGGTTAAAATTAGAGGGAGTTATCTTAAGTTCTTTAAGAAATAATTAACTATATCAAAACAAAGATTTCCAATTAAGAATTTTTTTTAAAATGTTCAGAAAATATGCAGTATTCTCTACCATAGCTTATTTGCCACACGATTCTCTTGAATAGGTTGAACTTTTTTCCCTTAAATTTTTTCCCTATTTTCCACATAACATTAAATATTTTGTATTACTGAAAAGATAAAACCATTTTTTCTATACTTTTGTTTTTCTTATTTTCCATATAACATTGAATGTTCGGTATTTCTCAAAAGATCAAAACCTTTTTCCCTTTTCTTTCGTTCTGTTAAATATTTTGGTTGTCCTCCCTCGTCTTTGGGCGTCGTTCTTGCTACTTTGGGAGGTCCAAATGTGTGTGTGGTTGGTTTTTGTGGTTTGATATTGATATCCCTACTGTGCACTGTGATTCAGCACCTCCCCGGCGCTTATTCTGTTTTCCCATTCGTGGCTTGGCTTGGGGGTGATACACTCTATTTTAGCCTTATTTTGGGGGCTCTGCTGCCTTGCTTATCATTAATCTAATGCCTTGTAACTATTCATTGTTGTGTTTTGAATTCATTGGTCTAGTGGAGGGACGAACTCGGTTGATCAATCATAGCTCTAGGTAAACTAACACCACATACATCCTCAACTAAAAACTTGATTAGCACCTGGTGGAGGTCTATGGAGAGCTTTCGCCTTCAGCTGTAGATTACAAGCAAACGAAGCCCAGCAATCCGCTAGCGCACGTTACTTTCCCTATACTCACGCTGGAGTCGAATATCCCAATCTCTTGCCGAAAGATTCCTCCACTCGTTAATCAAATTTGTCTGTTGGTGGCTGTCTAGTGGCTTCTCCGTAACATGGAACCCTTCTGTAACTTGCGTGCTTCCCACGCAAAGGGAAGTTCATGGACTCGGCCACGCCACAAATGTTGCGCTAAAGCCAATGTTGCGCACCAAACCATCTAGTCAGGAGCCACAGTGATCGTGCACTACCTTTTGCAACTATTAAATTTCATCGCCTGGTTATTTGTCAATATGCGGTTGTGGCTTGAATTGGCGAGGAATTTCTCATGTAACCGCCCACGAAAAAAAATACTTTTAGCGACTATCATCAAGAATGGTCACTAAAGGGTAGGAAACATTCATCATCGACTAATCCCTCACAAGTGGTCACTGAAAGGGCAGCCACTATTTGCAAAGAAAAAACATTGGCGAGAGCACAAACAACGAAATAGTTGCTAGCTGTGATTATTTTCTTTTGAAAGTAGTCACTAAAGGTTATACTTATTAGCAATTAAAATGGCCCCTAAACATTCCATGAATTTTCAATCAACATGCAGAGTTTTCATTAAATGATACATCTGTTTACGGCTAAAACATTTATAGTTGTTGGTAAAAGTGCAATGTAGGAGGAAAACTATCAATAGTCATTAAAATTTTTATTCATTCGCAGCTAAATTGGTAAAATAGTTATGGTAAATACCTATAAATCGACAATTAAAATTAATATTTGTGACTAAAAATTTTAACCGTTTGTAAATAATATTGTAAAATAGTCACAAAAAAGACCTACATATTAATTATTGATTATGATTATGATTATTTGTAGTTTATTGACATAAAATAATTCAATTAAAGAAAACAAGAATCATTAAAAAAACTTAAAAACTAATAATATCCTAACATTAAGATCTATAAAAGAAATAATACATAATTCCATTCTCATTATATTTGCACTAGAAAATTACTTAAACAAGTTTTGTGACAAAAATACAAATTTGAAATAAGTACCTCAATAATATATTCCTTAAAGTGTGCCATTCTAATTTATAAATTATTACATATATATATATATATAGAGAGAGAGAGAGAGAGAGAGAGAGAGAGAGAGAGAGACCTTCAAAGCTTGATGAGTATATTCCAAAACTTCCTTAAATTGAGCCAATGCTTGTTGTGATTGTAAAAGAGCATCCTCCAGTAACCTCGTTCTAGAATTGGATAAGGAAGAGGTTTGTGTAAGCCTATACCCAAAGGTATTTAATATACGTTGGTCGCAAAGCACCGAGTTATTAACGAGAATGTTACCAACACTGATAAAAGTAAAAAATGATAAAATTTTGGCATGATTTGTCATCAAAATCAATTCTAATAAGAGTTTTTTTAAAGTTGCTAGTAGCTCCTAACCTCAGCATTTTACATTAGCGAGCGGAGACATTATTCTTATATTTACCCGTAATGAACGGTGACATTATCTAAGCTTGTAAATGATGAGGCAATACTAAAAGACATGTCTATGAGGAAAAAGAGCACTAATGTCTACCTAATTTAAGGAATGTCCTCAATTAATTATTATTATTAAAGATGGAAAGGAAATAAATCAATAAAAAAAGTGAATATCGATTATTAACCATGTTGTAATTGAGCAAGTCTAACTATTATATGCTAATCAAGATTTTAATGAAGAGCAACCTTACAATCATGTATTATGGAAAACTATAATGATCGTAAAATCAATCTATTCGAACATCTTATCAATTTAGAAGTTCAACTTATAACTTATAAGTTTAAGGATCTTATTAATCATCTACTCATCATGCCGAATTATATTGATTTTGTTAGAACATGCATATAAACAAAAGAAAATTTTAGTTTCTCCTCTTTATTGGTTAATATCATTGATCACATAATAGTTTAAAACAAAAACTATATGTTAATGTTGAATATTTTGATATACTTCAAGTTTTTTTTTTATAATTTGTAAGACTTCAATTTCTTTTAAACTTGACCATGAGTTTCTTTCGACTAGAGACATAAATCATTAAAAATATGTTAGGTGTCAAGGAAGTAAAGTAAAAAAGGGTAATCAATACTAATGATTTCTGATCAAAGTAATTAAAAAATTAAATAGTGAAAGCATTTTAATAGTAAAAAATAAAGTAAAAAAAATTAAGTATGATGTTTAAGATAAAACTCTTAAGATCTTATCACATGAGTCAAGCTTTTTCTCTATTAAGAGAAAGTGACACAAGAACATCCTATAATATATTTTATTATTTTATTTAATTTAGTTATTAGTTTTGATTATAAGTTCTATAATTTGCATGTGATTATGTTAATTAACTAAATGATTAAGGCTAATTAAGGCTTTATATGTTAAAGGTTGTGATTACTTTGTATTCTAGTTTTAGTATAAATAGAATTATTTAAGCCTTTGCTAGATAGCTTTGCTATTTTCTCAAAAAATCAACATTTGTTAAAAATAATAATTTTCATTAAATCCTAAGTTATCCAATTTAGTTATTGTCTCATTTTTATCTAAATTTAGGTTTTATTTTATTTTTTATATGTTAAACTTTACTCTTACATGTTGTGTTTGTCGCTTTGGATTAATCCTTTATTAATTAGAACTAAGGTTTTGGTTTAGTTTGGTCATAAAAATTATGAAATTAATTAATGAGATTTAAAGCTATGAAATTTAAAAAAAAAGGCATAAAAATTACTATTGATTTGAAAAATCATTAAAACATTCAAAGATTGAGTATTTAAACCTAATAAAATTCTAAGGAAGTGAGAGAGAATTGCAAGTTGTAAATTGATAAAATTGACAATAATATTCTTTTTAGTTGTCTATTAATAAAATATGACATAAAGGTATGACATTTAATTTAGGTATTTGAAAGTTAATACCTTTTATAAGAAGTAATTGATTCGAATATAAATTTGTGTCACTTAAATTGTTGATGATAAAATTAAAACTTGTTTTGTTTATTTATTGTTATTTAGTGTTACTAATTATTGATTTATAGTAGTAACTATTGTCACAAATAAAATAAAAAAATAGTTTATCGTTTGGTTAAATTAATGCTTTTTGAACAAATTGAAACATTGGTTTTTTTTTTTTTTGTGTTTTAATGATAGGACTAAAGTATTATTAGTATTAATATTTCATATTATTTATTCTTTATAAATTAAATATTGTACAAAATTAATAGAAAAATGAATACAAAAATTAAAAAAATATAAAATTTATTTTTATAAATTATCAATGTAGTTTAAGAAATCACTTTGTTTGAGGGAAAGCACGAAGGAAAAAAGAAATACTAATCCCAATAGTATTTTTGTTTTCAAATCAAATAATCCAATAGCCTAAAAATTTAAAATAATATATTTTATTTAATTTTAATAATAATAATTTTAATTAAATAAAAAATTAATAAATAAACTTAATTTCAAAGTATAAATTTAATGATTGGGAGTATTTGCTTCAGTTTACCAGTAAAGCACTTTTCCCTGGTTACAATGATAAAAAAAAAAAAACATATATATCACTGAATAATTTTTGACTGCCCTATCTTACAAATACTTAGAATTATTATACGTTGAATAATTTTTGAAAATAAAATATTGCTTTAAAAAAAAATGGCAATGCAACGCACCCGGACTGAGAGAGTCCGAGTCCGACCTTCTTGTTTTCAGTCCTTTCAAAAGGCTCTGTCAGTCTCTCCTTTCTCCTAACACTGCTACGCAATCTCTCTCTTTCTCTCTCTCAAACTCGTCTCTGTTAACTTTCTTCATTCCGGTAAGAGTTTTTTTTTTTTAATAATTTTTTGTTATTATTACTGATTATTTTCGTTTATCTTTACCTCAATTCTTCTTCTTCTTCTTCTTCTTTATTATTTATTTATTTTTCTGTAAAAAAGGACATCATAATTCGAAGGATTTTTGCTTCAAAGCGATTTTCCTTTTTTTTTTTTTTTTAATTCCTGCGACTTTTTCCTTCATTTTCTTTTCTTATTTCCCCAGATTTTTTTCCCGTCGTGGGATTGTTTATTTTCAATACCGAATTCTTGTGGGTTTTAATCAGTTGACCTTTTTTCTTTCTTCTTTTTTTTTTTTTTTTGGGTCTGTTAAGAGCCACACACACACACACACACATATATACATACGTTCTAATTGATTTGATTTGAGTTGAATTGAATTGATAGGACGACGACGATGATGGGTTACGGGTACTACGGCAATGGAGGATCATCTTCTTCGAATTTATCAGCCATGGCCGCACCCTTTTCCGTTGATCGGTCTTCAATGACCCATTTGGATGTGGCGGATTCTACTGAATCGATTTTTGCAGCTGTTTCCAACAATCCCTCTTTGCCCAATTGGCTTCAGCCTCATCCTCCAGTTTCCAGAGCCGATTTCTTTACCGTATCACGTGCTTGTAGTGCATATCGGTACTCGCCCTCCACTCCCGATCTGCCTCCGGTTCCTTATAACCCACTTGCTCCTGCTTCAACTGATGCTATTTCCTGTGGCCAAAGCCTTCCTGGTTCCGTTGATGCAAAACCATATTACCCCTCTTATGTTCCGCCCCCAGTTGTTGGGGATGGCTCTTGTGCGGTTCCTTACCATTTTGGGTATGATTTGTTGTCTTCTAGATCATCAACTGGATCCACTTATAATGATTACTCTCAATGCGTGTCCACTTTGGCGGCCAATTTGAGTACTGCATGGCAGGGATTTGAAGATTGTCAACAGGGGAAACTCGGTGGGAATTTCTCTTCAAAGGAGAGTTACGGGGATTATGGTATTTCTTTACCTTTTTGTCCTATTTTCTTTTGCTTAACAAGGAGTTATGTATTGGGTTCTCTTTGTGAATCTTTCTTTCTCGTATGTTGATTGTGTTCTCTTTGTTGCACTGACTGCTGTTTAGAGAGGTTGATTGTTTAAGAAATGTTTTAGGCAGATGTCTTTTTGTCCATGTGAATCTTTAATTATTCTTTACATGGCACCTAGCATGTTCTTTCCATGACTAATGACAACATATGGAATGGATAAGTTCAACAATATTTTCAGAGTCTGTTTATACTTATAGAAAGAAAATCAAAAATGGAAATCAGATTGTTTATAGAATATAATTGAAAAAAGAAAAAAACACAAAAAAGAGATGCTGGATTTTTTTTTCAGCTTCATGGAGTCAAGCAATTGGTATGCCAATTAGTTATAGCTTTGATAATGTAATCAATGTTGTTTAGGAAAAGGTGCTGCTTAGGAACTATATAAAAAAAAAAAAACATTTTGGTAGCAAACTAAATGTCAAACTAAATGTGAAGACTTTGGTCGAATAAAGTGTAGGATGTATTTCTGACTTGTTCAAAAACGATTTACTTGAATTCAATCTGTAGAGTCTCTTTAAAGAGCTTTAGGTTACCAAGCACTGACTTTACAGAAGATCTCTCTTTAAAACACTTCAATTCTATCTGTAGGAGTGGCTTCATGCTTGTTTCATAGCGTGCAGTCTGCTTCACTTGATCCATTCATTCACTGGCATATAACTGTAATATATTCTTTTATATATATAGGGAAAGTAAGCACAAAAATTGAGCAATGTTAGTTAGGATGATTACCGGCATGTGACCTTTTCTTTTCTTTTTGGATGGAACTTGTTGACTGATTCTTGATGGGCTACCATCTGCAGGACTCCATGCATCTGAGGGGATGACCAATTATGAAAATGCTCCCTGTGGAATTGATGTGGTTGCTAGGCAAAAGCATTTGGAGTCTGCAAGGACAGGACAATTGGGTTCTGAAAACTTTTCTGTTGAAATTCCAAGGTTAATGCCTACAGACTATCCAATGATTTCAAACTTGGAATCCACTTCAGTATCTCCACAATTATATGCTCAGGTGCAATTAGAGGGAGTAAATTCCAAGAAACAGCAAATGCTGAGTGGCACATCACATGAAAGATGCTCAACAAAGTCTGATACTAGTTCAGAAGACAGTACATCTGCCTTAAAGTCTCCTGCTGTTATCATAGGATATCCACATCCAGATATGTGCTCATTCACAAATAATACTGGCAATTATGGACTAGATGAAAGCTTGGCTGGCCTTAATCCCTCAACAGTGAAAGAGCCTCGTCCTTGTTTAAGCTCTAAAGGAAAACTTTGTTTTGATGCTATTGACGTTGGGCAGCCTGAGCTGGAACAAAATGATCATCTGTTTGCAGAAACTTCTTCAAGCCAAAATGAAAAACTGCCTTGCAACAAAAATATCTACAATGATGACTTGGATCCTGTATTTGCAGAAAAACAGAGTACTCAGTCACCTCATATCAGTCCATATGGCTTCAATTTGACTGTTAGGAAAGAAGCCATCAATGCTGTGGAGAATTTTGCTGAGGGTATCGATTACTTCAACCCTGTTGTGGATTCACCATGCTGGAAAGGAGCTTCATTTTCTGGTTTATATCCATTTGAATTTTCTGAAGTGCCCTCTCTACAAAATTTGGACAAGCGAGATTCAGTAAAAGCCTCCTCTGGCAAAGCAAATGGACATCATGACAAAGGGACTTGGGGAAATTGTTCAGTTCCTTCGCTGGTGCCTAATGTTGGTGATGCAGTGTTGGAAGGAGTTAATGATGCTGCAAAATCTGCATCTCTTGATACAACATTTAGCTGTTGCCATGTAGTTCGAGTTTCTGATGAGACCAATGAGCTGAGGCAAGATAACACAGAGTCTAACAAATCACTTGACAATGATGATCACATGCCTCTTGGGACCAAGCAACAAGGGCTTGAAGAATGCAAGTATACACCAGGAATTTGTGCATCAGTTGCCGAGATGAAGACCAACAATGACCCTAATGATAGTTCATCCCATTTGACATTCCCTGCTATACAAGGTATTGTACATTCACCACCTTCAGCAGAAGAAGATGCTACTGCTAAGGACACAGAATTACATCATGGTGCGTCAATGTCAAAGGTTAATGTTCGAATGGTGGTTGACACAATGCATAATCTATCAGAAGTGCTTCTGTTCCATTGTCTAAATAATGCATCTGTGTTGGAGGTAGACGACATGGAGGCTCTTAAAGATGTTATCAATAATCTTGGTTCATGTATGCTGAAAGATAAGGAAAGATTGACTTCAGAACAAGACTCATTGATAACTGGGAGAGCAGCTTCTGTTTTCCATGGAGAGTTATCTAAGCTTCATAAGGTATTTTATTGTTCCTTATGAGCATATGTGTTATTTGCTTGCAGGTAAATGAAGCAGAAACCATATTTTCATTTAAAGGCAGGAATTGAAGACTGCTTAAGACAGATATCGATAAATCTATTTGTGCTTGCCTAATAAGACAGTTTGACAAGTTTCCTCTTCTGTCAAACTTGACAACAAACATAAGCAAATTGTTCTAGTGGCAAGTAGTGCATCAAATAAGGATTCTTGAAGTCCCTTTAGAGAGTATAGATCTCAAGTTGATTGTTTTCATAGAAAGTGCCTCACCACTTTCACATATATTTGTTTCCCATCATAAGCCACCAAATTGGAAGAGGTTTTCCTTTGAAAGTGCATGGTAATCACAATCAGTGAGAACATGTCCGATTGGAAAATCTTTACCATCAATGCTCATGACACAAGTTGACAAACTCCATAATATCTTGAAATCAGATGGCCTTGGATGTCTATGATTCAGTCTTTAATATAATTTCTCACGCAAGCAAGAGAATAAAATACCTCTTTTGTTGTTGGGTGATTTTTTTGTGGGCAATGCATTCTATATTTAAGCAGTTGCAATATGGAAAGGTCATGTAATGGTTGTTTGCCTTTATGAATCTTGCATAGTTATTTTTAGCATTTTTAACCATGCTGCATCATACATTTCAGGATACAAATGAGATTAGGCCTCAGATGTCTAAAGAATCTGCTGTCGGCTTTCAGAGCCCACTGGACTGTCAGCATGTCCAAAAGGATGTTGATGATTTTATTTCTGATAGAAAAGATGAGAAGGCATTCAATTTCAACCCCCCGAGGTTTGGTGCAGAAACAGGGAATTATGATAGCATGACCCAGGTACTTTCTTGGATATAATGTCTTAACACATGAAGCTGCAACGTAATTGAGTGTTTTCTTTACACCAATGTAAGAGTATAGAAAACAGCAGAAGTGAGCTGAATATCTTGGTTATGAATTTGGAGCTGCAGGCTATTAAGAAAATTCTTACTGAGAATTTTCATGTTGAAGAAGATACATCGCCACAAGTTCATTTGTATAAGAATCTATGGCTTGAGGCAGAAGCTTCACTGTGTTCAGTTAACTATATGACTCGCTTTAACCGAATGAAGATTGAGATGGAGAAAAGCAAGTCACAAAATGCAATTGGTAAATCTTAAATGAAGAACAACGTTCTGTCACATAATTCACTCTATTGACACCAAAAAAAAAAAGAAAAAAAAAAGATTTCTGTCATGTAGCTCATCGAGATTAGCTTGCTTACTGAATCTAATGCTTATTGTCTTCAGATCACCATTTGGCTTCCCCAGTTTTACCAGAAAAACCTAAATTTGGGGAGATCATGGTTGACACATCAGCAGCAGAGACTGACAACCGAACCACAGATGTGTCATTTCCGGATTTGTCTAACTTGAGCACAAAGAGCAATTTAGATGATGTTATGACCAGATTTCATATTTTAAAATCACGAGATGACCACTTCAGTTCTGTGAATGCCCCAGCTGTGGAGAAACTGCCAAGTTATGAAGTTTCTCCAGATGTAGACAAAGTTGACAAATCAGTGCAGAAAGCCAAAGGTAGTTCAAAACTGCCTATATGCATTCAAGATTCTCCCATGTCTGGTAAAACCAGTCATGCTGATGATCTGGAAACTTCTGTAGTGGCTGAATTCCGTGTCCCAAAAACCCAGGATGAGAACTCAATTTCCATGGCTATGGAAGGGCACCAGCCTGATTTGCAAGATAAAGCTGCCAATTCTACTAGAGGCAAATCGAGCGTCCAGGATGTTCACCTATTTATCAAAGATAATCCTGAATTTGGTTCTTCCATTATAGATAGGCTTGGATATCATCGTCATGCAGGTTGGTATGATAATTCTACATCAGACTGGGAACACATATTGAAGGAGGAGCTTGCGGATCAGAAATGTTGAGGCCCCGTTGGGTTCTCAATGTTCCCGAATTGTGGGTAAGGCCTTTTCTTTTTATCCTCTTTTTGTAAAATTTTTTTTTTTCAACAAGAAGCAGGGGATCCGTGGCATAGTAGCCATAAGAACTGTGCATTGTCTGTAGTGATAGAATCTAGATCATCAGAAGGGACTGGGATACTTCCCTGTGGCACGTTTGTTCAAATTAACTAGCCAGTTGCCGTGATAATGGTGCGCAGCACATAGAGGAGATGGTGCGTCTATATTCTTGTCAGGAGGTGACGTAAAAATACTTGGTTGAGGTGGTAAACATGGATCCCTCATCTACTCTAGCTTCTAGCTTCTAGCTTGGTGCTTATACATTCCCCGAATTTAGATGTTTGTAACTTTGGTGGCTTAAGAGTTCATGTTTCATGTTTACACGTAAATGAGATTGGGTGCTTTCTTTCAGCTTTTGTCATGTCCTTCCTTCTGCTTGACGGACGCGCAGAGACTGCATCTCCTGTAGAGAGAAGTGTTTTTCCTGATTGTTATATTCTAGTACCTGATGTTTCTGTCTACAAGAACCTCTTCTTCTCAGGGCTGGACGCTCCTGGCTTTTTACTCTGAAATCAAATGCTCGCTGTTTCGGATGTGTAAAACGCTTCTGTACTTTTTTTTTTTTTTTTATGTCCTGCCTTTTTCTTGTCAGAATTTGGAACTCTGTCGTTTGAGTTGCTCGATCTCTTTTGCTTTAACGTCTTGAATATTTGTAGTTAAAAGGCATTTTGTACGTTCACTGTATATTATGGTTGCTTATCTCTGTTTTCTTGTTCATTGTTATGCAACGATCGTGACACAGATTACATTGCAGCGGCGGCGGCTGCGGGGAGCAATGATCATTACCGTCAACGGATGTTCACAAACCATCTAACCTGTTATGAAAATGCCCAACCCGAAGTGTGTCAGGACTCCCAGCCCCCGAAAATAAAGTGAGAAGATTAATGGTTTTTGTTTTTTTTAACACAAAAGTAACAGCACAAATCAAACCTTTCAAAACACGTAAGCCAGGCTTTCTCCCACACGCCGTTGACAGCAACAGGGGCACCGTTCGACTGCTGAGCCCTATTTCATTCAGTGAACTTTTAAATTAGACTCGAGAATTGTTCACTTGTGTAATTGAACAAGTTTCAGGTTTATAAGTCAAAAAACTTATAAATATTATAAATTAATTTTTAGAGATAAGGTTGCCCAGTAGTGAACTACATTAATTGAAATTAAAATAAATGAAAGAGCCGAATCACCAAGCAATGAGTATAAATAAAAAGGTAAAGTAAATTTTAACGCAATATCAAATAATTCCTTCAAATCTCATGTTTACGAAAGAATTTAAGTTAATAAATGAAAAAAAAAAAAGTATAAATGTTATAAATTATGTTAAGTTTTTAACTTTTATATTTTGTCTTTTTAAAGACGCGGAGATTTTTATGTTTCTGAACAAAACTCAGAACGGACTTGTCGTAAATGTATAAATTCATTTATACTCCTACCATGGAGTCTGAGAGATAGTACGGAAACACAGCCTCTTTGTTGTTGTCAACGGCGTGTGGGAGAAAGACGGCATGTAGTCACCACTTTTTGCCATATTTAGTGAATAATAATAATAAATATTAATTAATTATATTTAATTTAATTTAATAAATAAATAAAAGTATTGTTATTCAAATAATGATAAGAAATATCTCAGGCAGGAAAAATTATATATATATATATATAAAGAACCCTGATTGCTTCTTGGGATTTGCATTGCATCCTATCCGTAATCTGCACACTCAATAGAGAAATGTGCCAAAATTTTCAAACCCATGATCTTATATGCAGTAATAAATTTGAAAAAAGATGAGAGAGTGCAGAGAAAATGTAAGAGAGGAGATAGTGTGTAAAATATACATACTGGAAAAACAGAAAATAATTTGAAAATTTTTTATTTTGTTATATTTCACATTGATTTTCTTATTTTAAAATAAAAAATTAAAATTAAAATTAAAATAAACCAAATAATTTTATTTTATTTTTTTTTATGTTTGGCTAAAAACCAGAAAGGGAAAACAACAGGTATGCCAAAGGAATGCTTCTTTTATTTTTCTTTCTTTTTTTTTTTTTTTGAAATTACGTCAATACTTGGAAGTTATTACTTCATTTGTTAAAAATATATAAAGTCGTTCTTTTTAAATTGCGTGGGCACATTATGTTCCACAGAAGACTTCAAACTCGGCGAGAAGGTGTGTGGCCACGCGTTGATTGGTCAATTTATTGACTCCTTTTGTTATTCATTCAATGCAGCCCTTCTCTTCTCAATACAAGAGCTTTTTTCCCCCACCCCCCCCCCCC